>CM038672.1:575251758-576451758 GCA_021605145.1 Aegilops bicornis
GAAAACTCTAAAGAAAGAAAAAAAGGAGACCCATGCCATGATTTTCAAATCTTTTCTATTTAGTAGTCTAAGTTTCTCGATGAGGATAATTAATTCGGTCATTGTGGTCGGACTCTATTATGGATTTCTGACTACATTTTCCATAGGTCCCTCTTAGATCTTCTTTCTCCAATCTTGGATTAGGGAAGAAGGAGATATTCGCGACTACTGGCGATTTCATTATGGGGCAGCTCATGATCTTCATATCGATCTATTATCCACCAATATGTTAGGTAGCATTCCACATCAAAAATTCTGTTTTATCATTTACCTACTCGAGGACGAGCAAGAATTAAGCTTGGGGATGCTTGATACGTCTCCAACGTATCTATAATTTTTCATTGTTCCATGCTATTATATTATCCTTATAGGATGTTTTATATGCATTTATATGCTATTTTATATGATTTTTGGGACTAACCTATTAACCTAGAGCCCAGTGCCAGTTTCTATTTTTTCCTTGTTTTTGAGTATCGCAGAAAAGGAAAACCAAACGCAGTCCAATTGACCTGAAACTTGACGGATATTATTTTTGGACCAGAAGAAGCCCATGGAGTACCGGAGATGGGCCAGAAGTCCCGAGGCCACCACGAGGGTGGGGGCGCGCCCCCTACCTCGTGGCCACCTCGGAGACCCCGCTGACTTGTTCCCGACGCCAAAACATCTTATATATACAGAAATCCCCAGAACAAAACCTAGATTGGGAGTTCCGCTACCGCAAGCCTCTGTAGCCACCGAAAACCAATCTAGACCCGTTCCGGCACCCTGCCGAAGGGGGGAATCCCTCTCTAGTGGCCATCTTCATCATCACGGCGCTCTCCATGACGAGGAGGGAGTAGTTCACCCTCGGGGCTGAGGGTATGTACCAGTAGCTATGTGTTTGATCTCTCTCTCTCTCTCTCTCTCTCTCTCTGTGTTCTTGATTTGGCACGATCTTGATGTATCGCGAGCTTTGCTATTATAGTTGGATCTTATGATGTTTCTCCCCCTCTACTCTCTTGTGATGGATTGAGTTTTCCCTTTGAAGTTATCTTATCGTATTGAATCTTTAAGGATTTGAGAACACTTGATGTATGTCTTGCATGTGCTTATCTGTGGTGACAATGGGATATCACGTGATTCACTTGATGTATTTTTGGTGTTCCAACTTGCGAGTTCTGTAACCTCGTGAACTTATGCATAGGGGCTGGCACACGTTTTCGTCTTGACTCTCCGGTAGAAACTTTGGGGCACTCTATGAAGTACTTTGTGTTGGTTTCAATAGATGAATTTGAGATTGTGTGATGCATATCGTATAATCATACCCACGGATACTTGAGGTGACATTGGAGTATCTAGGTGACATTAGGGTTTTGGTTGATTTGTGTCTTAAGGTGTTATTCTAGTACGAACTCTTCAATAGATCGATCAGAAAGAATAATTTTGAGGTGGTTTCGTACCCTACCATAGTTTCTTCGTTTGTTCTCCGCTATTAGTGACTTTGAGTGACTCTTTGTTGCATGTTGAGGGATAGTTATATGATCCAGTTATGTTATTATTGTTGAGAGAACTTACACTAGTGAAAGTATGAACCCTAGGTCTTGTTTCCTAGCATTGCAATACCGTTTACGCTCACTTTTATCACTTGCTACCTTGCTGTTTTTATATTTCCAGATTACAAAAACCTATTGAAGGAAATATGCCCTGGAGGCAATAATAAAGTTATTATTTATTTCCTTATTTCATGATAAATGTTTATTATTCATGATAGAATTGTATTAACCGAAAACATAATACATGTGTGAATACATAGACAAACAGGGTGTCACTAGTATGCCTCTACTTGACTAGCTCGTTGATCAAAGATGGTTATGTTTCCTAGCCATAGACATGAGTTGTCATTTGATAAACGGGATCACATCATTAGGAGAATGATGTGATTGACTTGACCCATTCCGTTAGCTTAGCACTTGATCGTTTTAGTTTACTGCTATTGCTTTCTTCATGACTTATACATGTTCCTATGACTATGAGATTGTGACGCCCCCGATTCAATCGTACACTAATCATGCACGCAAATGTGTACGATCAAGATCAGGGACTCACGGGAAGATATCACAACACAACTCTAAAACATAAATAAGTCATACAAGCATCATATTACAAGCCAGGGGCCTCGAGGGCTCGAATACAAGTGCTCGATCATAGACGAAGTCGTGGAAGCAACAATATCTGAGTCTGCAGACATAAGTTAAACAAGTTTTCCTTAAGAAGGCTAGCACAAACTGGGATACAGATCGAAGAGGCGCAGGCCTCCTGCTCGGGATCCTCCTAAACTACTCCAGTCGCCGTCACGGGCTGCACGTAGTAGTAGGCACCTCCAGCGTAGTAGTCGCCATCGACGGTGGCGTGCGCTCTGGGCTCCATCGTGCAGTCGCAGCAATCGAGTCTGAGATAGGGGAAAAGGGGGAACAAGGCAACCGTGAGTACTCATCCAAAGTACCCGCAAGCAAGGAGCTACACTACATATGCATGGATATATGTGTAAAGGGCCATATCAGTGGACCGAACTGCAGAATGCCAGAATAAGAGGGGATAGCTAGTCTTATCGAAGACTACGCTTCGTCACCTTCGCCTTGCAACAGGTAGAAGAGGGTAGGTTGAAGTCCTCCAAGTAACATCACATAGCAATAATCCTACCCGGCGATCCCTCCTCGTATCCACGAGAGAGCGACCACGGTTGTATCCGCACTTGGAAGGGTGTGTTTTATTAAGTATCCGGTTCTAGTTGTCATAAGGTCAAGGTACAACTCCAAGTCGCCCTGTTATCAAGATCACGGCTATTCGAATAGATTAACTTCCCTGCAGGGTGCACCACATAACCCAACACGCTTGATCCCATTTGGCGGACACACTTTCTGGTCATGCCCGCCGCGGAAGATCAACACGCCGCAGCCCCACCTAGGCACAACAGAGAGGCCAAAGACGCCGGTCTAAACCTAAGCGACAGGGTCCGGGCCCATCGCCTGAAAGCACACCTCAAGACGCTATGGCGACGCGGCCGGAAGCAGACCTAGCCTAGTGGCGTTCCGGTCCAATCCGTGGCGCGCCGCTTCGGTGTTGATGTCACGAAGTGCCGGTGATACCACGACGCCGAAAGTGCCCATATCTTTCCCACGTAGTTGGTTAGTGCGTATAGGCCCGTGAGCGGACTCAGATCAAATACCAAGATCTCATTAAGCGTGTTAAGTATCCGCGAACGCCGACCAGGGCCAGGCCCACCTCTCTCCTAGGTGGTCTCAACCTGCCCTGTCGCCCCGCCACAAAGATCCACTCGCGGTTGCTCCACAAGCCGACCTGTCTTTAGTCACCACATGTATCATGTATAAAGTATATAGTATATACCCGTGATCACCTCCCGAGTGATCACTGCACGATTGTATAGCACGTGCCAGACGGACAAGAATGTAGGGCCACAGATGGAAATACTAGCATCCTATACTAGGCAAGTAGGAATGCGGGTAAGGTATCAATGTAAGTAGCAAAACAGACTATGCATCAGGATAGGAATAACGGAAAGCAGTAACATGCTACACTACTCTAATGCAAGCAGTATAGAGGAGAGTAGGCGATATCTGGTGATCAAGGGGGGGGGGGCTTGCGTGGTTGCTGGGGCAAGAGAGAGGGGTCGTCAACTCCTTAGTCGTACTGGGTAGCAGTGGCGTCGGTCTCGGTGTCTAGCGGAAGAAGAGGGGGGAGAAACAATGAATACAATGCAAACAGATGCATAACGATGCAAGACAAGACAAGTAACGGTGCTAGGGGTGCCCTAACGCGGTATGAGGTGATACCGGTGAAGGGGGGAAGCATCCGGGAAAGTATTCCCGGTGTTTCGTGTTTTCGGGCAGAGGAGCCGGAGGGGGAAAGTTGCGAGTTCGATTGGTTAGGGGTGTGTGGCGGACGAACGGACTGCGTATCCGGATTGGTCTCGTCGTTCTGAGCAACTTTCATGTATAAAGTTTTTCCATCCGAGCTACGGTTTATTTTATATTAATTTTAAAAGATTTAAATCATTTTTTGGATTTATTTAATTATTTAAAATCAACATTATCCTTAACAGTGCATGCTGACGTCAGCATGACGTATGTGTGATGTCAGCAGGCAACAGTGCGGTTGACCTGGGTCAAACTGACATGTGGGTCCTGTGGGACCCACCTGTCATACACTGTTAGGTTAATTAGGGTTTAGGTTAATCTAATTACAGTTTAATTAAACTAATAGGTTAATTAGATTAATTAAATAGGATTAATTAACTTAATTAATTAATTAAATTTATTTTTATTAATATTTATTTATTTATTTACCCTTTTAACCGTTTTGGGCTAGGCCCACTTTGTCATCGCCTGTAGGGGCTAGCGGCCACGGGCGCCACGGGTGCGTGGTATGGGCGCCTGCTAACAAGTGAGGCCGCGACCAACAGAGCAGGGAACCCGGCCACGGCTCGTCAGGAGACCCAGCCACAATGGCCGGAGCGGGACGGAAGTGCGTGGCCTCGCACGCACGCGGCATGGCCACGGGGAACAGGGGGTAGGGCGGAGCTGGGCGTCGGGCGCCAGCCAGCGGCGACACCTGTGAGGAACAGGGCGGCGGAGGCTGATGGCCATGGCGAAGCTGGGCCGGGCGCGTGACCGGGCGGGCGGTGGCGAACGGGGGTGAGGTCGGGGCGGTGACCGCGAAGCACGGGCGTGCACGGGGCCACGTGAGTGTGTGCACGGGACGCACGTCGAGGCGAGGGAGAGAGAGGAGGCCCGGGCCTCACCGGCGGTCGTAGGGCAACGGAAGTGGGCTCGGGAAAGGTTGGGGAGGCCGACGGGGACGACTCGGCGGAGCGGGAGGAGTCCGGGCGGCGACGACGTCGAGCTGGCGTGGGGGGCGGCGAGCAGCGACGGCGGGGTCGTCCACGGGCGCTGGGGACGGCGGGCGGCGTCGGGCGCAGTCCGAGCGGCGACGGGCGCGCGGGGAGAGGGGCGAGGGGATCGGGAGTTTGCCCCGATCCAGATCCAGCGGGGGGGAGTGGGGGTCGGGGTGCGGTTAGGGTTTCGGGGGAATGGATAAGGGGAGGGGCGGTTGGGCAATAGGGGATTTGGGCGGCTGGCGGTCGTGGCCTGGGCTTGGCTTTCTTTGGGCCGGAGCCCCGGGGGGTTTCTTCCTTTTGTTTTGTTTTGTTTTCTTTTATTTATTTACTTTTCTGTTTTAAATCAGTTTAAATTATTTAGACATTTTCTAAAAATGTGTTTACTTCACCACAATTACCTTTGTAATATTTGACAACCACCGAACATTTTAGTTTTAATTTTTGAAAACTTTTATTGTTATCGTTAATTTGAATTTGAATTTCGAACGGTTCCGAATTATTGCGAGGATAGCAACAGTAACCGAGGTGTCATGGCACGATTAGCGTGGGATTACTGTAGCATGATTATCCGGGCGTTACAAATCTCCTCCACTACAAGAAATCTCGTCCCGAGATTTAGGAGGTAGAAGGAAACAGTGCAGGGTATTCATCACGCAGGCGATCCTCGCGTTACCAGGTGGCTTCATCTTCAGAATGGTGCGACCATTGGACTTTGAGGAACTTGATCGCCTTCTGGCGTGTGCGGCGTTCAGCTTGGTCGAGAATGCGAACCGGATGCTCTTTATATGAGAGGTCCTGTTGTAATTCGAGCACTTCATGATCCACTGCTCGGATTGGGTCCTTGAAGCAGCGACGGAGTTGTGACACGTGGAACACATCGTGAACCTGAGAAAGGTTTGGCGGAAGTTCCAGTTGACATGCCACTTTTCCACGCCTTTCCAGAATAGTGAATGGGACAATATAGCGAGGAGCTAGTTTGCCCTTGATCCCGAAGCGGTGAGCACCCTTCATTGGTGTAACTCGAAGGTAAGCCTTTTCCCCAGGTTGATAGACCATGTCTTTATGATGACGGTCATCATCGACTCTTCCGGCGTGATCGAGCGGTCTTGAGATTCTCGCGAATAATGCGGACTTGTTCTTCGCATGTTGGATAATATCCGGACGAAGAGTGGACTTTCCCAGTTTCGACCAGCTCGGAGGGGTTCGCACTTTCGTCCATATAACACTTCGAAGGGGCCATCTTTAGACTAGCTTGATAGCTATTATTATAAGAGAACTCAGCATACGGGAGAGATTCCTCCCATTTCTTGCCGAAGGAAATAACACAAGCTCGAAGCATGTCTTCGAGAACTTGGTTGACACGTTCAACTTGCCCTTGTGACTGCGGATGAAATGCAGTACTGAAAGATAAGTGAGTCCCCATAGCTTCTTGAAAACTTGCCCATAATCTTGAAGTGAATAAGCTGCCACGGTCCGAATTGATAACCAATGGAATACCGTGAAGTGAAACAATTCTGGACATATAGAGAGTTGCAAGCTGACTAGCGTGATCATTTCTTTGACCGCCGGAAAATGTGCAACTTTAGAAAGCCGGTCAATGACGACAAGAATAGCATCATTACCTTTCTCGCGACTTGGGAAATCCAAAGGACGAAGTCCATTTCAACATGGTCCCATTTCCATTCAGGAATAGAGATAGGTTGCAGAGTTCCAGCAGGCCTTTGATGTTCTGCTTTGATACGACGGCAAACGTCACATTCAGCAACATAATGAGCAATGTCTCGCTTCATATTAGACCACCAGAATCTCTGACGAATGCCTTGGTACATCTTGGTGCTACCGGGATGAATAGACAAAGGCGTATCATGAGCTTCTTTCATAACCTTTGGAGTCAGATAAAGGTTTTCCCTCTTACTCGGTAGCACTAGGCGACCTTTGAAGAATAAGGTGCATGCGTCATCCACAGTGAAGAATGAGGGCTTTCCTTCTGCGAGATAACGTTTAATCCTCTCGACTTCATCGTCACATTTCTGTATCCATTTGATGGTGTCCACAAGATCTGGTTTCACAACTGTGGTATTGAGAGAACCCACAGGAACAACATGGAGGTTCATCTTGCGAAACTCCTTAGGAGGGGGAGCGAGTGCACCGGAGGAACAATATGGAGGTTCAGCTTTCAATTCTTCAACGAGTGAGGGATGAACTTTGTGAACTCGGAGGTGGTCGCAGAAGACTTGCGGCTCAAGGCATCAGCCATTACATTAGCCTTGCCTGGTGTATAGGAAATACCCAAGTCAAAGTCTGCAACAGTCTCCATCCATCTCTGCTGACGGAGGTTCAGGTCTGGCTGAGTAAACAGATACTTCAGACTTTGGTGGTCAGTGAAGATCTCGCAACGATTACCGAGAAGGTAATGTCGCCACTGCTTCAGTGCATGAATGACAGCAGCAAGCTCGAGGTCGTGAACTGGGTAGTTCTCTTCGTGGGGGCGCAATTGTCGAGAGGCATAGGCAATCACTTTGCGCTCATGCATTAGGACACAGCCTAATCCCTGACGGGAAGCATCGCAGTAAATGACGAAGTCCTTCTTAGTATCAGGAGGAGCTAGTACTGGGGCAGAAGTCAACTTGTCTTTGAGTGCCTGGAAACTTTCCTGACATTTATCTGTCCATTGGAACTTGACGCCCTTATGCAACAGGTTAGTCAGAGGCCTGGCAATCTTGGAGAAGTTCTCGACGAATCGACGGCAATAGCTGGCGAGACCGAGAAAACTTCTGACTTGCTTAATGTTCTTCGGAGGAGTCCAATCGAGAATAGCTTGAACTCATTCAGGGTTGACGGCAATACCATCCTTAGAGATGACATGCCCAAGATAGGTTACTTCGGAAGCCGTAATTCACATTTGGAGAACTTGGCATAAAGTTGATGCTCTCATATCTTTTCCAAAGCACAAGACGAAGATGTTCAAAGATGCTCTTCTTCGTTCTTGGAAAATACCAGGATATCATCCAGATAAACCACGCATTTAACTTGTTGAGGTAATCCATGAATATATAGTTCATCAGTCGAGAGAAGGTGGCTGGAGCATTGGTTAAGCCGAAAGACATGACGGTGTACTCATATGAACCATAACGAGTCACAAAGGAGGTCTTTGGGATATCCTCTTCACGAACACGGATCTGGTGGTAACCCAACCTCAAGTCGAGTTTAGAGAACACTGATGAACCAGCCAGTTGATCATACAGATCATTGATCCGAGGAAGAGGATACTTATTCTGAATGGTAGCTTGGTTTATAGGACGGTAGTCTTGGACCAATCGGTTTGTCCCATCCTTCTTCTTGACAAAGAGAGAAGGTGCTCCCCAAGGAGAGCAACTTGGGCGAATGAAACCACTGCGAAGAGACTTGTCGATTTCCTCCTTGAGCTCAAGGAGTTCATGCGTGACATCTTGTAGGGTCGCTTGGCTATAGGAGTGGTGCCTGGTTTCAAGTCGATGACGAATTCGACAGCTCTAGCAGGGGGAATCCCTGGAAGTTCTTCAGGAAAGACGTCCTGGAAGTCGCGAACGACAGGAATGTTTTCAATGCCCTCGAGGGGTGCGGCGTTCAATGCATTCAATGCATAGAGCCTTGCCTCGGCATTACGAACCAACCGAGCATTGTAGCTTATTATTTCATCGAAGGGTGTAGCAGATGGACGGTCTTAGTGGCGCAAATGATTGAAGCAGTATGCGCTTTCAACCAATCCATCCCCAAAATGAGGTCGATGTTAGACGTCTTCAGGATAATGTGTGAGGCATAGAAATCCAGCCCTTCGATTTCCACGGGGACTTCGACGCCAACCATGGAGGTTTGACATTGTCCCAAGGGGGTTTTTACCACTACCGAAGAGTTCATCTCCTCACACTTAACGTCGTGCTTGTATGCAAAATCTTCTGACATGAATGAATGTGATGCTCCTGAATCGAATAAAACAGATGCAGGTACTTAATTTACGAGGAGTGTACCCATCACAGTAGCAGGCTGGTCTTGAGCTTCGTTCAGATCAACATGGTTGGCATGAACTCGACCATAAGGCTTGGCATTGTTGTTGCGGGGCTGGTTGCTTCCACGGCCGGGCCATGGAAGGGCCCGATTGATTACGGTTCTGATTGCATTCTCTAGCACGGTGCCCTGGTTGACCACACCTGAAGCACAAGCCGTTATTGGGAGTGGGAACAGGAGCTTGGGGTGGTGGAGCTGGAAGCCTTGGCTGCCTAGTTGGAGGAGTAGGCAGACGAGGTGCAGCATAGCTCTGCCTTGGGGCAGGTGCATTTGGCTGGTACATGCTGTTGGGAATCCATATCTTACGCTTCTGCGAGGACGGGCCCGAAGATGAGCCCGTGTCACGGTTGCGCCGGTTAGAGCTCTGGTATTCCTGCAGACCAGTTTCGACATTGATAGCTTTGTTCACCAAGGTGGCAAAATCAGCAAAGTCGTGCACCAGAAGTGCGAGCTTGATGTCAGCTTGAAGGCCGTCACGGAACTTCTCTTGTCTGCGTGCATCAGTTGCAATGTCCTCTTCAAAGATAGCGAGACAAGTCCAGAACTCCCGCCGATAAGCTTCAACAGTCTTGTTGCCTTGGGTGAGGTTGCGGAACTCACGCTTCTTCCGTCCATGACTCCTTGAGGGATGAAGCGGGCACGGAAAGCAGCTTGGAAGTCCGGCAAGGTGATGATTGTTCCAGTGGCTGAGTACGCCTGCGTGGCTGTCCCACCATTGAGTCGCTGGGTCCCTTCAGAAGAAGGAAGCAAAGGTGACATAGCCGGCGGGGCTACATCAGCAGACTCCATCTCATAGGTGATGTCACGGAGCCACCATCACATCCAGGCTGGGTTGAGCTGCGGTACACACTTGGGTTGAGGCGCATGAAATCCTCGCAGAAGTTCTTGTGTTTGGCTTTGGTTCATATTGGGGCGAGGAAACCGAGCCATCATGTTTTCCATGAACTGGCGATTCATCTCAAGCTGTTGGATCATACCAGCCATGTACTCACGCGGTGGTGGGAAGTTGCCACCACGACCACGCACCAGCTGGTCTAACCATCCTGCTAATATATAAGCTGGGTAGTTCAGCATTTGAGAATATGCAAAGGACAAGAATCATTCATGATAAAACATGCATAATGAAAGCAAAGACGATAGAAACTACATAGTAGTCGGCATATCATACAAAAGGATCATGCATAGAGTTCGCACATGTGGTTCAAAGTACATAGACTAAGACATCATAGGCGGCACGCTGGCTCATGACGAATGCATCTAACACTTAACAAGCAAGCCTACATCAGTCCCACTTGATCGCGGAGGTAGTGTAGCTGAAAAGTCGGTAGTGCGGCAGCGGATAGTCCTCCACGCCGGTGACTGGGGGCCGCGGATACTGCAGTGCGTAACCCGACGCCAGTGGTAGAAGAGGGCCGCGGAGAGTAGCCTCCCACATCTCGCCATCCGACACCCCGGGCATCACGGTCCTGGCTGGGTAGATCGCAGAACGCGGCAGCTCTCTGGATCGGACAAAGGGGTGCAGCAGCGTCAGAGCACGGTAAAGGTGCTGACGAGTGGTGTACAACTCGTGCATAGAGTTCGGTACACAGGGTTCAGTACATAGACTAAGACATCATAGGCGACACGCAGGCTCGCGACGAATGCATCTAACACTTAACAAGCAAGCCTACATCAGTCCCACGCGGTACTGCGGAGGTAGCTGTAGCCTGAAAGCTGGTAGTGCGGCAGCGGATAGTCCTCCACGTCAGTGACCTGGGGGTCGCGGATACTCAGTGCGTAACCCGACGCTCAGGTGGTAGAAGAGGGCCAAGTGCGGGAGAGTAGCCTCCCACATCTGGCCATCCGACACCCTGGGGCATCACGGTCCTGGCTGGGTAGATCGCAGAATGCGGCAGCTCTCTGGATCGGATAAAGGGGTGCAGCAGCGTCAGAGCACGGTAAAGGTGCTGACGGGTGGTGTACAACTCGTGGCAAAGAGCTCGGTTAGCTCGATCCAGCCCATCAACATGCAGAACAAAGTTCTGATGGTAGAAGGGCTCTCGGGTGACAGTGGAGTAGGCAGCAGTGTAGTAACCCTCCTCACCAACATCAGATGCGATAGCAATGTGCCTGAAGGGGGAGGTGTCCAACTCCCGATACTCTCCACGAAGACGGGTAAGAGCAGCATAAGCAGCATCGTGGACGGCCATATCGATAGTCACCCCAACACCATGTGCGGTGTGCAGCACAGTAGTGGAGTCATACTCCCGAGAGTAGAGGTGGACGATGGCTCGGTACTGCTCCTGGTTAAAGTCTTGGTACTCCTCAAAGACGGTATACTCAGGGTGCCAGCGATAACCCAGATAGGTCATCATCTCTGCTAGCACCGCAGGTGATCCCGAGGCACCAATGGCCGTCGTGTGGCGCACGACCTGCCTCGTGGGTTCCATCTGAAAACAAAGATGTTTCAAAGGAGTCAAATGACAGTGTGGAAATTGATCAAAATACAATTCCAAGGAATAACTATGGCTTTATCCAACTTTGGGGTGAATGTGGTAACGGGATCCTAGTGTTAGTTAGTAAATTCGTTTAACCCGAGTAGAAGAGAGTTCAGAGTCCCAGAGTAAAGGTCGAGGAGTAAAAGATCCTAGTACCACCCGATGGCTACGTGGGCCCATAAGGCACACAGCCAAGTTAGTAAAAGTTTTTTGCAATGTCTAGACTCGACTTCGGCCAAGGAGTGTGGAAGGGGGAT
This sequence comes from Aegilops bicornis, assembly GCA_021605145.1. NCBI lineage: Eukaryota > Viridiplantae > Streptophyta > Magnoliopsida > Poales > Poaceae > Aegilops > Aegilops bicornis. Next base: position 575,263,470 of record CM038672.1, read on the forward strand.
TCCTACAGGCAATGGCTCGATACCAACTTGTGACACCCCGATTCAATCATACACTAATCATGCACGCAAAATGTGTACGATCAAGATCGAGGACTCACGGAAGATATCACAACACAAATCTAAAACATAAATAAGTCATGCAAGCATCATAATACAAGCCAGGGCCTCGAGGGCTCGAATACAAGTGCTCGATCATAGACGAGTCGTGGAAGCAACAATATCTGAGTACGGACATAAGTTAAACAAGTTTTCCTTAAGAAGGCTAGCACAAACTGGGATACAGATCGAAAGAGGCGCAGGCCTCCTGCAGGATCCTCCTAAACTACTCTGTGTCGCCGCTGGGCTGCACGTAGTAGTAGGCACCTCCGCGTAGTAGTCGCCATCGACGGTGGCGTCGCTCACAGGCTCCATCGTGCAGTCGCAGCAATCGAGTAGAGATAGGGAAAAGGGGAACAAGGCAACCGTGAGTACTCATCCAAAGTACTCGCAAGCAAGGAGCTACACTACATATGCATGGATATATGTGTAAAGGGCCATATCAGTGGACTGAACTGCAGAATGCTAGAATAAGAGGGGGATAGCTAGTCTTATCAAAGACTACGCTTCTAGTCACCTTCGTCTTGCAACAGGTAGAAGAGGGTAGGTTGAAGTCCTCCAAGTAACATCACATAGCAATAATCCTACCCGGCGATCCCTCCTCGTATCCTCGAGAGAGAGACCACCGGTTGTATCTCGCACTTGGAAGGGTGTGTTTTATTAAGTATCCGGTTCTAGTTGTCATAAGGTCAAGGTACAACTCCAAGTCGTCATGTTACCGAAGATCACGGCTATTCGAATAGATTAACTTCCCTGCAGGGGTGCACCACATAACCCAACACGCTTGATCCCATTTGGCCGGACACACTTTCCCGGGTCATATGCCCGCCGCGGAAGATCAACACGCCGCAGCCCCACCTAGGCACAACAGAGAGGCCAAAGACGCCGTCTAAACCTAAGCGCACAGTGGTCCGGGCCCATCGCCTGAAAGCACACCAAGACGCTATGACGTCTGGCCGGAAGCAGACCTAGCCTAGTGGCGTTCGGTCCAATCCGGGCGCGCGCCGGGCCGGCCGACGTCACGAAGTGCTTCGCCGATACCACGACGCCGAAAGTGCCCATATCTTTCCCACGTAGTTGGTTAGTGCGTATAGGCCCGTGAGCGGACTCGGATCAAATACCAAGATCTCGTTAAGCGTGTTAAGTATCCGCGAACGCCGAACAGGGCCAGGCCCACCTCTCTCCTAGGCGGTCTCAACCTGCCCTGTCGCTCCGCCACAAAGATCCACTCGCGGGTGCTCCACAAGCCGACCCGTCTTTAGTCACCACATGTATCATGTATAAAGTATATAGTATATACCCGTGATCACCTCCCGAGTGATCACGGCCCGATAGTATAGCACAGCAGACGGACAAGAATGTAGGGCCACAGATGGAAATACTAGCATCCTATACTAGGCAAGTAGGAATGCAGGTAAGGTATCAACAGAAGTAGCAAAAACAGGCTATGCATCAGGACAGGAATAACGGAAAGCAGTAACATGCTACACTACTCTAATGCAAGCAGTATAGAGGAGAGTAGGCGATATCTGGTGATCAAGGGGGGGGCTTACCTGGTTGCTCTGGCAAGAGAGAGGGGTCGTGAACTCCGTAGTCGTACTAGGTAGCAGCGGCGTCGGTCTCGGTGTCTAAGCGGAAGAAGAGGGGGAGAAATAATGAATACAATGCAAACAGATGCATAACGATGCAAGACAAGACAAGTAACGGTGCTAGGGTGCCCTAACGCGGTATGAGGTGATACCGGTGAAGGGAAGCATCCGGAAAGTATTCCTGTTTCGTGGTTTTCTAGCAAAGGAGCCGGAGGGGAAAGTTGCAGTTCAATAGGTTAGGGTGTGTGGCGGACGAGCAATTTGCGTATCCGGATTAAATCTCGCTGCTCGAGCAACTTTCATGTATAAAGTTTTTCCATCCGAGCTACGGTTTATTTTATATTAATTTTAAAAGATTTAAATCATTTTTAGGATTTATTTAATTATTTAAAATCAACATTATCCTTAACGATTGCATCTTGACGCCAAAGATGACGTATGTGTGATGTCGGCAGAACAGCGGGCGGTTGACACAGGTCAATCGACATGTGGGTCTGTGGGACCCACCTCGCCATACAATCGTTAGGTTAATTAGGGTTTAGGTTAATCTAATTACAGTTTAATTAAACTAATAGGTTAATTAGATTAATTAAATAGGATTAATTAACTTAATTAATTAATTAAATTTATTTTTATTAATATTTATTTATTTATTTACCCTTTTAAACGTTTTGGGCTAGGCCCACCTGTCATTGGCCCAGAGGGGCTAGCGGCCACGGGCGCTACGGGTGCGTATGGCCATGGTGCAGGCGGAGGTCATGAGCCAACAAGAGGCACCGCGGCCACGGCCTCGTCAGAGACCCAGCCACAATGGCCGAGCGGGACAAATAGTGCAGCGGCCTCGCAGACGCAAAGGCATGGCCACGGGAACAGGTAGGGCGGAGCTGGGCGCCGGGCTGATGCGACACCTGTGGGGAACGCGGGCGGCGGAGGCTGATGGCCACGAAGCGGGCCGGGCACGTGATCATGGGCGCGGCGAACGGGTGAGAGGTCGGGCGGTGACCGCAAGGCGTGCAGGGCCACGTGAGTGCGTGCACGACACACGCCGAGGCGAGGGAGAGAAGGCCGGGCCTCACCGGCGGTCGTAGGGCAACGGCGAGGCTCGGGAAGGTTGGGGAGGCCGACGGGGACGACTCGGCGGAGCGGGAGGAGTCCGGGCGGCGACGGCGTCGAGCTGGCTTGGGAGGGCGGCGAGCAGCGACGGTGGGGTCGACCACGGGCGCTGGGGACGGCGGCGGCGCTGGCGTCGAAGCGGCGACGGCGCGTGGGAGAGGGGCGAGGGATCGGGAGTTTGCCCGATCCAGATCTAGCGGGAGTGGGGGTCAAGTGCGGTTAGGGTTTCGGGGAATGGATAAGGGAGGCGTGGCGGTTGGGCCGAGGGGATTTGGGCGGCACAGGTGTCGTGGCTTGGGCAATGGTGGTTCTGGCCGCGCCCCGGTGGTTTCTTCCTTTTGTTTTGTTTTCTTTTCTTTTATTTATTTACTTTTCTGTTTTAAATCAGTTTAAGTTATTTAGACATTTTCTAAAAATGTGTTTACTTCACCACAATTACCTTTGTAATATTTGACAACCACCGAACATTTTAGTTTTAATTTTTGAAAACTTTTATTGTTATCGTTAATTTGAATTTGAATTTCGAACGGTTCCGAATTATTGCGAGGATAGCAACAGTATCCGAGGTGTCATGGCACGATTAGCGTGGGATTACTGTAGCATGATTATCCGGGCGTTACAGAGATTATGCAACTTGCTACCTCCTGAGCACTGCGTTGGTTTTCCCTTGAAGAGGAAAGGGTGATGCAGTAAAGTAGCGTAAGTATTTCCCTCAGTTTTTGAGAACCAAGGTATCACTCCAGTAGGAGGCCACACTCAAGTCCCTCGCACCTACACAAACAAATAAAAACCTCGCAACCAACGCAATAAAGGGGTTGTCAATCCCTTCACGGTCACTTACAAAAGTGAGATCTGATAGATATGATAAGATAATATTTTTGGCATTTTTATAATAAAGATGCAAAGTAAAACAAAAGGCAATAAAAAATAGCTAAGTGTTGGAAGATTAATATGATGGAAAATAGACCCGGGGGCCATAGGTTTCACTAGTGGCTTCTCTCAAGAGCATAAGTATTACGGTGGGTGAACAAATTACTGTTGAGCAATTGATAGAACTGAGCATAGTTATGATAATATCTAGGTATGATCATGTATATAGGCATCACGTCCGCGACAAGTAGACCGACTCCTGCCTACATCTACTACTATTACTCCACACATCGACCGCTATCCAGCTTGCATCTAGAGTATTAAGTTCAAAAGAACAGAGTAACGCTTTAAGTAAGATGACGTGATGTAGAGGGATAAACTCATGCAATATGATATAAACCCCATCTTGTTATCCTCGATGGCAACAATACAATATGTGCCTTGCTGCCCCATCACATCCACAGGAAAGGACACCACAAGATTGAACCCAAAGCTAAGCACTTCTCCCATTGCAAGAAAGATCAATCTAGTAGGCCAAACCAAACTGATAATTCGAAGAGACTTGCACAGATAACCAATCATACATAAAAGAATTCAGAGAAGATTCAAATATTGTTCATAGATAAACTTGATCATAAACACACAATTCATCGGTCTCAACAAGCACACCGCAAAAGAAGATTACATCGAATAGATCTCCACGAGAATCATGGAGAACTTTGTATTGAGATCCAAAGAGAGAGAAGAAGCCATCTAGCTAATAACTATGGACCCGAAGGTCGGAGGTAAACTACTCACACATCATCGGAGAGGCTATGGTGTTGATATAGAAGCCCTCTGTGATCAATGCCCCCTCCGACAGGACGCCGGAAAAGGCCCCAAGATGGGATCTCACTGGTATAGAAGGTGTGGAATTAGGTTTTCATGGATGCTTCTGTTGGTTTGGGGGTATGTAGGTATATATAGGAGGAAGAAGTACGTCGGTGGAGCAACGTGTGCCCCACGAGGGTGGAGGGCGCGCCCAGGGGGTAGGCGTGCCACCCTACCTCATGCTCTCCTGGTTGCTTTCTTGACGTAGGGTCCAAGTCCTCTGGATCATGTTTGTTCCGAAAATCACGTTCCCGAAGGTTTCATTCCGTTTGGACTCCGTTTGATATTCTTTTTCTGCGAAACTCTCAAATAGGCAAAAAAACAGCAATTTGGGTTGGGCCTCCGGTTAATAGGTTAGTCCCAAAAATAATATAAAAGTGTATAACAAAGCCCATTAATCATCCAAAATAGAATATAATATAGCATGAAGCAATCAAAAATTATAGATACGTTGGAGACGTATCACAAGTCCCGATTACCGCAGGAACACTTTGTGTGCTACCAAACGTCACAACGTAACTGGGTGATTATAAAGGTGCTCTACAGGTGTCTCCGATGGTACTTGTTGAGTTGGCATAGATCGAGATTAGGATTTGTCACTCCAATTGTCGGAGAGGTATCTCTGGGCCCCTCTCGGTAATGCACATCACTATAAGCCTTGCAAGCAATGCAACTAATGAGCTAGTTGCGGGATGATGCATTACGGAATGAGTAAAGAGACTTGCCGGTAACGAGATTGAGCTAGGTATTGAGATACCGACGATCAAATCTTGGGCAAGTAACATACCGATGACAAAGGGAACAACGTATGTTGTTATGCAGTTTGACCGATAAGATCTTCGTAGAATATGTAGGAGCCAATATGAACATCCAGGTTCCGCTATTGGTTATTAACCGGAGACGTGTCTCGGTCATGTCTACATAGTTATCGAACCCGTACGGTCCGCACGCTTAACGTTCAGTGACGATCGGTATTATGGGTTTATGTGATTTGATGTACCGAAGGTAGTTCGGAGTCCCGGATGTGATCACGGACATGACGAGGAGTCTTGAAATGGTCGAGACATAAAGATTGATATATTGGACGACTATATTCGGACACCGGATGAGTTCTGTGGGTCACCGGATGTTTATCGGAGTATCGGGGGGTTATCGGAACCCCCGGGGGATATAATGGGCCTACATGGGCTTGTGGGAGAGAGAGGAGAGGGCCTAGGGCTGCCCCCGCCCCCCTCTTGGGAGCCCGAATTGGACAAGGAGGGGGGCGGCGCCCCCTCTTTCCTCCCTCTCCTTCCTTCCACCTTCCTCCTTCCTAGTGGGACTAGGAAAGGGGGAGTCCTACTTCTAGTAGGAGGAGGACTCCTCCCCCTCCTTGGCACGCCACCAAGGGCCATCCGATCTCCCCTTGCTCTTTATGTACGGGGGCAGGGGGCACCCCAAGACACACAAGTTGATTGTTCCAAGCCATGTTCGGTGCCCCCCTCCACCATAATCCACCTCGGTCATATCGTAGCGGTGCTTAGGCGAAGCCCTGCGTCGATAACAACATCATCACCATCATCACGCCGTCGTGCTGATGGAACTCTCCCGTGAAGCTCTGCTAGATTGGAGTTCGCGGGACGTCATCGAGCTGAACGCAGCTGAACTCGGAGGTGTCGACGTTAGGTACTTGGATCGGTCGGATCGTGAAGACGCTCGACTACATCAACCGCGTTGTTCTAACGCTTCCGCTTTCGGTCTCACGAGGGTACGTGGACACACTCTCCTCCTCGCTTCTATGCATCACCATGATCTTGCGTGTGCGTAGGGAATTTTTGAAATTGCTACGTTCCCAACAAGGCATCCGAGCCAGGTTTATGCGTTGAGGTTATATGCATGTGTAGAACACAAGTGAGTTGTGGGCGATACAAGTCATACTGCTTACCAGCATGTCATACTTTGGAACGGCGGTATTGTTGGATGAAGCAGCCCGGACTGACATTAAGCGTACGCTTACGCGAGACTGGTCCTACCGACGTGCTTCGCACACAGGTGGCTGGCGGGTGTCAGTTTCTCCAACTTTAGTTGAACCAAGTGTGACTACGCCCGGTCCTTGTTGAAGGTTAAAACAACACTAACTTGACAAAATATCGTTGTGGTTTTGATGCGTAGATAAGAACGGTTCTTGCTCAGCCCGTAGCAGCCACGTAAAACTTGCAACAACAAAGTAGAGGATGTCTAACTTGTTTTTGCAGGGCATGTTGTGATGTGATATGGTCAAGGCATGATCCTATATTTTATTGTATGAGATGATCATGTTTTGTAACGGATTTATCGGCAACTGGAAGGAGCCATATGGTTGTCGCTTTATTGTATGCAATGCAATCGCCCTGTAATTGCTTTACTTTATCACTAAGCGGTAGCGATAGTCATAGAAGCAATAGTTAGCGAGACGACAACGATGCAACGATGGAGATCAAGGTGTCGTGCCGGTGACGATGGTGATCATGGCGGTGCTTTGGAGATGGAGATCAAAGGCACAAGATGATGATGGCCATATCATATCACTTATATTGATTGCATGTGATGTTTATCCTTTATGCATCTTATTCTGCTTGATTGACGGTATCATCATAAGATGATCTCTCACTAAATTTCAAGGTACAAGTGTTCTCCCTGAGTATGCACCGTTGCCAAAGTTCGTCGTGCTGAGACACCACATGATGATCGGGTGTGATAAGCTCTACATTCACATACAACGGGTGCAAGCCAGTTTTGCACACGTGGAAATACTCGGGTTAAACTTGACGAGCCTAGCATATGCAGATATGGCCTCGGAACACTGAGACCGAAAGGTCGAGCGTGAATCATATAGTAGATATGATCAACATAGTGATGTTCACCATTGAAAACTACTCCATTTCACGTGATGATCGGTCATGGTTTAGTTGATTTGGATCACGTGATCATTTAGATTATTAGAGGGATGTCTATCTAAGTGGGAGTTCTTAAATATGATTAATTGAACTTTAATTTATCATGAACTTAGTACCTGATAGTATTTTGCTTGTCTATGTTGTTGTAGATAGATGGCCCGTGTTGTTGTTCCGTTGAATTTTATTGCGTTCCTTGAGAAAGCAAAGTTGAAAGATGATGGTAGCAATTACACGGACTGGCACAGAAGAATTACGTCCTGGAAGCACCGCTAGGTGCCAAACCTGCTGCAGGAGCTGAACTAGATGTTATGCACGTCTGGCAAAGCAAAGTTGATGACTACTCGATAATTCAATGTGCCATGCTTTACGGCTTAGAACCGGGACTTCAACGACATTTTGAACGTCATGGAGCATATGAGATGTTCCAGGAGTTGAAGTTGATATTTCAAGCAAATGCCCGGATTGAGAGATATGAAGTCTCCAATAAGTTCTACAGCTGTAAGATGGAGGAGAATAGTTGCACAAGGAGCATATACTCGTAATGTCCGGGTATAACAATCACTTGATTCAACTAGGAGTTAATCTTCCGGATGATAGTGTCATTGATGTAATTCTTCAATCACTGCCACCAAGCTACAAGAGCTTCGTGATGAACTATAATATGCAAGGGATGGATAAGACAATTCCCTAGCTCTTCGCAATGCTAAAGGCTGCGGAGGTAGAAATCAAGAAGGAGCATCAAGTGTTGATGGTCAACAAGACCACTAGTTTCAAGAAAAAGGGTAAAGGGAAGAAGAAGGGGAACTTCAAGAAGAACGGCAAACAAGTTGCTGCTCAGGAGAAGAAACCCAAGTCTGGACCTAAGCCTGAGACTGAGTGCTTGTACTGCAAAGGAACTGGTCACTGGAAGCGGAACTACCCCAAGTATTTGGCGGATAAGAAGGATGGCAAAGTGAACAAAGGTATATGTGATATACATGTTATTGATGTGTACCTTACTAAAGCTCACGAGCACCTGGTATTTGATAATCGGGTTCTGTTGCTAATATTTGCAACTCAAACAGGGACTATGATTAAGCGAAGATTGGCTAAGGACGAGGTGACGATGCGCGCGTGGGAAATGGTTCCAAAGTCGATGTGATCGCCGTCGCACGCTACCTCGTACATCTACCTTCGTGATTAGTTTTAGACCTGAATAATTGTTATTTGGTGCTAGCGTTAAGCATGAACATTATATCTGGATCTTGTTTGATGCGAGACGGTTATTCATTTAAATCAGAGAATAATGGTTGTTCTATTTATATGAGTAATATCTTTTATGGTCATGCACCCTTGAAGAGTGGTCTATTTTTAATGAATCTCTATAGTAGTGATACACATATTCATAATGTTGAAGCCAAAAGATGCAGAGTTGGTAATGATAGTGCAACTTATTTGTGGCACTGCCGTTTAGGTCATATTGGTGTAAAGCGCATGAAGAAACTCCATTCTGATGGACTTTTGGAATCACTTGATTATGAATCACTTGTACTTGCAAACCATGCCTCATGGGCAAGATGACTAAAACGCTGTTCTCCGGAACAATAGAGCGAGCAACAGATTTGTTGGAAATCATACATACTGATGTATGTGGTCCAATGAATATTGAGGCTCGCGACAGGTATCGTTATTTTCTCACCTTCACAGATGATTTGAGCAGATATGGATATATCTATTTAATGAAACATAAGTCTGAAACATTTGAAAAGTTCAAAGAATTTCAGAGTGAAGTGGAAAATCATCATAACAAGAAAATATAGTTTCTACGATCTGATCGTGGAGGAGAATATGTGAGTTACGAGTGTGGTCTTCATTTGAAACAATGCGGAATAGTTTCGCAACTCACGCCACCCGGAACACCACAGCGTAATGGTGTGTCCGAACGTCGTAATCGCATTTCATCGGATATGGTGCGATCTATGATGTCTCTTACCGATTACCGCTATCGTTTTGGGGTTATGCTTTAGAGACAGTTGCATTCACGTTAAATAGGGCACCATCTAAATACATTGAGACGACGCCTTATGAACTATGGTTTGGCAAGAAACCAAAGTTGTCGTTTCTTAAAGTTTGGGGTTGTGATGCTTATGTGAAAAAGCTTCAACCTCATAAGCTCGGACCCAAATCGGAGAAATGTGTCTTCATAGGATACCCAAAGGAAACTGTTGGGCACACCTTCTATCACAGATCCGAAGGCAAAACATTTGTTGCTAAGAATGGATCCTTTCTAGAGAGGGATTTTCTCTCGAAAGAAGTGAGTGGGAGGAAAGTAGAACTTGATGAGGTAACTGTACCTGCTCCCTTATTGGAGAGTAGTTCATCACAGAAACCGGTTCCTGTGGCACCTACACCAATTAGTGAGGAAGCAAATGGTGATGATCATGAAACTTCAGATCAAGTTACTACCGAACCTCGTAGGTCAACCAGAGTAAGATCTGCACCGGAGTGGTACAGTAATCCTGTTCTGGAGGTCATGTTACTTGACCATGACGAACCTACGAACTATGAGGAAGCGATGATGAGCCCAGATTCCGCAAAATGGCTTGAGGCCATGAAATCTGAGATGGGATCCATGTATGAGAACAAAGTATGGACTTTGGTTGACTTGCCCGATGATCGGCAAGCCATCGAGAATAAATGGATCTTCAAGAAGAAGAATGACGCTGATGGTAATGTTATGTCTACAAAGCTCGACTTGTTGCAAAAGGTTTTCGACAAGTTCAAGGAGTTGACTACGATGAGACCTTCTCACCCGTAGCGATGCTTAAGTCCGTCCGAATCATGTTAGCAATTGCCGCATTTTATGATTATGAAATTTGGCAAATGGATGTGAAGACTGCATTCCTGAATGGATTTCTGGAAGAAGAGTTGCATATGACGCAACCTGAAGGTTTTATCAATCCAAAGGGTGCTAACAAAGTGTGCAAGCTCCAGCGATCCATCTATGGACTGGTGCAAGCATCTCGAAGTTGGAATAAATGTTTTGATAGTGTGATCAAAGCATATGGTTTTATACAGACTTTTGGAGAAGCCTCAGATTTACAAGAAAGTGAGTGGGAGCTCTGTAGCATTTCTAATACTATATGTGGATGACATATTGTTGATTGGAAATGATATAGGATTTCTGGATAGCATAAAAGGATACTTGAATAAGAGTTTTTCAATGAAAGACCTCGGTGAAGCTGCTTATATATTGGGCATCAAGATCAATAGAGATAGATCAAGATGCTTAATTGGACTTTCACAAAGTACATACCTTGATAAAGTTTTGAAGAAGTTCAAAATGGATCAAGCAAAGAAAGGGTTCTTGCCTATGTTACATGGTGTGAAGTTGAGTAAGACTCAATGCCCGACCACTGCAGAAGATAGAGAGAAAATGAGAAGTGTTCCCTCTGCTTCAGCCATAGGCTCTATCATGTATGCAATGCTGTGTGCCAGACCTGATGTGTGCCTTGCTATTAGTTTAGCGGGGAGGTACCAAAGTAATCCAAAAGTGGATCACTGGACAACGGTCAAGAACATCCTAAAATACCTGAAAAGGACTAAGGATATGTTTCTGTTTATGGAGGTGATAAAGAGCTCGTCGCAAATGGTTACGTCGATGCAAGCTTTGACACTGATCCGGACGATTCTAAATCGCAAACCGGATATGTGTTTATATTGAATGGTGGAGCTGGCAGTTGGAGCAGTTCTAAACAAAGCGTTGTGGCAGGATCTACGTGTGAAGCAAAGTACATAGCTGCTTCGGAAGAAGCAAATGAAGGAGTCTGGATGAAGGAGTTCATATCTGATCTAGGTGTCATACCTAGTGCATCGGGTCCAATGAAAATCTTTTGTGACAATACCGGTGCAATTGCCTTGGCAAAGGAATCCAGATTTCACAAGAGAACCAAACACATCAAGAGACGCTTCAATTCCATCCGCGATCAAGTCCAGGTGGGACACATAGAGATTTGCAAGATACATACTGATCTGAATGTTGCGCATCTGCTGACTAAGCCTCTCTCACGAGCAAAACATGATCAGCACCAAGGCTCCATGGGTGTTAGAATCATTACTATGTAATCTAGATTATTGACTCTAGTGCAAGTGGGAGACTGAAGGAAATATGCCATAGAGGCAATAATAAAGTTATTATTTATTTCCTTATTTCATGATAAATGTTTATTATTCATGCTAGAATTGACTAGTATGCCTCTACTTGACTAGCTCGTTGATCAAACATGGTTATGTTTCCTAGCCATAGGCATGAGTTGTCATTTGATAAACGGGATCACATCATTAGAAGAATGATGTGATTGACTTGACCCATTCCGTTAGCTTAGCACTTGATTGTTTTAGTTTACTGCTATTGCTTTCTTCATGACTTATACATGTTCCTATGACTATGAGATTATGAAACTCCCGATTACTGGAGGAACACTTTGTGTGCTACCAAACGTCACAACGTAACTGGGTGATTATAAAGTGCTCTACAGGTGTCTCCGATGGTACTTGTTGAGTTGGCATAGATCGAGATTAGGATTTGTCACTCCGATTGTCGGAGAGGTATCTATGGGCCCTCTCGGTAATGCACATCACTATAAGCCTTGCAAGCAATGCAACTAATGAGTTAGTAGCGGGATGATGCATTACAGAACGAGTAAAGAGACTTGCCGGTAACGAGATTGAGCTAGGTATTGAGATACCGACGATCGAATCTCGGGCAAGTAACATACCGATGACAAAGGGAACAACGTATGTTGTTATGCAATTTGACCGATAATGATCTTCAGAGAATATGTAGGAGCCAATATGAACATCCAGGTTCCGCTATTGGTTATTAACCGGAGACGTGTCTCAGTCATGTCTACATAGTTCTCGAAACCGTAGGGTCCATGGAGTTTATGTGATTTTATGTACCGAAGGTAGTTCGGAGTCCCACATGTGATCACGGACATGACGAGGAGTCTCGAAATGGTCGAGACATAAATATTGATATATAGGACAACTATATTCGGACACCGGATGAGATCCGGGGGTCACCGGATATTTATCGGAGTGCCGGGGGGTTATCGGAACCCCCGGGGGATGTAATGGGCCTACATGGGCCTTGTGGGAGAGATAAGAGAGGACCTAGGGCTGACCGCGACCCTCCCTTGGGAGTCCGGATTGGACAAGGAGGGGGGCGGCGCCCCCTCTTTCCTCCCTCTCTCCCTCTCCTTCCTTCCCCCTTCCTCCTTCCTAGTGGGACTAGGAAAGGGGGAGTCCTACTCCCACTAGGAGGAGGACTCCTCCCCCTCCTTGGCGCGCCACCAAGGGCCGACCGGCCTCCCCTTGCTCCTTTATATACGGGGGCAGGGGGCACGCCAAGACACACAAGTTGATTGTTCCAAGCCGTGTGCGGTGCCCCCATCCACCATAAGCCACCTCGGTCATATCGTAGCGGTGCTTAGGCGAAGCCCTGTGTCGGTAACAACATCATCACTGTCATCACACCGTCGTGCTGACGGAACTCTCCCGTGAAGCTCTGCTGGATCGGAGTTCGCGGGACGTCATCGAGCTGAACGTGTGCTGAACTCGGAGGTGTCGTACGTTCGGTACTTGGATCGGTCGGATCGTGAAGACGTTCGACTAAATCAACTGCGTTGTTCTAACGCTTCCGCTTTCGGTCTACGAGGGTACGTGGACACACTCTCCCCTCCTCGTTGTTATGCATCACCATGATCTTGCGTGTGCGTAGGAATTTTTTTGAAATTACTAAGTTCCCCAACACCTATATCTACCATCCATATTGCACTTGTATCACCATCTCTTCGCCGAACTAGTGCACCTATACAACTTACCATTGTATTGGGTGTGTTGGGGACGCAAGAGATTTATTTGTTATTTGGTTGCAGGGTTGTTTGAGAGAGACCATCTTCATCCTATGCCTCCCACGGATTGATAAACCTTAGGTCATCCACTTGAGGAAAATTTGCTACTGTCCTACAAACCTCTGCACTTGGAGGCCCAACAACGTCTACAAGAAGAAGGTTGTGTAGTAGACATCAATGGCACATCCATCAGTTAGAAACACAAAATGCATCATCAAACAAGACACGACTGATAGTGCTAGAACAAACAATCCATCATGACAACCTAAACACAAAACGAGATGAACTGCATATAAAACACACAAACAGTATGGGATTATCACCAGCAACCTAATTATACAGGTGGTAATTCAATTCCTTCACTGCAACCATAAGAGCATGATAAAACGGAGCCCAACATAGATACAGAGTGAGGAGAGTCGTTGTAAAATCCCCGCACCAAACCCTGCCAGCGACCAAAATAACGTCAGAAATCATCATAGGATAATGACGGCGAATCATGAATGGAGACATAATGGTTTTGCATCTAGAGAAAACCCTAGAAATCAGAATCGAGCTGTGTAGCAGAGGGGATCAGTTCAAAAATTATGGCAACTACCCACGAAATCGAAAACGGCAAATTAAGCACTAAAATGATGTGCATACGAAACAGAGGCTAACAAATAGCAAATGCACCACGAATTGAACGTATTGGGCGCATTCCTCGTCTGTTCTAACCTGTGACCAATCCAACGAACATCCCGCCACTAACGGCGTCGAGATACAAAGCACAAACTACTGGGGCGGATGTGAGGGGGACTGAGCGATACTCACCGGTGGAACAGAACACTGCCGACGAGAATCGGCCGGAGAAGGCGCCGCTGCTCGCCGTCGACGGAGAGAGAGCGGGGGCGGAGCGGCCGAGAAACAGAGAGCGGAGCAGTGCGCGGTTACCAAATGAATCGAGGGAGTGGTGGCGGAGGGAGGAGTTAAGTCACCGCATCGGGGGGGGGGGGGGGAGACGGTTCGAGCGAGGCGGACATGTAGTGATGGCCCACACACCAGCGAGAGAAAAAAAAGAAATGGCTCGCTGGAACGAGTAGCGCGAGTTGGATTCAAATCGACGGCATCCAGGTGGTGTGGCGTTTTTGCAATATGTCACAGGGTTGTCAAATACATTTTTTAATATTTAATACATGCAATTTTTATAATATGTAGAATAAATATATATAAGAGTGAATCTTCTGTACTCTAATGTAATTTGTGCATGTAGTACCTGCATGTACACACACTTAACATCTGAAAATACACGTAAAGAAAACAAACAAAACTCAACTAAAAAAAGAATAAAAGCATACACGTGCAGAAAACAAAAGAAAACACATGGAAAAACGCATGCACACACGAAAATCCAGCCCAAGAAGGAAATTGACTGACCCAAAATAGGGGTCAGTCGAATCCAAACAGCCCAATACATCAGCAAAACGTGACAGAAAAATGAAAAACTACATAAATCTTAAGCACAATCCAAGGGCCAGAGAATTAACTAACCACAAAATTAAATTCAGTTGACTGAAATCTAGCTAAAGTGCGAGCCATCTATGAGCCAAGGACAAGATCAAGATGGCAATCAAGCATGGGTTCAACGACGAGCATGAGGAGGAAGTGACACATATGTCAGGCCCAGTGGACTTAAAGGAGGCCACTCTCGCAGACAAGATCAGAAAGAAAGCTTTGGCTAAGGTTATGGCGCACAAGAAGGCGTCTGCCCTGGCAGCCCCCACCCCTGCCCTCGAGAACGCCACAGGCCCGACCCTACCCCGAAGACTGCCCCGACCCTCGCCCTGGCCTGAGCCATCCACTAAATCTGGTATAAAAATATCTTCAGTTTCTTTCTAAATACATGTAGGTAGATGGTAAATAATCTAGCACGAATAAAGGGTGAGGTTTCTCTCTCTTAACTATACTCTTCTTATGTATGATGGTTTGGATGCTACTTGGCTTCAAGACTTTCGATGCCTTTTTAATATATCTAATTTTCATTTTAAAAGGTTTACATGATATCTGGTCTCTTTTGCATTCTCCGCAGGCGAAAGGACTGATGTACAAATGGGCAATTGGCACAAGGCAAAGATTTCAGGAGAATGTTTGCATCGGCAGGGTTTTTTCAGTTCCTCTTGTATTCAGTTTCCTCTTCCTAATGGTGATCAGTCACAAACCTTAAAAATGTAGCTAAGGCCCCGTTTGATAGCAATGTATTTTCTAAGTATTTTGAGAATACTACAGTTTTTGAGATTTCCACAGTTATATTTACAATAACCTGTTTGGTTGCCTCTAACAACTGTGATTTTAATACTGTAGTATTAGCGAAACTGCAGTTTTTTCTTTGCATAATAAAAACCTCAGGCTGTGTTTGATAGTAGAGTGCTAAAAAAACCAAAGTATTAAAAACTACAGTATTTTAGCATGAAGCTATAAGATACCGCCGTTTTCAGATATCATAGTATTTTAGAGTATTGAGAATACTTTAAGCTGTTTGCCTAATGTTGTATCGCACAGAGAGAAGTAGGAGGCGTATCATTACGGCCGGTATTCTTGAGCTAGGTCAGCCCAGCGTACTCACCATTATTTATCTCTAGCAACGAGAGAGCAGCGGCTGCAGCTTGGGAATGAAAGACAGAAAGATAACAACCGGCTCGTTTTTCTCTCATGCTCAATTTTAAAAAAAGAGGTTTGGGGGTCTTTTTTTTATGCAGAGGTAATACTGTGTTTTTGGAAAAACTGTAGTATAAATACTTTAGTTTTTTGTGAAGGCCAAACAGCTCAAAGTAAGTTAAACCGTGGTATTTGGAAAAACTGCAGTATTCTTTAAATACTTAGAAAATGCAGAGTTATCAAACGGGGCCTCAGACCTCTTTTTAAAAAACAGAGCAATCGAAAAAAAGGATCTGCGTAGGAAGTAGGCACCCATGTGTGGTTACGGTGGATGCTTTACCTTGTTCTGCAATGGGGAAGTATGTATATGTGTTCACTCTGAGGTGTTTGTCATTTTCATGGCAGCAACGTATGATGATTTACTGTTCATGCGAGATGACCGTAACTCTGTTGTCCAGGAAAATGTCGCGTGCTCAGTCTTTTGTCTGCCTCTGTTTTGTCATTTCCTTTTTTTCTCTTAACCTTTTGTTTGTGTTAGAGCGTCTCCAACCAATGATGTAAAACAGCGATCATGTCTAAAAACTTTGTTTAAGGGTATTTGGGGCCAAAAAATACTACTCCCTTCGTTTCATAATGTAGAATGTTTTTTGACACTACAATAATATCAGTGTCACAGAACGTCCTATATTATTGGACGAAGAGAGTATTTATCTCTATTTGATGCGTAAATCTTTTGCAGCAGCCTTAAGTTTAAGCTCCACTAGTGCTGCAAAATTGCAGCATCACTACCGGCTGCCGCAAAGCCATGCGAACACCGACCGTCCCGCTGCTATTCCGTCGTCCGCCCCTGGCCCATGTGCCACCCCGTCGCCCATTTTTGCCGCTCAAGCAACCGCAGTGGCCGCCGCTCGATTTGCAGCGATTCTGGCCGTACCCCGCAACATCTTCAACGGCCGCCCAACGTACGGCGCACTAGAAAATCGTTTGCAGCAGGTTTTTGCACGATGTGCGCGAACCATGTCTAAAAGCCTGTTATTTGAAATCAACGGCCGCCCAACAAAATGGTCCATAGAATTTTGTTTGTGTTTGGTTTTAATAAGTCACCTGACTTATAAATCAGGTGACTTAAAACAAGTGACTTATAAGTCACGCTTGTTTGGTTGTCATCTGACTTATAAGTCACCTGACTACACCTTCTCACCTTATTTTTTTATGTAAAGGTGTAGGACCCACGTAAAAAGGATGACTTATAAGCTTTAAGTTGGGGTGTAGCAGCTTATGACTTATAAGTTAGGTGAAGTGACTTATAAATTAGGTCTGTTTGGTAAATAAGTCATTTTTTTTATTTTTTGACTTATAAATTGATGACTTATTTGAAACCAAATAGGCCCTAAATTTTATGGACCATTTTGTAAACCTGAACCTGAACGTTTCTCAAGAATTTTGTTAGTCCTGTCAGCCGGCCTCGCGCCGGAGCTCCCTAGTGGCGTCGGCGGGGTCCTCGGTGCAGCGGAGGAAGTTGATCCCGACGGTCTTGCCGGTGGCGTGGTGGCACACCTTGACGACGATGCCGGAGCCGCCCTTGCCGATCGATGCCGCGCGTCTCCTCGTAGTCCTCGGTGCCACCGATCCATCCGGACGAGCCTCCTCTTGCGGCTGGCCGTAGCGTGGCTGCTGTGATCGAGTCGAGGACGGAGCAGCAGGCCTCTTGCAGTTGCAGACGGCCATGGCGGTCGGCTCAATCGACGGCTTGGTTGGACGCGGGAAGGGGCGAGCTTTCCGTGTGGATCGTCTCGTCAGCATATATTGAAACCGAATCGGAAATTAAGAACCTGAATTCGAGTCGGAAATGAACGAACCGTGAATCCGCCATCGGGCGGAAAACGCAGGCAGCAAGGCTGTCAGACTGAACTGAATTCCATGGCGAGTCGGTACGGTGAGGCAACCTGTCGAAACAAATAGCCAACGCAGCGCATTGATCCATACGGAACTTCCTCCCTCCCCCTTCTCCATCATCGATGTCTGCCGCCGCCCTCTCCAGCAACCAAAGCAGTTCGTTCGTCGAGCTAGCGCCATGGCCGGCCGCAAGCGACCTGCTGCCGTCCTCGACGCCGGCCATGGGCACGGCCACGCGGCGGCTCAACATCAACAAATCGCCAGGTGCTGCAAGAGGAGTCGCGCCTCCATCGGGAGCACCGACGACTACGAGAAGGTGGCCCGCCTAGGCAAAGGCGGCTTCGCGTCGTCCACAGGATGCGCCACCGCGTCACCAAAAAGAACGTGGCCGTCAAGTTCCTCTCCTCCCCCGACGTCGAAGATCTTGAGCGGGAGGCTCGATTCCTCGAGGCCTGCAACGGAAACCCTTACGTCGTCGGCTTCGAGGGCCTGGTGTGCGATCCGGCCACCGGCGACACCGCCGGCCTCGTCATGTAGTACGTCGAGGCGTCGAGCCTCCAATCTTTATTGTGGGACAGGCGCGGCGACCCCCCGCTCCCGGAATCCACGGTGCGCGACTTCATGTGGAAGCTCCTGACCGGTGCCGAAAAGATGCACGGGCACGACCGCCACATCGTTCACCGCGACATCAAGCCTGGCAACATCCTCGTCGGGCGAAACGGGGAGCTCGTCAAGATTTGCGACCTCGGACTGGCCATGTCCATGTCCGACTGGCCGCCGTACAACCGGGCCGGCACGACGTCCTACATGGCACCCGAGATGATCCTTGGCAAGAAGAACTACGACGCGCAAGTGGACACGTGGTCCATCGGCTGCGTCTTTGCCGAACTGCTCACCGGCAAGACGATGTTCAAGGGCTACCTCGAAGATGACGACGAAGACAAGACAAAGAATGACATAAGGCAGCTGTGGAGCATCTTCCGTGTGCTCGGGATGCCGGACGAGAGGACGTGGCCAGGGTTCACGTCGCTGCCGCTCACCGCCGAGGCGCTGCGACGGCTGCCGGCGGGGTGCAAGTACAGCCGGCTGCGGTATTCTTTCCCTGAAGACAAGCTATCCGAGGAAGGATTCCAGGTGTTGCAAGGGCTCCTCACATGCAACCCCGACAAGCGACTGACGGCAGCCGCCGCGCTGAAGCACCCATGGTTCGATGCTCCTCGTTACGCCGCCGCCGCCGCTGCGAAGGTCGACGCTCTGCCGTTTCCCAAAAAGAAGGCACCAAGGATCAAGTTCATCCCACCGGCCATGCCCCAGAAGAATCTACTCAAAATCCCACTCGCTGTGTGGAACGCAGCGTAACAAGTGTAATTAGACTCGGTAGATGTAACTGTGCTTGGATGAGCCATCTATGAGCCATAAGTAGAACTTGATTTGATCGCCGGATCGGCCATTAGTGTTAGCCTGCTTTTCTGAATTCTATGCACATGTTCAGACAATCAGAGATGTGTGTATGTTGAGAGATCCATAAGAGTGCTAGCATGCTCGCACGTGTTTACAAATCCTCAGGTGTTCTTGAATTACAATGCACAATTTGTGTTGTTTTTTTCCAAAAAAAAAGCCTGAACTGATGATAAATATGTAGTGCGTACAAATGTTCTAAGCAACAGAAACCTGGAGTGATGGATGAATTGATGGTTAAAATGTCCTGCTGGTGCAGATTTTGTAAGCACTTATAAATTGGTACTGGCCCAGCAATTGTTTCCAGCATCTTTTTTCGTATGCAAATTTCTTTACTGCTATGAAATACAGATATAGGAAAATAAAGTATCTCATGTTTTTTCTAAAGTTAGCTACACATGGTAATGGTAGTGTGGCACCTGTCGGATCTTCAACACATGGAGCTGTGGAAGAATTCCTGCAGGGAGAATGAACCAAATTCAAGAGCTTAGTGGACCAGCGCAACCCGATGATACACTTGCACTGAAACTGAAACTGAAACTATGGTGTGGATCAGCTCTGTTCAAGCAGGACGTAGTAGGCAGTACGTGAAGCTCTAGACTGATATAAGTGCACAAATGGCATTACCATCTCGATCGAGCAGAACAGGCGCTAGAAACTTGGCGGAATAAGTTTCAGTAACAGCATGACAGCAATCAGGATCAACAGCAACAATAACAATAAATTTGAACAAACTTTTGGAGTGTCAGTAGGAGGAAGCTAAATTTATTGATTAAATGCTCTCACCCCGTGGTGGTTGGAGAGTTTGTGCATAGGGTTTATGCCGGTTGCAGACTTGCAGTGTCATTTACCATGCACTCAAGTCTGAAACTATGTCGCGGAACTGCGTATCTGCTTTGTTCAGGCATCGTCTAGGAAGCAGAGACGTCATTTTACATGTGCGAGGTAAAACAGGTACGTGCAGGTCCCAGGTAGATTTTTTTTAGGGTAGGTCCCAGATAGATAAGTGGACGAATAGGTGAGATTTACATGCCCGGCTGAATCCCAAGCAAACAATGTTCCTCTGATTCGTGTGACTTGGCACAAACGTGCAGCAGACTCTGTGTATAACAGACCAAGTTTCAGCACCAAAGCAACAGCAATCAGAGTGGCGCAGCGGAAGCGTGGTGGGCCCATAACCCACAGGTCCCAGGATCGAAACCTGGCTCTGATAAGTTTTTTCCACCTTTTGTGATTTTTTGATAAATTTCCTATTTGGACTTCCATTAATTATTGAGCCGAATCTCTATTTATTTGATAAACTTTACCTTCATTCATTTGCTGCATTCTGTCAACTTCTCTGTTTTGGGTTTTTCTTTTATTTTTTATGCGTTGAAGCATCGTCTAGATTTGAACTTTGGAGTTTGCAGTTGTAGCAGAGATGTCATTTTATATATGTGTTCCAGCATCCAGTGTTGTTTCTGGACAGCAGGAGCAAAAGCAGAGCTGTTCTGGGCGAGCCAACATTGGCTTCAGCCACAGGCGTGCAATTCCATCTCTACTACTAACATCTCTTCTTCTGCTGCTGCTCCTTCAAATGCTCATCAACTCAACTTGAGATAGCTCACACATACTAACAAAGAACAGTCGGGGTCGCGGCAATAAAGGGCAGGAATGTTAATGTCTCTTCTTAGTAATAGAAGTTCGGCCACGGGCCCTTCAAAAAAAAAAAGAGAGTACACAAAGCAAAGAACAGGCAAAAAACTAACCAAAGCAAACAAGACTGAAACTGAAGAAAGGACCTTTCCCTGACCAATACCATGCAGTCCACTTTGAGCCGAATTTTTTCAATTTTTGTGAATTTTTGTTAAATTTCCATTGGTTCGTGTAGTCCACTTTGAGCACCAGAGCGGAGGCTAAAACAGCTAAAAACAGGACTAAACTAGAACTGGAACCTTTACTTGGACATACCACAATATGCTTTCTACTTTGAGCGCCATGACGATGCTGCATAAACTATGACTGATTACTCCCTCTGTAAAGAAAATATAAGAGCGTTTAGATCACTAAAGTAGTGCTCCCGAGTGGAATGGCAAAAGGCTGACCCATGAAATCTCTTCCAGCAAGCCGGCACTGAGCAACCTGGAGAGATTTCTTGATCAGGGGAACAATGTGAGCAGAGAACTGCAGATGTGTGCCATAGAAATCTTGACAGAACTGGGTTTTGATTCTTCGGCCAACCTCTGCACAGGAATAAAATAAAATCTAATAAAAAAGCAGTTGCAGATATTCCTTACTGATGATGAAGAGGGAGAAGAAAAGCTTAGAAATGCGGCTGGGAAATCGCTGGCATTACTTTCCAAGATAAAAACTATCTCTATGTTCATAGTGATGGAACAGAATGACATTCTTGATCGTCTCAATGAGATACTTGATGCTAAGAACAACATCACCTACAGGACAGTAGCATTGGAGATCTTGGAGAATTTGTGCAGTCACTGTACATTGGACAAGGATTATGTGAACGAAGCCTTGCTCCCAAAGGTTAGCTTACAGATTCGTTCATCTAGTAATTACATAAAAAAAATAGCCGGCACGACAATAGTTTTGGTTATACTTTTTTAGCAGTATCATCTGGGCAGTGATTGTATTTCCACAAGTTACATTATTGTTGCAGGTTCTCACGGAAGTACTGGCCAGTAAACGAGACCTCGCCATAAAACAAAGAACAAATTCTGCACAGGATGAATTGCTGTGTCTTGCAAGAGTGACCGAGGCAGTAAAGGCAATTGTCGCAACCAAAAAACATGAAGAAAACCAGGCAATTTCTGGACCGGGTGATGATGAAGAAAAGCAACTGCCGTCCAAACACAGTGGCAAAATCAAGTCACGTAATCAGACAAATAAGGAATTCCGAGAAGCATTGTTATCGGCTTATCGCTTACCTTGGTGATGTGTGTCAGTGCAAATGACTTCAACGATGTGGTCTAGAGATTTCCCTCCAAGAGGGTGAATTTGTGCGGAACCTCAAGGCTATAGTCGAACAAAGTTGTGAGGCCAGAGCTGATTGTCTAAGAATCGTGAAGCTTTGCGGCCAGATTGCGATATTAATGCTGCATCGTGGCCATGTCACCGTGGACTTGGAGGAATGCGTGAAGTCCTTGTGTAAGGACTCAAAGATCATGTCTAACCTTGAAAGTTGCATGCTCTTTGCTGGGACTGATTGCGGTGTGAAGAAGACTGCTAGGCCTCTCCTCTCCGACATTGCCAAAAAAGCGCGCCAGTTGGTTGGTAATTAGAATGTAACTGCTTTCTATCTTTGTGCTGTACTATGTATCAGGAACAAAAATCATGCCCCGGCCTACTATATTTATCACATTTTCATTACAAAGAAACTAGTTATCAACCCGCATTTGCACAGGCTAGTCATTTTTAAACAGTTAATGATCAAACCATTAATAGCATTTATGCATAAAGAATATTTACTGATTGAAGTTTTTATAAATTAAAAATTGATGTTACTACTGAAAGTTGCATTCTTAGATGTGTTGTAGTTAGAATATTCCCTCTGTAAACTAATATAAGATGTTAGGTTAAAATGTCTATATTAGTTTACAGAGGGAGTAGCATAATAACTCTAATGAAGATTTATACCATATCTCGGTTGCTATGTGAATCCAGTGTATTGCAAGAGCCTTAACTCTAGTCATGAATGGCAGCAGTATCATAAGCTTCTTTTCAGTTTACAGTTACCTAGAAATTCACTACGCAACAGCCAACAGGAGAATCACCTTGCTAAGAAAATTACCAGATTATTCCAAATGCATAAGGATGGTTCTTCATTTGCTCCTCATCTGAAGAATGTATCAAACACAATCAAATGTCGACAGCAAAGAATCAGACATTAATCAATACGAACAGAGCTAAAAGCACAGCTATAATACACCTAATATCTAGTAGTCTATATACAACCCGATGATTTTGCAATGTTCAAAGGATTTTGCAATTTGAAAAGTTAGAATGGTGATCTTCAATTGAAAGATCCACAGAAAGATTTTCACAAAAGGCAATTATATATCATAACAAAAAATTGAAGGGCAAATCTCTGAAAAGAAACTATCTTGAAACAGAACAGTACAGCACTAACAGGATTAAGCGATAAAATAGTAGCTTACATAAGCTAATGTACCAATGGTTTAAATCTCTGGCAAAGGAGTCCTCCAGATTAATCTTTAAGTAAAACAATATTAAATAGGAGCTCCTAACTCTAAAGCACGCCACCTAACTGCAAATTTCTTAACAGAAAAATCATACTAAAATACTGACAACAATAGAGCATTATATATGTCGGCAATGCAGACAACAAAGGCAAGTTAACAATACACTACAACACAAAATAATACTGTGTGAGTAAATAATAAGGCATTATTAATGCAACAAGGAATAGCATTAAATCTACGCAGACAATTTAGCAAAGCTAAAGTACTTTCCTTGATTCATTCTTCTACACGGGATCAAATTTCGCATGGAACATCCACCTTTCACTGAGATAATAACAAAATAACTATACAAGAAAAGAAGATGCCGGATAACTTACAGCAGATCCCCTTTCCGCCCTTCACATTTGCTGAGAAGCCTCCTTTTCTCAGCACATTGACTCGCCAGTATGCCGTCCGCTACTGCTGCACCGAGCTGTCTCTGTTTAAGGGCAGAGAAAGGTGAGAGTGAGGCCGTCAGATAGGGAGGTGAAAGACTGAAAGTGTGACGGCGCACTGACTCCTGATCTATCGGGCCCTCCTATCGTTAATCTTGCGATGAGAGCCTGAAGGCTGGTCGGTCAACGCATGGGCTGTAGGTACGCGGAGCACAAGTGACCAAATTTGACGGGAGACTGGACCTAGGTAGTGCGCTGGCGGTGGAAGACGAGAACGGCCGCCGTTGGGGAAGCCACGGAGAAACCGGGATTCCGGGAAGGGCTAGCTCGAGGAAGGAGATAGGCCGGACTCCACGCAAAAAAAAAAAAAAAAAAAAAAAAAGGATATAGGCCGGACGTGAGCGTTTGGGCTTGGAAAACCGATCTGATCTAACGGCTACAGGTGCCTCCGGTTTCCCTCCAAAAAAAAGACAGGTGCCTCCAGTTAGTGATTGAAATGATTTATTCGCATTATCAGGCTACGGGGGAATCAATCTGTGGTTAGATGGTTAGAGTTCAGTACCAGCCTATCAGAGTTCAAATCGTATTAGGGTGTGTATGTACGTTTATAAGAGTGAGTTTATACGCGTATGTATGAACGCTTGCGTCTATACTGTGTTCAAAAAAATATCAGGCTATGGGACCATATTAAACGGATTGTACCGTGATTTGACAAGTTTAAAACTTTTGCGTTGATTTGTTAGTGTTCGCGCATGACAATTATATTGTTTGTATCAAACGTAGCACCCAACAATAAAATCCTACTGAAATTATTAATATGTGTACTTTCCATCTAAATATTGCTTTTTGACTTGGAAAACACCTTCGCTCACCCGGCTGATCCTCCCGCAGCGCCAGCTATGTGCGCAGCCGTTGGATGAATCGTGATTGTGCGCTCACCATCATCTCCCCACGTAGCCACCCACATATTCCCGGTTGGCACCACACCACCGCATCGTCATCTTCCTCAAAGTTTGCAACGGGTTCTATTAATTGCGGTCGCAACATAGGGCGTGTTGCAACGATAGAGGTTGAACTGGAGCACAACAAAGATCTTGTCGTAAATGGGTCAACCGCAACATGGTTGTTGTGGCTGATGGGCGGAGGTCAAACGGCTGTTGCACCTGCCATCCAACGGCTGCCGAGGCGGTCAATCTCATCCAAACATTACCCAGCCGACATGTAGCATCCGCCTTAATATATATAACGGTAAGTCATGATGGAAATATGCCCTAGAGACAATAATAAAATGGTTATTATCATATTTCCCGTTCATGACAAATGTTTATTATTCATGCTAGAATTGTATTGATTAGAAACTTAAATACATGTGTGAATACATAAACTACACCGTGTCCCTAGTAAGCCTCTACCAGACTAGCTCGTTGATCAAAGATGGTTATGGTTTCCTAACCATGGACATGAGTTGTCATTTGATAACGGGATTACGTCATTATGAGAATGATATGGTGGATGCACTCCAACCGTAAGCTTAGCATCAGATCGTTTAGTTATTTGCTATAGCTTTTTTCATGTCAAGTATCAGATCCTTAGACCATGAGATCATGCCACTCTCGGATACTGGAGGAATGTCTTGTGTGCTATCAAACGTCACTTCGTAACTGGGTGATCATAAAGGTGCTCTACAGGGATCTCCGATGGTGTCTGTTGGGTTGCATGGATCGAGACTGGAATTTGTCGCTCCGTGTGACGAAGAGATATCCCTGGGCCCTCTCGGTAATACAACATCATAAGAAGCTTCATGTGACTAATGAGTTTAGTCACGGGATCTTGTATTACAGTACGAGTAAAGAGACTTGTCAGTAACGAGATTGAACTAGGTATAGAGATACTGATGATCGAATCTCGGACAAGTAACATATCGTCGGACAAAGGGAATTGCATACGGGATTGACTGAATCCTTGACATTGTGGTTCAACTAATAAAGATCTTCATTGAGTATGTAGGAACCAATATGGGCATCCAGGTCCCGCTATTGGTTATTGATCGAAGAGGAGTCTCGGTCATGTCTGCATGTTCTGAACCCGTAGGGTCGCACACTTAACGTTCGGTAGCGCTAGGGTATTTTGAGATATTAATAGTGGTTCGATGGTTGTTCGGAGTCCTGGATGGAATCCGAGATGTCACGAGGAGCTCCGAAATGGTCCGGAGGTAAATATTTATATATGGAAAGTTGTTGTCGGGGTTCCGGGAAAAAGTTGATTTTTTCGGTATTGTACCGAGAAGCCACCGGAAGGTTCCAGAGGTTCCGGAAGTCCTCAGAGGGTTCCACCACGTCCCATACAGTAGCATTGGTTGTAAGGGGGCGCCCTGGCCTTAATGGGCCAGGGGCACCAGCCCCTACAAGGCTCATGCGCATGGGGAAGGGGGAACCCTAAGGGTGAGGGCCTCCACTTGGCTTGGACGACACTCACTACTAGGGAAAAGCCTAGAAGTAGCGCGGGTCAAATGCTTAGCAGTAGCGCGGGCACCTGCGCTACTAGTAAGGCGCCATGACTAACTTGTAGCAAAGAGCGTTGTTTGCCCCATCGCCGCTATACCTACTTAGCAAGAGCGCCTTACCAACAAGAATCGCTAAGTGGCTTAGCAAAGAGCGTTTCCTGTCCAACACTATCGCTAATTAGCTATAGCACTTGTTTACTGACTGCTGCTTCCTCGCTAAAGAGTGCTACTACTATATTTTCATATATTTTTTGCTACGATTTATTTATGTTTTTGTACAGGTTTTATAGAGTATTCTAATCATATCATAAACATGTAATATGCTCATCATATCATACACATAATAGTCTCATCATATCATTACAAAAAACACACTTCCGTGATGATACGTGTTTGTCACAGCAGGTCACATTTTCTGTCCTGCATGTACATCCATGACGATTTCATGACAGAATCAAGATAGTCATACATGTGCTGTCGTAGAAGTGTTCCATGACATTACCAAAATTATCATCACGGAAGTGCGCACTTACATGACGATAAATGGCGTGTCATGGAAGTGCTTTCGTCAAGGGTAACCTACATGTGGCATCCACCGTAACAGGTCGCCGTTAAGCTATCGGGTCCGATTTTAGATCCGATAACCCGCTAACAGCCACGACCAATGGTGATTTTCCACGTGTAAAATTCTCATTGGCCGACGGAACCACGTGTCAGCTCCGCGTTGGCACAGATATCACTCATCCAATGGGGGAGATGCACCTATGATATGTTGACACATGGACCGGCCCAAAAGTGGCCCATAAAGATTAAATGGGCCGGCCCAACTAAAGGCCCACAAGATTTTGCAGACCATAATGGGTCGGCCCAGCTAAAGGCCCACAAGATTTGGCAGACCATAATGGGTCGGCCTAGCTAAAGACCCACAAGATTTTGAAGACACTAGTGGGTCGGCCGTTAACAGGTTGCGATGTTTTGGGCCAAATGTTGGCCCATATTTGATCCGGTCCATTAACAGCCTGCCATGTTCTAGGCCTAATAATGTCCCATATGAGATCGGGCCCGTTAATAGCCTACCATGTTCTGGGCCATATTACGGCCCATATCAGATCAGGCCCTTTAAGAGCCTTTGGGATAAATTATGGCCCATATCACATTCGGCCCGTCAACTAGACGCTGTGCTTTTGGGCCCACTTGAGGCCCGGTTAGGATTTATGTTTGCTAAAGGCCCATTTAGTAATACGGCCTGATATTAGTTTTGGCCTGTTAAAGGCCCATTCAACATTTCGACCCTATATTTATTTCGGCCTGTTAGAAGCCTATCATATAGTTGGGCCTAACTATGGCCCGCTTTGCATCCGGCCTGCTCACAGCCGATAATATGATTGGGCCAAACAAGGATTGAGACAATTTTGGCCTATTAACGACCCATGATGTGATTGGTGCAATCATGGGTGGGGTATATTTCGGCCTCATTGCCGCCCGTGAGTCGTTTCTAAGATGTTTCGTGCCCAACCTACTTTTCACCCTACTAACAGCCCATTGAATTTTCTTGCGAAAATAGGGCCGGCGGTTTACTCGGCCTATTAAAGGCCCGAAATTACTAGTGGGTCAGTTTGCATTTAGGCCTGTTAACGGACCAAGATGATTGGGCCCATGATGCGGCCCATACGTAGTGATTTGCATGAGGCCCGATTATGTACCGTAATTTTATGGTTTGGCCGGTTTACTTTTCATGGAGCGAAGACAGGATATATATACAGTAAAATAATTGCAGCATCGTGAATAAGAAAAAACCTAGACTATACAATAAAGAAATTACGACATATTACATCCACTGGGCATCAAAGTTCGCCACTATGATAATAAAGCACAAGCATGACAGATTACATAAATCGGGCATCAAAGATCGTCACCGTGCAAATAAACACGCCGATAAAATAATATACAAAACCAACAACACTTCAATAGAGTTCAAGAAAGGTTAGCCTCGCCGGAGTCGCAGCAAGCACCGAAAGCAAGTCGGGCCGATGAGATCAAGCGCTTGTTTGACGCTTATATCCTCCTCACTCTGAAAGAGAAACAAGCAGACAGATGACATGTTTTGCACATATAAGTATCAGTGTTGACAATTCATCACATTTCTTATTTGCGAATAAAGTGACACGGTTTAAAATAACATTAACACAATATGATATTGTTCATGTTAAGGCATGGCAGGAAATGACATTGTGAAGGAGTTGGCAGCTTCACGACACCACTAGATTATAGATCAAGAACTCATAAGTATCAATGGTTAGTGTGCTATCAATTTATCCCATTTCAGATTGGCAAATAAAGAGACGGTTTAAATAATAGTAGAATGATATGACATTGTTCATAGTTAAGACATTGCAGAATATGACATTGTGTTGTAGTGTGTAGGTTCACCACACCACTGGATTACGGATCAAGAACAGAAGCATACATGCAGTGCAAAAGAAGATCACTTGCTCTGTAAAGTTTAATTTACATGGTATGAAGAAGGAACTTGGTTGTATAACTAAAAACTTAAATTGAGAAGGACAAACTTTTGTTTATGAACTACATAATAAACTTTAAACATGCAATTTGATGCAAACACCAAAAATAAACAGATCTTGCAGTCATGCCTAACCAAATATACACAACAAAGTTTGAAGGCTTGAGAAGGACAAACTTACATTAGTGGTGAAGACCGGCTCTATAAAGCCCTTGTCCATGCTGATGGGGGGCAATTCAAGAAGTTTACCACATAATCTTCTTCATAAGCATTGTGTTCATTCTACATTTTGTTAAGAGTGAATATAGATGTGATAATATAAGAAAAAATGGAGAATATTTAAGATAAGATAAAGAGTGATGCTACATAACCAAGTAGCTATAAATGTAGGTACATCGATACAGGCAAAAGGTACAGCCAAGAGCAATGCAGAGCTAAACTTCTTCAGTACCATTGGTGTTATCCATCCTTATGATAAGAGTAAATATAGATTTGATGTGTAGAAAATGAAGGGCAAAGAAAAATAAGCTGCAGAGTGATGGTACATGAACAACTAGCTGTCAATATAAGTACACTAATAAAGGATACTAGGTACTTACAAGAACAATGCAGAGCTAAACTTTTTCATTGGCATTGGATATATTCTACACTAATGTAACCATTCATACAGATCGGATAATTTGGAGCGAACAATTGATAAGCAAGCTATCATGCATACTGCTGTCACATAATGAACCATGTATGAATGCAAGTACAGTGATACAGGACAACATGTACTAACAAGAGCAAAGCAGCGGGCAGCATATTTGTGATATCCTGTCGTCCTTTTCAAACCGGAATTCTTCTTCGAGCATATGTCCTGCAAAAGAGATCCGTAAGGCACATGCAGAATAGTAGAAGTTCAAATTGTCATGTGATATCATAGACAGTACTGTTGGGGAACGTAGTAATTTCAAAAAATTTCCTACGCACACGCAAGATCATGGTGATGCATAGCAACGAGAGGGGAGAGTGTTGTCTACGTACCCTCGTAGACCGAAGCGGAAGCGATCACAACGTAGAGGAAGTAGTCAGACGTTCTCCTCGCGATCCAACCGATCCCAGCGCCAAGCATTACTCGGCGCCTCGAGTTCTTGGCACACGCTCAGCTCGGTGACGCCTCCTCAGCTCCGATCCAGCAAAGCTCCGGGAGAGAGAGTTCCACAAGACGACGGGCGCAGGACGATCTTGATGTTCTATCGACGCAGGGCTTCGCCTAAGCACCGCCACGATATGACCGAGGTGGAATATAGTGGAGGGGGCACCGACACGGCTAAGAGATCCAAGAGATCAATTGTTGTGTCTTTGGTGCTAGCCCTGCCTCTATTTATATGTTGAGCCCCGGTCGAAACTTGGAGCAAAAGCCTCCTCAAAGTCGGTTTTGCCCGAAAGGCAAGAGTCCCACTGACTCAGGACCAAACGCCACAAACCTTGGCGTCTGGCCCAGACGCCATGGGCCTCGGCGTCTAGCCCAAGGCCAGACGCCAGGGTCTCCGGCGTTTGGCCCCCTGGCCTCCGCAAAACTCCTTTTGCACCAACCTAAAGCCTCATGGGCTTGACCCCTTGGCCTAAACATATCATCCAATATATGAATCTTTACGTCTCGACCATTTCGAGACTCGTCGTCATGTCCCCGATCTCATCGGGGACTCAACTCCTTCGGTACATCAAAACATGTAAACTCATAATATAAGCATCACATCGAAACCTTAAGCGCAAGGACCCTACGGGTTCGAGAACTATGTAGACATGACCGAGAACTATTCTTGGTCAATAACCAATAAGCGGAACCTGGATGCCCATATTGGTTCCTACATATTCTACGAAGATCTTTATCGGTCAAACCGCATAACAACATACGTTGTTCCCTTTGTCATCGGTATGTTACTTGCCCGAGATTCGATCGTCGGTATCCAATACCTAGTTCAATCTCGTTATCGCAAGTCTCTTTACTCGTTACGTAATGCATCATTCCGTAACTAACTCATTAGCTACATTGCTTGCAAGGCTTATAGTGATGTGCATTACCGAGAGGGCCCAGAGATACCTCTCCGACAATCGGAGTGACAAAACCTAATCTCGAAATACGCCAACCCAACATGTACCTTTGGAGACACCTGTAGTACTCCTTTATAATCACCCGATTCACGTTGTGACGTTTGGTAGCACCCAAAGTGTTCCTCCGGTAAACGGGAGTTGCATAATCTCATAGTTACAGGAACATGTATAAGTCATGAAGAAAGCAATAGCAACATACTAAACGATCAAGTGCTAGGCTAACGAGCTAGTCAAGTAGAGGCATACTAGTGACACTCTGTTTGTCTATGTATTCACACATGTATTATGTTTCCGGTTAATACAATTCTAGCATGAATAATAAACATTTATCATGATATAAGGAAATAAATAATAACTTTATTATTGCCTCTAGGGCATATTTCCTTCCGCCTCCCACTTGCACTAGAGTCAATAATCTAGTTCACATCGCCATGTGATTTAACATCAATAGTTCACATCTATATGTGGTTAACACCCATAGTTCACATCGACATGTGACCAACACCCAAAGGGTTTACTAGAGTCAAGAATCTAGCTCACTTCGCTATGTGATTAACACCCAAAGAGTACTAAGGTGTGATCATGTTTTGTTTGTGAGAGAAGTTTAGTCAACGGGTCTCGCCACATTCAGATCCGTATGTATTTTGCAAATTTCTATGTCTACAATGCTCGCACGGAGCTACTCTAGCTAATTGCTCCCACTTTCAATATGTATCCAGATTGAGACTCAGAGTCATCTAGATTAGTGTTTAAAACTTGCATCGACGTAACCCTTTACGCATTTAACCTTTTCACTTCCATAATCGAGAAACACATCCTTATTCTACTAAGGATAATTTTGACCGCTGTCCATTGATCTACTCCTAGATCACTATTGCACTCCTTGCCAAGCTTAGTGGTAGGGTATGCAATAGATCCAGTACACAAGATGACATACTTTATAGAACCTATGGTCGATGCATAGGGAATGACTTTCATTCTCTTTCTATCTTCCGCCGTGGTCGGGTTTTGAGTCTTACTCAATCTCACACCTTGTAACACAGGTAAGAACTCTTTCTTTGACTGTTCCATTTTGAACTACTTCAAAATCTTGTCAAGGTATGTATTCATTGAAAAAATTTATCAAGCGCCTTGATCTATCTCTATAGATCTTGATGCTCAATATGTAAGCAGCTTCACCGAGGTCTTTCTTTGAAAAACTCCTTTCAAACACTCCTTTATGCTTTGAGAATAATTCTACATTATTTTCGATCAACAATATGTCATTCACATATACTTTATCGTAAAGGCTGTAGTGCTCTCACTCACTTTCTTGTAAATACAGTGCCTTTCCAAAAGTCTCAGATAAAATCATATGCTTTGATCAACACATCAAAGCGTATATTCCAACTCCGAGATGCTTGCACCAGTCCATTGATGGATCGCTGGAGCTTGCACATTTTGTTAGCTCCTTTAGGATTGACAAAACCTTCTAGTTGCATCATATACAACTCTTCTTTAATAAATCCATTAAAGAATGTAGTTTTGACATCCATTTGCCGATTTCATAAAATGTGGCAATTGCTAACATGATTCGGACAGACTTAAGCATCGCTACGCTTGAGAAAATCTCATTGTAGTCAACACCTTGAACTTGTCGAAAACCTTTTGTGACAAGTCGAGCTTTGTAGATAGTGACACTACTATCGTTGTCCGTCTTCCTCTTGAAGATCCATTTATTTAACATGGCTTGCTGATCATCGAGCAAGTCAATCAAAGTCCATACTTTTGTTCTCATACATGGATCATATCTCAGATTTTATGGCCTCAAGCCATTTCGCGGAATCTAGGCTCATCATCGCTTTCTCATAGTTCGTAGGTTCATCATGGTCTAGTAACATGACTTCCAGAACATGATTACCGTACTACTCTGGTGCGGATCTTACTCTGGAAGACCTACGAGGTTTGGTAGCAACTTGATCTGAAGTTTCATGATCATCATCATTAACTTCCTCACTAATTGGTGTAGGAATCACTGGAACTGATTTCCGTGATGAACTACTTTCCAATAAGGGAGAAGGTATAATTACCTCATCAAGTTCTACTTTCCTCCCACTCACTTCTTTCGAGAGAAACTTCTTCTCTAGAAAGGATCCATCTTAGCAACGAAAAACTTGCCTTCGGATCTGTGATAGAAGGTGTACCCAATAGTTACCTTTGGGTATTCTATGAAGACGCATTCTCCGATTTGGGTTTGAGCTTATCGGTGAAAACTTTTTCACATAAGCATCACAACTCCAAACTTTTAAGAAACGATGACTTAGGTTTACCGTTAAACCATAGTTCATATGGTGTCGCCTCAACGGATTTAGATGGTGCCCTATTAAACGTGAATGCAGCTGTCTCT
The DNA here is from genome assembly GCA_021605145.1 of Aegilops bicornis. Lineage (NCBI taxonomy): Eukaryota > Viridiplantae > Streptophyta > Magnoliopsida > Poales > Poaceae > Aegilops > Aegilops bicornis. The sequence goes on from CM038672.1 coordinate 575,296,945, forward strand.
AATGCATAACCCCAAAATGATAGTGGTAAACCGATAAGAGACATCATAGATCGCACCATATCAAATAAAGTGCGGTTACGACGCTCGGACACACCATAACATTGTGGTGTTCTGTGGCGTGAGCTGTGAAACTATTCCACATTATTTTAATTGAAGACCAAACTAGTAACTCAATTATTCGTCTTTGCGATTAGATAGCAGAAACTTTATTTTCTTGTTACGATGATTTTTCCACTTCACTCTGATATTCTTTTAACCTTTCAACTTTTTCAGACTTATGTTTCATCAAGTAGATATACACATATCTGCTCAAATCATCTTGTGAAGGTCAGAAATTAAGGATAATTTCCACGTGCATCAACTTTCATTGGATCGCATACATCGGTATGTATTATTTCCAATAAGTCAAGAGCTTGTTCCATTGTTCCGAGAACGGAGTTTTAGTCATCTTGCCCAAACGGCACGGTTCGCAAGCATCAAATGATTCATAATCAAGTGATTCCAAAAGTCCATCGGCATGGAGTTTTTCTTCATGCGCTTTACACCAATATGACCTAAACGGCAGTGCCACAAATAAGTTGCACTATCATTATTAACTTTGCATCTTTTGGTTTCAATATTATGAATATGTGTATCACTATGATCGAGATCCAATGAATCATTTTCATTGGGTGTGTAACCATATAAGGTTTTATTCATGTAAATGTAACAACAATTTATTCTCTTACTTAAATGAATAACCGTATTGCAATAAACATGATCAAATCATACTTATGCTCAACACCAAATAACACTTATTTAGGTTCCATACTAATCCCGAAAGTATAGGGAGTGTGCGATGATGATCATATCAATCTTGGAACTACTTCCAACACTCATCTTCACTTCCCCTTCAACTAGTTTCGCTCATTCTGCAACTCCTGCTTCAAGTTACTACTCTTAGCAACCGAACCAAAGATCAAATACCGAGGGGTTGCTACGAACACTAGTAAAATACACATCAATAATCTGTATCTCAAATATACCTTTGTTTACTTTGCCATCCTTCTTATCCGCCAAATACTTGGGGTAGTTCCGCTTCTAGTGACCAGTTCCATTGCAGCAAAAGCACTTAGTCTCGTGCTTAGGTCCAGACTTGGGCTTCTTCACTCGAAAGCAACTTGCTTGCCGCTCTTCTTGAAGTTCCCCTTCTTCCCTTTGCCCTTTTCCTTGAGACTAGTGGTCTTGTCAATCATCAACACTTGATGCTCTTTCTTGATTTCTACCTTCACGATTTCAACATCACGAAGAGCTCGGGAATCGCTTTCGTCATCCCTTGCATACTATAGTTCATCACGAAGTTCTAGTAACTTAGTGTTGGTGACTAGAGAATTCTGTCAATCACTATCTTATCCGGAAGATTAACTCCCACTTGATTCAAGCGATTGAAGTACCTGCATAATCTGAGAACATGCTCACTAGTTGAGCGATTCTCTTCCATCTTTAGCTATAGAACTTGTTGGAGATTTCATATCTCTCAACTCGGGTATTTGCTTGAAATATTAACTTCAATTCTGGAACATCTCATATGGTCCATGACGCTCAAAACGCCTTTGAAGTCCCGATTCTAAGCTGTTAAGTATGGTGCACTAAACTATCAAGTAGTCATCATATTGAGCTAGCCAAACGCTCATAACGCCTACATTTGCTCCTGCAATAGGTCTGTCACCTAGCGGTGCATTAAGGACATAACTCTTACAGGCAGCAATGAGGATAAACCTCAGATCACGGATCCAATCCGCATCATTGCTACTAACATTTTTCAACACAATTTTCTAGGAACACATATAAAAACATAGGGAAGCAACAACGCGAGCTATCGATCTACAACATAATTTGCAAAATACTACCAGGACTAAGTTCATGATAAATTAAAGTTCAATTAATCATATTACTTAAGAACTCCCACTTAGACAAACATCTCTCTAGTCATCTAAGTGATCACGTGATCCAAATCAACTAAACCATAACCGATCATCACGTGAGATGGAGTAGTTTTCAATGGTGAACATCACTATGTTGATCATATCTACTATATGATTCACGCCGACCTTTCGGTCTCCGTGTTCCGAGGCCATATCTACATATGCTAGGCTCGTCAAGTTTAACTCGAGTATTCCGTGTGCAAAACTGGCTTGTACCCGTTGTAGATGGACGAGAGCTTATCACACCCGATCATCACGTGGTGTCCGGGCACGCATTTAACTTTGGCAACGGTGCATACTCAGGGAGAACACTTCTTGATAATTAGTGAGAGATCATCTTAAAATGCTACCGTCAATCAAAGCAAGAATAAGATGTATAATAGATAAACATCATATGCAATCAAAATATGTGACATGATATGGCCATGATCATCTTGCTCCATCTCCAAAGTACTGTCATGATCTCTATCGTCACCGGCACGACACCATGATCTTCATCATCTTGATCTATATCAATGTGTCATCACATGGTTGTCTCGCCAATTATTGCTCTTGCAACTATTGCTATCGCATAGCGATAAAGTAAAGCAATTATTTGGCACTTGCATCTTATGCAACAAAGAGACAACCATAGGGCTTCTGCCAGCTGTCGATAACTTCAACAAAACATGATCATCTTATACAACAACTTATATCTCATCACGCCTTGACCATATCACATCACAACATGCCCCGCAAAAACAAGTTAGACGCCCTCTACTTTGTTATTGCAAATTTTACGTGGCTGCTACGGGCTTAGCAAGAACCGTTCTCACCTACGCATCAAAACCACAACGATAGTTTGTCAAATAGACTCCGCTTTTAACCTTCGCAAGGACCGGGCGTAGTCACACTCGGTTCAACTAAAGTGAGAGAGACAGACACCCGCCAGCCACCTTTAAGCACGAGTGCTCGTAACGGTGAAACCAGTCTCGCGTAAGCGTACGCGTAATGTCGGTCCGGGCCGCTTCATCTCGAAATACCGCTGAACCAAAGTATGCCATGCTGGTAGGCAGTATGACTTGTATCGCCCACAACTCACTTGTGTTCTACTCGTGCATATGATATCAACGCATAAAAACCTAGGCTCGGATGCCACTGTTGGGGAACGTAGTAATTTCAAAAAATTTCCTACGCACACGCAAGATCATGGTGATGCATAGCAACGAGAGGGGAGAGTGTTGTCTACGTACCCTCGTGGACCGAAGCGGAAGCGATCACAACGTAGAGGAAGTAGTCGTACGTTCTCCTCGCGATCCAACCGATCCCAGCCAGCATTACTCCGGCCCGAAGTTCTTGGCACACGCTCAGCTCGGTGACGCTCCTCAGTTCCGATCCAAAGAAAGCTCCGGGAGAGAGAGTTCCACAAGACGACGGGCGCAGTGACGATCTTGATGTTCTATCGACGCAGGCTTCGCCTAAGCACCGCCACGATATGACCGAGGTGGAATATAGTGGAGGGGGCACCAGACACGGCTAAGAGATCCAAGAGATCAATTGTTGTGTCTTTGGTGCTAGCCCTGCCTCTATTTATATGTTGAGCCCCGGTCGAAACTTGGAGCAAAAGCCTCCTCAAAGTCGGTTTTGCTCAAAGGCAAGAGTCCCACTGACTCGTGACCAAACGCCACAAACCTTGGCGTCTCGCCCAGACGCCATGGGCCTCGGCGTCTAGCTTCAGGCCGACGCCAGTGGTCTCCGCGTTTGGCCCTCGCCTCCGCAAAACTCCTTTTGCACCAACCTAAAGCCTCATGGGCTTGACCCTTGGCCTAAACATATCATCCAATATATGAATCTTTACGCCTCGACCATTTCGAGACTCCTCGTCATGTCCCCGATCTCATCCGGACTCCGAACTCCTTCGGTACATCAAAACATGTAAACTCATAATATAACCGCATCGAAAACCTTGTTGCAAGTGCGGACCCTACGGGTTCGAGAACTATGTAGACATGACCGAGAACTATTCTTGGTCAATAACCAATAGCGGAACCTGGATGCCCATATTGGTTCCTACATATTCTACGAAGATCTTTATCGGTCAAACCGCATAACAACATACGTTGTTCCCTTTGTCATCGGTATGTTACTTGCCCGAGATTCGATCGCCGGTATCCAATACCTAGTTCAATCTCGCTACCGCAAGTCTCTTTACTGCTACGTAATGCATCATTCCGTAACTAACTCATTAGCTACATTGCTTGCAAGGCTTATAGTGATGTGCATTACCGAGAGGGCCCAGAGATACCTCTCCGACAATCGGAGTGACAAAACCTAATCTCAAATACGCCAACCCAACATGTACCTTTGGAGACACCTGTAGTACTCCTTTATAATCACCCGATTGCCAGTGACGCTTTGGTAGCACCCAAAGTGTTCCTCCGTAAACGGAGTTGCATAATCTCATAGTTACAGGAACATGTATAAGTCATGAAGAAAGCAATAGCAACATACTAAACGATCAAGTGCTAGGCTAACGGAATGGGTCATGTCAATCAGATCATTCTCCTAATGATGTGATCCCGTTAATCAAATGACAACTCATGTCTATGGTTAGGAAACATAACCATCTTTGATTAACGAGCTAGTCAAGTAGAGGCATACTAGTGACACTGCTTTGTCTATGTATTCACACATGTATTATGTTTCCGGTTAATACAATTCTAGCATGAATAATAAACATTTATCATGATATAAGGAAATAAATAATAACTTTATTATTGCCTCTAGGGCATATTTCCTTCAAGTACCTCATCCTGGGAATGAGACTAGTGCATAACAAGGTTTTTCCATTCAATGTCTTCTAAATTTAGCACAAGAGACTTCATCAGAAATTCGTTTATAGACTTGCCATCAAAGTGTGGTTTCCTTAGGTAACACCAATACTGCTGCAATGCTTCCTTGAAAAGTGCAGGAAAGCTTTGCTTGTCATGACTATATAGATTGATCCTCGCCTACTTACAACAATGTAATATAAATCATTGATGTGTTCAATCAGCAGAAAACAGGAAAATAATCACCATGAATAATAACACTTACACGTAAGTGGGACAGGGAGATGTGAAATGGTGTTTGTCTTCACTATAATCTTCCCATGATGGGAATATATGCATGTAGACCCTAACAACCTTGAAAGCATTGTCTTTTAAACAGGGAATAACTGGAATGGGGTTTCAATCTGCAGGAATTGGCCGTCTCTGCAGTTGGGATAGGTCTTCGGCTGGTGGACTTGTTGTACTTTTTGCTGGAGTGGGATTTTTCTGTGGTTCCGCTGGTGCTATGGCAACTGAAATCGGCATACCTTTTGCTGGAGTGCAGGTCCTGTGTGGTGGGGCTAGTGGCGTGGCCAGTGAAGTATGGGTACAATCTGCTGGAGTCGGTCCTACGTTTTGTGTCACTGGTTGTAGAGCCAATATAAGTGGGGTGTTGTCTGATTTCTCCGGCACCACCACGTTTTTCAAGGACTTTGTTGGCGCTCCTTCAGGCTCGGCAATCACCCTCTTCCTTTTTGATGTTTGATGCACAAGAATAGCATTTGAGTGAAAAAACATGGTATGATGACAAATGGAATATGTATTGATAATGGATGGGAATGGCATCTTGACATATATGATGAGTAAACTAAGCAGACGGTGGTGCTACAAACTAGAAGAAATGCAAGACACCTTATGCAAGATACGCACAATAAATAAAACATTGCCAAATTAGAGCAGGCACCTTGATGGGTGAACATGACAGGCCATATGCCTTCGACTCCTCGAGGTCAGAATAGTCATTAGGATCATATTCTGAACAAGAATCTGTAGGTGGGGAGCGTATGAGTTTCATTGCATCCAGAATGGCACTCAATGCCTTGGTGCCAATTTTGTTAGTCGTTGCAGTGTTCCACAATATTCTTCTGATGCCCACATTCTGATATTCATTGTGATTACGTACAATATCTGAGAAGCATGAACACATAAATAGTAGTGAGATTATCTTTGTAATGCAGAGGATATTCTAATATAGGGGCTCCCTATAAACCCTTGTGTGCTATCACTGGATTCTGATGAGAGAGCCCATGTGTGCTGTAATATGGTGCATGCATTAATATAATCTGGCACAAGTACACAACAAATAGGCTCCAGAAGTAAGGATAGTTGGCAGATGATAGGTTCATAATATACTGCATAGAGAGTTTATTGCCAAACCATGATAACAAGAGCACACAGCAACTAGGCAGATCATAGTGTACATAAAAGGGGTACACCATAACCAGCATATATAAATCGGGAAAGTGGAACTGGTTGGAAAATACGGTGTTGTATTATCGCTACTAATTGAAAGCCTATCGATCACATACATGCCAGCTCTATCAGCTGTTGACTGCAGATGTCCTCGCCCGCTTCTCGACAAGGAACATCTGCACGCATTTAAATACAAAATAACAAAAGAGGAACATGTTAAAGAATGTAAGAGGAAGCATATTCTTGAGGTTTCGCTTCTTTGCATACACTGTTGGTTGCCCACTCATGATGAATCACAGCGCCCAAAGAAATGCAATTCCATGTTGTCTCTCTATATGTGGCCACATGCATTTGGAAAATCAAGTGGGAGCATTAGCTGATCAATTAAATGTGTGTCTGTTAACTAATATCAGTATCATATCACAATTCATATTTGAAGAAGTAAGCTTTGGACTTATGATTGGTGTGTTGTTTAGCTTCAAGAGTGGACTGCCGCTAGTGCGACACAAAGTAGCTACACAGATCATAGTGTAGATATAACGGGAAAACCATAAGCATCACAAGTAAAATCAGGAAAGTGGAACTTTCTAGAAAATATGGGCTACTATTGCCGGTAAGGCTAGAAAGGCTTCGGATACCAGCTCTCTTCAACTGAAGGTGCGGTACTGTTAATATCAGTGTAACTCTCAAAGGCGAGACAACTCCCCGCATTTCCTTGCTAATCTTATAGGATTCAAGTGGGCAGGCCACTACAATTCCTATTCCTATGTTTACAAAATCCTATGAATCAAAGAGGCCCGAAGAGTTGAAAGTGTCCACCACAACCGACCGAATAGACCTCTACACTGCAAATGTCCCTGCTCCTCTTCACTACAAGGAACATACTATACTACTATCATACTCTCCGCTCCAAAATATAAGTCTTTGTAGATATTTCCACTATGGATCGTGACATGTATGTATACAAATACATTTTAGAGTGTAGATTCACTCATTTTGCTCCATATGTAGTCCATGGTGGAATCTATACAAAGACTTGTATTTAGGAACGGAGAGAATACTTATTAAATAAGAACGGAAGAGGAACATGCTAAAGAAGAGCAAGAAGGTTTTGGATAATAAAATGTCCGTTGCGCAGTGCCCACACATGATGAACCAGAGCGCATTAAGAATGCAACTCCCTGTTGTCTCTCTATATGTGGTGCACGTGCTTTTCGAAAGTGAAGTAGGAACATTAGCTGACCAATTAAATGTTATCTGTTTTAGTAATATTAGCATCATATCAGATTCGTATTTGAGCAACAAGTTTGGAATTATGAGTGGAACGTTGTTTAGCTTGATGGATTGAGGAGCAGTGCTAAGCAACTACGATGATGGTACTGAATTTAAAGGAACGTCTGCATGCAAGTCGCGTGACTTTCGTCATTTGGGTCAGTCGACCATTTAAGGCGGTTGGATGGAGATCCTACGTCTCCTAACCCTTCTTCTTCCTCGTCTCTGGTTCTTCCCCTACAGAACACCGCATGGGCCGCTGGCCGAACCACCGGCCCCGAACCCACCCCCCCCCCCCACCCTCCCCTGAACCGCCCCACCGCTTGTGTTCCTCCACCACTGTCACGCCCAAGATGCGACCCTATCCTAAAGGAACTCGAAGGTCCCACCAAGGATAGAAGCGCATCTTGAAGACGCTTTTGCAAGGTGGATATCATTACATCAACATTACATAATAGTGGGGATACATCCAATACATACATGTCACATGAATACAACAATACAACATACAAGAACAACATCCGACTACGGATGAATCATAAATGTAAACTCAAACGACATCCACCTGCTAGCCCAGTGCCGACCGAAACTATCCCCGATCGACGATTTAAGAAGAAGAACTCCAACACAAGCAAACATCGCCTCGCGTCATTATCATCGCATAACCTGTACCTGCAACTATTGGTGTAGTAATCTGTGAGCCACGAGGACTCAAAGAATCCCATTACCATGGGTATCAAGACTAGCAAAGCTTAAAGGGAAAGGAAGGGGTAAAGTGGTGAGGTTGCAGAGCGGCTAAGCATATAAGGTGGCTAACATACGCAAATGAGAGCGAGAAGAGAAACAAAGGAACGGTCGTCAACTAGTAATGATCAAGAAGTGATCACGAACTCCTACTTACGCCGACATAACCCGAAACCGTGTTCTCCTCTCGATCAACCCCGAAAAGAGACACTCACAGTTACGCATACGGTTGGTGTATTTTAGAAGAGTTTGCTTCAAGTTTACTACAACCGGATATTAACAAATTCCCATCTGCCACATAACCGCTGCACGGCTCTCGAAAGTTTATACCCTGCAGGGTCTCCCAACTTAGCCCATGGTAAGCTCTCGCGATCAACGAAGGATATTCCTTCTCCCGGAAGACCCGATCAGCCTGAATCCGGCTACAAGACATTTCGACAAAGAATAAAACAAGACCAAAGAAGACCGCCTGATGCTACCGACAATCCGGATAGGAGCTGCACATATCTCGCTCTCGTGGCAACACCGGATGAGACTAGCTACGAGTAAAACCAGCCCTCAAAGTTGCCTCAAGGTGGCCTCACAGTAGCTCGGTTCGGACCAAAGACTTAGAGAAGCACCGGCTCGGGGGCTAAATAAAGATGACCCTTGGGTTAATTACTCCCAAGGGAAAGTAGGTGGTGGTGAGGCAAATGGTAAAACCAAGGTTGGGCCTTGCTGGAGGAGTCTTATTCAAAGCGAACTGTCAAGGGGGTCCCATAAATCACCCGATCGCGTTAGGGACGCAAAATCTGGGAACATAATACCGATATGACGGAAACTAGGACGGCAAGAGTGGAACAAAACACCAGGCATAAGGCCGAGCGTTCCACCCTTTACCAAGTATATAGATGCATTAATAATATAAGAGATATTGTGATATCCCAACATAATCCTGTTCACCATGGAGCAATCTTCAACTTCACCTGCAACTAGCAACGCTATAAGAGGGGCTGAGCAAAAGCGGTAACATAGCCAAACAACGGTTTGCATAGGAAAGGTGTCAATGGTTAGAGGTTCATGGCAATTTGGGATGGCTTGATAAACAGGTAATAGGTAGCGCATCATAGCGATAGAACGAAGCAACTAGCATAGCAATGGTAGTAGTGAGATCCAGGGTAGCGGTCATCTTGCCTGAAATCCCGCAAATAAGAAGAACGAGTCCATGAAGAAGACGAACGGATGAAGCTGAACCAAGCGTAGACGAACGAATCCTCACGATCGCAACGAAACATGAACTAACAAGAAGAAGCACACAACATAGTAAACACACCACACATGAACAAGGCATGATGCACAACAAGCATGATGCATGACAAAGCTACATGAAGCTACTCATGGCAAGAGATGATGCAAACAATAGCAACACATCAAAGCAAGTTTAAATGAGGCCGGAAACAACATATAACAATTCCGGTAAGTCCTCATATGCAAATTTCGAAATTGGTCCACATCTGAATAAATCTTATGTTCAAGTTGTTAAACAGCAATTTAAGATGCACCACGATGATCTACCGAAATTCTAGTCAAGTTACATATAAAGTTCATTAGATTCGGAGCTACGGTCTAGAAAATATGAGCAAAACAAGTTAAGCATGGCATTGATGCAAAATGCATACAAACATCAAGCAAACACCTCAAATCAAGGATGCAACATGATAATATGAAGCTACATGCAAAAACAAGCAAGTTTCATATAGAGCACACTCAAAACGGAGCAACGGTTCAACACATACACCCTATACAAGTCATGACAACAATCTGTCCGAAACAGCAACTAGGCATATTGCAAGCACTAAAACAACATGCTACAGCATCTCAACATGAAAACAAAAGGCATGGACATGATGTACAGGTAAAACATGACAAAACATGAACACTGAGCTATCTCCAAAAATCACTAGAACATGCTCAAACACACATGGCAAGATTGCAAATAATAACAGTTTCAGACTTATCAGGAAATAACATCAGGTTGCAATGTTTAGAGCTATCAAAAAACATGCTACCCTAACTTTTGATGGCAAAAAAAGGCATGGCATGAATCTACTAATTTCATAGAACAAAAGTCCTTTAGTGACCATGAGCCAAAAAGGATCAGAAGATATGATGGCACCCATGTAAACATGGCAAGTTATATTACAGATTCATACATGGCAGGAACAACAAGAAGTAGGCATGTTGGTGAGCTTGAATCACTCACCACATAGCAACACATGGCATGGCAAGGAAACCAAAAGTAAGAAGACATGTTTATGAAGCTAAGAATGGCAAGAGCAAGTTCATAGGATGCATGGATCACTAGCAAAACACATGGAAAAGCTGAACTTAAAGTTAACAGGCTGACAGCAACATTTTTTAGCAATTTGAGAACAAGATTACAGCAAGTTACAGCAGGCTATAATTGCAACAAAGGGCATGGATGGATAGATAAAGACATGTTTAACAAAACATCCTTAGTGAATATCTCCAGATTATGCATATAATGACTTGTAGAAGCAGGTTAACATAACATCATAATATAGCAGATTCAGACATGCAAAACAGCAACAGCAAGTACCCTACTTAACAAGCTCGATGCACTCACTACACAACTCACAAAAATACATGGATGGCTCCACTGTAAACATGGCATGACATAGATCAAAACACATGTAGACATCAACCTTATAGGATGCACACATCAAATGCAACAAAAATGACAAATCATCAGGTTATAACAGTTTCAGCAGATTAACATCATATAGCACTCTTGCAACAAAGATTCAGGCATCAAGGTTAACTCCAATTAACATGGTGCAATGGAATTAAATGATGTACTCGTTGAGGCGAACAATTTTACATATTACACGCACGAAACGGGATAGTATGCAGCAAGTTATGATGCGATGAAAATGGCATGATAATGTCACAGATCTGGGACTTAGTCAAAACTCAGGGGGTCAACCTTGCACGGAAAACGAAGCACGTCGGAGATGTCGCCGGAGTCGGAGAAGAAGGTGGCCGGAGATGCTCGGGGTCACCGGATCCGGGGCTCCCGTAGCCGGATCTGGCCGGAGGAGAGGCGACGGAGGCGCGGAGGCGCGACGGCGGGGCCGGGGCCGGTCGGAGGCGGAGGCGAGCGGGCGGTAAGCTGAGCGCCTACGGACGGGCGGCGGCGGGCGGCGGAGGAGCCTGGGCGGGCCGAGGCACGGGCGGCAGAAGGCGGCGGCGGAGGTTGGGCGGCGCTGGTCGCCGTGGAGGAGCAGTGGCGGCGGCGAGGCGCCTGGCGGGCGGGCGGCGGGCGCAAGACGCCGGGCGAGGAGGCGCGGACGGGCGAGGCGGGCGACGGCCGAAAGCGGCGGCGGCGACGGCAGTGGCGGGCTCATGGGTTTTCGCCGGCGCGGCGGCGCTGGGACGGGACGGGCGACGACGTGGCGCTGGAGGTTGGCCGAGGCGGTGGCGGCGATGACGCGGTCGCCCGGGATTGGTCCGGCGACGTGGCGGGCGGACGTGTCCGCGGGCGGACGCGTCCGCGCGCAAGGAGGAAATCTGCTAGGGTTTGGAGGGTTTCATCCGCGAATTTCGGGGGAGGAGACTTATTTATAGGTAGAGGGAGCTAGGAGACTCCAAATGGAGCGCGGTTTTCGCCCACACGATCGTGATCAAACGACCGAGAGCATGGAGGGGAGTTTGCTGGGTTTTGGGCCACTTAGAAAGGGGTGTTGGGCTGCAAAGAGAAGGAGGCTTTTGCGGTTACACGGTTAACCGTTGGAGTACCAAACGACCTCCAAATGGCGTGAAACTTGACAGGCGGTCTACCGGTGCTATACCAAGGCCACTTGGCAAACCTCGGGCCATTCCGAGAATGTTTAACACCCGCACACGAAAAGAGGCAAAAGGGGCGCCGGGAGACATAGGAGTGCCGGATTGCAAAACGGACAACGGGGAAAATGCTCGGATGCATGAGACGAACACGTATGCAAAATGAGATGCACATGATGACATGATATGAAATGCAGATGATGACATGGCAAAGTGCAACACGCAAGCACATGACATGGCAAAGACGACGAATAACTGACGGACACCTGGTGCATCGAATCCGGGGCGTTACAACACTCCTCCACTAACAAGAGATCTCGTCCCGAGATCTTAGGACTGAGACGGAAGGGAAAAAGGGAGATGCGAAACAAGAACTCAAGAGAAGAATCAAAGAATCGAGAGCACTCGAGAAGAAGAGAGAAACGACGAGAATGACGAGAATTGAAAGCTCACGGAATCAGATAGACTAAGAAACCACTCGTTCTAACCGGAGTGGTTAGGATGAGAAAAGAAACGAATAAGACTGAAAGGATTTAGGCAGCACACTGGTTGAACAAGGAAAGAATAGAACATGAGCTTCAGAAGATGGAATGACACTTGACGAGATAAACAACGCAATGCCTCCGGAAGAATTGAAACAATTTGAATGAAAAGAACTTAGAATGATTGAATGGAGTTGCTGAGAAAATCAACAACGAAAGAAAAAGCTTGTTGTGGACTTATGGAAAACATCTCAAAATTATGAGGTGATAACCGACCACAACCAGAAATGATTGGATAGCTTAGAAGAACGAACAAATGCAAAAATCCATTTCAAAAGAAAACAGAGAATTAATTGCACTTCGAGACGCGAGAAGAAAAGATACTTGAACTTCGCCAACAAAATCTTGATGAACACTTGAAGAATGAATTAAATCATGAAGAACCACCATGAAGAACTCCGTTGACAAAAAGGATGATGAGATAGAATGAAAGGATGAAAGAATAAGATGAGCCTTGCGATGATTTAGATGGAGGTTCCGACGAGATGGTCGAGGGAAGTTGAACTCCGGAAAAGAAAAGATGAAAACACTTGGAACTAGAATTTATTCACTAAGAACAAACTCCGAAGGAAGGGATTAATCACTTGGATGAAATAAGAATAAGATTTATTGTATGCTTATCCTTCATCAAATTAAATTGATGACAAGCAATGGATTTTTGCATACTACTTATTCTTCTTGAAAAGGATTGAGAAGTGACATATCGCAAACTTGAGAAGGTCTTCATGAACCACCGGTAGGATTTGAAAGAACGAATGGATTGAATGATAATCAAGGGAAAAGAATCTGAATGAACCACCGTAAGAATTTGGAAATGACTGATGAAAGAGAATGAATCACCGGGAATAATTAGAAGAATAAATATGCTAGAAGGGATTTGGATGCAGAAGAACAAAGAGATCATGAGCTGATTAAAGAACACTTGAACGAAGCACCGGGATAATTGGATAACGATAACTGGAATGATGGCCTCCGGTGAAAAGAAACAGGAAAAGAACTTCTGACATACTCCGGATGGGTAAGAAAGACTATCTGACAAACGGAATAATTCGAGAGGATAGCATGAAGCTAGAACCACGAATCTTCGAGAGAACGGCAAGATTTAGAGGAAAAACTCTTCTTCGGTCTTCAAATGACGACGAGAAACACCACCAAAATACTGAGATACTCCGGAAGAATGGAAAGCAAAGGGGTTGAACCAACAATGAAATGATTTGAAATCGATCTTGGAAAGGCATCTGACTGATGGGATCCATTCTTACGTCATACTTGAAAAGAATTGAGAATAACTCTGGGGAATTAGAAGAGTCAGGTAAGATCCTGGGAAAAGACTTGTGGGTTAGGGCCCACTGAAGAGATAACACCGTTGAAAAAGGATGTTGAATAGATAGATGACGCACTGTAACAATTGAAATATTTGAATGAGGTGACAACCTCGAATTAATTCGAACACAGGCGAATCTCCTGAGATGTCTTCCGAACTCCGGAATGATAAACTGGCGAGAGGCGAACGAGCAGGGAAAACACTTCGAGGGAAAAGAATATGATTAACCCGAAAAACTTGAATTGAGTGCACCGGAAAAAGAAAGGGATGAAGAATGACGAACAAGACGAGAATTCACCGGTTGAAATAATTGAGGGAAGACTGAAGAGGCTCCACACGAATTAAATTGACATCAGGTTGATGTCACACGAATGAAATTGATGGTCGAAAGAGAGTCAAACTCCGGGAAGAAAAAGGGTGGGAGGGCGGGAAAACAAAGGCAACTTGGAAGGGGAAACCAACGAATATCTTGAAGAGAAAACACCGGTTGAAATCATTGAGGAAAGAAAACAAAGACTTCACACGAGTAGGAAGGATACTCGATTACGGACTCCGGTTCCAACAAGAAAAAGGGTGGGTGGGAAAAGAAAACAACTGAGGATTGAACGCAAAGATGAAGAGGCTCGAGTCACTTTGACGAGATATGCACATGACAAAAGAGGATGGACAACTCACGAAACTAACCACGTGATCCTAAAGAAAAATTTGAAGCGGAAGAGGAGTAAAAAGAATTCCTACTCTCCGATATAACTAGACTCCGAAAATAGTTTTCTTCTAGACTCAACAACGGCCAAACTACACGATCAATCAAGGGGCTCTAGGGTCGGTCGAGGCTCGATACCAACTTGTCACGCCCAAGATGCGACCCTATCCTAAAGGAACTCAAGGTCCCACCAAGGATAGAAGCGCATCTTGAAGACGCTTTTGCAAGGTGGATATCATTACATCAACATTACATAATAGTGGGGATACATCCAATACATACAATGTCACATGAATACAACAATACAACATACAAGATCAACATCCGACTACGGATAAATCATAAACAGAAACTCAAACGACATCCACCCTGCTAGCCCAGGCTGCCGACCTGGAACCTATCCCCTGATCGACGAAGAAGAAGAAGAACTCCAACACAAGCAAACATCGCTCTCGCATCATTATCATCGCATAACCTGTACCTGCAACTGTTGGTGTAGTAATCTGTGAGCCACGAGGACTCAGCAATCCCATTACCATGGGTATCAAGACTAGCAAAGCTTAAAGGGAAAGGAAGGGGTAAAGTGGTGAGGTTGCAGCAGCGGCTAAGCATATAAGGTGGCTAACATACGCAAATGAGAGCGAGAAGAGAAACAAAGGAACGGTCGTCAACTAGTAATGATCAGGAAGTGATCCTGAACTCCTACTTACGCCGACATAACCCGTAAACCGTGTTCTCCTCTCGATCAACCCGAAAAGAGACACTCACGGTTACGCATTACACGGTTGGTGTATTTTAGAAGAGTTTGCTTCAAGTTTACTACAACCGGATATTAACAAATTCCCATCTCGCCACATAACCGTGGCACGGCTCTCGAAAGTTTATACCTCGCAGGGTGTCCCAACTTAGCCCATGATAAGCTCTCGCAATCAACGAAGGATATTCCTTCTCCCGGAAGACCCGATCAGTCTCGGAATCTGGCTAAAAGACATTTCGACAAAGAATAAAACAAGACCAAAGAAGACCGCCCGATGCGCCGACAATCCCGATAGGAGCTGCACATATCTCGTTCTCAGGGCAACACCGGATGAGACTAGCTACGAGTAAAACCAGCCCTCAGGTTGCCTCAAGGTGGCCCCGCAGGCAGCTCGGTTTGGACCAGCACTTAGAGAAGCAATCGGCTGGGGGCTAAATAAAGATGACCCTTGGGTTAATTACTCCCAAGGGAAAGTAGGTGGTGGTGAGGCAAATGGTAAAACCAAGGTTGGGCCTTTGCCGGAGGAGTCTTATTCAAAGCGAACTGTCAAGGGGTCCCATAAATCACCCGATCGCGTTAGGGACGCAAAATCTGGGAACATAATACCGATATGACGGAAACTAGGACGGCAAGAGTGGAACAAAACACCGTGCATAAGGCCGAGCTGCTCCACCCTTTACCAAGTATATAGATGCATTAATAATATAAGAGATATTGTGATATCCCAACATAATCCTGTTCACCATGGAGCAATCTTCAACTTCACCTGCAACTAGCAACGCTATAAGAGGGGCTGAGCAAAAGCGGTAACATAGCCAAACAACGGTTTGCATAGGAAAGGTGTCAATGGTTAGAGGTTCATGGCAATTTGGGATGGCTTGATAAACAGGTAATAGGTAGCGCATCATAGCGATAGAACGAAGCAACTAGCATAGCAATGGTAGTAGTGAGATCCAGGGTAGCGGTCATCTTGCCTGAAATCCATAAATAAGAAGAACGAGTCCATGAAGAAGACGAACGGATGAAGCTGAACCAAGCGTAGACGAACGAATCCTCACGATCGCAACGAAACATGAACTAACAAGAAGAAGCACACAACATAGTAAACACACCACACATGAACAAGGCATGATGCACAACAAGCATGATGCATGACAAAGCTACATGAAGCTACTCATGGCAAGAGATGATGCAAACAATAGCAACACATCAAAGCAAGTTTAAATGAGGCCGGAAACAACATATAACAATTCCGGTAAGTCCTCATATGCAAATTTCGAAATTGGTCCACATCTGAATAAATCTTATGTTCAAGTTGTTAAACAGCAATTTAAGATGCACCACGATGATCTACCGAAATTCTAGTCAAGTTACATATAAAGTTCATTAGATTCGGAGCTACGCCTAGAAAATATGAGCAAAACAAGTTAAGCATGGCATTGATGCAAAATGCATACAAACATCAAGCAAACACCTCAAATCAAGGATGCAACATGATAATATGAAGCTACATGCAAAAAAAAGCAAGTTTCATATAGAGCACACTCAAAACGGAGCAACGGTTCAACACATACACCCTATACAAGTCATGACAACAATCTGTCCGAAACAGCAACTAGGCATATTGCAAGCACCAAAACAACATGCTACAGCATCTCAACGTGAAAACAAAAGGCATGGACATGATGTACAGGTAAAACATGACAAAACATGAACACCGAGCTATCTCCAGAAATCACTAGAACATGCTCAAACACACATGGCAAGATTGCAAATAATAACAGTTTCAGACTTATCAGGAAATAACATCAGGTTGCAATGTTTAGAGCTATCAAAAAACATGCTACCGTAAGTTATGATGGCAAACAAAGGCATGGCATGAATCTACTAATTGCATAGAACAAAAGTCCTTTAGTGACCATGAGCCAAAAAGGATTAGAAGATATGATGGCACCCATGTAAACATGGCAAGTTATATTACAGATTCATACATGGCAGGAACAACAAGTAGGCATGTTGGTGAGCTTGAATCACTCACTACATAGAACACATGGCATGGCAAGGAAACCAACAGTAAGAAGACATGTTTCTTAAGCTAAGCATGGCAAGAGCAAGTTCATAGGGTGCATGGATCACTAGCAAAACACATGGCAAAGCTAACTTAAAGTTAACAGGCTGACAGCAATATTATTTAGCAATTTGAGAACAAGATTATAGCAAGTTACAACAGGCTATAATTTCAACAAAGGGCATGGATGGATAGAGCAAGACATGTTTAACAAAACATCCTCAGTGAACATCTCCATATTATGCATAGAATGACTTGTAGAAGCAGGTTAACATAACATCATAATATAGCAGATTCAGACATGCAAAACAGCAACAGCAAGTACCCTACTTAACAAACCCGATGCACTCACTACAAAACTCACAAAAATACATGGATGGCACCACCGTAAAGATGGCATGACATAGATCAAAACACATGTAGACATCAACCTCATAGGATGCAGACATCAAATGCAACAAAAATGATAAATCATCAAGTTATAACAGTTTCAGCAGATTAACATCATATAACACTCTTGCAACGAAGATTCAGGAATCAATATGAACTCAAATGAACATGGTGCAATGGAACTAAATGTTCCAATCGTTGAGACGAACAATTTGACATATTACACGCACGAAACGGGATAGTATGCAGCAAGTTATGATGCGATGAAATTGGCATGATAATGTCACAGATCTGGGACTTAGTCAAAACTCAGGGGGTCAACCTTGCACGGAAAACGAAGCACGTCGGAGATGTCGCCGGAGTCGGGGAAGAAGGTGGCCGGAGATGCTCGGGGTCGCCGGATCCGGGGCTCCCGCAGCCGGATCTGGCCGGAGGAGAGGCGACGGAGGCGCGGAGGCGCGACGGCGGGGCCGGGGCCGGTCGGAGGCGGAGGCGAAGCGGGCGGCGCTGAGCGCCCCACGGACGGGCGGCGGCGGGCGGCAGAGGAGCCCGGACAGGCCGAGGCACGGGCTGGGCGAGGAGGCGGCGGCCGGCGGGAGGGCTGGCGCCGGTCGCCATGGAGGAGTGGCGCTGGCGGGCGGCGGGCGCAAGACGCCGGCGAGGAGGCGCGGACGGTAGGCGGCGACGGGCGACGGGCGGCGGCGGGCGTGACGGGCTGGGCGGGCCTGCTGGCGGTTTCGCTGGCGCGGCGGCGCGTGGACGGACGGGCGACGACGTGGCACGTGGAGGTTGGCTGAGGCGGCGGCGATGACATGTCTCCCGGGATTGGTCCGGGCGACGTGGCCGGGCGGATGTCCGGCGGGCGGACGCGTCCGGCGGCGCAAGGAGGAAAACTGCTAGGGTTTGGAGGGTTTCATCCGTGAATTTCGGGGGAGGAGACTTATTTATAGGTAGAGGGAGCTAGGAGACTCCAAATGGAGCGCGATTTTCGCCCACACGATCGCGATCGAACGACCGAGAGCATGGAGGGGAGTTTGCTGGGTTTTGGGACACTTTGAAAGGGGTGTTGGGCTGCAAAGATAAGGAGGCTTATGCGGTTACCCGGTTAACCGTTGGAGTACCAAACGACCTCCAAATGGCGCGAAACTTGACAGGCGGTCTACCGGTGCTATACCAATGCCGCTTGGCAAACCTCGGCCATTCCGAGAACGCTTAACACCCGCATACCTAAAAGAGGCAAAAGGGCGCCGGAGACATAGGAGTGCCGGATTGCAAAATGGACAACGGGGAAAATGCTCGGATGCATGAGACGAAAACGTATGCAAAATGAGATGCACATGATGACATGATATGAAATGCAGATGATGACATGGCAAAGTGCAACACGCAATCACATGACATGGCAAAGACGACGAATAATTGACGGACACCTGGCGCATCGAATCCGGAGCGTTACAACCACCCCTGCCCCACCCGCGTCGAGTTTTCTTCATTCGGCGAGGCCCCACAACCATCGTCCCCACCCGAGCCCCTTTCTTCCCTCCGGAAAACTTCGGCGAGCTCTCAAAAATCGACTGTGAAGGAAATATGCCCTAGAGGCAATAATAAAGTTATTATTTATTTCCTTATTTCATGATAAATGTTTATTATTCATGCTAGAATTGTATCAACTGGAAACATGATACATGTGTGAATACATAGACAAACTAGGTGTCACTAGTAGGCCTCTACTTTACTAGCTCATTAATCAAAGATGGTTATGTTTCATAGCCATGGACAAAAGAGTTGTCATTTGATTAACGGGATCACATCATTAGGAGAATGATGTGATTGACTTGACCCATTCCGTTAGCTTAGCACTTGATCGTTTAGTATGTTGCTATTGCTTTCTTCATGACTTATACATGTTCCTATGACTATGAGATTATGCAACTCCCGTTTACCGGAGGAACACTTTGTGTGCTACCAAATGTCACAACATAACTGGGTGATTATAAAGGTGCTCTACAGGTGTCTCCGAAGGTACATGTTGGGTTGGCGTATTTCGAGATTAGGATTTGTCACTCCGATTGTCGGAGAGGTATCTCTGGGCCCTCTCGGTAATACACATCACTATAAGCCTTGCAAGCATTGTAACTAATGAGTTAGTTGCAGGATGATGTATTAAAGAACGAGTAAAGAGACTTGCCGGTAATGAGATTGAATTACGTATTGAGATATCGACGATCGAATCTCGGGCAAGTAACATACCGATGACAAAGGGAACAACGTATGTTGTTATGCGGTCTGACCTATAAAGATCTTCATAGAATATGTGGGAGCCAATATGAGCATCCAGGTTCCGCTATTGGTTATTGACCGGAGACGTGTCCCTGTCATGTCTACATTGTTCTCGAACCCGTAGGATCCGCACGCTTAAGGTTTCGATGACAGTTATATTATGAGTTTATGGGTTTTGATGTACCGAAGGAGTTCGGAGTCCCGGATGAGATCGGGGACATGACGAGGAGTCTCGAAATGGTCGAGACATAAAGATTCATATATTGGATAATATGGTTAGGCCAAGGGGTCAAGCCCATGAGGCTTTAGGTCGGTGCAAAAGGAGTTTTATGAGGTTGGGGGCCAAACGCCGGAGACCTGGCGTCGGCCTCGGGCCAGACGCCAAGGCCCATGGCGTCTGGGCCAGACGCCAAGGATTGTGGCGTTTGGTCCTGGAGTCCGAGTGGGACTCTTGCCTTTCGGGCAAAACCGACTTTGAGGAGGCTTTTGCTCCAAGTTTTGACCCCGGGGCTCAACATATAAATAGAGGGGCAGGGCTAGCACCAAAGACACAACAATTGATCCCTTGGATCTTTTAGCCGTGTGCGGTGCCCCCCTCCACCATAGTCCACCTCGATAATATCAGAAGCGGTGCTCAGCGAAGCCCTGCGACGGTAGAACATCAAGATCGTCACCACGTCGTCGTGCTGACGGAACTCTCCCTCGACACTCGGCTAGATCGGAGTACGAGGGACGTCATCGAGCTGAACGTGTGCAAGAACTCGGAGGTGCCGTAGTTTCGGTGCTTGATCGGTCGGGCCGTGAAGACGTACGACTACATCAACCGCGTTGTGCTAACTCTTCCGCTTACGGTCTACAAGGGTATGTAGACAACACTCTCCCCTCTCGTTGCTATGCATCACCATGATCTTGCGTGTGCGTAGGAGAACTGTTGAAATTACTACGTTCCCCAACAGTGGCATCCGAGCCTGGTTTTATGCGTAGATGTCATATGCACGAGTAGAACACAAGTGAGTTGTGGGCGATATAAGTCATGTTGCTTACCAGCATGTCATACTTTGGTTCAGCAGTATTGTGAGATGAAGCGGCCTGGACCGACATTACGCGTACGCTTACGCGAGACTGGTTTCACCGCCACGAGCACTAGTTGCTTAAAGGTGACCGTTGGGTGTCTGTCTCTCTCACTTTAGTTGAACCGAGTGTGGCTACGCCCGGTCCTTGCGAAGGTTAAAACAGCACCAACTTGACAAACTATCATTGTGGTTTTGATGCGTAGGTAAGAACGGTTCTTGCTCAGCCCGTAGCAGCCATGTAAAATTTGCAACAACAAAGTAGAGGACGCCTAACTTGTTTTTGCAGGGCATGTTGTGATGTGATATGGTCAAGACGTGATGAGATATAAGTTGTTGTATGAGATGATCATGTTTTGTTGAAGTTATCGGCAATCGCGTAAGCCCTATGGTTGTCTCTTTGTTGCATAAGATGCAAGTGCCAAATAATTGCTTTACTTTATTGCTATGCGATAGCAATAGTTGCAAGAGCAATAGTTGGCGATACGACCATGTGACGACACATTGATATAGATCAAGATGATGAAGATCATGGTGTCGTGCCGGTGACAATAGAGATCATGACAGTACTTTGGAGATGGAGATCAAAGGCGCAAGATGATCATGGCCATATCATGTCAAATATTTCGATTGCATATGATGTTTATCTGTTATACATCTTATTTTGCTTAGTTCGACGGTAGCATTTTAATATGATCTCTCACCAATTATCAAGAAGTGTTCTCCCTGAGTATGCACCGTTGCGAAAGTTTTTCGTGCTGAGACACCACGTGATGATCGGGTGTGATAGGCTCTACGTTCAAATACAACGGGTGCAAAACAGTTGCACACGCGGAATACTCAGGTTAGACTTGACGAGCCTAGCATATAACAGATATGGCCTCGGAACACGAAGACCGAAAGGTCGAGCGTGAATCATATAGTAGATATGATCAACATAGTGATGTTCACCATTGAAAACTACTCCATCTCACGTGATGATCGGACATGGTTTAGTTGATTTGGATCACGTGATCTCTTAGATGACTAGAGAGATGTATGTATAAGTGGGAGTTCTTAAGTAATATGATTAATTGAACTTTAATTTATCATGAACTTAGTACTGGTAGTATTTTGCAAATTATGTTGCAGATCAATAGCTCGCGTTGTTGCTTCCCTATGTTTTTGCTTCCCTATGTTTTTATATGTGTTCCTAGAGAAAACTATGTTGAAAGATGATAGTAGCAATGATGCGGACTTGGTCCGTGATCTGAGGTTTATCCTCATTGCTGCACAGAAGAATTATGTACTTGATGCACCGCTAGGTGACAGACCTATTGTAGGAGCAGATGCAGACGTTATGAACGTTTGGCTAGCTCAATGTGGTGACTACTTGATAGTTTAGTGCACCATGCTTAACAGCTTAGAATCGGGACTTCAAAGACGTTTTGAACGTCATGAACCATATGAGATGTTCCAGGAGTTGAAGTTAATATTTCAAGCAAATACCCGAGTTGAGAGATATGAAGTCTCCAACAAGTTATATAGCTAAAAAGATGGAGGAGAATTGCTCAACTAGTGAGCAAGTGCTTAGATTGTCTGAGTACTAACAATCGCTTGAATCAAGTGGGAGTTAATCTTCCAGATAAGATAGTGATTGACAGAGTTGTCTAGTCACCATCACCAAGTTACTGGAACTTCGTGATGAACTATAATGCAAGGGATGACGAAAATGATTCCCGAGCTCTTCGTGATGCTGAAATCGACGAAGTTAGAAATCAAGAAAAAAGCATCAAGTGTTGATGATTGACAAGATCACTAGTTTCAAGAAAAGGGCGAAGGAAAAAAAAAAGGGAACTTCAAGCAGAATGGCTAGCAAGTTGTTACTCCCGTGAAGAAGCCCAAAGCTGGACCAAAGCCTGAAACTAAGTGCTTCTACTGCAAAGGAAATGGTCACTGGAAGCGGAAATGCCCTGAATATTTGGTGGATAAGAAGGATGGCAAAGTGAACTAGGGTATATTTGATATACAGGTTACTGGTATGTACCTTACTAGTGTTTATAGTAGCTCCTGAGTATTTGATACTTGTTCGGTTTCTAAGATTAGTAACTCGAAACAGGAGTTACAAAATAAACAGAAACTAGTTGAGGGTGAAGTGATGATGTGTGTTGGAAGTGGTTCCAAGATTGATATGATCATCATCGCACACTCCCTATACTTTCGGGATTAGTGTTAAAACCTAAATAAGTGTTATTTGGTGTTTGCGTTGAGCATAAATATGATTTGATCATGTTTATTGCAATACGCTTATTCATTTAAAGTCGAGAATAATTGTTGTTCGCTTTACATGAATAAAACCTTCGATGTCATACACCCAATGAAAATAGTTTATTGGATCTCGATCGTAGTGATACACATAATCATAATATTGATGCCAAAAGATGCAAAGTTGATAATGATAGTGCAACTGATTTGTGGCACTGCCGTTTAGGTCATATCGGTGTAAAGCGCATGAAGAAACTCCATAAAGATGGATTTTTTGAATCATTTGATTATGAATCATTTGATGCTTGTGAACCGTGCCGTATGGGCAAGATGACTAAAACTCTGTTCTCCGGAACAATGGAATGAGCTAGTGACTTATTGGAAATAATAAATACTGATGTATGCGGTCCAATGAGTATTGATGCTCGTGGCAGGTATCATTATTTTCTGACCTTCACAAGATGATTTGAGCAGATATGAGTATATCTACTTGATGAAACATAAGTCTGAAATAGTTGAAAGGTTCAAAGAATTTCAGAGTGAAGTGGAAAATCATCGTAACAAGAAAATAAAGTTTCTGCGATCTGATCATGGAGATGAATATTTGAGTTACGAGTTTGGTCTTCATATAAAACAATGTGGAATAGTTTCACAGTTCACACCACCTAGAACACTATAGCGTTATGGTGTGTCTGAAAGTCGTAACCGCACTTTATTGGATATTGTGCAATCTATGATATCTCTTATTGGTTTACCACTATCGTTTTGGGGTTATGCATTAGAGACAGTTCCATTCACTTTAAATAGGGCACCATCGAAATCAGTTGAGACGACGCCTTATGAAATGTGGTTTGGCAAGAAACCAAAGTTGTCGTTTCTTAAAGTTTGGGGCTGCGATGCTTATGTGAAAAAGTTTCAACCTGATAAGCTCGAACCCAAATCAGAGAAGTGCGTCTTCATATAATACCCAAAGGAAACTGTTAGGTACACCTTCTATCACAGATCTGAAAGCAAGATTCGTTGCTAAGATGGATCCTTTCTAGAGAAGGAGTTTCTCTCGAAAGAAGTGAGTGGGAGGAAAGTAGAACTTGATAAGGTAATTGTACCTTCTCCCAAATTGGAAAGTAGTTCATCACAGAAATCAGTTCCGGTGATGCCTACACCGATTAGTGAGGAAGTTAATGATGATGAACATGAAACTTCGGATCAAGTTACTACGGAAACTCGTAGGTCTTCCAGAGAATGGTTTGCACCAGAGTGGTACGGTAATCCTGTTCTGAAAGTCATGTTACTAGACCATGATAAACCTACGAACTATGAGGAAGCGATGATGAGCCCAGATTCCACGAAATGGTTTGAGGCCATGAAATCTGAGATGGGATCCATGTATGAGAACAAAGTGTGGACTTTGGTTGACTTGCTCGATGATCAGCAAGCCATGTTAAATAAATGGATCTTCAAGAGGAAGACGAACACTGATAGTAGTGTTACTATCTACAAAGCTCGACTTGTTGCGAAAGGTTTTCGACAAGTTCAAGGTGTTGAATATGATGAGATTTTCTCACTCGTCACGATGCTTAAGTCTGTCCGAATCATGTTAGCAATTGCCACATTTTATGAAATCTGGCAAATGGATATCAAAACTGTGTTCCTGAATGGATTTCTGGAACAAGAGTTGTATATGATGCAACCAGAAGGTTTTGTCGATCCGAAAGGTGCTAACAAAATGTGCAAGCTCCAGCGATCCATCGATGGACTGGTGCAAGCATCTCGGAGTTGGAATATACGCTTTGATGAGTTGAGCAAAGCATATGGTTTTATACAGACTTTTGGAAAGGCCTGTATTTACAAGAAAGTGAGTGGGAGTACTACAGCCGTTCTGATAAGTATATGTGAATGACATATTGTTGATCGGAAATGATGTAGAATTTTCTGGAAAGCATAAAGAAGTGTTCGAAAGGAGTTTTTCAAAGAAAGACCTCGATGAAGCTGCTTACACATTGAGCATCAAGATCTATAGAGATAGATCAAGACGCTTGATAATATTTTTCAATGAGTACATACCTTGACAAGATTTTGAAGTAGTTCAAAATGGAACAGTCAAAGAAAGAGTTCTTGCCTGTGATGCAAAGGTGTGAAGTTGATTAAGACTCAAAACCCGACCATGGAAGAAAATAGAAAGAGGATGAAAAGTCATTCCCTATGCCTCAGTCATAGGTTCTATAAAGTATGTTATGCTGTGAACCAGACCTATTGTATACCCTGCTCTGAGTTTGGCAAAGGAATACAATTTTGATCTAACAGTAGATCACTGGACAGCGGTCAAGAATATCCTTAGTGAGGACTAAGGAGATGTTTCTCGATTATGGAGGTGATAAAAGAGCCCGTCAGAAAGAGTTACATCGGTGCAAGCTTTTACACCGATCCAGATGACTCTAAGTCTCAATCTGGATACATATTGAAAGTGGGAGAAATTAGCTAGAGTAGCCTGCATGCGAGCATTGTAGACATAGAATATTTGCAAAATACATACGGCTCTGAACGTGATGTAATCTGCTGACTAAACTTCTCTCACGAGCAAAACATGATCATACCTTAGTACTCTTTGGGTGTTAATCACATAGCGGTGTGAACTGGATTATTGACTATAGTAAACCCTTTGGGTGTAGATCACATGACGATGTGAACTTTTGGGTATTAATCACATACAGATTTGAATATTGGTGTTATATCACATGGCGGTGTGAACTAGATTATTGACTCTAGTGCAAGTGGGAGACTAAAGGAAATATGCCCTAGAGGCAATAATAAAGTTATTATTTATTTCCTTATTTCATGATAAATGTTTATTATTCATGCTAGAATTGTATCAACTGGAAACATGATACATGTGTGAATACATAGACAAACTGAGTGTCACT
Source organism: Aegilops bicornis (assembly GCA_021605145.1). Classification (NCBI taxonomy): domain Eukaryota; kingdom Viridiplantae; phylum Streptophyta; class Magnoliopsida; order Poales; family Poaceae; genus Aegilops; species Aegilops bicornis. The sequence continues at coordinate 575,323,329 of CM038672.1, forward strand.
AGTAGGCCTCTACTTTACTAGCTCATTAATCAAAGATGGTTATGTTTCCTAGCCATGGACAAAAGAGTTGTCATTTGATTAACGGGATCACATCATTAGGAGAATGATGTGATTGACTTGACCCATTCCGTTAGCTTAGCACTTGATCGTTTAATATGTTGCTATTGCTTTCTTCATGACTTATACATGTTCCTATGACTATGAGATTATGCAACTCCGTTTACGGAGGAACACTTTGTGTGCTACCAAATGTCACAACATAACTGGGTGATTATAAAGGTGCTCTCTGGTGTGTCTCCGAAGGTACATGTTGGGTTGGCGTATTTCGAGATTAGGATTTGTCACTCCGATTGTCGGAGAGTTATCTCTGGGCCCTCTCGGTAATACACATCACTATAAGTCTTGCAAGCATTGTAACTAATGAGTTAGTTGCGGGATGATGTATTACAGAACGAGTAAAGAGACTTGCCGGTAATGAGATTGAATTAGGTATTGAGATACCGATGATCGAATCTCGGGCAAGTAACATACCGATGACAAAGGGAACACCGTATGTTGTTATGTTGTCTGACCTATAAAGATCTTCGTAGAATATGTGGGAGCCAATATGAGCATCCAGGTTCCGCTATTGGTTATTGACCGGAGACGTGTCTCGGTCATGTCTACATTGTTCTCGAACCCGTAGGGTCCGCACGCTTAAGGTTTCGGCGATGCTTATATTATGAGTTTATGAGTTTTGATGTACCAAAGGAGTTCGGAGTCCCAGATGATATCAGGGACATGACGAGGAGTCTCAAAATGGTCGAGACGTAAAGATTCATATATTGGATGATATGGTTAGGCCAAGGGGTCAATCCCATGAGGCTTTAGGTCGGTGCAAAAGGAGTTTTGCGGAGGCCAGGGGGCCAAACGCCGGAGACCCTGGCGTCTGGGCCAGACGCCAAGGCCCATGGCGTCTGGGCCAGACGCCAAGGATTGTGGCGTTTGGTCCTGGGACTCTTGCCTTTCGGGCAAAACCGACTTTGAGGAGGCTTTTGCTCCAAGTTTCGACCCCGGGGCTCAACATATAAATAGAGGGGTAGGGCTAGCACCAAAGACACAACAATTGATCCCTTGGATCTTTTAGCTGTGTGCGGTGCCCCCCTCCACCATAGTCCACCTCGATAATATCATAGCGGTGCTTAGGCGAAGCCCTTGCGACGGTAGAACATCAAGATCGTCACCACGCCGTCGTGCTGACGGAACTCTACCTCGACACTCGGCTGGATCGGAGTTCGAGGGACGTCATCGAGCTGAACGTGTGCTAGAACTCGGAGGTGCAGTTTCGGTGCTTGATCGTTCGGGCCATGAAGACGTACGACTACATCAACCGCGTTGTGCTAACGCTTCCGCTTACGGTCTACAAGGGTATGTAGACAACACTCTCCCCTCTCGTTGCTATGCATCACCATGATCTTGCGTGTGCGTAGGAAAACTGTTGAAATTACTATGTTCCCCAACAGACTGACCCAATTTTTCGAAATTTAGTCTACTGTCATTTAACTAGTGTGGAATATAAAAGGGGAAAACCATAAGCATTGCGAGTATAGTGTTGAGCGTGCCATGGCGGATCTGAAGGTGCAAACAGGACAAAGGCAACTTCGCAACCAATGTTTGCTTTCAACTAACAAGTAATATACTAAGTGATGGACAAGAAATCACAGTAAAGCAGTGGCGATCTATTTTCTTGTTGCGATAAATAAGTTGAGCAGATACGAAAGAGTACCGCCTCTGGTGCGGCGCCATGTATGCATCTACTGAGAATTTGATGGTGCTGCGGTAGCAATGGCTGTTGGTGGCGTGGAAGCAGATCTAGGAGGGTAGACGGTGGAGGTGGGGGTAATATCCCGGCGCGGTGGACGAGACAATCATGGGAGCAGCACCAGCAAGGTGGACGACAGCGGGAATGAAGCGAGAGGACGGGATGCAAGGATCCTGGTCTGTAGCCATGGATGAGAGAGGTCGATCTCTTGTAATGGACGACGGCGTCGGGGTATCAGCTCCGGCATGGTGGAGGAGGACGGCGGTGGATGGGGTGGCGGACAGAGGAGGCTGGGGTGGAGAGGGTGTTTTGGCGCCCACGGAGTACGAATAGGGAAATGGAGGGAAAGAGGAAGGGGGGAACCATGTCTTCAGGGTACGCTTGTCTCAAATGCGAGGAAATTTACAAACTTAGCTCCCGTTTAAAATTTCCTACATCACAGCAATATTAGTTGGTTGGGGATAGGACGGTAATCTCGCATACACCGAATATTTGCCGATGGAGATTTCGGCCGACGAGAGTTTGTTTTGGCGCCCACCGTGTATGAATCGGGGAGGGAGGCGATTTCGGCCTAGGAGACACTATGTTTTGGCACCCACCGTGTATGAATCCGGGTGAGAGGCGGTTATGTCACGTTTGAGTGAAATTACAAACCTGCCCCTATCAAGACCTATTGAAAATCGAGCCGACATGTGTTGCATGTCAGGTTCTGGCAAACCCTTGAGGTTCGAACACTATGGGTGCGCACGAAGATCTCCATCTCTCTCTAGCTCGCTCTCGCCACGATCTCAAGGCCTAACCCGACGAACTCGACGAACAAGAGACACGAGGTTTATACTAGTTCGGGCCACCGATGTGGTGTAATATCCTACTCCAGTGTGGTGTGGTGGATTGCCTTGTAGGCTGAGGATGAACAAGTACAAGGGAAGAATTACCTCTTGAGGAGAGGTGTTCTTGAGCTCGAGGTGCTTGTGAGTTGGCCCTGCCGGAATGGGTCCAATTCCAGACCCCCCCCTTTTTCAACGGTGGTGGCTAGTCCTATTTATAGGGGCCCGGGTCCTCTTCCCAAATATTTGGACAACTAGTACGAGCTATCCTGACAAAAGTAGTCTTTGCCTGCCAAAGGCTCTGGTGGTGACGCCGTTGTGGGCTCCATCGTGACCTTCGTCCTGCCGTCCTGCTGGTCTTGGTCCCGTTGCACCGATATGGAAACCTTTGCCTGATGCCTCGGGACTCCTCGCCTGCGCTCGCTCCCTTAGCACCAAAGAGGAAACTGGTACTCTGCGCCTGCTGGCGCCCTCCTAGTGCCCGCCTGGCCTTGCTCGTCATGGCTCACGTCACGGGAATCTCACGAGGTGCTCCTTGCCTTGATCTCTCCGCTCCTCACGAGCCAGCCTAGCGAGGCTGCCCCTGAGGAGGTCTTGTATCATGCGCCTCGTGAGGATCGGCCCCTCATGAGGGTCTTGGGTGTTTGCTGACGAAGATGGGCCGTACCAGGCCGCTGGGCAAGCCACGCCCTGGGCCGCAGGCAGGCAAGTGTAGGACCTTGAAGTATGTCTAGAGGGGGAGTGATTAGACTACTTGACCAATTAAAAACATAACCGTTTCCCAATTTTAGACTTTGGCATATTTTAGCTATCTTTCACAAGTCAAGCAATCTTCACACAGTTCAAGCAAGCATGCAAAGAGTACATGAGCAGCGGAATTTAAAGCATGCAACTTGCAAGAATGTAAAGGGAAGGGTTTGGAGGATTCAAACGCAATTGGAGACACTGATGTTTTTGTCGTGGTTACGATAGGTGGTGCTATCGTACATCCACGTTGATGGAGACATCAACCCACGAAGGGTAGCTTCTTGCTGAGTCCACGGAGGGCTCCACCCACGAAGGGTCCACGAAGAAGCAACCTTGTCTATCCCACCATGGCCGTCACCCACGAAGGACTTGCCTCACTAGCGTAGATCTTCACGGCACGCGATCTCCGTGCCCTTACAAACTCCTTGGTTCAACTCCACAATCTTGTCGGAGGCTCCCAAGTGACACCTAGCCAATCTAGGAGACACCACTCTCCAAGAAGTAACAAATGGTGTGTTGATGATGAACTCCTTGCTCTTGTGCTTCAAATGATAGTCTCCCCAACACTCAACTCTCTCTCACAGGATTTGGATTTGGTGGAAAGAAGATTTGAGTGGAAAGCAACTTGGGGAAGGCTAGAGATCAAGATTCATGTGGTAGGAATGGAATATCTTGGCATCAACACATGAGTAGGTGGTTCTCTCTCATAACTGGCAAGTTGGAAGTGTAGGTTTGTTCTGATGGCTCTCTCCACGAATGAAGAGGGGGTGGAGGGGTATATATAGCCTCCACACAAAATCTAACCGTTACACACAATTTACCAAACTCGGTGGGACTGAATCAACAAACTCGGTCGGACCGATTCAGTAAACCTAGTGACCGTTAGGGTTTTTGGTGGGACCGACATGCAACTCGGTAGGACCGATATGGTTAGGGTTAGGGCATAACGTAATCTCGGTGAGACCAATTACACAAACTCGGTGAGACCGATTTTGGTAATTAGCTAACCAGAGAGTTGGTCAGGTAAAGTCGGTGGGACCGATTCGCTCTTTTCGGTGAGACCGAAATGTTACGAAAGGGAAACAGAGAGTTTACATTGCAATCTCGGTGGGACTGATTGCTCACTTCGGTTAGACCGAAACGTTACGAAGGGAAACAGAGAGATTACAATCCCGTCTCGGTGAGACCGAGATCCCTATCGGTGAAACCGATTTGCCTAGGGTTTGTGGCAGTGGCTATGACATTTGAACTCGGTGGCGCTGGATAGAAAGAATCGGTAGGACCGATTTTGACTTTAAGTTTAGGTAATATGTGGATGTGAGAAAGTAGTTGAGGGTTTTGGAGCATATCACTAAGCACATGAAGAAAGAGGCTCATTAAGCAATACCTCATCCCTCCTTGATAGTATTGGATTTTCCTATAGACTCAATGTGATCTTGGATCACTAAAATGTAAAATGTAGAGTCTTGAGCTTTTGAGCTTGAGCCAATCCTTTGTCCTTAATATTTTGAGGCATCCACTTTCATCATCCATGACATGCCATTCATTGAGCTTTCCTGAAATATTTGTCTTGGAATAGCATTAGCTCAATGAGCTATATGTTGTTATGAATTACCAAAACCACCTAGGGATAGTTGCACTTTCAATCTCCCCCTTTTTGGTAATTGATGACAACATATGGATCAAAGCTTCGACAAATGATAATAAGATTGAAAAACATCGTCGCTTTGAGAAGTATGTGATAAGCAAGAGCTCCCCCGAAATTTGTGCATATTTTAAGATTTGCTTTGGACTGCAAATGCACAAGGAATTAGGCTCATGGGTTACTCTTCGATGTCACATACATCTTGGTGGAGCACTCAAAATAATAAAGATTGAATACATGCACTCATCACCAAGCAAAGTGAATGATCATATAAGGATAAGTAAGATAATATCATCTAACAAGCATAAGTGTAGCTTATGATCAAACACATGATCATCAATGTCTCACAGATAATAGCATAGTATCTTAAGCAATCAAAAGCAAACAAAGTTCAACCAAGAGGACAAGAGAGAACAAAAGCAAACTCTCTTTCTCGAAGCCTATGATCTATACATTTTTCTCCCCCTTTGGCAACAAGTTACCAAAAAGTTCCTAGAAAATGCATAGTACTATATCGTCTCTCAGGCTTGGTCTTCAGTTGGTGGCGTAGAGATGGCTCCTTGGACGAAGACTTCAGTTGATGTGGAAGGAGCTGAAGGAGTTGGTGCTGGAGCTGGTTGCGCTGGAGCTGTAGCTGGAGCAGATGAAGTGACTCTGGTGTCTGTTACTGGCTCTGCAGTTGATCTCTGAGCTCGAGGCACTCTGGCAAATGCATCAGTAGTTGTCCTGCCCTTCCTCTCCTGCATGTCATCCTGTAGCTCCTCCACAACTGACTGAATCTCAGTTACTTTGACATTAAGATCATAGAATTTTTGTTCCATGATTCTTTACAGGCTCTCCTGGTTTTGAGTTAGGGTGGCCAACCCTTTCTCAATCCTCAGAGTTGATGCTATCAAGTAACTAAGCTAGTCCTGCTTGCTCTTCAAAAAGTACTCAGAGGCCTCCTCTTGTGTTGGCATCTTGGCAGCCTTCTCTTTCTTTGCTTTCTCCTTCTTCTCTTGAGCTTGTACTGATGATGGTTCATTCTCATTCATCACAACTTGATTGTCCTCAAAGTCAGGATAGAGAACAAAGTGTTCCTTATCCAACAGATACTTTCATGTGCCCATCTTTGAGTTAATCAACTCCTGAATTTGTGGGGCATATCCACAACTTCTCGTTTGGTCTGCTCTTTGTCCTCTTGATGGTCTCAACCATGAGGCTCATGACCTTGAATTTCTGTGGCACATCAAATATGTGTAGAAAATTAATTGCATGCCCTCTGATCATGTTGTGGTCACCTGATTTGGGCAAAAGAGTGTGCCTTAGGATCCAGTTGATCGTTGGCAGCCCTGACAGAAGAAAATGGACTGACCCAAGCTTGAAAGTCTCAAGACTTTGTCTGGGATCTCCTTGTACATTTGTGACATAGAGTTGTGATCCATCTTTTTCTTGGCATAGACGTCCAAGTCATCTTCACTCTCCTTTTGGGCATTGATCAGACTTGCCCATTCCTCAATAGTTGATTGGTATCTCGTTCCTTCAGACATCCAAACTATCCTGCCATCTGGATAGAAATGTGTTGTGGAGTAGAATTGCATAATGAGCTCATCATCCCAGTTTGTGAGCTTCTGCCCAACAAAGTCTGCAACTCCACACGCACTGAGGCTGTCATACACTCCATGATAATGTTCTTCGTTCTCCTTTATGTAGGTCCAGTCGACCCACGTCATATCACACACTATGGGCGTCTTGTCCAACAAGATTGTCTCATAGAAATCCTGTTGTTCCTTTGTGTGGAACCTGTAATCAACAACAGTCCTTCTCCACGGAGGCATATGGATCGACTCTCTCCATAGCCTCAACCCTAAGTCTCTCCCGATCTTCATGTTCTCAGCCACAGGATGAGCATCATTGTGGTCTGGAATCTTGGGTTTGAGCTTCCTTAGGACTTGTCCTTCATCATCTTCCTCGGCTGACAACATCGAGCACTTTGGGGCCTTGTTCTTTTCAGCAGCTGATATACTCCTGGTATTCCTCTTAGGTGCACTCTTGGGCTTGGAGGCAGCTTTGGGTGCTACTTTGGGCTTTGATGTTGCAACCCCTAACTTTATAGCATCACCCATCAGCTTTTGTACCTTGGGTGCTGGTGCAACAACCTCTTCTTCTTCTTCTTCCATCATGGAAGGCTTTCCAATCACTCTGGCCATGGTCTTCTTGACCCTTTCCTTCCTTTTCTTTCCTTCTACAGCAGGCTCTTTGGGTTGGGATTCCGACGATGCTTGAGTGGAGACTCTGGCTTTAGACATTGGTTGTCTTACTGCAGGCCTTTTGATCTTCATCCCTGGCTTTACTGTAGTTGAGCTATACTCCTTCTTGAGCACTTTCTTTTTTGAAATGGCCTCATCTTCTATTGCCACATAATCCTCATCCTCAGGTTCTGAGGTTCTCTTCTTCCTTGTCCTGGTGGCAGCTTTGGGCAAATTGCTGGGAGTGCTTCTGCTTCCATCATCTGAGCTGCTAGAGGGACTAGTGCCCTCACTCATCTGTATCTGCTCCTCCGACTTGTTACATTTGTCACTTTGGTGCGACATGCTGCATACATCGATCGCTAACCCTGTGAATAGTTATAGATGAGATAGAGTGGATGAGCATCACAAAATGCAGAGATTTTTGCAAAAGAATGATTCAAAAAACTTAGTTTTATTTTTCCACATACAGCATTTCGGATCAACCGATTTTCAAACTCGGTGATACCGGGCAGTTTTGAACCTAAACTAGTGAACTTCGGTCGCACCGAGTCACAATTCGTGGCACCGAGATCGCTGGGAGTTTCATTAAAGTTCTAAAATCGGTCACACCGATTAGCAATTCTCGGTCAGACCGAGAGTTACTAGTGCAATGGCGTTAGCCGAATCGGTGGGACCGAGTTTTTGAACTCGGTGGGTTCGAGATGGTTTCGGCGGAAACCTAACCCTAAATTTTCGAATCACATATATTCTAAGGATTGTTTTGACTGGATAGAGGTGTTTCAATCGTGGCAAGAATCATAATGAACACAATGTGCTGAGAATCAAAGCGAAAGATAAGATCGCGTGATCGAGTTCATACCCTAGTTCGGTGATGAACTCGCTACGGCAACAACGGCGGAGATGAAATACGTTGACGGCGGCGGAGACAAGCGACAGGAGGCGGCTGGCGACGAAGTCGACGATCCAGAGACCTAGAAGGCAGAGCGAGCTATCCGCGGGCGAAGAGGTTTGGAGAAAGTTTTCCAAAATTTTGCCCGTGTGAATATATAGCTTGACACTGTCGGTGTGACCGAGTGGAACAACTCGGTGGCACCGAGATGAATAACTCGCTGACAAGCATAAAGAACTCGGTGTGACCGAAGTTCAAATCGGTTGCACCGAGATGAAAACCTAGATCGACTTAGTGATCTCGGTATGACCGAAATGGAGGAATCGGTCAGACCGAAAAGCACAAAGAAGTTTTGGAAGTTTAAGTCTATGACGAATCGGGGACTCTGAGTGCTCCTCACACAGAGTGGTTCGAATCTGACTTGATCAAATTTTGTGATGTAGCATGAATAGAGTTTGAGACGAGTAAAGCATAGATAGCTAGAGAAGGTTCTTAGGCATTCTTGTCCATCCACTTGGCCAAAGAAAAGAATCAAATCAATCCAAACAACAAGTGGATGTCCTCGAATGAGTAAGATATGCTACCAACATTCTCACACAATAAAATTACGAATGAAATATGTGACAAAGCATGCACAAACAATTCTAGCATCTATCAAACAATTGGCGATGACTAGGTCATCTATATATGAGTATATTGACTTAGGAGTCAAATGAGAACATTTGATCATAGGTCATACTCATCGCTTTAAGCTCAAGTGGGGTTACCACTTTTACATAAAGCATTTATGTGTTCACATCATTAGAGTTGCTTTGACTAAATTCTTAGAGTTAAGCTCCCCTAGATGTGAGATCCCCTTAGAGGGATGAACTAACCTTGGGTTTTGTCGATGATGACTTCATGTAGGTGTTGAAGATGTGGATGCTCAATGTTGATGTAGATCTTTTGGAGCAATCCTTTGGAGTGAGTTGCACTTTCAATACCTGCATGGGTTAGTCCCACAAGGAACAAACAAGAATATCCATAGACATAGAGTGATGCACACACAAGATGATGTCCATGAAAACATTAGGTTACCTTGTCCTTGCCTTACCAACATGAGGGTTTGTGACTCCTTGAACTAGTGCAAGATATGGAAGATGATTGCACTTGTCCTTGCCATAATGATATGAGTGAAGAATGTTGGCGGAGTCACCCTCAAGAACACTCTAAATCTTCTTCTTCGGGATCCACATCATCTTGATGGGAATCCTTGGTGTTGTAGTTGTACTTGATGAAGTAGAACTTGACGTAGTCTTGGGAACTCACTTGACCAAGGCCTTAGGTGCTTCTTCAAATGCATCAATCTCCTCTTGAAGCTTGTCCTTGCCTTTGTTCTTGTGATCTTGTGGTGTAAGATCATCTTGTGCTCGTGTTCCCTTGAAGGAAGTAGGATCATACTTCTCTTGTTGAGGAACAAACTTCGTCTTGGGGTATTGATCTTCTTCCCACTCAACTCCATTGGCATTGAACTTTTGTTCAAAACCAACACCTTGATTCTTCCGGTGCCTTCCTTTCTTGCGTACAATTTCCTCGAATTGCTTACTCCCGGCAAGGCTCTTGTATACACCTTTCTCTATAATTCCCTTCAATAAGCTGTTTTCTTGCTCAAGTGTAACTTGGCTAAGAGAATCATTAGTGGAATCAAGAGAACTACTAGAAGCAACAATATTGGATTTAGCATTGTTATTGTTACTACTAGAGGAAGAATCTTTCTTGTTCTTGTTACTAGACTTGACTTGAGGCATGTAATTAGATAAGAGTAAACGCTTGGCAATGTAAGAAGAACTTTTCTTACGGAGATCATCATTGATTGCCTTTAGGAACTCATGCTCTTGCTCAAGATTGAGCTTTTCAAAGCGTAACTTCTCATGAGCCCATAAAAGTTCTCGATGATCTTCGAAGATAGTTTCATGAGCTAACTTAAGAGTGTTTAGTTCTTTAGTTAGAAGCTCAATCTTCTCCTTATCATCATAATTCGTTTCATCTTGATTATCATGATTAATTGACGTTTCATCATAGTATTCATCACTAGAGTTGTCAATAAGTAAATCATCATCACCTAACAAGTCATCTTCATCACTATTAAAATCAACATACTGGGGTGTGTTACCTTAGGACCTTTGGCCATGAAGCATCTTCCAATTCCTTCATTTGGTGAGTCAAATATGTCGTAGGAGTTGGTTAACACAAGTGCTAGACCGACAACACCTTCATCTTGAGTATATTCGGGGTCGGAGTGATAGCTTCTCTCGGAGTGATTGTCGGAGCCGGAGTCGGATACCCATTCACCAACATGAGCTTGATGTCTTCGTTTTGTGTAGCTCTTTGATGACTTGTCCTTCCTTTCCGAATCCTTGCTTCTCCGTGAGGGTTTTCGTTCATAACGATCATCTCTACTCCTTCTCTCTCTTGGTGGTGATTCTTCTCTTCTACTTCTTTTTGGAGAATCTTCTCTTATTTTGTAGGGTGCCGTACACTCATTGGAATAGTGTCCGGGTCTCCCACAATTGTAGCAATTGCTTTCTCGACTAGAAGATCTTTTGTCATTGTAGGACCTTGACTTAGAGCTTCTTTCTTTGCTTCTACTCTTGTAGAATTTGTTGAAGTTCTTCACCATTAAGCTCAATTCTTCATTGAAGGTTTGTTTCTCACTTGATGATGTGGGGGCTTCACATGAGGCTTTGTAAGCACCACTTGACTTGTTGTGAAGTTCCTCCTTATCCTTGAGTGACATCTCATGAGCAACAATTCTTCCAATGACTTCCGTTGGCTTGAGATCTTTGTAATTTGGCATCATTTGGATCAATGTGCACAAGGTATCATATTTTCCATCCAATGCTCTTAGGACTTCTTGATGATGAATCTGTCGGTCATATCTTCACTTCCTAAGCCGACAATCTCATTTGTGATAAGAGCAAGCCTAGAGTACATTTCAGCGACACCTTCACCATCCTTCATTTTGAACTTGTCAAGCTGACTTTGGAGCACATCCAACTTGGATTCCTTGACGGAGTCGGTACCTTCATGCATATCAATCAAAGTTTCCCAAATTTCCTTTGCATTCAAAATAAGGCTGATTTTGTTGAATTCTTCGGGGCACAAGCCATTGAAGAGGATATCACAAGCTTGAGCGTTGTATTGCAGCATCTTCAATTCCTCCGCACTAGCTTCACGGTTCGGTTCTCTCCCATCAAAGAATTCACCTTGAAAGCCAATACACACAATAGCCCAAACGGCGGGGTCATGTCCGAGAATATGCATTTTCATCTTATGCTTCCAACTAGCAAAATTACTGCCATCAAAGTAAGGACCTCTACGGTGATAATTTCCCTCGCTAGATGCCATACTCTCCTAGGTTGTGAAACCAAACCAAAAGCTATGGAAATCAAAGCAAATGGAGACCAAAGCTCTGATTCCACTTGTAGGACCTTGAAGTATGTCTAGAGGGGGGTGATTAGACTACTTGACCAATTAAAAACTTAACCTTTTCCCAATTTTAGACTTTGGCAGATTTTAGCTATCTTTGCACAAGTCAAGCAATCTTCACACAATTCAAGCAAGCATGCAAAGAGTATATGAGCAGCGAAATTTAAAGCATGCAACTTGCAAGAATGTAAAGGGAAGGATTTGGAGGATTCAAACGCAATTGGAGACACATATGTTTTTGTCGTGGTTCCGATAGGTGGTGCTATCGTACATCCACGTTGATGGAGACTTCAACCCACGAAGGATAGCAGTATGCTGAGTCCACGGAGGGCTCCACCCACAAAGGGTCCACGAAGAAGCAACCTTGTCTATCCCACCATGGCCGTCGCCCACGAAGGACTTGCCTCACTAACGGTAGATCTTCACGAAGTAGGCGATCTCCTTGCCCTTACAAACTCCTTGGTTCAACTCCACAATCTTGTCGGAGGCTCCCAAATGACACCTAGCCAATCTAGGAGACACCACTCTCCAAGAAGTAACAAATGGTGTGTTGATAATGAACTCCTTGCTCTTGTGCTTCAAATGTTAGTCTCCCCAACACTCAACTCTCTCTCACAGGATTTGGATTTGGTGGAAAGAAGATTTGAGTGGAAAGCAACTTGGGGAAGGCTAGAGATCAAGATTCATGTGGTAGGAATGGAATATCTTGGCCTCAACACATGAGTAGGTGGTTCTCTCTAACCCGGCAAGTTGGAAGTGTAGGTTTGTTCTGATGGCTCTCTCCACGAATGAAGAGGAGGTGGAGGGGTATATATAGCCTCCACACAAAATCTAACCGTTACACACAATTTACCAAACTCGGTGGGACCGAATCAACAAACTCGGTCGGACCGATTCAGTAAACCTAGTGACCGTTAGGATTTTCGGTGGGACCGACATGCAACTTGGTAGGACCGATATGGTTAGGGTTAGGGCATAACGTAATCTCGGTGAGACCGATTACACAAACTCGATGAGACCGATTTTGGTAATTAGCTAACCAGAGAGTTGGTCAGGTAAACTTGGTGGGACCGATTCGCTCTTTTCGGTGAGACCGAAATGTTACGAAAGGGAAACAGAGAGTTCACATTGCAATCTCGGTGGGACCGATCGCTCACTTCGGTTAGACCGAAACGTTACGAAGGGAAACAGAGAGATTACAATCCCGTCTCAGTGAGACCGAGATCCCTATCGGTGAAACCGATTTGCCTAGGGTTTGTGTGTCGGGGGTTGGGTGCGACATATGCCAAAGGATGGCTTATCATGGAGGGGGCGAGTAGAACGTCGCCGGTGCCTGGAAACGGGATGAGGCGTAGACATGCACGCTGGCGAATCTTACCCAGCTGTGGCTCTCCGAGGAGATAACACCCCATCGCTGCTCTCACGGGTCTCCACATGATCACTATGGCAAGGTGAGTACAAGATTGCTCCTTGAGCTGTTCGGGGTGAGGAAGGAGAAGGGCACGGCTAGCTCTTCTTTCCCCTCTATATGTGTGTGTCAAACTACTAGGTTCCAACCCTTTGCATGGGTGCCCCGGGGGGTTTATATAGGCCTACCCCTGTGGGTACAATGGTAATATCTGGGCGCGGGTCCCAGCCGTCCGCCTCTCAAGTTGCCGTCTTCTCCGCCGACTGGGGCCCGCCGACTAGTGGGCCAGCCGCCAATCCAGCATGGGGCCGTCAGCCCTTACCGCCATGGGCGGGTCTTGCCGATCAGGTTCAGAGCCAGCTCTTCTAATGACGCGAGCTTGGTCGCGGGTCATGGCAGTTGCCGCTACCGGCGGGCGATCATTGCCATTCCTGTCTTTGTTCGGTTAATGGCGACGGAGTGGGAGGGGCCGGCCGACTCTGGAGGCCGACTCCAACGGGTCCGTCTTTGGGGCGCTCTTGCCTTTCCTCGCACTGCCGACAAAGCGGGTCCCGCCTTCGGTCGCATGCAGACAGGCCATCGTGGGTACAGGAATCTGCCCACGGGCTGAAGTCAGGGCAGGCGTGGCAACAGTGCCGCGCCGGACGGAGATCTCCATTGGTATGGCGCCATGTGGCCACGCCAGCTCTTTATGAGCGGGGCAGTGACGGGCCGCAAGGCGGCTTTATCCCATCCCGCCCGTGGTCGCTCAGGCAGGAGGTGGATGGAGTCGCGGGCCGACTCCCTGTAGCTGGCTTCATCGGAAGTCGCTAGCTTGGAGTCGGTTTGTCTTGAGGCCGTCTCTGGGACTCGGCTGGGAGGGGCAGTCGGCGACTCTGTCGCCGACTCTCAGAAGGCGGCTCTTCGTCTTGGGGTCTTGAGGGGCGCAGTCTGCCCTGATGTTTTGAAAGGTCCAGGGGCTCGGGTTTGCCTACCCGTGGCCCATTACTCCGACATTGTGGCAGTGGCTATGGCATTTGAACTCGGTGGCGCCGGATAGAAAGAATCGGTAGGACCGATTTTGACTTTAGGTTTAGGTCATATGTGGATGTGAGAAAGTAGTTGAGGGTTTTTGGAGCATATCACTAAGCACATGAAGCAAGAGGCTCATTAAGCAACACCTCATACCTCCTTGATAGTATTGGCTTTTCCTATAGACTCAAGGATCACTAAAATGTAAAATGTAGAGTCTTGAGCTTTTGAGCTTGAGCCAATCCTTTGTCCTTAATATTTTGAGGGATCCACTTTCATCATCCATGCCATGCCATTCATTGAGCTTTCCTGAAATATTTGTCTTGGAATAGCATTAGCTCAATGAGCTATATGTTGTTATGAATTACCAAAACCACCTAGGGATAGTTGCACTTTCAGCAAGTCTGGGGACCCCCGTTCCCAGGACGCCGACAGTAGCCCCCGGGCCCAAGGCGCGCTCGGACTTGGCTTCGAGGCGAAGCCAAAGGGCAAGTGCGGAGAGCTGTGGGCCCCAATAGCCTATGGCCTTGATTGACATGTGGCGATTGATAGGACATGGGCGTCTCCACTTCCCCACGCTGCCTCGGCAACTGTCCGACTTGACGAGTCCCTGCTGCATGCAAAAAGATCATCATTACCTGCGATCGTGGAGGCCGGCTATTGGCCTCCCTCTCGCTATAAATGAGGAGAGGGGCGGAGCCCCCGTTGCTCATCTCTTCCTCCATTCTGCCCGCTTCTTCTTCCTCCTTGACTCCACCGCTCGACAGTGACACCCATGGCACCAGCGAAAAGGTTCTCGGCCACAGAGAAAGGAAAGGCCCGCCAGGAAGGGCCCGACTCGCTGCCGCCCAAGAGGGGACGCGGTCGCCCATGCAAGCACGTCGCGACCCCCGTGCGGCCCCTCGCGGCCACGGCCGCGCCCCTTCGCGCGGCGGGAGCTGCCCAGGTCACGGCAGCCCCATCAATGAAGGGGGGCGCGCCATGGTCGCACGGCCTCCCCGACCGCGCTTCCACTCGGCGGAGGTGCTGCCGGAGTACATCGTGTGGTGGGAGAATGATACGTCTCCAACGTATCTATAATTTTTTATTGCTCCATGCTATATTATCTTTTGTGTTGGACATTATTGGGCTTTATTATTCACTTTTATATTATTTTTGGGAATAACCTATTAACCGGAGGCCAAACCCAGAATTGCTGTTTTTTGCCTATTTCAGAGTTTCGCAGAAAAAGAATATCAAACGGAGTCCAAACGGGATGAAACCTTCGGGAACGTGATTTTTGGAACGAACATGATCCAGGAGACTTGGACCCTACGTCAAGGAAGCTTCCAGGAAGCCACGAGGTAGGGGGCGCACCTACCCCTGTGCGCGCCCTCCACCCTCGTGGGCCCGACGTTGCTCCACCGACGCATTCCTTCCTCCTATATATACCTACGCACTTCAAACGATCGAATCACGGAGCCAAAAACCTAATTCCACCGCCGCAACGTTCTGTACCCGTGAGATCCCATCTTGGGGCCTGTTCCGGAGCTCCGCAGGAAGGGGCATCGATCACGGAGGGCTTCTACATCAACACCATAGCCTCTCCGATGATGTGTGAGTAGATTACCTCAGACCTTCGGGTCCATAGTTATTAGCTAGATGGCTTCTTCTCTCTTTTTGGATCTCAACACAATGTTCTCCCCCTCTCTTGTGGAGATCTATTCGATGTAATCTTCTTTTGCGGTGTGTTTGTTGAGACCGAAGAATTGTGGGTAGATACGTCTCCAACGTATCTATAATTTTTTATTGCTCCATGCTACTTTATCTACTGTTTTGGACTATATTGGGCTTTATTTTCCACTTTTATATTACTTTTGGGACTAACCTATTAACCGGAGGCCCAGCCTGTAATTGCTGTTTTTTTGCCTATTTCAGTGTTTCGAAGAAACGGAATATCAGACAGAGTCCAAACGGAATGAAACCTTCGGGAACGTGATTTTCCAACCGAACGTGATCCAGGAGACTTGGACCCTACTCCAAGAAGTGCCAGAGCCGGTCACGAGGGTGGAGGGCGCCCCCTGGGCGCGCCCCCTACCTCGTGGCCCCCCTGACGCTCTACCGACGTACTCCTTCCTCTTATATATACCTACGTACCCCAAACGATCAGAACATGAGCAAAAAACCTAATTCCACCGCCGCAACTTCCTGTATCCACGAGATCCCATCTTGGGGCCTGTTAGAGTTCACGGAGGGGGTATCCACCACGGAGGGCTTCTACATCAACACCATAGCCCCTCCGATGAAGTGTGAGTATTTTACTTCAGACCTTGGGTCCATAGCTAGTAGCTATATGGCTTCTTCTCTCTTTTGGATCTCAATACAATGATATCCCCATCTCTCGTGGAGATCTATTCGATGTAATCTTCTTTTTGTGGTGTGTTTGTTGAGACCGATGAATTGTGGGTTTATGATCCAGCTTATCTATGAATAAAATTTGAATCTTCTCTGAATTCTTTTATGTATGATTGAGTTATCTTTGCAAGTCTCTTCGAATTATCCGTTTGGTTTGGCCAACTAGATTGGTAGTTCTTGCGATGGGAGAAGTGCTTAGCTTTGGGTTCAATCTTGCGGTGTCCTTACCCAAAGGATGTAAAGGGTTGCAAGGCACGTATTGTATTGTTGCCATCGAGGATAACAAGATGGGGTATTTATCATATTGCATGAATTTATTCCTCTACATCATGTTATCTTGCTTACATGCGTTACTGCTTTTTAACTTAATACTCTAGATGCATCTTTGGATAGCGGTTGATGAGTGGAGTAATAGTAGTAGATGCAGAATTGTTTCGGTCTACTTGTCTCGTCACGTGATGCCTATATACATGATCATACCTAGATAACCTCATAACTATGCTCAATTCTCATCAATTGCTCAACAGTAATTTGTTCACCCACCGTAGAATACTTATGCTCTTGAGAGAAGCCACTAGTGAAACCTATGGCCCCCGGGTCTATTCTCATCATATCAATCTCTATCACTTTATTTACTTGCTTTGTTCTTACTTTTCTTTTACTTTTCACTTTGAATCTTTATACCAAAAATACCAAAAATATTATCTCTATCAGATCTCACTCTCGTAAGTGACCGTGAAGGGATTGACAACCCCTAATCGCGTTGGTTGCGAGTAGCTATCGTTTTGTGCAGGTACGAGGGACTTGCGCGTGGCCTCCTACTGGATTGGTACCTTGGTTCTCAAAACTGAGGGAAATACTTACGCTACTGTGCTACATCATCCTCTCCTCTTCGGGGAAAACCAACGCAAGCTCAAGACGTAGCATGGGTTTATGATCAAGTTTATCTATGAACAATATTTGAATCTTCTGAATTCTTTTATGTATGATTGGTTATCTTTGCAAGTCTCTTCGAATTATCAGTTTGATTTGGCCTACTAGATTGATCTTTCTTGCAATGGGAGAAGTGCTTAGCTTTGGGTTCAATCTTGCGGTGTCCTTTCCTGGTGAAAGTAGGGGCAGCAAGGCACGTATTGTATTGTTGCCATCGAGGATAACAAGATGGTTTTTTTATCATATTGCATGAACTCATCCCTCTACATCAGGTCATCTTGCTTAAGGCGTTACTCTGTTCTTATGAACTTAATACTCTAGATACATGCTGGATAGCAGTCGATGTGTGGAGTAATAGTAGTAGATGCAGGCAGGAGTCGGTCTACTTGTCTCGGACGTGATGCCTATATACATGATCATACCTAGATATTCTCATAACTATGCTCAATTATGTCAATTGCTCAACAGTAATTTGTTCACCCACCGTAGAAATACTTATGCTCTTGAGAGAAGCCACTAGTGAAACCTATGGCCCCCGGGGTCTATCTTCCATCATATTAATCTTCCAACACTTAGTTATTTCCGTTGCTTTTATTTTACTTTGCATCGTTATCATAAAAATACCAAAAATATTATCTTATCATATCTATAAGATCTCACTCTCGTAAGTGACCATGTACGGATTGACAACCCCTTATCGCGTTGGTTGCAAGGATTTATTTGTTTGTGTAGGTGCGAGGGACTCGCGCGAAGCCTCTTACTGGATTGATACCTTGGTTCTCAAAACTCAGGGAAATACTTACACTACTTTGCTGCATCACCCTTTCCTTTTCAAGGGAAAACCAACGCAGTGCTCAAGAGGTAGCAAGAAGGATTTCTGGCGCCGTTGCCGGGAAGGTCTATGCAAAAGTCAACATACCAAGTACCCATCACAAACCCTTATCTCCCGCATTACATTATTTGCCATTTGCCTCTCGTTTTCCTCTCCCCCACTTCAACCTTGCCGTTTTATTCGCCCTCTCTTTTTCGTTTGCCTCTTTTTGCCCGTATCTTGTTTGCTCGTGTGTTGGATTGCTTGTTTTTCACGATGGCTCAAGATAATACCAAATTATGTGACTTTACCAATACCAACAATAATGATTTCCTTAGCACTCCGATTGCTCCTCTCACCGATACTGAATCTTGTGAAATCAATCCTGCTTTGTTGAATTTTGTCATGAAAAATCAATTCGCCGGCCTTCCTAGTGAAGATGCCGCTACTCATCTAAATAGCTTCGTCGATTTGTGTGATATGCAAAAGAAGAAAGATGTTGACAATGATATTGTTAAATTGAAGCTATTTCCCATTTCGCTTAGAGATCGTGCTAAAGCTTGGTTTTCGTCTTTGCCTAAAAATAGTATTGATTATTGGAATAAGTGCAAAGATGCTTTTATCTCTAAGTATTTTCCTCCGGCCAAGATTATCTCTCTGAGAAATGATATTATGAATTTCAAGCAACTTGATCATGAACATGTTGCACAAGCTTGGGAGAGAATGAAATTAATGATACATAATTGCCCTACACATGGTTTGAATTTGTGGATGATTATACAAAAAATTTATGCTGGATTGAATTTTGCTTCTAGAAATCTTTTAGATTCGGCCGCGGGAGGCACTTTTATGGAAATCAATTTAGGAGAAGCTACTAAACTCCTAGATAATATTATGGTTAATTATTCTCAATGGCACACTGAAAGATCTACTAATAAAAAAGTGCATGCGATAGAAGAAATTAATGTTTTGAGTGGAAAGATGGATGAACTTATGAAATTATTTGCAAGTAAAAGTGTTTCTTCTAATCCTAATGATATGCCCTTGTCTACTTTGATTGAGAATAATAATGAATCTTTGGATGTGAATTTTGTTGGTAGGAATAATTTTGGTAACAACGCTTATAGAGGAAACTTTAATCCTAGGCCTTATCCTAGCAATTCCTCTAATAATTATGGTAATTCCTACAACTATTCTTATTTAAATTTTAATAAGATGCCCTCTGAATTTGAGACTAGTGTTAAAGAGTTTATGAATTCACAAAAGAATTTCAATGCTTTGCTTGAAGAGAAATTGCTTAAAGTTGATGAATTGGCTAGGAACGTTGATAGAATTTCTCTTGATGTTGATTCTTTAAAACTTAGATCTATTCCTCCTAAGCATGATATCAATGAGTCTCTCAAAGCCATGAGAATTTCCATTGATGAGTGCAAAGAAAGAACCGCTAGGATGCGTTCTAAGAAAGATTGTTTTATGAAAGCGTTGTTCTTCAAATTTCTATGAAAATAAAGATGAAGATCTAAAAGTTATTGATGTGTCCCCTATTAAATCTTTGTTTTGCCATATGAATCTTGATAATGATGGGACTGAATATGATCCACCCTTACCTAGAAGGCGTTCCAAAAATTCAGAGTTTTTAGATCTTGATGCTAAAATTGATAAAAGTGGGATTGAAGAAATCAAAACATTAGATGTTAATAAACCCACTATTTTGGATTTCAACGAATTTAATTATGATAATTGCTCTTTGATAGATTGTATTTCCTTGTTGCAATCCGTGCTAAATTCTCCTCATGCTTATAGTCAAAATAAAGCTTTTACCAAACATATCATTGATGCTTTAATGCAATCTTATGAAAAAAAGCTTGAGTTGGAAGTTTCTATCCCTAGAAAACTTTATGATGAGTGGGAACCTACTATTAAAATTAATATTAAAGATCATGAATGCTACGCTTTGTGTGATTTGGGTGCTAGTGTTTCCACGATTCCAAAGACTTTATGTGATTTGCTAGGTTTCCGTGATTTTGATGATTGCTCTTTAAACTTGCACCTTGCGGATTCCACTATTAAGAAACCTATGGGAAGAATTAATGATGTTATTATTGTTGCAAATAGGAACTATGTGCCCGTAGATTTTATTGTTCTTGATATAGATTGCAATCCTTCATGCCCTATTATTCTTGGTAGACCTTTCCTTAGAACGATTGGTGCAATTATTGATATGAAGGAAGGGAATATTAGATTCCAATTTCCATTAAAGAAAGGCATGGAACACTTCCCTAGGAACAAAATAAAATTACCATATGAATCTATGATGAGAGCCACTTATGGATTGCCTACCAAAGATGGCAATACCTAGATCTATCCTTGCTTTTATGCCTAGCTAGGGGCGTTAAACGATAGCGCTTGTTGGGATGCAACCCAAGTTTATTTCTAGTTTTTGCTTTTTTGCTTCTGTTTAGGAATAAATATTTGATCTAGCCTCTGGTTAGATGTGTTTTTATCTTTTAATTAATGTTTGTGCCAAGTTAAACCTATAGGATCTTCTTGGATGATAGTTATTTGATCTTGCTGTAATTTCCAGAAACTTTCTGTTCACGAAAATAATAGTTAAAAACCACCAGAACGTGATAAAATATTGATTCAAATTGCTGCTGACCAATAAACAAATTCTCTAGGTCTTCCTATTTTGGCTGATTTTGGGGAGTTCCAGAAGTTTGTGTTAGTTACAGATTACTACAAACTGTTCTGTTTTTGACAGATTCTGTTTTTCGTGTGTTGTTTGCTTATTTTGATGAATCTATGGCTAGTAAAATAGTTTATAAACCATAGAGAAGTTGGAATACAGTAGGTTTACACCAATATAAATAAAGAATGAGTTCATTACAGTACCTTGAAGTGGTCTTTTGTTTTCTTTCGCTAACAGAGCTCACGAGATTTTCTGTTAAGTTTTGTGTTGTGAAGTTTTCAAGTTTTGGGTGAAAGATTTGATGGATTATGGAACAAGGAGTGGCAAGAGCCTAAGCTTGGGGATGCCCAAGGCACTCCAAGATAATCTAAGGACACCTAAAAGACAAAGCTTGAGGATGCCGGGAAGGCATCCCTCTTTCGCTCTACTTCCATCGGTAACTTTACTTGGAGCTATATTTTTATTCACCACATGATATGTGTTTTGCTTGGAGCGTCTTGTATGATTTGAGTCTTTGCTTTTTAGTTTACCACAATCATCCTTGCTGTACACACCTTTTGAGAGAGACACATATGATTCGGAAATTATTAGAATACTCTTATGTGCTTCACTTATATCTTTTGAGTTATATAGTTTTTGCTCTAGTACTTCACTTATATCTTTTAGAGCACGGTGGTGGATTTGTTTTATAGAAACTATTGATCTATCATGCTTCACTTAGATTATTTTGAGAGTCTTAAATAGCATGGTAATTTGCTTAAATAATCCTAATATGCTAGGTATTCAAGAATAATAAAAACTTTCTTATGAGTGTGTTGAATATTTAGAGAAGTTTGATGCTTGATGATTGTTTTGAGACATGGAGGTAGTGATATCAAAGTTGTGATAGTTGAGTAGTTGTGAATTTGAGAAATACTAGTGTTAAAGTTTGTGATTCCCGTAGCATGCACGTATGGTAAACCGTTATGTGATGAAGTCGGATCATGATTTATTTATTGATTGTCTTCCTTATGAGTGGCGGTCGGGGACGAGCGATGGTCTTTTCCTACCAATCTATCCCCCTAGGAGCATGCGCGTAATACTTTGCTTTGATAAGTTGTAGAGTTTTGCAATAAGTATATGAGTTCTTTATGACTAAGTTGAGTCCATGGATTATACGCACTCTTCTTCCTTCCACCATTGCTAGCCTCTCTAATACCGCGCACTTTTCGCCAGTATCATACACCCACCATATACCTTCCTCAAAACAGCCACCATACCTACCTATCATGGCATTTCCATAGCCATTCCGAGATTTATTGCCATGCAACTTACCACCATTCCGTTTACTATGACACGCTCCATCACTGTCATATTGCTTTGCATGATCATGTAGTTGACATTGTATTTGTGGCAAAGCCACCATTCATAATTCTTTCATACATGTCACTCTTGATTCGTTGCATATCCCGATACATCACGAGGCATTCACATAGAGTCATATTTTGTTCTAAGTATTGTGTTGTAATTGTTGAGTTGTAAGAAAATAAAAGTGTGATGATCATCATTTTTAGAGCATTTTCCCAAGTGAGGAAAGGATGATGGAGACTATGATTCCCCCACAAGTCGGGATGAGACTCCGAACTAAAAAAAGAGGCCATAAAAAGGGGGAAAGGCCCAAATAAAAGAAATGAGAGAAAAAGAGGTAAGGGACAATGTTACTATCCTTTTACCACACTTGTGCTACAAAGTAGCACCATGATCTTCATGATAGAGAGTCTCCTATGATATCACTTTCATTTACTAGTGGGAAATTTTCATTATAGAACTTGGCTTGCATATTCCAATGATGGGCTTCCTCAAAATGCCCTAGGTCTTCGTGGAGCAAGCGAGTTGGATGCACACCCACTTAGTTTCTTTTGTTGAGCTTTCATATACTTATAGCTCTAGTGCATCCGTTGCATGGCAATCCCTACTCACTCACATTGATATCTGTTGATGGGCATCTCCATAGTCCGTTGATATGCCTAGTTGATGTGAGACAATCTTCTCCTTTTTGTCTTCTCCACAACCACCATTCTATTCCACATATAGTGCTATGTCCATGGCTCACGCTCATGTATTGCGTGAAGATTGAAAAAGTTTGAGAACGTCAACAGTATGAAACAATTGCTTGGCTTGTCATCGGGGTTGTGCATGATTTAAATATTTCGTGTGGTGAAGATAGAGCATAGCCAGACTATATGATTTTGTAGGGATAACTTTCTTTGGCCATGTTATTTTGAGAAGACATAATTGCTTAGTTAGTATGCTTGAAGTATTATTATTTTTATGTCAATATTGAACTTTTATCTTGAATCTTTCGGATCTGAATATTCATACCAAAATTAAGAAGAATTACATTGAAATTATGCCAAGTAGCATTCCACATCAAAAATTCTGTTTTTATCATTTACCTACTCGAGGACGAGCAGGAATTAAACATGGGGATGCTTAATACGTCTCCAGTGTATCTATAATTTTTTATTGCTCCATGCTATATTATCTTCTATTTTGGACATTATTGGCTTTCAAACTAAGTCCAAACTGGAATGAAACCTGAACATGATTTTCTCATCCACCTCTCTCCACCTCCCATCTCTCCACATGATTCACTGCTCCA
The DNA here is from genome assembly GCA_021605145.1 of Aegilops bicornis. Classification (NCBI taxonomy): domain Eukaryota; kingdom Viridiplantae; phylum Streptophyta; class Magnoliopsida; order Poales; family Poaceae; genus Aegilops; species Aegilops bicornis. The sequence goes on from CM038672.1 coordinate 575,346,824, forward strand.
GACATTGATTTTGTTCAATCTTCTCTGCTCTCACTGATCGGTGTTCATCCTTCCATCATATTAATCTTCCAACACTTAGTTATTTCGCTCACTTTTTACTTTACTTTTTATTTTATTTTGCATTTTATCACAAAAAATACCAAAATATTATCCTATCATATCTATCGATCTCACTCTCGCAAGTGACCGTGAAGGGATTGACAACCCTTATCGTGTTGGTTGCAAGGAGTTATTTGTTTTGTGCAGGTACGAGGGACTCCGCCAGAGCCTCCTAATCGGATTGATAATTTTGATTCTCAAAAAATAACTCGTGTTTCTTTTGTGCAAGAGGAGGCTACGCCATGAGTCCCTCAGACCGCACAAAAACAAATAACCTCGCAACCAACGCGATAAGGGGTTGTCAATCCCTTCACGGTCACTTACGAGAGAGTGAGATCTGATAGATATGATAGATAATATTTTTGGTATTTTTGTGATAAAGGTGCAAAGTAAAATAAAAGCAAAGCAAAAGGCAAAGGCAATAATAAAGTATTGGAAGATTAATATGATGAAGATAGACCCGGGGGCCATAGGTTTCACTAGTGGCTTCTCTCATGAGCATAAGTATTTTACGGTGGGTGAACGAATTCATCATGAGCAATCGATGTAATTGAGCATAGTTATGAGAATATCTAGGTATGATCATGTATATAGGCATCACGTCCGAGACAAGTAGACCGACTTCGCCTCGCAGATTCTACTATCGTTACTCCACTCATCGACCGCTATCCAAAGATGCATCTAGAGTATGAAGTTTATAGAAACAGAGTAACGCCTTAAGCAAGATGACATGATGTAGAGGGATAAATTCATGCAATATGATAAAAACCCCATCTTGTTATCCTCGATGGCAATAATACAATACGTTCCTTGCTGCCCCATCACACCGGGAAAGGACACCGCAAGATTGAACCCAAAGCTAAGCACTTCTCCCATTGCAAGAAAGATCAATCTAGTAGGCCAAACCAAACTGATAATTCGAAGAGACTTGAAAAGATAACCAATCATACATAAAAGAATTCAGAGAAGATTCAAATATTGTACATAGATAATCTTGATCATAAACCCCAATTCATCTGGCCTCAACAGACACACCGCAAAAAAGAAGATTACATCGAATAGATCTCCACGAGAGAGGGGGAGAACATTGTATTGAGATCCAAAAAGAGAGAAGAAGCCATCTAGCTACTAACTATGGACCCGAAGGTCTGAAGTAAACTACTCACGCTTCATCGAAGAGGCTATATGGTGTTGATGTAGAAGCCCTCTATGATGGGTTCCCCTTCCGACGGAGCTCCGGAATAGGCCCCAAGATGGGATCTCATGGGTACAGAAGATTGCAGCGGTGGATAGGTTTTTGGCTCCGTATCTGATCGTTTGGGGGTACCTAAGTATATATAGGAGGAAGGAGTACGTCGGTGGAGCAACAGGGGGCCCACGAGGGTGGAGGGCGCTACTGGGGGCGGTGGGCGCCTCACCTCGTGCCTTCCTCCTTTCTTTTCTTGACGAGGGTCCAAGTCTCCGGATCATATTCGGTGATAAAATCACGCTCTCAAGGTTTCATTCCGCTTTGGACTCCGCTTGATATTCCTTTTGTGCGAAACTCAAATAGGCAAAAACAGCAATTCTGGGCTGGGCCTCCGGTTAATAGGTTAGTCCCAAAAATAATACAAAAGTGAATAATAAAGCCCAATAATGTCCAAAACAGTAGATAATATAGCATGGAGCAATCAAAAATTATAGTTACGTTGGAGACGTATCACCGCCGCGCCCGCTTCGAGGGCGGTGACGGATCGTCTCGGTGCCTCGCCCTAGTGAAGCACGAGGAGGGCTCTAGCTGAGTCTAGGAGGGCGCCGAGGGCCTACCTTCGCGAGCCGCTGCGGGTGCACGCGCCGTTTTTGTTTTGTCCTTTCCTTTCTTCCTGCATTTAAAAAAGAAACAAGTATGGGGCCCTGCAGGGGCGTGTAACGAACCATGGTTTCCAAGTCACTATGTTATGTTTATTGTTCCTGTGTCGTGTTGTGGCACTCGTGCTTTATGTAGGTGCAGGGGGATAACTTAGCTTGGTGCGCCCGGCGCAGTTTCATGTCTCGTGGTGCGGCTCGTGGGGCCTGCTGACTCTTCCCAGCCGCTGGCTCATGAGCTGTTGACCTCGGGAGTCGCCGTAAGGCTGCTGCAAAATTTGTTAGCTTGTCCGTTGGGTGCTTATCCTTCTCTGTGCGAGGCCTCAGTTATGGGCTAGTCATGGCCTGGTGCACCACGTCGCGGTACCCATGGGGCACGGACTTAGGATAGAGCGCCAAGCACGAGCTCAACCGAGGGCGCCTTGCGAAGATTAGAGGAGCCGGAGCTTTTCGAGCGATGAAGCTTTGGCGAGGTGTGTTTGTGGTTGGGCTAGCCCAGTGTGCGCACATACCTGCCCAGCCCCCGCACAAGGCGCGCAAGGGAGAGCGTCGGGCAACTGCCGCTCTCCCAGGCGTAAGACGTGGAATGAGAAAAAAGGCATCAAAAGAAGGGAACACCCAACCGAGCAATCGATAGAGAACACCAGAACTTCAAATTCCATAAAAGAGGGGGGCAAACCAACTACAGAAAGCAAATGAACAACAGCGTTTGGCACCTAGTCTAGTCTTCTCACAAGCGCAGAGCTAAGTGCTGCCACTAGGACGTGGGAGGGAGCCCCCGAGGCACGAGGGCGGCACTCTGGAGACTCCGGAGGCGTGTACATCCCCACTCATTATTACGTGAGAGTGTCACGAGCGGAGACCTTCACAGGCACTGGGCCCTGCTTCATGGGTAGAACTTCAGGAGGTGCTGGATGTTCCAGGCGTTCTGGATGGGGATCCTGGCCTCCTGCCTCCAAAGACGCGGTGCCGAGCTTGGAGACGTGGGAAATCCTAAACGGGCCCTCCCACATGGGTGAGAGCTTATGCAGCCCTTCCCTGGAGAGCACCCGCCTTAGGACGAGCTCGCCCACCTCGAGCGTCCTGGAGCGGACGCTGCGCCAGTGATACTGTCGCAACGCCTGCTGGTACCTTTGCCGCCCGAAGCGAGGCTTGGTGGCGACGCTCCTCCCCCAGCACGAGGTCCATGCCCCCCATGGCGTCCTGGTGCGCTTCGTCAAACGCCAGGACCCGCACGGAGCGATGCTTGACCTCGTGAGGGAGGACCGCTTCTGCTCCGTAGACGAGGAAGAATGGGGTCTCGCCCGCCGGCTTGGTGGCCGTGGTGCGGATGGACCACAACACGGACTGGAGCTCGTCGTGCCAGCCCCTACCACAAGCCTCGAGCTTCTTCTTGAAGGTCCTGGTCTTGAGGCCCCTCAAGACCTCCGCGTTGGCGCGCTCAGCCTGGCCATTGCTCCTGGGGTGTGCCACTGAAGCGTAGCATATATGCGTTCCAAGGTTAGCACAATATGTCTTGAAGAGATTGCTAGTGAACTGCGAGCCGTTCTTGGTGATGATGCGGTTGGGGACCCCGAACTGACTCACGAGACCCTTGATGAACTTGACCGCGGACCCAGCCGGAATGTGTGCGGACGGCTTCCACCTTTGCCCATTTGGTGAACTTGTCGATGGCGACATAGAGGTAGTGGTAGCCCCCGGGCGCCTGAGGGAAGGGACCCAGGATATCCAGCCCCCAAATCGCAAATGGCCAGGGGAGTGGGATAGTCAGGAGGCCTTGAGCCGGCTGGTGGATCTGCTTGGCGTGGAATTGGCAGGCCTCATAGGACCTCACCAGCTCGGCTGCATCATTGAGTGTCGTGGGCCAGTAGAAACCGCTGTGAAACGCCTTGCCAACCAAGGTGTGCGACGACGAGTGGTGCCCGCAGTCCCCGGCGTGTATGTCAGCTAGCAGCTCGCTCCCCTGCTTCCTGGAGATGCACCACAAAGAAACATCATTTGGTCGCTTCCTGTAAAGCTCACCGTCCTGAATGCAATACGCCGCAGCCTGCCGGGCTACACGCTCTGCATCCTCTTCTTTCTTCGGCAGTGCTCCTTGCGCCAGGTATGCCTTGAGCTCCTCGGTCCAGCACCCCTCCTGAGGCTCAAACACCAGGAGCAGGCGCGCTCCTGAGGTCGGGCCGCAGGCGGGGGCTCCTGAGGTTGGTGGCTGGGGGAGTTCCTCCAGAGACGACGCCAGCCCCGCTGGCGGAGGCGCTGCCGAAGGCTTGAAGAGTCGTTCCTCGAAGACGCTGGGCTCTTGGGGCAGGCACCTGGATGCCCTTTTGGCAATATCGTCGGCTTCCTTGTTGGTGCCACGTGGCACGTGCTGCAACTCCAGGCCCAAGAACTGCTTCTCCATATTGCGTACCTCCGCGAGGTACGCCTGTGTGCTCGGCCCTTCTGCTCATACACCTTGTTGGAGAAGTTGACGAGGAGTTGCGAGTCGCCCCTGATGGTGAGGCGTTTCACCCCCAGGGCCACTGCAGCCTTAAGGCCGGCGATGAGGCCCTCATATTCTGCGATGTTGTTGGAGACCTTCTCGCCCTGCTGGAAGTAGAGCTGCACGGCGTAGTAGAGCTTGTCCTGAGTGGGCGAGATGAGCACAGCTCCAGCCCCCGCGCCCTGGCGTGCGAACGCGCCGTCGAAGTACATGACCCAGCCATCTGGCACTTCACTTCCCAGCGACAGGGATAGGTCTTCGCCTGCTTCGAGCTCCGGGTTGTCGGTCCATTCCGCTACGAAGTCGGCGAGTGCTGCTCCCTTTTTGACCCTGGTTGTACTGAACTCCAACTGAAACGCTTGCAGCTCGATATTCCATTCGGCAACCCTTCCTGCAGCGTTGGGGCTCCGGAGTACCCTCTCCAGCGGGTAGGCTGAGACGACCTTGATTGGGTGGCCTTGGAAGTAATGACGCAGCTTACGTGAGGCCACCAAGAGCGCGAGCAGGAGCTTCTGTGGCATGGGGTATCGGGCTCTCGCGTCCCTTAACACTGTGCTGACGAAGCACACCGGGTGCTCGACAAGTGCGGGAGCGTCAACGGGGCCCGAGACCTCCTGGGGTTGGGGCACCTCCTGAGGTGAGGGGTCTTCAGGAGCCCGGTCGCCCATCAGGGCCTCCATAGGCCCGGCAGCGCCATCTTGCAGGGCTTGGTCATCTGCTAGTGTTGTCGTGGCTTTGGCGGCGCTATCTTGGTGTTGTGTTGTCTCGGCCAGAGGTGCGGCATGGCACATTGTGCCCTTGACCTGGCGCTCTTCCCGGACTGCCACTAACGCCGCGCTTGCCGATTAGGGCGTGGCAGCTAGGTAGAGTACCAGGGGCTCAAGGGGGCGAGGTGCTACCATCACCGGTGGGCTGGTCAAGTATCTCTGGAGGTCTTGAAACGCCTGGTCGGCCTCTGGGGTCCACTCGAACGGGCCCTTCTTCTTCATCAGCTTGAAGAACGGCAAGGTGCGCTCCCCTAGCTTGGAGATGAAGCGCCCTAGCGAGGTTATGCAGCCCGCAAGCTTCTGCATTTCCTTGAGAGTTTGTGGTGGGATCATGTCTTCTATCGCCTTGACCTTCTCCGGGTTGGCCTCGATCCCCCTATGGGACACAAGGAAGCCCAGCAGCTTGCCGGAGGGAACACCAAACACGCACTTCTCTGGGTTAAGCCGCAGGTCCACCTGGCGTAGGCTTGCAAAGGTCTCTTCCAGGTCCTGAATCAGGGTTCTCGCCTCCCGAGATTTTACTACGATGTCGTCGACGTAGGCTTCAGTGTTTCTCCCGAGATGCTGACCTAGGGCGATGTGCATCAGCTGTTGGAAGGTTGCCCCTGCGTTGCGCAGCCCGAACGACATGCAAGCGTAGTAGTACACCCCGCACGGGGTTAGGAAAGCCGTCTTCTCCACGTCCTCCACTGCCATCTTGATCTGGTGGTAGCCTGAGAACGCATCCAGGAAACGCAGTAGATCGCACTCGGCGGTGGAGTTGACAATCTGGTCCCTCCCTAGTACTCCCTCCGTTTCTTAGTCCGCATATAAGATTTGGTCATAGTCAAACTTTGTAAAGTTTGAATAACTTTATAGATAAAATATCAACATCTCCAATACTAAAGTTATATGTTATGAAAATTAATTTCATCATGCATCTAATATTATTGATTTCATAGTGTGGATATTGATATCTTTTCCTACAAAGCTAGTCAAATTTTACAAAGTTTGACTTTGACCAAATCTTACAGCCAAACTAAAAAGAATCGGAGGGAGTACTCCCTAGTCTCTACTCTTCTCTTATCTTATAAAAAACCCGAGTTGGTAATGATGGTGTGCCTGCCATCTTGTAATATAGATCGTCCGATCTATATCTGACGGATAGAAAGCAAACTATGACAATTTTACAAAAGATACCTACACCTCTCTCCACATTTACAGATAAGGCCTTGCCTCGTTCATCCTTACCTCCCACAACCTCATTGCTGAGCAGTTAAAAAAGGAAGTCTCTGAAACAATCTGGCATGGTGGTCGCTTCCGGCGCCGTCCATCCCCATGCCTCCGCCCAGTCCGACCACCAGTCACCACCATGCCCCACTCCTCCTCGCCTTATCTCTCATCGTTCTCGAGACTAGCAAGATGCCCATGCGTTGCACAGAACATCAAGATGCATTTGTATGAGTAGTTTATCTCGTGGGAGAAAAGGATGAATGAGGGAAGGCCTAATCTACAAATGTGGAGAGGGGTGTGGGAATCTTTTTGCAAAATTGCCATAGTTTCCTTCCTACCCGTCAGATATAAATCGGACAGCCTATATTGCAGGATGGCAGGCACACCATGATCACCAACTCTGTTTTTTATAAGAGCAGAGATATCATTTTTATGATGAAATTCTCGAGATACCATTTTTCCGATAAATTCGCGAGATATCATTAGTTTTTACACATGGGATTACTCCTGCATGGGTCAATCACAACAGGTGTTTTGTAAAAAAAATGCATCTTGATGTTCCGTGCAATGCACGAGCATCTTGTTAGTTTGCATATAATTCCAAATGCCATGTAGACACGGTCTTTGACCATTTTACAACTGTGTTAGTATCATTGTTAGTGGTCAGCTGGTGCAAGTTATAGCCCCAGGTGTTTTAACCTTTTTTTTAGTAATGATATCTAGCGATTGTTCGCCACGAGCTCAATCCTAGCGAATCCCATGTAACCATAAGATTTCCATCTGACGGTGGCCTGTTTTTAAGCCATAGTATTTGACAAGACCGCCACCCTTACACACGTACTATAACTGCATCGCGGGCGTTTGCAACTGCCATGTCTCCCAGCGAACGTTTGCTAGGGATTGGAGTTAGCACCGATGGTGGTTCGTAGTCGTTCCACACTCGGGCATTGAAGTTTGTAACTATTTTAGATTAGAATATACTACTCCTCCGGTGCTAGTAGTAGAGCAGAGTCCTACTCCACTACTCTATATGCAAACTAGGGCATAGTAGTAGGTACTGTAGGGAGTACTAGTACTGTGATCACTCAAGCAAGTTGTCTGGCATCGATATGACCCTACGCTGCTGGGATGTGTCTCGTAAGTCAAGCGGCGTGATGTTGTCATCATCAACTGTCCACTTACCGCAATACATATTCGGTTCTCTATCTTCGTCCGCACATAATCGTCCAATCTTCCATCCCCGCTAAAGTGCCTCCCCCGTCTTCTGAAACCCAAGCACTAACAATGGCAGAACCGAGCAGCATCCGCCAAAAGAGTGGCTAGAATTCGCTCCCCACAAAGGTAATCAAGCTCATTGTTTCATGTGTGGACAATCTCAGTACCATGCCGCTCGCCGCATGCTCGTCGGGGCTGTACCGTTTACTCAAAGCCCTCAGGCCGGAGATTTTTAAGCCAGCTCCTTGCTTGCTGATGCCGCTTGAACTTCAGAAATGGCGTGTCAAGCAGAATAACGATTGTAGGGTGGCGAGCATCAAACCCCTCGACTGCGATTCGATCCCCGTCACCCTCAACTACATTAACGGTATATACTGGGTCGGCATGAACACGTCTTGGATGGTGCTCATCAATGGTCATGGCAGCTGGATGCTCGTGGAGGTCTACACTCGGCGATTGATCCCCCTTCCTTCGATTAACACTGCACTGCTTTGGCACCGCAGCCTAGAATACTCAGAATCTTACAGTAGCCAGCATGATACCAAGTTTGATTTGCTCAAGGTTGTAATCTACCAAGTGCCCACAAGATCTGTGAATTATAAAGACTTCAGGCTAATTGCGTTCTTCAACCGCTATCTCGACTATCTCGATGTGTCATCGCGGTAAGTGGATAAATCTGCACGTCCACCGCAGGATCATACATCCTCCATGGTTCTCTGATGCCATTGAACACAAGGGCTTCATTTACGATGTGGACTCCTTCTATGGCTGGATGTATTGCTGGCCTACTCCAGTCATCACTACAAACAGCTGTTACAGCAGTATGTTACTTTCCTATGATATCATGGTGGCTTGCTTATATTACTGTCAACATTTACTAAAAAAATATTCATGCTCATAACATGCTATTCTTAAGATTGACTACAACATGAGACCTTTTTTATTTGAGTCCAACTTGATATGATATTGTAGGCCGCCTGGTGTCCCTACCCTTCCTAATCCCAGAACCTTTCAAAGAAAAGCGACATGGCAGTTGCAGGTGGTTCCTGGCTCGATAAGACGACGGCGAACGATTGTTGATCGTTCGCACGTACCGGGCGTGTTGTTTCGCGGAATACAATCACAGTCACTACAAGGTCTTTGAGCAGGGTCCTAGCTTCTACACGCTCTCTGTTTCTCGGACTGAATTATCCGATTAACCAGGAGATAACCGAAGGCAAGGATTATGATGGCAGCGTGGTTTCGTTCATCAGGAAAAACTGTGTGTACACAGCATACCATGTGTCTCTCCATGCACCATACCCTGATATGTGCCGCCACACTCTACAGCCCAAAGTAGGAGAGAGGGTCACAAGTATCAGACTTCGACCTGCTGGCTGGAGTTTTCCCCGTCAGGCACCCATCTGGTTCAAGCTGCTAGCCAATCTCCACAGCTTAATAAATAGTAACGTCTAACTGAGCCAGTTAGTTAGATGCGTACACTTTGTGTAGTAGGATCTTTATTTAGTTTGATGCATACACTTGTTCTTTTTTGGTAGCCCTTCTGTAATGATGGCTGATGTTTGGTTTGGAAGAGAGAGTTGCATATTTACTCTTCTGGCCTACTTACTGCTTCTATTGCACCCCAGCCCTGGTTGCTGCTGCTGCTATTCTCAATGTACAGTCAGTAGTATATTTCGTCTGTTGGTTGAATAAATGTGTTGTTAGAACGACAAACACAATGTTTTGGAAGTAGTTGCACGGTCCGATCCTTTAGTTCCCCGTACCGTACATAGCGCATACTATTTTGGGTACGGAACACATTTTCCACTTGTTGATAACATACAACCCACTGATGAAGGCCCAATAGAGGAGCCCATAATTCACTGGAAGGGAGGCTCTCACATGAATCCGGCCCAGGTACATGCTCATGGTCCCCTAAACATAAATAAGTAAAAAATAAAAAAATAAAGCTAAATACTCATGCACCAGTTCTTTAAATTCATGATTTGAAAAGTCAAATTTTAATAGGAGGATATTATTTTCTATGAGAGTGTCGTTACATTAAATTGATATTATTCTTAGGCAAAGATAGCAACCAGTCTTTTTTCTCCCACCATTTTCTTCCTGCAACTAGCGGACCCATGCAAATCGTAGTCAATGTCGTAAATAGTTCCGGTCCATTATTATTTTCCGGTAAGAATGCCCAACCCAGCCCAACACATTGGCGCCACCACTTTATCCCCCGCCTTGGTGCGCTCACCGCGGCGCCACCATTCGGCCCTGTCAACATAGTGAATCGGGAGAGGACTGTAGCTGTGAGTATGAAAGCACGCACCCACCAGGTCCACTCCCGAACACAAGCAGGCGCCTCTTTTACTACTCAGATGCACCCCTCATTTTTTAACTCTAATCCACCCTGCTGATATCTGGGACCCACATCATTGTCAATGTATCTCTACTCTTATAAAAAACAGAGTTGGTGATTATGGTGTGCCTGCCATCCTGCAATATAGGTCGTCCGATTTATATCTGACGGATAGGAAGGAAACTATGGAAATTTTGCAAAAAGATAGCCACACCCCTCTCCACAGTTGCAAATAAGGCATTACCTTGTTCATCCTTTTCTCCCACAAGATAAACTACTCATACAAATGCATCTTGATGTTTCGTGCAACGCATGGGCATCTTGCTAGTAGTCAATTAACGACATAATTGCACAACTTTTTTTTGAGGATTTGTTCGGAGGAGCAGGCTATAAACTGGGTTGTGCGGTCTTTGTGGCCCGTCTAACAACATGACCAGCCCAACAGTTTTTCTTTGGGAAAATAGGTAGACCACTATTTCTTTTTTAAGAATATCCAAGCTAGGCCTATTTGTTTTCTCTGACTTACTGGGCTGCAAATCTTTCAAGACGAGGTGGGATGCATTTTGGCCTAGCCAAAGAGTATGGGCAGTATATCTTAAAAGTAATATGAAAGGGGTTGCAAATTCCAAAAAAATTATAGCAAATGGGCAATTAGTTTTGTTTTTTGTTTTTGTTCTTCACTGATATTTTATATTACATTGGATTTTAACATGGCATAGTACTACTTTATTTTTAAATTTGTTTTAGTATGGCTACTAATTTTTGGATTAAGAACATTTTGTTCCCCAGCAAAAATATGTGATTTTTTAAAATTTTGCACATTTTTAGTTCAATTTTTTTAACCCTGGCACTGACCAGAAAACGGGCAACAATTCTAAAAATGGAAAATGGGTTGCAATAAATTCCATATGAATTAGCAAATGGGCAGTAAATTATAAAAATAATAGCAAATGGGCTGTACATGCCAGAGATTACGAGGCTGACTTGTTTACGCAAGGCGTTGTCAGTCAACACAAGATTCTAGTAGCAGTGACTGTTGGATGTCCATCCAACGGCCGAGGTGCTTCTTCAATCTCTAATCTTCCTGCTCCATCCGCCTAAACCAGCGCCGGCGGGACTGCCCACTCCCTCCTCTTGTGGCCGGCTGTGATGCCACATAGGCTTCATCGGCCCACCCTACTCCCTCCGCTGGCCTGGCCATCCCTCTACCCACCCACACCTCTTGTTATTCTTCGGTGATGGCATCCTCACGCCGCAGCCGAACCAGTCAACTGTCATAGTCTCCTCAGCGTGGGCATCCACTGTTGTGTCTTCGTCGGCTCCGGGTCGTTCCATTCCTAGGCCTCACCGTCGTCCACCGCGTTGGTGCTCTAGGCGCGACATTCTCAACATTCAACAAACGATAGCCATCGGAATAGGGATGCATGTGGAAAGGCTTACATTAGGAATCCCCATGGTCCATGGCCGCACACAAGCAATTTGTCGGTGGAAACGACACCTATGGGATCACAGGGAATCCCTTCTATGGTCAGCTAGCGCGGGGCAGTGGAAAGAGCGAGTTTAAGAGATCAACACGGGAAAATTATCCAGGTTCGGGCCGCAAGTGATGCGTAATACCCTACTCATGCTGGCTTATGTTTATCTGATGTTCTTGGACTAGCTAAAAAGCGTGCAGGGTCCAAAAAGTCCGAATCCTCTCTCAGTATGTCGCGGGCCTCCTTTTATAGTCAAAGGGGCTGCCACAGTGGCACGCAGGAGGTGGAAAGTTGTACAGTAGTTTATCTCTGGCACCGTGGGATAAAACGCATTAAATGCGCTACTTAGGTGCTAAGCTGGTGTGGTGGCAGGGTCTTCACGAAGATCTGCATGCCACCACGTAGGTGCTTGACTAGTTGGCTTAGGAGCCACGTACTGCCACGTGGGTACCTGCTTAGTTGGTGGGTCGGCCGCTGAGCTGGGGCGGCGACGGGGCGGCAAGGCCTTGTCGCGGTCTTGCTGATATTCTCGGCAAGGGTCTTGCCGGGGCCTTCTGGGCACCCTCGACAAGAGTCTTGTCGGGGCCTCGTGGGCATCCTCGGCAAGGAGCCTCGCTGTTGTCTTGTTTTCTATATCCTACCTAGGCCTTGCAGGCCCTTTGTCTTCACAAAGATCTGCATTCCACCATGGACGCGCCTCCCGAGCCTTGGTTCCAATGTGGTTGATGGCGTCGGAACTTTTAGACTCAATGGTGGCGGCCCTGTTGGTGTTGGGCAAGTTGCCCCAGCAAAGCTCTTGGCCTTGCCGGGGGATTCTCACCTTGCCCCTCTGCTCTTCATGCTTCTGGTCTTGAGCACGGCTCTGGTAGTCTTGTGACTTTGCTTCCTCTTCTGTCCCACCAAGCGCGGCTGCCGGTGCGTGGCTGCGACTGCCCATGCACAAGTAAAGGGGTGCAAAAAGGACCCCTACTTTCGTACACTGACAGGAGCCCCCGGGCCTGGGCCACATATAAGCGCGAGGCATTATTGGGCCAGGCCAGAACGATGCGCGGGCGTGCGCGCGGCGGGGTTTTATCGCAGTAACTCCCCCGCCAGTTGCGCTTCCCCACGACCTACATTGAATGCATGATGTGGGGGTCGTGCGTGGGGCGGTTGCAGCACACCTGTGTCACATCATGGTAAATGGTAAAGAGGCGGCCCGCGCCTTCCCCATAAAAGGAGAGACCGCAGGCGCGCTGCTCATTTACCCCCTATGCCTTCTCCAATCTCGGAACCGCCGCTCCCTTCTTCCTCCTCAAGCTCTTGCCTTTGCTCGCCGCCGCTGCGCCCTCACTGCCCTTCATCCTCCATCCCCTCTCAGTCGTCATGGCACCCAAGACAGGCAAAGGTAAAGGTGTGGCCAAGGATGTCGGGGAGTGTAACGCCCGGATAATCATGCTACAGTAATCTCACGTTGATGGTGCCACGTCACCTCTGTCACTGTAGATAATCTTTGGTTGGATCAAAACCGTCTCGAAATTTAATTCAAATATATGAGGACAATAAAAGCTTTCAAAAAAAATCAAAACTAAAATGTTCGGGGGTTGTCAAATATTACAAAGTTAATTATGGTGCAACAAACACATTTTTATAAAGTGTCTGAATATTTTAAAATGAATTAAAACAGAAAAGGGAAAATAAGAAAAGAAAAAAAACAAAACCAAAGGGGGGAGAAGCCCCCGATTGGACTCGCCTAATCGGGCCAACAGCCCAGCCAGCCCACCGCCCATCCGCCCCCACTCACTCCCTTATCCCCTGGGCGACCAAACCCTAGGCACCGACGCCCCCCCCCCCACTCCCCCTCGATCCCCTTCTCCTCCCCCCACCGATCCGGATCGGGATCGGCCCCGATCCCGTCGGCCCCGACGCCGGCGCCCCATCCCCACCGGCGCTTGTCCTCCTCCCCTCCTCCCGGCCAAGCAGACGCCTTGAACCCCTCGTCGCCTCGGGACCGTCCCGACTCCCACCTCGCGGATCCGCATCGCCGGACGGCCGCCGCCTCGACCTCCTCCCAGGGACACCCCGACCACCCCGAGCCCGCTTCCGAGACCCCACGCCCGTGAGCTTCCCCTTCGCTCCCCCTCTCCCCTAGGTCGCCTCGGCCGTCGCCCGCTCGGCGCTTTGGCGCCCGCGTTCGCGCGCCCTCTCCTCCCCGGTCGTCTGCCCCCCAACCACGGCGCCCGCCACCTCGACGTCGTCGACCCGGGCCTCGCCGATCCACGCGCCTCGCGCTCGCCCGCCCTCTTGCTCCGGCCGACTGCCACTTGGCGCCGTCTCGGCTTCCCGTGTGCTCGCAGGCCCCCCCCTCTGTGCCGGCGCCTCTCGCTCGCGATTATGCGCCCTCGACCCGCACCTCTGCGGCGACCCTCCATGGCGCCTGCGCCCGGCCTCGTGACCCTCGCTCGCCGCCGACCGTGCTCGGCCTCCGCTAGGGCGCCATCACGCCCCGGCGCCTGTAACCGTAGCGCCCAGCGCCCGCTCCCCCTGTGCCCGATAAGGCCTTTGGCCCACTGACTAAGGGGCCCCGCCCCAAAACGTTTTTAAAAAAAAAGAAGGAATAAAAAAAATATAATTAATAAAAATAAAAATGATTTAATAAAATTAATTATTAATTAATTAATTAATTAAGTAATTAATTAAGTTAATTAATCTGGTTTAATTAATTTAATTAACTAGTTGAGTTTAATTAACCTGATCAATTAACCTAAACCCTAATTAAACTAACGATTGTAAGACAGGTGGGTCCCACGGGACCCACATGTCAGGTTGACCAGGTCAACGGTCAACGCTGACTGCTGACGTCAGCATGACATCATGCTGATGTCATAAATCCATTTTCTGAATTAATTAAATAATTAATTAAATTTCAGAAATTAATAAAATCTTTAGAAAATCATATCTTTTAATCCGTAACTCGGATTAAAATATTTTCAACATGAAAGTTGCTCAGAACGACGAGGCGAATCCGGATACGCAGTCCGTTCTTCCGCCACACACCCCTAACCTATCAAACCTGCAACTTTCCCCCTCCGGCTCCTCTGCCCGAAAACACGAAACACCGGGAATACTTTCCCGGATGTTTCCCCCCTTAACCAGTACCACCTCATACCGCGTTAGGGCACCCCTAGCACCGTTACTTGTCTTGTCTTGCATCGTTATGCATCTGTTTGCATTGTATTCATTATTTCTCCCCCCCTCTTCTTCCGCTAGACACCGAGACCGACGCCGCTGCTACCCAAAGACGACTACGGAGTTGACGACCCTCTCTCTTGCGAGCAACCAGGCAAGCCCCCCTTGATCACCAAATATCGCTTACTCTCCTCTATCTGCTTGCATTAGAGTAGTGTAGCATGTTCTTGCTTTCAGATACTCCTATCGCTGCATAGCTTTGTCCTTGTTACTCTTGTTGTTATTTTACCCGCAATCCTATATGCTTAGTATAGGATGCTAGTACTTTCATCTGTGGCCCTACATTCTTGTCTGTCTGCCGTGCTATACTATCGGGCCGAGGTCACTCGGGAGGTGATCACGGGTATATACTATATACTTTATACATGATACATGTGGAGACTAAAGACGGGTCGGCTGGTGGAGCACCCGCGAGTGGATCTTTGAGGCGGAGCGACAGGGCAGGTTGAGACCGCCTAGGAGAGAGGTGGGCCTGGCCCTGTTCGGCGTTCGCGGTTACTTAACACGCTTAACGAGATCTTGGTATTTGATCTGAGTTGGCTACGAGCCTATACGCACTAACCATCTACGGGAGTAGTTATGGGTATCCCGGCGTCGTGGTATCAGCCGGCACTTCGTGACGCCAAGAATCGAGTGGCGCGCTACCGGATTGGAACGTAAGCCTGCTCTTGTATTAAGGGGCTAGTTACGCTTCGGCCGCGTTATAGCGTGCAGGTGTGCATTGGGCGATGGGCCTGCACCCTGGCGCTTAGGTTTAGACCGGCGTGCTGGCCTCTCTGTTGAGCCTAGGTGGGGCTGCGACGTGTTGATCTTCCGGCGGGCATGACCAGGAAAGTGTGTCCGGCCAAATGGGATCAAGCGTCTTTGGGTAAGATGGTGCACCCTGCAGTGAAGTTAATCTATTCGAATAGCCGTGATCTTCGGTAACAGGACAACTTGGAGTTGTACCTTGAGCTTATGACAACTAGAACCGGATACTTGATAAAACACAGCCTTCCAAGTGCCAGATACAACCGGTGGTCGCTCTCTCTCAGGGCAATGAGGAGGGGATCGCCGGGTAGGATTATTGCTATGTGATGTTACTCGGAGGACTTCAATCTACCCTCTGCTACTTGTTGCAAGACGAAGGTGACGAGCGTAGTCTTCGATAAGACTAGCTATCCCCCTCTTATTACGGCATTACGTAGTTCGGTCCCATCGATATGGCCCTTTACACATATATCCATGCATATGTAGTGTAGCTCCTTGCTTGCGAGTACTTTGGATGAGTACTCACGGTTGCCTTGTTCCCCTTTTCCCCTATCTCTACTCGATTGCTGCAACCACACGATGGAGCCCAGGAGCCAGACGCCACCGTCGATGACGACTACTACACTGGAGGTGCCTACTACTACGTGCAGCCCGCTGACGACGACCAGGAGTAGTTTAGGAGGATCCCAGGCAGGAGGCCTGCTCCTCTTTCGATCTGTATCCCAGTTTGTGCTAGCCTTCTTAAGGCAAACTTGTTTAACTTATGTTTGTACTCAGATATTGTTGCTTCCACGACTCGCCTATGATCGAAAGCACTTGTATTCGAGCCCTCGAGGCCCTGGCTTGTATTATGATGCTTGTATGACTTATTTATGTTTTAGAGTTGTGTTGTGATATCTTCCCGTGAGTCCCTGATCTTGATCGTACACATTTGCGTGCATGATTAGTGTACAATTGAATCGGAGGCGTCACAGGGAGAAAGAGGTGTCGGAGAGCGAGTTGGCAGTGCTGCGGATGCAACACGCCTATTTCCCCTCGACGGTCGATGCGGTCCATCTCAGGGACTACTTCAAGCCCATGCGGGGGAGGAAGACGACGGGGCAGCCTGCCACGCACATCGTCCCTGCCGATTTCGCCAAGGCCGGCCGAAATTGGTACCCCTTCTTCGTCGATTACTTTTCTTGCGGGCTCTGCCCCCCTTTCTCTGATTTCTTCAACGACATCATGCACACCTACGGCTTTCACCTCCTCGACTTTACGCCGAATGATGTGGCGTGCATGGCCTTCTTCGCCCATCTCTACGAGGGCTTTGCCGGAGTGCTCCCCAGCACGGCGCTTTTCCGCCACTACTTCTATCCTCGCATCCAGCCAGGGGATGCCATTTCTGGGTGCATCACCTGGATCCCGAGGACCCAGGAGAAGGGCACGTACTCGGAGGGTGCCTAGAAGGAGAGGTGGGATGAGTGGCGGGGCCGGTGGCTCTGGATCAGGGAGGAAGATCTGCAGGAGTTCTGCCGAGTTCGTCAGAGCCCGCTGATACGTCTCTGTCGCATCTATAATTTTTGATTGTTCCATGCCAATATTATGCAACTTTCATATACTTTTTGGCAACTTTTTATACTATTTTTAGGACTAACATATTGATCCAGTGCCCAGTGCCAGTTCCTGTTTGTTGCATGTTTTATGTTTCATAGAAACCCCATATCAAACAGAATCCAAACGGGATAAAAACGGACGGAGAATATTTTTGGAATATTTGGAGAATTCCGGAAGAAGAACCAACTCGAGACGGTGCCCGAGGTGGCCACGAGGCAGGGGGCGCGCCCCTGACCCTCGTGGGCCACTCGTAAGGCGGTTGATGCCCTTCTTCGGCCGCAAGAAAGCTAATTTTTGGTAAAAAATCACGGCGAAGGTTTCAGTCCAATCGGAGTTACTGATCTCCATATATATACGAAACGGTGAAAGGGCAACATACCAGAACGCAGAAATAGAGAGAGACAGATCTAATCTCGGAGGGGCTCTCGCCCCTCCCACGCCATGCAGACCAAGGACCAGAGGGGAAACCCTTCTCCCATCTAGGGAGGAGGTCAAGGAAGAAGAAGAAGGAGGGGGGATCTCTCTCCCTCACTTCCGATGGCGCCGGAGTGCCACCGGGGGCCATCATCATCACCGCAATATTCACCAACAACTTCACCATCATCATCACCAACTCTTCCCCCTCTATGCAGCGGTGTAACATCTCTCTTACCCGCTGTAATCTCTACTTAAACATGGTGCTCAACGCTATATATTATTTCCCAATGATGTATGGCCATCCTATGATGTTTGAGTAGATCCATTTTGTCCTATGGGTTATTTGATGATCAAGATTGGTTTGAGTTGTATGTTTTATTATTGGTGCTGTCCTATGGTGCTCTCCGTGTCGCTCAAGCGTGAGGGATCCCCGCTGTAGGGTTTGCAATATGTTCATGATTTGCTTATGGTGGGTGGCGTGAGTGACAGAAGCACATACCCGAGTAAGTAGGTTGTTTGCGTATGGGATAAAGAGGACTTGATGCTTTAATGCTATGGTTGGGTTTTACCTTAATGATCTTTAGTAGTTGCGGATGCTTGCTAGATTTCCAATCATAAGTGCATATGATTCAAGTAGAGAAAGTATGTTAGCTTATGCCTCTCCCTCAAATAAAATTGCAACAATGATTACCGGTCTAGTTATCGATTGCCTAGGGGCAAATAACTTTCTCGTGACAAAAAGCTCTCTACTAAAACTAATTTAGTTGTGTCTTTATCTAAATAGCCCCTACTTTTTATTTACGCGCTCTTTATTTCCTTGCAAACCTATCCAACAACAGCTACAAAGTACTTCTAGTTTCATACTTGTTCTAGGTAAAGCGAACGTCAAGTGTGTGTAGAGTTGTATCGATGGTCGATAGAACTTGAGGGAATATTTGTTCTACCTTTAGCTCCTCGTTGGGTTCGACACTCTTACTTATTGAAAGAGGCTACAATTGATCCCCTATACTTGTGGGTTATCAAGACCTTTTTCTGGCACCGTTGCCGGGGAGCAATAGTGTGGGGTGAATATTCTCGTGTGTGCTTGTTTGCTTTATCACTAAGTAATTTTTATTTGCTGTTCTAAGTTGTTTCCTATCTTTAGTTATGGGTAGGAAACACAAAATACCAAAAAAATTAGTTGTACCTACTGAACCAATGGTTGAAGAACCACTCAAAATCTATCACACTCCTGAAGCTTATTACTTGGATCATCTTCGATCCCTATGTGCTCGTGCTGAAAAACCCCAACTAGCTTAGTTGAGGGCAAATCTTTAGATGAGCATGCCTATTATGTGCGACACAGTATATCTGAAAAAGGGAAACTTTTAGTGGGTTAAATTCATCGTTTGCAATGCTATGCTTGGAATTTATGTGAAATATATGATTTTACTTGTTGTTCTGAAAACCCTAAGAACACCTTCCCTATCAATGTAAGTTTAGTGATAATGGAATCATATCTTCGTATGCTAAGGGTGTTTATAATTACTATGATGTTCAACAAATTGCAGAATTTGTTGCTTTTAAGGGTGCTTACGTTGCTTCTTTGATTGAAAAGTATGATGCTACTCTTTACAAATCTGAAAATTTTGCCATACTTAATTATTTCTATGATAATTATGCTTCTAATGCCTATGTTGAACCATATATTGAGGACTACTCCGTTGTCCAAGAAGAGACTAATATTTTGCAGGAATCTATGGAAGAAGAAATTGTTGAAACTGTGAGCTCATTGGATGAGAAAGATGATGAGGAGAGTGAAGAACAAAAGGAGGAAGAGCGGATTAGATACCCGTGCCCACCTTCTAATGAGAGTAACTCTTAAACTCATACATTGTTTAATTTCCCTCCGTGCTTACCGAAAGATGGTTGCTATGATGATTGTTATGATCCCGTTGATTCTCTTGAAATATCCCTTTTTGATGATGCTTGCTATGCTTGTGGACAAGATGCCAATATGAATAATGCTTATGGAGATGAACTTGCTATAGTTCCTTATGTTAAACATGAAATTGTTGCTATTGCACCCACGCATGATAGTCCTATTATCTTTTTGAATTCTCCCAACTACACTATATCAGAGAAGTTTACCTTTATTAAGGATTATATTGATGGGTTGCCTTTTACCGTTGCACATGATAATTTTGATGAATATAATATGCATGTGCTTGCTGCTCCTACTTGCAATTATTATGAGAGAGGAACTATATCTCCACCTCTCTATGTTTCCAACATGGTAAAATTGCAAGACACTGTTTATACTATGCATTGGCATTTACTATGTGTGCATGAATTGTTCTTTTATGACATGCCGATGCATAGGAAGAGAGTTAGACTTCGTCATTACATGATATATGTTACTTTGTTCTCACTACTAAATTACAAATCATTGCTAATTAAAATTGGCTTTGATATACCTTGGGATCCGGGTGGATCCATTACTTGAGCACTATATGCCTAGCTTAATGGCTTTAAAGAAAGCGCTGCCAGGGAGACAACCCGGAAGTTTTGGAGAGTCATTTATTTCTGTTGAGTGCTTTTATATAGTTTAAAAACAAAAAAATAAAGAGGGGAACCCAAAACTTTTTCAAAAAGGAAAGTGAAAGTGAGAGAGACAAGCATTGTTGAAGTGGGAGCTAGCCTTGAACTTTGTTCATGCTCACGAAAACTTTGCGAATCTTGATTACAGAAACTTTTCAAAAATAATTATTATCCCCTTGTACAATTCCATTGTATTATAAAAATAATGTGCCAAGGTTTGCCTTTAGGATGTTTACAATGCTTGTAGGTTTGTACGGTGCAGGACAGAAACTTTGGCTGTAGTGCGCAATTTTACATTTTTTACTGGAACGTCAAATGGTTCTGATTCTATTTTCAATGTCTTTCTATACAAAGTTTTTATTTTTCCTAATTTTGGCAGAATTTTTCAAGTATCATAAGTATGGTGAATGTTCAGATTATTACAAACTGTTCTGTTTTAGACAGATTCTGTTTTTGATGCATAGTTTGCTTGTTTTGATGAAACTATCAATTTATATCAGTGGATTAAGCCATGGAAAAGTTATATTAAAGTAGACATAATGAAAAAACAAAATATGAATTGGTTTGCAACAGTACTTAGAGTAGTGATTTGCTTTATTATACTAACGGATCTTACCGAGTTTTTTGTTGAAGTTTTGTGTGGATGAAGTGTGCGATGATTGAGAAGGTCTCGATGTGAGAAGAAGGAAGAGAGGCAAGAGCTCAAGCTTGGGGATGCCCAAGGCACCCCAAGTAAATATTCAACGAGACTCAAGCGTCTAAGCTTGGGGATGCCCCGGAAGGCATCCCCTCTTTCTTCAACAAGTATTGGTATGTTTTCGGATTCGTTTCGTTCATGCGATATGTGCAAGTCTTGGAGCGTCTTTTGCATTTAGTTTTAATTTTTGTTTTATGCACCATGCTGGTATGAGATAGTCCTTGGTTGATTTATAGAATGCTCTTTACACTTCACTTATATCTTTCGAGTATGGCTTTATAGAATGCTTCATGTGCTTCACTTATATCTTTTGAAGTTTGGATTGTCTGTTTCTCTTCACATAGAAAACCGCCATTTGTAGAATGCTCTTTTGCTTCACTTATATTTGTTACAGCGTGGGCATATCTTTTGTAGAAAGAATTAAACTCTCTTGCTTCACTTATATCTATTCTGACAGATGACAGGAATTGGTCATTCACATGGTTAGTCATAAAATCCTACATAAAACTTGTAGATCACTGAATATGATATGTTTGATTCCTTGCAATAGTTTTGCGATATAAAGATGGTGATATTAGAGTCATGCTAGTGGGTAGTTGTGGATTGTAGAAATACTTGTGTTGAAGTTTGTGATTCCCGTAGCATGCACGTATGGTGAACCGTTATGTAACGAAGTTAGAGCATGATTTATTTATTGATTGTCTTCCTTATGAGTGGCGGTCGGGGACGAGCGATGGTCTTTTCCTACCAATCTATCCCCCTAGGAGCATGCGCGTAGTACTTTGTTTCGATGACTAATAGATTTTTGCAATAAGTATATGAGTTCTTTATGACTAATGTTGAGTCCATGGATTATACACACTCTCACCCTTCCATCATTGCTAGCCTCTTTGGTACCGTGCATTGCCCTTTCTCACCTCGAGAGTTGGTGCAAACTTTGCCAGTGCATCCAAACCCCGTGAAACGATACGCTCTATCACACATAAGCCTCATTATATCTTCCTCAAAACAGCCACCATACCTACCTATCATGGCATTTCCATAGCCATTCCGAGATATATTGCCATGCAACTTCCATCATCATCATATACATGACTTGAGCATTTAATGTCATATTGCTTTGCATGATCATAAGATAGCTGGCATGATGTTTTCATGGCTTGTCCGTTTTTTGATGTCATTGCTACGCTAGATCATTGCACATCTCGGTACACCGCCGGAGGCATTCATATAGAGTCATATCTTTGTTCTAGATATCGAGTTGTAATATTGAGTTATAAGTAAATAGAAGTGTGATGATCATCATTATTGGAGCATTGCCCCAGTGAGGAAAGGATGATGGAGACTATGATTCCCCACAAATTTGGATGAGACTCCGGACGAAAAAAAAGAGAAGGCCCAAAAGAAAAAAAAGAAAAAATGAGAGAAAAAGAGAGAAGGGGCAATGTTACAATCCTTTTACCACACTTGTGCTTCAAAGTAGCACCATGTTCTTCATATAGAGAGTCTCTTGAGTTATCACTTTCATATACTAGTGGGAATTTTCATTATAGAACTTGGCTTGTATATTCCGATGATGGGCTTCCTCAAATGCCCGAGGTCTTCATGAGCAAGCAAGTTGGATGCACACCCACTTAGTTTCAGTTTGAGCTTTCATATACTTATAGCTCTAGTGCATCCGTTGCATGGCAATCCCTACTCCTCGCATTGACATCAATTGATGGGCATCTCCATAGCCCGTTGATTAGCCACGTCAATGTGAGGCTTTCTCCTTTTTTGTCTTCTCCACATAACCCCCATCATCATATTCTATTGCTATGTCCATGGCTCATGCTCATGTATTGCGTGAAAGTTGAAAAGGTTTGAGAACGTCAAAAGTATGAAACAATTGCTTGGCTTGTCATCGGGGTTGTGCATGATGTGAATATTTTGTGTGGTGAATATGGAGCATAGACAGACTATATGATTTTGTAGGGATAACTTTCTTTGGCCTTGTTATTTTGAAAAGACATGATTGCTTTATTAGTAGGCTTGAAGTATTATTGTTTTTATGTCAAATGATAGACTATTTCTTTGAATCACTCGTATCTTAATATTCATGCCATGATTAGATACATGATCAAGATTATTTTAGGTAGCATTCTGCATCAAAAATTATCTTTTTTATCATTTACCTACTCGAGGACGAGCAGGAATAAAGCTTGGGGATGCTGATACGTCTCCATCGTATCTATAATTTTTGATTGTTCCATGCCAATATTATGCAACTTTCATATACTTTTTGGCAACTTTTTATACTATTTGTGGGACTAACATATTGATCCAGTGCCCAGTGCCAGTTCCTGTTTGTTGCATGTTTTATGTTTCGCAGAAACCTCATATCAAACGGAATCCAAACGGGATAAAAACGGACGGAGAATATTTTTGAAATATTTGGAGAATTTCGAAAGAAGAACCAACGCGAGACGGTACCCGAGGTGGACACGAGGCAGGGGGCGCGCCCCTGACCCTCGTGGTCCACCCCTAAGGCGGTTGATGCCCTTCTTCGGCCGCAAGAAAGCTAATTTTTGGTAAACAATCACGGCGAAGGTTTCAATCCAATCGGAGTTAAGGATCTCCATATATATACGAAATGGTGAAAGGGCAGCATACCAGAACGGGAAACAGAGAGAGACGGAGAGACAGATCTAATCTCGGAGGGGCTCTCTCCCCTCCCACGCCATGGAGACCAAGGACCAGAGGGGAAACCCTTCTCCCATCTAGGGAGGAGGTCAAGGAAGAAGAAGAAGGATGGGGGCTCTCTCTCCCTCGCTTCCGGTGGCGCCGGAGTTCGACCGGGGGCCATCATCATCACCGCAATCTTCACCAACAACTTCACCATCGTCATCACCAACTCTTCCCCCCTTTATGCAGCGGTGTAACCTCTCTCTTTCCCACTGTAATCTCTACTTAAACATGGTGCTCAACGCTATATATTATTTCCCAATGATGTATGGCTATCCAATGATGTTTGAGTAGATCCGTTTTGTCCTATGGGTTAATTGATGATCAAGATTGGTTTGAGTTGTATGTTTTATTATTGGTGTTGTCCTATGGTGCTCTCCGTGTCGCGCAAGCATGAGGGATCCCCGCTGTAGGGTTTGCAATATGTTCATGATTTGCTTATGGTGGGTGGCGTGAGTGACAGAAGCACAGACCCGAGTAAGTAGGTTGTTTGCGTATGGGATAAAGAGGACTTGATGCTTTAATGATATGCTTGGGTTTTACCTTAATGATCTTTAGT
The DNA here is from genome assembly GCA_021605145.1 of Aegilops bicornis. Lineage (NCBI taxonomy): Eukaryota > Viridiplantae > Streptophyta > Magnoliopsida > Poales > Poaceae > Aegilops > Aegilops bicornis. Next base: position 575,370,817 of record CM038672.1, read on the forward strand.
AGTTGCGGATGCTTGCTAGAGTTCCAATCATAAGTGGATATCATCCAAGTAGAGAAAGTATGTTAGCTTATGCCTCTCCCTCAAATAAAATTGCAATAATGATTACCGGTCTAGTTATCAATTGCCTAGGGATAAATAACTTTCTCGTGACAAAAAGCTCTCTACTAAAACTAATTTAGTTGTGTCTTTATCTAAACAGCCCCTACTTTTTATTTACGTGCTCTTTATTTCCTTGCAAACCTATCCAACAACACCTACAAAGTACTTATAGTTTCATACTTGTTCTAGGTAAAGCGAACGTCAAGTGTGCGTAGAGTTGTATCGGTGGTCGATAGAACTTGAGGGAATATTTGTTCTACCTTTAGCTCCTCGTTGGGTTTGACACTCTTACTTATCGAAAGAGGCTACAATTGATCCCCTAGACACTACAAAAAAAGACACATCCGTGACATTTTGGGCCGAACGAATCTTTTTTCCGTCATACATATGACACTTCTATGATGATAATTGTGACAAAACGCTGTATCATCATAGATGTGGTGGGCTCCTACTTCTATGACAAAAAATCATGATAGAAAATGGGCTTTTCGTCCTGGGCGGGGCGGAGATGCAGCTGCATGACATTCTTTGGGCCGTCCATGATGGAAAAAACCGTGGTAGAAGCGAGGGCGAGGAAAATTTCGGGGAGTTCCCGGTTACGGTGGGAGGTCGGGGGCCGAGCGATGCGCTGCTTTCTCTCGTGACACGACGCTGCTGTGTGCGAGGCGTTGGCTCTAATCGAACCCGGCGGCGTTGGGCTCTAATCGAACCCGGCGAAAGGACAGACCGCAGTTACGCTGCATCGAACCCGAGCGATCGATCGATGGCTGTTAACTGAACCCGATCGAGCGATTCCTTCGCTACTGCTGCTAACTGAAGCCGATCGATTGGATGAACAGTGAGCATTGCGGGGGGGGGGGGGGGGTTGGATGAACAGTGAGCGGTGGCGTTGCCTCTGGATGAACATGACCCCGTGGTGTGGTGGAGGGCTGGATGAACAATAGACAATGGAGGGGTGCCCATGGAGGGGTGGTTGAACAGGACCCCATGGTGTGGAGGGCTAGATGAACAGTAGACGGTGGAGGGGTGGTTGAACAATAGCCGGTGGAGTAGCGCGCGGTGGAGGCTAGATGAACAGGAGCCCGTGGAGGCTGGAGGTGGTCGACGGTGGAGATGAACAGTATCCCGTGGAGTCCCGTTTTGCGGTACGCCACACCCCTCCCGATGAACAGGACCCCTGTTTCGACAGAGGAGGTCTGTTTGCCTGCTTTTGCAGTACGCCACACCCCTCCCGATCAACAGGACCCCCGTTTCGACCGTAGGAGGTCTGTTTCCTCCGTTTTGTGGTACGCCACACCCCTCCCGATCAACAGGACCCCCGTTTCGACAGTAGGAGGTTCGTTTCCTCCGTTTTGCGGTTCGCCACACCCCTCCCGATCAACAGGACCCCCGTTTCGACAGTAGGAGGTCCGTTTCCTCCATTTTGCGGTACGCCAGGCCTCGTTTCCATCGCATGTTCCATCCAAGCCCTCCCGATGAACACGACCACGCATTCCGTTCCGACCCAGCCGGTTGGCTCCCACGTGTTCCGTTGCCTCCCGATGAACACGACGCATTCCGTTGCCTCCCGATGAACACGACGCATTCCGTTGCCTCCCCATGAACACGACGACGACGCTGTTTCTCCGTTCCGGCCCAGCCATGTACACAAGCCTTCGCCGTACGTATGCGCGAGTAGGCGTTCGAGACCCTGCCCGTATGTACGTACATGGCCGTATTTTCTTTCTTGCACCACGTCAGATGTAATGCGTGTACATGCTACATGCAGCGCCTCTTACGACCACTATGTACGCATACATTCGCGACTGTAATGACAACGGCACGCACGCTTCGACCAGGTGGGTCCCGACCGAGCACTTCCTTGCTCGCGAAGATGTAGCTGGTGGGTCCCAATACCGTGGGGGCGAATCGTTTTGGTTTTTTTTGCCTGGACGCACTTCCTTGCGTGCGAAGGTGTAACTGCTGGTTCCCAGCAGTCAGGGGGGCGAATCATTTTTTTTGCCCGGACGCACTTCCTTGCGTGCGAAGGTGTAGCTGGTGGGTCCCAGCAGTCGGGGGGCGAATCGTTTTTTCCGGACGCACTTCCTTGCGTGCGAAGATGTAGCTGGTGGGTCCTAGCAGTCAGGGGGGCGAATTGTTTTTTTTCGGACGCACTTCCTTACGTGTGAATATGTAGCTCGTGGGTCCCAGCAGTCAGGGGGCGAATCATTTTTTTCTCGAAATACGGTGGCCCGTCCGGTGGGTCCCCGCTGTCAGGTGGAGGAATGATTATTTTGCGCGTAATAAGGAGGCACTTCCTTGCGGCTGCCGTGGACCCAGCTGTCAGCCTCTCCATGTACAGTCCATGTCCGATGGAATTCGTTCCTTGACCACGTTGACCACGCCGCGCTGAGAGCACCACGGCGATGGACGACGGCGAGGCCTAGGAAGGGGACGACGCGGAGCAGGGGAAGACGCGACAGTGGATGCACAAGCGGAGAGGAGTACGAGGGTTCACTAGTTCGGCTGCGCTGCCGTCGCCGCAGAATAACATGGGGTGTGGGTGAGTGGAGGGATGGCCTGGCCAGCGGTGTGAGTAGTAGGGGGCGGTGAGGCCTCCGCGGCAGCATAGCCGGCCACGGGAGGCAGGAGCAGGCGGCACGACCGGCGCTGCTTTGGGCGGCTGGAGCAAGAAGACCAGAGGTTGAAGAAGCACGAAGGCCGTTGGATGGACATCGTACGGTCACTGCAGCTAGAATCGTTTATATTGACTAAGTTGACAAAGCCCTTGGTACGTCAACTTAGTAGGCCCTGAGTCAGCTTCCGAAACGGTGCTCCCCAGATGTTAGGGGGAGGAATCATTTTTTGGGCGGGTGAAGCTAGAATATCCGAGATTGAAGAAGAAGCACGGCATCCATTGGATACACATCCAACGGCCACTGCTGCTAGAACCGTGTGTTGACTATAAGTTGACAAAGCCTTGCATACGCGTCAACTCTGTTTTTTAGGGGACGCGTCAACTTAGTAAGGCCAGAAGTGTGTGGCAGAGAACTTATAGCCCATTTGAGATTTGTAAGAATGTGTAGCCCATTTTTGAATTCTAATGGAATTTACTACATCCCATTTACAGTTTGTTAAAAGTACAACCCATTTCAACCAACCGTTCAAAACAGAATTCAATAAAATTTCCCACATTTTGATGGGATCCAAAATATTTTTATCCCGAAATTTCTAGTCAGATTAAATACAATTTCAATATAAATTTATATTAAGTAAAATCCAACGAAACATTGCGCTCGAACAATTAATGAAATTAAAATTTTCAATATCCAAAAATAATATTTTATTAAGTAATCACGTGTTTGGTGCATTTTTTAAAGTTATTCCCCAGTTTTTATAATTACATCCCATTTATTATTTCTTAAAGCCCATTTTCTTGTTAAGCCTAACGCATCCCTCCTAGGAAAGATTTGCAGCCCAGCGGGGCGGAGAATAACAACCTGACCTTGCCTGGGTATTCCTAAAAAAAGTATAGCTGGGCTAGCCATTTTCAGCTTGAAAAAAAAGTAATATCTGGGCTGGATATCTGGCCTGAGCTAGACGGGCCACAGCCCGCCCAGTTAATACCTGCAGTGATGTTTTCATTGTTGTTCAGAGGAGAAAAATTAATATCTAGGCTAAACATCGAAAAACTCTGCAGTGCTCACACCTCGAAAACACAAATACTGCTCGAGCTGCTTGGTCCCAGCTGTCGGCCACTTCTTGTGCAATTCTCTCGTTTATTGACTACTACATAGGTTGACAAAGGTTACTAATATCCTAAAGGTACGAGCAACACTATCAACACGAGGTAAGTAGAGTGAATCTTGGGTCAAGAACCCAGGAGTAGAATACCTACTACTAAATGGCATCACGGGATGCTTTCGAGATTGGTGGCCGTAACCATCACACCGGGAACACAAAACATGGCTAGATTACTAGGTGACTCCCTAAAACACCTAGGGTCATAATACTAACTCCAACACATATGTCGAGGCAATATAGTACCTCAACTCGACAATTAGTGTGCTTATTCTGACCAAAAGAACACCGTGAACAGGAAGGAAAAATTTGCAAATGCATCAGATAGTTTAGAAACCTGGGATGACTCGGACAGCATAACGGCTGTAAATGCTCAAAAGATTTGAGACATGCTACAAAAATGGTGGCATAACCACTCAGAAGCACAATATCAAGGGTTCGAGATCAATAGTTAACATACGGAAGTAGTAGGAACTGAAATGAAGCTTAAATCCAACAGTCCTATGAGTCTACGGATTAGTAACACGTGATCCTGATAGATAGATGAGAAGGCCTAGTTCTTAATCCCCGTAGAAAAGAAGAGGTTGACTCAGATTAGAAGGGCATAAGGTAAAGGAGTAAAAAGAGCCTTACGTTCCCTTCCACAATCAATTCCCTTATATAACTAAAGCATTTCTAGACTCAACTTCGACCATTTTGGCTTGGTAATCCTACAGGCAGTCAGGCTCTGATACCAAAGCTGTCAGGACCTCGATTCCAAATCACATCGATCTAGCTGGTAACACCTCATATCACTTTGCAGCCTCACGCACGGTATTCCCACGGGTGTCGCCTTATCATGGCCCAGGACCGTTTGCGCCTTTTGGCTCACGTATATGATAGTGTCGCTAGCATCCATATGATAGAGAACCCAGGCCGACATGGCTAGTCGTGAACCCAAAGCGGCACTAACCCATGGGGACAAGCATACATGAATCAACTTCGAGCATGTCGGTCAGCAGCGTGTGAATCCGGGCTGTAGCACTGGGCTAACAGGACTCCGGGAACCCGGGCTGTAGCAGGCTAGGCAGGACTCTGGATGTCACCGCGTGACATTTCCCCGAAGGGACAGACACAGGAACAAAGTGAAACACATGCCGGCCAGTCAAGCGTCCTGAGCAGTAGTGCTGGGCTAGCAGGACTCCGGTGAACCGGGCTGTAGGGGACTACTATGGCTCAAGGAAGCACTATACTACATTTCCCCATAAGAGTGGCTGCCAAGGATAAACAACTAGATTGTCGGATCCCACACATACCAAGCATTTTAAACATACACACAATATGCTCGATATGTGTAAATACAACATGGCATCACAACATAACTCCACGACTCAAGTATTTATTCATTAGGCTCCGAGGAGCGAGATATTACAAACATGGGTCTCATGACCCAACATTGAAACATACAAGTCAAAGCACATGCGGAAGCTTAACATGTCTGAGTACAGACATCTACAAATGAAAAGGCTGAGAAGCCTGACTATCTACCAGATCCTGCCGAGGGCACAAGATCGTAGCTGAGGTAACAAGCTAAACGTCGAAGTCCACATAGAACTACTAGCGAGACTGACTTCTCTCTGCAAAACATAAAATAGGCAAACGTGAGTACAAATGTACCCAGCAAGACTTACATCAGAACTATCTACATATGCATCGGTATCAATAAAGGGGGTGGTGGAGTTTAACTGCAGCAAGCCAGCTTTGACTCGATGGCTATCCTACTCTACGACTGCAAGTAACTCTTTTGAGGTGGCGCACATGAGTCCACATATTCACCATATCAATTCACTACTATGGATCCGCTCCCGTCTCCCTACGGGAAGGCCATCATAGCACTCACGCTTATCTTGCGAGTTTTAGAGTATCCACTTTCACTTGTCTATGAACTGTACAGGCAACCCATAAGTCCTTTACCGCGGACACGGCTATTCGAATAGATCATTTATAACCCTGCAGGGGTGTACTTCTTCACACATGCTCTCGCCACTTACCACCATGTACACGCTGTGGTATCTCGGCAACCTTCAAGCGGAAGCTTTGGCGAGGGAGTCGGCCATGACCTGACTAACCACACAAGTCTCTAGTCCAGGTTTATCGCCTATTCGGGTTCCATCCGCAAGGAGATCCGGCCGGGGTGTCGCTCACGGCCCCAAACGATGTGTACAGGGTTCCAAGCCCACCAAACGGGCGACGCTTGGCATACCCGGCCATGGTGCCTAGTCTGTCCCAAGCCCACCTGTATCGGGTGCCACTTGGTAGACTACTAACACTACCTACAAACACCAGAAACTAGTTGCAACTCCTGGACAGAGATCAGGTTGATTAATAAGTCGAGAGAGCTTGGAGCGCCCGGAGCCCAATGTGTGGTGGTAACTGTTCATGGATCACAAACACAGAACTCAGTTCCTGAGGACGGCTGCAATGAGAGAACCCACCATGTACTCCTACATGGCCTCTCATCGCTACCTTTACCAAATCGTGTTCACACACTTAGCTCTCAACAGTAGGACATGTTCACCACATTCTAATTCATCCCCGATGAATCAGACCTGACTCAACTCTAAGCAATAGCAGGCATGACAAACAAGCATGAATGAGTAGGCACATCAGGGCCCAAACAACTCCTACTCATGCTAGTGGGTTTCATCTATTTACTGTGGCAATGACAGGTCATGCAGAGGAAAGGGGTTCAACTACCGCAACATGTATCAGTTGAAACGTTGTTGTCCTAATGCAGTAAAAGAGAGCAGGAGCGAGAGAGTGGGATTGTATCGGAATGAACAAGGCGGTTTTGCTTGCCTGGAACTTCTGAAGATAATATAGTTCTTCATCGGTGTCATCGAACACGTCGTCGGAACGTCGTCTACCGGGAGGGGATAACTCCGGCAAACAAGAAAGAACACAATCAATGCAATGCAACAATATGATGCATGAATGTGACATGGCAATATGCTGTGGTTTCAGCTAATGCAACTAGCAACAGATTAAATGAAGTTGGTTTGAATACAAGATTCAAATTCAAACTCCATATGTGATTATTCAAATACCATTTAGTTGATTTGACCTAAACAGTTAACAAAAGTTGTTCTAACATGCATGAAAAAGGTACAGATGGATAGATTGGATTTTTTTGATCATTTTTCATATATAATTTATTTCATTTGGAGTTACGGTTGAATTTCTATGATTTTTAGAAGCTTTGGGCATTTTCTAGAATTTCCTGAATTATTTTAAATCCGTAAATTCCTCATCGCTCATCATGACAACAAAGCATTAAGGCCAAGAGTCAACCGTGGCTGACCAGGTCAAACCTGATGTGTGAGGTCCACACGCCGCTGACTTCGAGAACTAATCCCACCAAAACTAGGCTGACCGAGGTTTGACCGTGGTCGGGCCCATTGTCGCTGGCTATTAGGGAATTAGTGGTGATTAGCGCCTAACCAAGCGACTCACGCCACCTGGAGTTTGGCCGGCGGTGACCTCAAAGCGCGGCGGAAACTCGCCGGAAAACTGCTAAGGGGCTCGGTTTTGCTCGCGGTCTTCGTCTACGGGTAGCTGAAGGTGCGCCACATCCAACTGGGCGAGTGGCAGCGGCTGGGGTGGCCAGAGCTCGCCGGAAACGAGCTCGCGGTGGCGGCCAGAGCTACGGGTTCGAGCGGGGCGAGGCCACAGAGGACGGGAGGGCTAGCTAAGGGGCTCACCGAGCTCCTGAAGATGCTAGGAGCACGGTGCCGTGCTCGGTTTCGAGTCTCAGTGGCTGCAGTGACGGCGGCGACATCGCCGGCGGCGTGGAGTTCTCGGCCAAGACGGGGCTATGGCCTAGAGGTCGAAAGCGACCAGGGGAGAAGGGAGAGACGATCGGGGGCTCACCGTGAGTCCGCTTGAAGGGTCGATGGGCTCGAGGTGGCCGGAGTAGTCGGGGTGGCAAGGGGGATCTCCGGCGACCCGAGGAGGAAGAAGGGGTCGGGGACGTCGTCACGGAGCTCCTGGCGGCTCCTGGCTTGGTGCAGAGGACGCGGGGGTCAAGGCGGAGCTCGTGGCGTATCCGGAAGGGCGTGGGGAGGTCGGTGGCAGCGGTGGTGCGAACGGCGGCGGCGGTGGCGTTCGGTGGTGAGAGGAAAGAGAGCAGAGGAGGGGAAAGAGCTCGAGAGAGAGTGAGAGGGGGTCAGCGGGATCGGGACGACACGAGGAAAACCGTCCACGCGTCCAGGGGCTCGTCGGCAAGCAGGAGGTGGCGCGGAGCGCGTGGGCGCGCACGGCGGCCACACGCCCTCCTGCCCACTGGCAGGAGGTTGAAGACGGTGGAGGGCCTGGTGGGCTGGGCCAGCAGTGCCAGGCCAGGTGGGCTGCAGGTAAGCCAGGTAGGTGGCCCAGGTGAGTCCTTTCTCTCTTTTCTAATTCTGTTACAGTTTTCTATTTATTCTGTAATCTTTAGGGCTTTATTAGAAATACTTAAACAGACCCAAAAATCATGAAACTGCACAATGCCACTGGTTGGAATATAACCAACAGCAAACATTTTAGTTTATGATTATTTGAGCATTTAAAATATTTAATAGCATTTAAATGCCCAAATGCAAATAGAGTATGATTTAGTCCGAGCCCAAATATGTCATGGAAAATGTGCATCACCTGCAGTTACTGCTTTCCAGCATTTTCCAAGAATGATGAACATTTTTTAAAGCCATTTGGAATTACTGGAAATATTTTGGTTGAACCTAGTGAATTACTTAATGCTAGGGTTTAGGCAATCCCCATTTCAAGTTTTTGAGAATTTTAAACATGATGCACACATGAAGGGCTAGCCTAGAGCATACCAGAACTAGGGATGTGACACAGCCATTGCTGCCGACCGGCTGGCCGGCAGGCAGCCGGAGGACGACGACATCCCAATGGAGAACATGGTAGTCGATGATCCGGCGCCAACCCCCTCCTCCGCGCCTGTGACGCCCCAAGACCGACGATCCAGAAGACTTCCATATTTTTGTGACCTCCGTGTGTTTTTATTTGTGCTTGCTCTATTTATTTTTGCATTGCATCATGTCATCATGTCATTTAATTTTTAAAAACCTCAACTAAATAAATTGCATAGATCTTTGGATCTATTTAAATAGAGGGAATTCACATGGTGATTTCTCTTGACAACATATAAAAGTCTCTCAATATTGTTAGGGAGCTATATTAAATATTCCACTAATTCGGAATCACCCATAACACACTTAGAGTTTAAGTTCCATGCATTTTCTACCTTAATTCCTTGCCTCAAACTTTGCCAACAATTCTTATCTCATCGTCGAGGCTCTTCCAAAATTCTCAACATTTTTGGATCTACCAAATACCCACTTCCTTCTTACACTCATTTGAATTAAATTCAAATGAGTTTGAATTCAACTTCATGCCCATGCTCACTTTCTATTTTCTTGGATCAAGCTCATTTTTGTGAGTCCGGGAAAATTACCCGCGTGTCCAACTTCTTCCCCTAACCTCTCTTTCTTTTCTTTCTTTTCTCTGTTTTTTTCTTTGTTTAGAGTGAGAGAGAAGAGAACCCAAAGACCAGTGCCGACCTGCTTCCCTTGATCCATTTGGCCCAAGGCCCAGCGCCTATAACCCTAGCCCCGACCCCTCCTCTCGATCTCTCCCTCTCGTCCTCCCTCACCGCCACACACACACGCATCACACAGAGAGGAGCGCCGCCCGATCCCCATGGCGCCTGTTCCCCACGCCTGCGGGCCCTCGATGCTCGCCGTAGCTGCAGCTCCTTCTCGATTAAATGCGTCGTCTTCGCCTCGCCACGCTACCCTGTGACGTCGCTCCTCCTCCTCTCCCCCTGCCGTCTTTGGCGCCTTGTTGGCGAGCGCCATCGCCGAGCTGCTCCTTTGCCGGCGCCACCCGAGCCCCAAGCGTCGCCCTTGCTTCCTTCCGCCGCTCCTGGCCTCGCTTCTCCTCCAGCGCCATGGCCTTGGCCCCTCTGCTCCGCCCGTCGCCTCTGCTGCCCTCCTCGACGTCCTGCTCGTCCTCGTGTGTGCCATGGACGTGCGCCGCCGCTGGCCTCTGCTGTGCGCGTCCCGTCTCCCTCGCCGACGCCCTGCCTCTTGGTGTTCTGCTCCACCACCACATCGTGGCCGATTTTGTTGCTTCATTGTCGGGCATGAGTTGCCTTGCTGCTGTCCACCAGAGGCCCTTTTGTCTTTCTTCGTTTTGGATCGGCCAGTACGAGACGCCAAGTACCAGGTCAACGAGGACCGCCAAGTTCGTCTTCTGCCGTCTCCGAATTCGCCAAGTACCACGCCGTCAGTGTCCCTCCACGTTTGATGTTGGAATGTGCACGACACCGCGGATTCGCCAAGTACCACGACGCCCCCACCGAAGACTTTGGATGCGACAAGTCCCTCTCCAACGTGTACATCTACACCGCCAAGACCGGACCGACAAGTACCCCGACGTTGAGTGTACCACTACCGTCGCCCGAAGATGTTGGATTCGTCAAGTACCCCTCCGAAACGAATGTGTACAACTACTTCCACTACGAAATGTGAACCACTACTTCCACTACCGTTGCCGTGTACCACTACTTCCTGTACTTCGCACCGACTCGATCCGTTACGAATATGCTCCCTTGGAAGGTATAACCACCGAGACGACGCCCGTGAACGAATGCATGTTGTATGAGATGCTTGTGTTTGCACCGTGTCCGAATTGTCACTCGTTTCCATGCCACTAACCCGTGGGGACCCGGTAGTCGGGAGCACCCCACCATCTTTAGCATGTTTCGCACATCCGCACGCTTCCTTTTGCACCGTTATCTCCATGAGCTACTGGAACCGATATGTTGCCGTGGCATCATTTTCGGATTCGTCGCCGTGACACCCTTTCTTTCCGCCAGGTGACAAATGCCTCGTATCTTGCTCATGTCAACGTTTTCATAAAATTGCTTAAAACTTGCACATGTCATCCGCATCATAATTACAACATTTAAAATGTTTATATTTGTTGTTTCCATTAAATTGCTAAATAATTATGGGGATTTTCTGGAATTGTTGTTAGTTGTTCCGGCCTCATTTAAACTTGCCTAAATAGGTAGTTTAATTATGCTTCACCTTTTGCCATGCTTAACCACAGTTAATGTTGTTGGGTACATAAACCGAGAGAGAACTAAATAATTGATGTGGTGTTTCGTCAATATGCAACTCGTTGCATATTGGGCTCCATTTAACTTGTAGTTTTGTTTGTGCATATTGCCATGCCGTGCTATTTAAACCGGGCATGCATCATACTTGGTTGTGCATCATGCCATGTGTATGTGATGGTTGTTTACTATGTTGTTTGCTTCTTTCTGGGTTGCTTCTCTCGTTAGCTTCGGTTTCGTTCCGGAGTTGTGAGGATTCGTTCGACTATGTCCGTTTGTCTTCTTCATGGACTCGTTCTTCTTCCTTGCGGGATCTCAGGCAAGATGACTATACCCTCGAAATCACTTCTATCTTTGCTTGCTAGTTGCTCGCTTTTTTGCTATGCCTATGCTATGATGCCTACCACTTGCTATATAATGCCTTCTATGTTGCCATGTCAAGCCTCTAACCCATCTTTCCTAGCAAACCCTTGTTTGGCTATGTTGCCGCTTTGCTCAGCCCCTCTTATAGCGTTGCTAGTTGCAGGTGAAGTTGAAGATTGCTCCATGTTGGAACATGTTTATGTTGGGATATCACAATATCTCTTATTTAATTAATGCATCTATATACTTGGTAAAGGGTGGAAGGCTCGGCCTTATGCACAGTGTTTTGTTCCACTCTTGCCGCCCTAGTTTCCGTCATACCGGTGTTATGTTCCTTGATTTTGCGTTCCTTACGGTTGGGTGATTTATGGGACCCCCTTGACTGTTCGCTTTGAATAAAACTCCTCCAGCAAGGCCCAACCTTGGTTTTACCATTTGCCACCTAAGCCTTTTTCCCTTGGGTTCTGCAGACTCAAGGGTCATCTTTATTTTAACCCCCGGACCAGTGCTCCTTCGAGTGCTGGCCCAACCTGGGCGATGTCCGGCGCCCCCTGGGCAATCCAGGGTCTATGCCAACCCGACGTCTTGCCCATCCGGTGTGCCCTGAGAACGAGATATGTGCAGCTCCTATCGGGATTTGTCGGCACATTCAGGCGGCTTTGCTGGTCTTGTTTTACCATTGTCGAGATGTCTTGTAGTCCGGGATTCGAGATCGATCGGGTCTTCGGTAGAAGGAATATCCTTCGTTGACCGTGAGAGCTTATAATGGGCTAAGTTGGGACACCCCTGCAGGGTATTATCTTTCGAAAGCCGTGCCCGCGATTATGAGGCAGATGGGAATTTGTTAATGTTCGGTTGTAGAAAACCCGAAGTTGATCTTAATTAAAATACACCAACCGCGTGTGTAACCGTGATGGTCTCTTCTCTGCGGAGTCCGGGAAGTGAACACAGTGTTGGATTATGCTTGACGTAGGTTGTTCTAGGATCACTTCTTGACCATAGTTGTTCGACCATGCTTTTGCCTTTTCTTCTCGCTCTCATTTGCATATGTTAGACACCAGATATGCTAGTCGCTTTCTGCAGCTCCACCTCACTACCTTCTCCTACCCATAAGCTTAAATAGTCTTGATCTCGCGGGTGTGAGGTTGCTGAGTCCCCGTGACTCACAGATACTTCCAAAACCAGTTTGCAGGTGCCGATGAAACCGTGCAGGTGGCCTTTTAGAGCTCAAGGAGGAGCTCGATGAAGATCTTGTTCTTTGTGTTGTTTCGTTTCAGCTTGATCAAGAGTGGAGCTCAGTTGGGACGATCGGGGATGCATGTAGCATTTGGGGTAGTCTTCTTTTATTTTGGTTCCGTAGTCGGACCTTGATTGTATCTGTATGATGTAATGCTTTACTCATGTATTGTGTGAAGTGGCGATTATAAGCCACCTATGTATCTCTTTCCCTTATGTATTACATGGGTTGTGTGAAGATTACCTCACTTGCGACATTGCTTTCAATGCGGTTATGTCTCTAAGTCGTGCTTCGACATGTGGGAGATATAGCCGCATCGAGGGTGTTACAGCGCCAACCTCGCCGGTGCATTGCACCATGACCATCGGCGAGGCCCGTGCCCAATATATGGACAGGGTGAGGCAGATGCGTGAGGAGCAGTTCCGGGAGGCGCAGGCCGACGCCGCCTACAACCACCATCTCCTCTAGGAGCACCTGCAGGCGAAGGAGCAGGTCGCCACGTAGCGGGCGGAGCAGGAGGCGCTGCTCGACTCGTACCGCTCCGCCCGCAAGGGCCGCCTCGGCCGGGCGGTACCGCATGCGGGTGGCGGAGGCTGCGGCCGCCTACAAAGAGGCTAGCAAAGAGGGCGATGAAGCGGGTGAGGCGCTGTTTGGCGAGACCGAGGACGAGGCAGAGGACAATGCCGGCTCCGACGAGTACCCCTCCACTGGCGTCGATGAGGCCCTGCTCCGCTGAGGCCCCGCGGCGCCAACAACGAGGCAGAGGACACCGCCGGCTCCGTCGAGGCCCCGCCCCGCCAACAACGAGGCAGAGGACATCGCCAGCTCAGCCGAGGCCCCACCCTGCCGGCAACGTGGGGGAGGATTTCCACCGCTCCGCTGAGGCGCCGCCCGCCGGTAACAAGACAAAGGACATCGCCGGCTCCGCCGAGGCCCCGCCCTGCTGCCAACAAGGCCGCGCCACACAGAAAACGAGGAAGAGTAGAACACGGTAGGTCGCCGCCGCTCGGGTCCAAGTAAGGCCACCGCTGCTACCCTCCGGTTGAAGCCAAGCTAGGAGGGTTGACCATTGACGGTCGGTTAGCTTCTTGGCAGCGACGTGGAGTCGGAGAGCTGCGCTGGAGAAGAACGCTGCTTCTACTTAACTGCTCGTGCAGTTGGCTGACTGACACGTGGGCCCAACAAGCCACATGTCAGTTACGCATAGCGCACTGCGATTAAGTCACTTCAAGCTTATGTTCGGCTCAGCGGGACACAGGTAGGTAGCTTCAGTTAATTAATTATACCTCCAGCGCACCCCTTTTTAGTTGAGGAATGTATGAAATGTAATGAAATCCGGCATGTTTATATGAAATCCGACCATGTATGAATGAATTTATTTCGATTAGTTCGAATTCCTGTATCAGTGGCATTGGATGAACATGCAAAACAATACGTACTAGCATTATTCCCAGGGTGATCACCTCGTTTGCAAAGAAGTTTCACATGTACTCCCTTCGGTCCTTTCTAGTCTGCATACAAGTTTTGTCTGCAGTCAAAGTATCTCTACTTTGACCAATCTTATGCACTTTCACAATGTGCGAAGTAAAAAGGAACAGAAGGAGTACAAAGAGTTTGAGCAGCTTTTTAGCGTTTCTGTACATTGCAATGAAACACACAGGCCTGGCAATTCATAGAGAACAGTCAAAACAATCGATGATTATGCATCTCAGCGACTCACATGTTAGAGGCAATATTTACTTCACAACTAAAGAATAAAGAAAAAAAATGATCGACGCTGCTGACAGCAAAGGGCGTCCCATTCGAAAATATCAAACGCATGTCTTGCTAAAATCAATGAGCAAAATTTGACAAGGTTGTCCCATTCCAAAATATCAAATGCCTACGATTGTGGAATGGGCAGGGTTTGCCATCAGTTGGGACATTGACATGGCACCTCGTGCTAAATAAACCAGCTGTTCTTTTTGTGTAGTTCCACAAAAATCAACCAAATTCACGCGTAGCTTGTATGATTTCGCCCTTATATGTTGCAACGCCTTGAACTTATCGACACCTCCTTTCTTGTGGTGGAAATGAATGATTCGATGTATTCATGAACATTTTGTGCAGTTCCCATTGAAATCAAGCTGAGCACCCCTGTTTGCACAAATACAAAAAAGTGATAAGTATAAAGCAAATTGTACTATGAATTGACAGTTTCAACAGGCACATACATGGTCCATGTAGAGCACACTTTTAGAAAAATGGAACTCACCAGAAAGAATCCTAGAACAACATTGTACTCCCGCATCACAGCAAAAAATGGAGATTTGTCAGTCCTTCTAAGCTGAAGTTAGTTTGGTCTTGTGGGGAGTAATGTAACCATCCTTCAACTGCTCCTTCTGATGAGAAGATAGACAGGGCTTCTTCATCCTGGCATAATCAGAACTTGTCACTTCACGTACTCCATATTCTTCTTCAGAGGAAGATGATCCTGTTGTGCAAAGACAAGAGGACAACTAAATTCTAGCATCCCTGTTTGCTCGAAAAAAGGAAAGGAAATATTTAAAACAACACAGATGAAGCACTTCTCAAGGATAATACCACTTTTTCATGACAGTATCTAAACAGTAGCACAACACCAATAGAGATGACAAAGCTCAATCATATGGATTAAATCTGGGAAGTACCAACCTTTCTCAGGAGGCTTATTGTGTAGAGCATACAGATGAAGCACTTCTCCGGAACCATCTGTTGCTATCTACGGTGGTGTCCATGGTTACTATATACTCCTCGATTAGTTTAATGTTTCCAACATCTTCTTGTGCAGTTCCACTAAAATATATGGTATCTTCAAAGAAGATCCCTGTTTGCACAAGTAGAGATAATTACGTATTACATTAAGAGTGGCATCAAATCGGTGGCAAAACAATTGCTCGCTCCAGCCATAGCAATAAATTAAGATGCGAACTACATCATTACTTGTGTCATCACAGCCCAAAGGTGCTTCATTACAGCACCGGAGTTGATTTTTGTTTTTCTTCCGCTTGTTCTTCACCTTCATCACTTGGTTCAATAATGCACAAGCTTCGCCTTCAATGTAAGATTTGGCATGTCAATTAGGGAGCACAAGTATAGTACTAAACTTAATTTTTTGATGAAAGTGGCAAAATACAGTGCCAACAGCTAGAAATATCCTTATCTTACCTCAATGGGATATTACGGTGCACATACTGATTGGAAGTCTTGTCTCCATTTGTGCAGTTCACTAAAATCAAGCAACATTATCGTACAAGTAACACTACATATGAAAGCACTTCGCAGAATCATGCGAAAGAAGGCTAGTAATCGGCCTCTCATGATGCGAATTCAAACAACTCACAAGAAGAAGATCTGAACCAAATTCGCTTTAACGGATAGGAAGTAAGATCTCCTCTTGTGCAGTTCCACTAAGATCAAGGAATCAAGCAACATTGTCGGTGTGACATTTTGGTTGAACTGCACAAAACACTCTTAAAACAAAAGTGGTTTGTGCAGTGCAACAAAAGGTCACAATGGCAACGAGGTGAAGTAGATAACCCTGTTTACACAGAGGTGCAAAGGAAGCAATTAGTGGTCAATAACTGTGGATGACACAGAAGCCAACAAAAAGAAGCATCTACCTTATCTAAATGGGAAAGAAAGCAAGACAGTAGCATTTCTCAAACGGTGGCATTGATTAATATTAACATAGAGATTATATTAACAATAAAATTTGTTAAACATGTAATTTGCTTTTAATTGTGGCATTGCATCAATTTTCCAGCGGCATTATTAGAGGGTGTTTGTTTACATGGACATTTTGGTGTAGGGACTAAAAAACTCCGTGTCAGTCCCATCTAAACCAAACAGGAGGGACTTTTAGGGACTAAAAGTGGGCATTTGGGACTAAAGAAAGAAGACCCCGAGGGAGTCTTTTTGGGAATTTCTCCAACAGTTTCCCCCGCCACGCATCGCACCTTGTCTCTATTAGTTAATTACTAGGGGTAACATGGTCTTTTAGCATGTCAGTTAATAACCTCTAGTCCATGTTTAGTCCCTGGAATCAAGCAGGTAGGGACTAGGGAGTTTTTAACCAAACAAGGCCTTAGATTAACAACAGCTAATGAGTTGCACAGGACAGTGGACGCACCAGCACCATGCGCATCTACCAATGTACTGTGGTCATGCACAGTCTGTTGCAACAAAGAACAAACAACCAAGGAGCATATTTGTGTTGGTCCCAGTTTTGTTATCTTTAGACACCTTTCCCTATGTGAGTGCAGCAAATCTAGTCTGCTCAAACTCTACAGCCTTGTCCCTTCCTTTCCTTTTTGAACTAGTACTTTTGCCCCTTCCTTTCCTCTTTGAACCACGTCCTAGATTTATGCGATACAACTTTCCCCACTACTTTCCCCCATTCCTTTCCTCTTTGAACCACGTCCTAGATTCATGCTATACAACTTTCCCCCTTCATTTCCTCTTTGAACCACGTCCTAGATTCATGCTATATACAAGTTTTCCCACTACTTTCCCCCACTCCTTTCCTCTTTGAACCACGTCCTAGATTCATGGTATACATGCAACTAGAGCAATGCATGTGGAGTAAGTAAATTATACCTTAAGGTTCTTGGGGCGTGGTTCGATGGCCAACGGGACGGCGGCGAAGAAGAAGGGGTCGGAGGCCCTCCCGCGCCGCCGCTGGGTGGAAAGTGAACAACTGCGCCGGTAGTCCCTCGCTGACGGCGACAACGTTAAGCCTCCTTCCCTTCCCAGCGGACGGATCCTGCCGGCTCTTTGAGCAGTAGTGAGGGGAGAGAGAGGCCAACGAAGTCTTGTTTAGATCTGGAGAGGGCGAGAGAGTGTGAAGAGAGCAATTACAAGCGTTGAGGCTCCAAAGGTGTATATATATCTTTGGAGAGAGAGTGTGAAGCGTGCAAACCCTAGAAAACATTTTGACCAGTCAAAAGAATCCTCCTGCACAAATTATGCTCAAGTGTAGTTATCGAACCCGAGACCTCAAGTTTGATGAGCGAACAGGCTAACCAGCTACACAACCCTCCCGTTATGTTCAACAAGAGGAAAATGACCTTTTATACATTCCTGCATTCGTGTGACAAGCATGCCGTGTTTTTTGTGTGTGTGGGAGTCATTGGGATTTCAATCATAATCGTGTCATGTGGCTTTGGTGGTAAAACTATCCACAGTGGTGCAGAAATAATGCAGCCTTAGTCACCTTACCTCTCTCCGTGTAGTACGTTGGGTCCCACCAGTCAGAGGGTGAAACAAACAAATTAATAAGAAAAGTTAAAAGCGCCCAGTGTATCTTACCTCACACATCTCGCCATCGCCGGGAACACTGTCCAATCAATTGACCCCTCTGCTCGCTCACGTACTATTTTAAGTGAATCCTTATTATAACATGCACACAAATTTTGGGCACTTGTATTCGACTTAAGTCAGTGGGCCACCGTATCTCGTATACTTACTACTCCCTACATCTAGGTGTAATAAGTCATGTTAGAAGGTGCAACAGGACCAAGGTGCGTGCGTGTGCGTGTGTGTGTTTAACAGCATGTGTGTGTTAGAGAGAGTGACAGATCGACCTACTCCTACAGAGAGATGGTGTGTAGCATACGATTTTAGCCGCGAGATTCGGTGCATCCTCTCGTTTCCGGGCGTGTCTGGTAGGGACATGCGGACAACTGCCACGCCCGCTCCTGACCAGCCTGGCCCACCCAAAGCCCCTCCATTGCCCGCGTGTGCTTCCTGCCCGAAACGGTCAGCGCCGCTCCAAAGAATCGGTGCCGGATTCTTGCCCGGGCAGAGCGGACGCGACCTCTCACTGGCGCAAGAGTGATGGTTGCTTCGTCCGTCCAACTTACTGCTGGGTCTATGTGATTTGACGGCTCATTGGTCTTTATTACTGAGGTGGTAGGACTGCTGGATGTCCCACACTTTCGGCGAAAGGAGGTACTACTACTATATTACAATTTTCTCCATTCTTATAGCGGAGGCATGCAAGAGCAGTGAAAACACGCAGGCTCAGTGATTACATGGCCCACCTCACACTATCACCATGCGACACCTAACTCTTTACATAGTACTCCCTCCGTTCCTAAATATTACTAGATGAGTCCTCGCTGCTGTCATGAACAGCGGTATATCTCTCTGCGCAAAATTATCGATTTCATAGAACTAAAAAAACTCTATAAACGCATGAAAAATGTGGTAGCCAAACTGAATAAACTCCCATCATCATTTAGATCATCCCACGTAAGGAAAAAAGATCAGCCAACTCCTACTGCATAATGGGATTATATATTTCTTTTTGACATGTTAATGGGACTTAAAAGCTCACTTACATGCATGCTACCGGTGCATGCTTGCATGCAAACATGTTGATGTGATTTAAAACCCACTCACATGCATGTGCCACGGTATTTCTGCATGCTTGCATGTGGCTTAGTCTGAGCCTCTCAACGTCTAGATCAGACGGCTATTATGGACCGATTTACTTCATCTAACGGCTACATCAATTTTGATGATGTGGCTCAAGGAGAGGATAGATAATTCCTAGTAGTGGGGGCTAGCTATTACTAGTAGATAAGTCTTTGTAGAGATTCCACTACATATGGAACAAAATGAATGAATCTACACTTAAAATGCATCTATATACATCCGCATGTGGTTCATGGTGAAATCTCTACAAAGACTTATATTTAGGAACGAAGGAAGTACTAGTATAGTACGTATTGTAATTTATCAGCGAGATAAATTTGTACAATGCTATGAAGCTTCGACTTACATTACATGTATCTTGCGTCCAAGGTTCCCCGTTGCAACATTTCATCAAATACAAAGGAGACTAACATGCATGCTATTGCATCTTAATGATTGACTGATCATAGCAAATATGTACTCCCTCCGTTCCAAAATAAGTGTCTCAACTTTGTGCAAACTTTAGTACAAAGTTGTACTACTACTAAAGTTGACACTTATTTTGGAACAGAGGCAGCTAAAGAAAAAAACGATCCATGCAGTCCCTAGCCCTTGAACCGTGAACCCTGACTAGGCTTCAATTTGCTGGCAATGTTCAAGCTTCCTAATAAATGAAGTTTGCAACCTTTTGACCATCGGATCATTTTGTGCAGTTTCACCAAAATCGAGATGAGCATCCCTGTGGCAAAGAAATTGAAGAAGCGTGATTAGAATAAGATTACATGGACTAGTTGATGAGACATAAACTCATCACAAATACAGTACGTAGAAGCCAAGAGAGGTATAAAAGGGGCAAAGAAGTAGAGAAATATCCATAGGGAGTGATGTGGGCAGCTGGAGCAGTGGTGCAAGCCGGCTGTAAAGGGAGTTGTACCTGAGGGACGTAGCTCAACCTTGAGGAGGGCGGCGGGAGGCGGCAACTGCCCACGTCACGGCAGTGAGCAAGGGACGAAGGCAACCTCACCGGCTTTGTGAGAGAGAACGGCGGGGACCCTGATCGGGACGTGTCGACGGTGGGTTTTCGCCGTCGGCGGCAGCCACCGCATCTACACTAAGCATCTGCCCCCTTCCCCAAGCCGGACGTGATCCGCCGGGATGTTAGAGATGTGGCCACGATGCGTTTTGTGCGAGAGAGTGTGAAGAGAGCAACCTTGACAAGCAACCATGTAGGCTGGCCCGTCCTGACTATGTATATAGTGGAGCGGTTTCCTTTTCTCTCCATATGAACCTATCATATTGCGTATGTGCCACTGAAGAAAAAAAAACTTTATTTATAAATGACGTGGCACCTACTACTCGTTCTCCTATTAGCTTGCGCTTGGCATCTCCAAAATTAACCTTGCATTGGCTCTTCGCCTCTTCGGGAAGTCGAGCAATAATGGTAGTGCAGTATATATCGTTCTGGCTATATGAGACCGAATGAATTGCTACACGTCCACCACGTGAGCGAGGGTCGAGGGGCGAGGGAGAGTGCTACATGCGGAGCAAAATGAGTGAATCTACACTCTAAAATACGTCTATATACATCAGTGTTTGGAGTATGTACTAGTAGTTCATATTGAAATCTACTAAAGGACATATATATTCCAAACAATATGATATAATATCTATAACCAAGGTAGTAGGGACGAGGAGTAAATGGAGGGAGTAGTAATTTTTCTCCTTGTCATGCGAGCCACCACGCGCATGGGCGAGGGAGCGGGCATAAGGCGGAGCAAGCTTCACCTCATCCTGCGAGCCATCGCGCCCGTGGGCGGGGGAGACGACATACTAAGCAAGCTTCTCCTCGTTCTGCGAGTTGACGGGACACATCAAAAGTACTCCAGTGTATAGAGCCTTGCCTCTAAGGTAGGCCCCACATGGTTTGCCTCTTTTTTTTAATTTAACACAACGTGTCAAGTCGCAATTTGTTTGTTCACCCGTGGTAGACGATCCTCCCTCCACCAAGTGGACAACCAGTACACGTGCCAAATTACCATGTGGGCTGCCTTTTTCATACAAAAATGAGCTCCACCGTGTACCCGCGCGGGTGTGGTTGGGAAAGACACGGGAGTACGTGTTCCGTGCATGCACCTCTTCTCTTCGTGCACGTCCCCCACCTACGTGGGTGTGCGTGAGAGATACAAACCGCATTCGTGAGTGTTTTTTGTTTTGGGGTGGGGGTGGGGGCGGGGTGGGGGGTTGATTTCGTGAATTATTTGTGGGAATATGTGTCGACGACATCTCAAACAAAAATTTGCATGCAATGTGTGTGAAATGGAGGCCTATCCATATCATACATAGAGGGTCGGGCAATCCACGAGAAGAGATGGAGGGGTCATAGCTATCGATAGAGTCGAAGAGAGGATCAAGTGGGTGGGTGCGAGATTGATGAAGATAGCCATCGAAATTGTGTGTGTGTGCAAGTCAAAGATATAGGGCGACTGGCCTACCGAAACATTAGAGGGCACATGTCAAGTTTGTGTGTGGCAGGGAGACATGACTAGAGCGCTCGATGTATCGGTGTGTGTGGGGGAGGGGTGGGGAGGGTAGGCAGAGGCTTAACTATAGAGGTAGAACGACTCGTATATGTGTTGAGAAGGAGAGACCCAGCTATGTCTTGAGGGAGATCGGCCGACATCCATACATAACTGAAGGACGGGAAATATGATGGGACAGAGAGAGAGAGAGGAGAGAGAGAGAGAGGGAGGGAGAGGGAGCACTACAAAAAATACACTTCCGTGATGATACGTGTTTGTCACAGTAGGTCGCGTTCTTTGTCATGCATGTACATCCATGACAAATTTATGACAGAATCAAGATAGTCATACCTGTGCTGTCGTAGAAGTGTTCCATGACATTACCAAAATTATCATCACAGAAGTGTCCACTTCCATGACGATAAATCGCGTCACAGAAATGCTTTCGTCAAGGGTGACCGACACGTGGCATCCACCGTAACGGAACGCCGTTAAGCTATCGGGTCGGGTTTTGGATCCGATAACCCGTTAACAGCCCCGACCAATGGGGATTTTCCACGTGTAAAATCATCATTGGCTGGAGGAAACACGTGTCGGCTCATCGTTGGGACAGATGTCATCCACTCATTGGACAGAAGGCGCCTATGATACGTCGACACGTGGCACAGCCAATCAAGTTTAAATGGGCCGGCCCAACTAAAGGCCCACAAGATTTGGCGGCCGATAATGGGCCGGCCCAGTTAAAGGCCCACGAGATTTTGCAAACTATAATGGGCTGGCCCAGCTAAAGGCCCACAAGATTTCACGGGCCATAATAGGCCGGCCCAGGTAAAGGCCCACAAGATTTTTGTGTGCCATAATGGGCCGGCCCAGGTAAAGGCCCACGAGATTTCGCCGACATTAATGGGCTGGCCCAGCTGTAGGCCCACAAGATTTTGAGGACCCTAGTAGGCGGGCCCATTAACTGGCTGCCATGTTTTGGGCCAAATGCCGGCCCATAATTTATTCGGTCCATTAATGGCCTGCCATGTTCCGGGCCTAGTAATGGCCCATATAAGATCCGGCCCGTTAAATGCCTCCTACTTTCTGGGCCAAATCACGGCCCAGATCAGGTCCGACCCTTTAAGAGGCTTTGGGCTCAATTATGGCCCATATCAGATTCGGCCCGTTGACTGGACGCTATGCTTTTGGGCCCACGTGCTAAAGGCCCATTTAGTAATTCGGCCTGATAATAGTTTTGGCCTGTTAAGGGACCATTTAATATTTCGACCCTATATTAATTTCGGCCTGTTAAAAACCCGTCATATAGTTGGGCCTAACTATGGCCCGGTTTGCATCCGGCCTGCTCGCAGCCGATATCTGATTGGGCCAAACAAGGACCGAGACAAATCTGGCCTGTTAAAAGCCCGTGAATTGATTCGCACAATCATGGGCCGGGGTCCATTTCGGGCTGCCACCGGCCCGTGAGCTATTCGACACGTTTCAGGCCCAGACTACTTCTCAGCCTCCTAAAAGCCCATTGAGTTTTCTTGCGAAAAGAGGGCCGGGGGTTACTCGGCCTATTAAAGGCCCGAATCTACTAGTGGGCCAGTTTGACGGGGCCAATGATGCGGACCATACATCGTGATTGCATGACTGCCCGATTATGTACCGTAATTTTACGGTTTGGCCGGTTTACTGCGAAGACATGATATATATACAGTAAAATAACTGAAGCATCGTGAATAAGAAAAAACCTAGACTATAGAATAAAGAAATTACAACATATTACATCCACTAGGCATCAAAGTTCACCACTATGATAATAAAGCACAAGAAGACAACAGATTACATACACTGGGCATCAAAGATTGCCACCAGTGCAAATAAACACGCCGACAAAATAATATACAAAACCGACAACACTTCAATAGAGTTCAAGAAAGGTTGTGCCCTGCTGGGGAGCTGCAGCGCAAGCAGCTGAGCAAGATGATGAGACTGCGCTTGTTCAACACTTATATCTTCCTACTCTTAAAGATAAACAAGCAGAACGGATGATGGGGTTTTGCACATAAAAGTATCGTCAGTGCTGACAATTCATCACATTTCTTACTGACGAATAAAGTGACAAAGTTTAAAATTGCATTAACACAATATGGTATTGTTCAGGTCAAGACATGGCAGGAATTGACATTGTGAAGGAGTTGGCAGCTTCACGACACCTTGGATTACAGATCAAGAACTCATAAGTATCAATGGTTAGTGTGCTGTCAATTTAACCCATTTCAGATTGGCAAATAAAGCGGCGGTTTAAATAATAGTAGAATGATATGACATTGTTCATAGTTAAGACATTGCAGAATATGACATTGTGCTGTAGTGGGTAGGTTCACCACGCCACGGGATTACGGATGAAGAACAGAAGCATACATGCAGTGCAAAAGAAGATCACTTGCTCTGTATAGTTTAATTTACATGGTATGAAGGAACTTGGTTGTACAAGTGAAAACTTAAATTGAGAAGGACAAACTTTTGTTTATGAATGTCGGTGCGGGGACGACACCTATGGGATCACAAGAATCCCTACTACGGTTGCAGGGAGCGGGGTCGTGAGGAGAGCAGATCAAACAGATAGCACACGGGTTCTTTATCCAGGTTCGGGCCGCGAAGTGCGTAAAACTCTACTCCTGCTTTGGTGGTTCATTTATCTGCGTTCCTAAGCTAGCTATGGGGCGTCCAGAGCTCCAAAAAGCCGACTCCCCCTCCTGGTCACCTTGGTCCTCCTTTTATAGGGAAAGGGGTTGCCACAGTGACATCTGAGGAGGTGGAAAGGGTACTGATCATCTGAAGTTTATCCCTTGCATTACATGACAGGATGCCATAAATGCGTCTTGCTTAGGTGTCCTTGCTTTATCGGGGACGAGGGAGGGTCCAGTCTCGTCTGCCGCCGCCCCCTTTCGTGTTGACACGCACCTTGGCCAGCGGTGCCTGTGGTGCCATGTAAGTAGACAGGCAGCTGAGGTGGCGCAGTGGTGGGTCTCCATGAAGGTTCGCTTGCCGCCACGCAGGTGCCCGCCCAACTGGTTGGGTCGGCAGCCGCATGGTGGAGGCTCGACATGCTGGCCCCGATGGTGGCCCTATGGGTGTCCTTGGCAGGGGCCTTGCCGCAGCCCCGGCAAGGGTCTTGCCGTGGCGCCTGCCACAATCCCCGACAAGGCTCTTGCCGGGGGCCTTGTGGTCCCCCTTGGCCGGGATCCCGCCAAGGGTCGTCATCCTCTATAGTATGTATCTGATCTTTGGATGTCTTCACAAAGATCTGCATGCCACCACGGGGATATCTCCCAAATCCTTTGCCCCATGGGGGGGGGGGGTGGGCAGTGGACTCAAAGGTGATCCGCTCCGTGGGCGTGGGGCGAGCCGCCCCGGCAAGGGCCTTGCCGGGTTTTGCTAAAACCGCCCCCCGGCAAGGATCTTGCCGGGGGAGTCTGATTCGTCCCCTTTGCTCTTTCTGGACTTGGTCTTGGCGTAGTTCTGCTTCTTTCGAGCTTCGGCCTTACCTTGGCTCTCCTTCCTTGCCTTGCTTGAGTGTGGCGGCGCCCGGCTGCTCGACTGTGCACGGTTAAAAGGTGTACCCTTCTTTTCGTACACCGACAGGAGCCCCCGGGCCTGGGCCACACGTAAGTGCAATCGCGTCGTTGGGCTAGGCCCAAAAATGGTGCGCGGGCAGGCAGGGTGGTTTTTACCACGGTAAGTATTTTCGCGCGCTGCGCTTCCCACGCCTCCCGCGCGTGGCCCGGCGTGGGGAGGTGTGCGTGACGTGGGTGGCATGCGTGGGGCTGAGCTTTGCACGCATGCGTCCCGTCGCAGTTAATGTGAAAGGAGGCGGCCCATGTTTTCCCCCATAAGAAGGAATAATCGCGGGCGCACAGCTCACTTTCACCTCTTCTCTCGTACCTTTTCCAATCTCAGAGCCGCCGTTTCCTCTCTTCCTTCCCTCCTTAGCTCTCGCCGTCGCCCGCCATCGCTGCTTCGCCACCCTCCTCCCTTGCTCCTCTAGACTTCTTGGCCGCCATGGCGCCCAAATCCGCCAAGGGCAAGGGGGTGGCTAAGAGCTCTGGGACCGTGGAGCCGCCGGAGAGCGCGCTATCGGGGGACGGACCAGTCTGCCTTCTTCATCCCTCGTCGATTGGTGTTCATGATCTCCTGGCCTCCTTCAAGCCCTTATGGGGGTGAAGACGGGAGAGAATTGGGGCACCGGCGACGCCAGATTATTCCTGCCGCTACCGATCCTGCCCCAAACTGGTATCCTTTTTCGTCGATTACCTTTCTTGCGGGTTATGCCCCTTTTTCCGACTTTTTCTGCGACATCATGCACACCTTCGGCTTTCGCCTTTTGGATTTCACTCCGAATGCGGTGGCATGCTTGGCTCTCTTTGCGCATCTTTGCGAAGGCTTCGCCGGAGTGCAGCCCAATGTCACGACCGGTTTTTCAATAAAAATATTTATTGAGAAACCGACCTATAAATTCCAGTGTGATGAAAATCCTCCATACTGGTTGACAAAATCTTGATACAATAAGCCAGTAGCATATGATATATTACAGGGTCGAGCTGAAGTTGCTCAACAAATTATTACAAGCATGCCAATAATTATACATAGTGGCGGATATGACGTAGTGGAGTGGTGGCATACTACTGACTCGGGGTAAGGTGGTGGAATAACACAATGGAGTGGGTGATAAGACTCCTACACTGGCGGCTCATCGAGCGTCGAGGTGAGGCTCGGTGAATTTATTTGGGTAGCGGAAGCGAATATATCACAAAGGACTAATCCAGGGTCGCACGAGACCGACCGGGATTCCTCTAGGCGTCGGACTCGCTATCGAACTCTTCATCCATGAGATCGCCTTCGTCAGCATCTGGCCAAATCAACAAGCCAGGTGAGTACTTTGAAAGTACTTGCAAGACAGTTCAGACAAAAGATATAACAAATGTATGCATGAATGCGACATAATTAATTTTAACAAAGTGCAATCAAATCAGTATAGCAAGGTAAGTAAAAAGGGAATCGGCGGTAGTCCGCTCGAAAACCCAAAGAAGATAAACTCAAAACCGATCGGTGTCCGAGCGGCGCCTCGAAGGGTGAACAAATAAATAAAGCATGCCACGATCGGCGTCTAAGCGACACCTCATAAAGGGCTTATATTGAAAGAAAAGACATGCGTGCCGCAATGGACGTCGGAGTGACATCACGTAAAGGGCTTATAACAAAATTAAATAATAACAATGCCACAGCCGGACGTCGAGCGACATCGCGAAAAGGGCTTATAATTAAA
This sequence comes from Aegilops bicornis, assembly GCA_021605145.1. Classification (NCBI taxonomy): domain Eukaryota; kingdom Viridiplantae; phylum Streptophyta; class Magnoliopsida; order Poales; family Poaceae; genus Aegilops; species Aegilops bicornis. The sequence continues at coordinate 575,397,732 of CM038672.1, forward strand.
GTAAACAATAACACTGCCGCAGCCGGACGTCCGAGCGACATCGCAGAAAGGGCTTATAATTAAAGTAAATAATAACAATGCATGATCGGACGTCTGAGCGACATCACGAAAGGTCTTATAATTAAAGTAAACAATAACAATGCCGCAGTCGGATGTCTGAGCGACATTGCAGAAAGGGCTTATAATTCACTTCTCATATCGGTTAACTTGCAAGGAGTAGTGCTCATAGGAAAATATTCATCACATGATAATAAACGGGTTAGTCCATCCACAGGAATAAACAATTAACACTCATGTGGTTCTCAGGAGTTTCTGTCACCGAGACTGACATTTGACAAGATAAGATGAACACAGTACTTGGACATGAATAGAATGAATTCATGGATTTTTGACTCTGCAGAGTTTGTACTAAAATGTCCACAGCCAACGGATTTCCGTAGTCACGAAGGACTAGTTCCGTTTACGGTATTTCGGAGGAAACACAGCTAACCAGTACACACCCATCCTACCTCACGTTGCCAGGAATCACCCTAGACAGCGTTCAAGAAAAACTTTGAGACGGGGAGATCACTATCTCGAATAGCATGGGATCAAATTTATATACGCGCGCTCTAAGGGGTGCCCCCCTCTCGGTCCCAACCGGAAACACCCATGCCCCCTGACCGGATGAAAGGCTTTAATCCAGGGCCATGGAACCCTCATCCCGGCCTCTCGATTTGGTGTGTACCAGGAAGTGGTTTGCAACTTACTAAGTCGTATCCCTTGCGGAAAACATGTGGTAGTACGAAAGGGGGGACGGACGGGAATTGACTGATTTATGTTGACACTGGGTCAACGATCTAGCATAAGACTGGCATGCTACAACATTGCCATCTTACCCATTCTCATGCCAACTCATGGCCATGCAACATGTTTCCAACAACTCATGGATTTCCCGAAACTCACTTGCCTCAACTCTTACGAGATAAACTTTCATCGAGATGCTCATGAACATGCCATGATACTAAATTAATGCAAACATGCCCAAACACTCATCATATCAAAAGTTCAAACATGCTTGCCTGGTTCGGAGTAGTCGGGGCCTAGCTCGGTGAAGTTCGCGGTCCCGTCACCTCCTTCGGTATCTACGGTATACAAAAAAAATATACGCACTAACGTAAATACAAAGGGGTGCTAAAAAAATATTCCAAATATTTTTCAAATAAATCTGATAAAAAAACTAGACAAAATTTTGAAGAGGACAGAAAAATAATCACTCAAAAGTCCTTTTCTGTTTAAAATTTATAAGTGTTTTGGTCCAAGGACTTCTCTGTAATGAAACAGAAACTTCCCAGGGGGTTATGCAGAAAAGTCCAGAAAAACGGTTCAAACTGGAAAGCGCATTTTGCCAGAATACGCTTTCAGAAAACGGTTCGTTTAATAAAATTAGAGACTGACAGGCGGGTCCCACCCGTCAGGTTTAAAAATTTGAAAGGGGGGAGATGGAGCTCGTCGGCGCCCGAGGGCTGCGGGCGATCGCCATGGCGATCCACGGCGAGGCAGGAGGATCGGGTGGTACCTCCGTGCTTAGGGCGCCATTCCGCGTCGGTGGGTGGTGGTGGTGGTCGCCGGCGAGTACCACGTCGACAGCGGCCCTTGCTCCGGCGGACGGCGATTCGGGAGGGGTTGGATCTCGACAGAGAGTGCTGCGAAGAGCAAATTGAGGTGGGGGTTAGGCTCGGGTGCTCGAGAGGGTTCTTGTGAGGTTAGAGGCGCCGGGGGCGGCCTCACCGAGTGAATCGAGGTGGAGGCCGAGGCGGAGCAGGCGGCCGGAGTTGGGGGAGAATACCTCCTAGAGGTCCTCCTAGTAGCCTGGCGGAGTGTAGGTGAGGTGTAGGGATGCTGCGTGCTCGAGGGCGAGCTCGGGGCCCCTTTTTATAGGCGATCAGGGGGGTGGCCGTGAACGGAGTTCTCCGGCGAAGGTTACGGCGGCGCAGGGCTTGGTTGGGGTGGTTTAGCGGTTGAGCATCAACGTGGAGGCTCATCGCTCCATTTAGACGTTAAACGAGTTTGGACGAGGAGCTTTGGGGGGAGTTCGACGGAACGGGGCGGCGCGGGCCCGTCTGCGACAGAGGGCGCGCCCTGTGCTTGCCGGCCATGGCGACGGTGCAACGGGGGTGCGCTGGCGTGCAAGAGCCACACGGAGGGCCAGGGAACGTTGGGCGGCGACGGGTGGCGTGGCGAGCGGGCTCGGGCCTCGGCTGGCCGCCACGGTGGCGCAGCCACCACAGAAACCGCCAACACCGGGCGAGGCTCGCTGCCACTGACGCCTTTACATGCGTCCAAGGGGCGTCTGGCGCTCCGACCAGGAGGAGAGGTCGCAGAACGCCGCCAAAGACTGCTGACAGTGACCAGACCCTGACGAAGAAACTGAAACTCTGAATTTCTGAATTTCCTGAAAGTGCAAAGTGACAGTGCATGCTAGGTGTTTGACAGAATGATTTTGGTATGTGGGGATTTTTCCTTGAGCTTATTTTTGGTGGAGTGGCTTCTCATTGCAACTGGAGGTTGCCTGAATTTTGGTGGAATTTTTGGAGAAGAGGAGATATGAATTTCACCAAATTTGACAAATCTGGTCCAAACTTGCGTGCTGAAACTTGAAAATTTTGAAAAGAAGAAGAGTGGATCTTGATGGTTCTAGGTTGTGGGTGCGGTGGACTATCCAGAGTAGTTGGTTTGAGAACAAAACTCAAAGGCATTTAGGTACTTGCTTGGCAAATCACCTAGGCTCAAAATAATGGACAAAATTGTTTTGGGAAAAGAATTTAATGAAATAAAATCCAAAAATGAGTTGGACTTGTTGGGACAGAATATTAGAATTGTCCCAAAGGGAAGGAGGGGTTTTGGGAAGGTTTTCCACATGAGGCATGGTAAAACCATGGATGGTTTCAAAATAAGAGAAGACCCAAAATTCCTAGGGTTTTCTTCTAAAAGAAAAATAAATCCCAAAAACAAATTTGAGAAGGGGGAAAATCAGAAGAAAGGTTTTTAATAACCAACACCAGAGTTGAAGAAGGTGCCAAAATAAAATCTTTTGTCAAAGGGGAAATTCTTGAGAGAAGGAGATTTTTGGAAGGGTTTAAATGACCTTCAAAACCAACAAAGTTTTGCCGAAAACCAAAACAAAATTTTGGAGTGTCACAACACCTACCCCCTTAGGAAAAATCTCGTCCCCGAGATTCCAGCTGATCCTCAAATAAATGTGGGTGCTCTGTCCGAAGAAAATCCTCTCTTTCCTAAGTGGCTTCACTCTCGGTGTGGTTGCTCCACTGAACGTTGAAGAACTTGATGGTTTTCTGTCGGGTTCTCCTTTCAGACTCTTCCAAGATTTTATTGGATGCTCTCGATATGTGAGGTCTGGCTGCACGTCAATGTTTTCATGGGGTACTTGTTTCTCTGGGTTGCTCACGCACTTCCTCAATTGCGAGACATGGAACACGTCGTGGACGTCGGATAAATCTTGAGTAAGTCTAGCTGGTAGGCTACCGTGCCTTTACGTGCCACTATGCAGAATGGTCCGATGAATCTTGGTGCTAGCTTCCCTTTAATCTTGAATCGATGTAGGCCTCTCATAGGGGATACTCGTAGGTACACAAATTCACGGGTTCAAAGCTGATTCCCGATGTTTTTGATCGTAATAACTCTTACATCGACTTTGGGCTGTCTTGAGTCGGTCCTTAATCACCTTGACCTTATCTTCAGCCTCTTTGAGCATGTGTGGGCCGAAGATATGGCTGTCTCCGGTTTCCGACCAATTTAGCGGGGTATGACATCTTCGCCCGACAAAGCCTCAAATGGTGCCATGCAGGCTGGCCTGATAACTGTTGTTATATGCGAATTCTGCGTATGGTAAGCTCTCTTCCCAACTTGTCCCATAGGTGAGGACACATGCCCTCAGCATATCTTCTAGAAATCTGGTTTACTCGCTCAGTTTGCCCATACATGCAGGGGTGGTATGCGATCTTGAATGCCGGTGAGTTCTCGTGAGCTTGTTGTAAGTGATCCAAAAATTGGGAGGCGAATTGAGTGCCTCTGTCTCGAGATTATTTTCTTTGGGACTCCATGTAAGGCGGGCGATACGGGAAAGATAGAGCCTAGCAAGCTTCCGAGTGGTGTGGGTTGTCTTCACGGGGATGAAGTGTGCTACTTTAGTCAATCTATCGTTGATGACCCAAATGGCGTTATTTCCGTGCCATGACCGAGGTAGCCCAACAATAAAATCCATCCCAATCTCGTCCCATTTCCACTTGGGTATTTTATTTGGCTGTAAAAGTCCGGCCGGTTTCTGATGCTCGGCTTTGATGCGTTGAGAAGAGTCACAACATTGTCGATGTACGTGGCTATGTCTCTTTTAGACCTTGCCACCAATATTTTCCTGAATATCCTTGTACATTTTGTCCCTCCGGGATGTATCGAATACGGGCGGTGTGGCCTTCAGCTAAGATCTGCTGCTTAAGATCCTTGATATTTGATGCATAAAGTCTATCCTTACCACAATATTCCCCGCTTATCGATAATGAATTCAGGGCCTTGCCCAAACTCACTTTCCGTTTAATGCCTTCAATCTTTGGGGTGTCCATGCTGAGCCTCTTTAATTGTCTCCATTAGAGTGGGCTGTATTTCTAAATTTGATATGCTGCCTTCGGTGACTACCAAAGAGTTGAGTTTAGCAAACTCCTGCTGGAATTCAGGCCTCGAGGTTTGGCAGGCCATCGTCGTTTGGGCTAGGGTTCCGACTTAGGGCGATACGCCACTACATTTGCTTTTCCCGGGTGGTAGTGGATTCCAACATCATAATCCTTCACTAGTTCCAACCAGCGTCGTTGCCTCAAATTCAGTTCCGGTTGTGTGAAAATATACTTGAGGCTCTTATGGTCCGTATATATCTCACAACGATTTCCAAGTAAAAAGTGTCTCCATTCTTTGAGTGCATGTATAACTGCTGCTAACTCCAGGTCATGAGTAGGATAATTTTCTTCATGTTTGCGAAGTTGTCTGGAGACATATGCGACTACCTTGCCTTCTTGCATCAACACGCATCCGAGGCCTTTCCGGGATGCATCGCAATATACCTCAAAATTCTTGTGTATGTCCGGCACAATTAATACTGGTGCTGACGTTAATTTCCTCTTTAATTCTTGGAAACTTTTCGCAAGCTTCCGTCCATTCAAACTTCTGTCTTTCTTGAGTAGTTGCGTCATTGGCTTTGCTATGGTGGAGAATCCTTCAATAAATCTTCGGTAGTATCCTGCCATTCCCAAGAAACTTTGTAAATGCGTTACATTTGGCTGGTGGCTTCCAGCCAAATCTGACCTTGACCTTTTCGGATCTACGGCAATACCTTCTTGGGTCAGTACGTGGCCCAGAAAACCTACTTGCTTTAGCCAAAATTCACACTTGCTGAATTTAGCGTACAATTGATGTTTCCTGAGTTCCCCTAGTACAATTCGGAGATGTTCAGCATGCTCTTCTGGTGTTTTGGAGTATACCAGAATATCATGGATAAATACCACAACAAACTTGTCCATAAACTTCATGAATACTTTGTTCATGAGGTGAACAAAATATGCGGGGGCGTTTGTTAATCCGAATGGCATTACGGTGAACTCATACAATCCGTATCTGGAGGTGAAATCTGTCTTGGGAATATCTTCGGTTCGCACTTTCAACTGATGGTATCCCAACCTCAAGGCAATCTTTGAGAATACCTTGGCCCGAGCGAGCTGATCAAATAAATCATTTATTCGTGGCATCGGATATTTGTTCTTGATTGTGACCATGTTAAGTGCTCGGTAGTCTATGCACAATCTCAGGGTTCCATCCTTCTTTTTGGAAAATAAAATCGGTGAACCCCAGGGTGAGGAGCTGGCTCGTATATAACCCTTGTACAGTAATTCTTTTATTTGCTTCTTCACTTCTACCAATTCGGATGGTGCCATTCTATATGGTTTCTTGTATATGGGGCGGTTCCGGGTGCTAGCTCAATGCTGAACTCTATCTGTCGATCTGGTGGCATGCCTGGTAGCTCTTCGGGAAATACATCTGGAAATTCACACACTACTGGAACCTTGCTCAATTCAGAAATATCCACCTTGTTCAATCTCGGTTGCTGGGATATTTTTCTTTCCTTGGCTGAAACCTTTATGGTCTTCCCGTGGTGGTGGGTGAGAATTACGGTCCGGTTGAAACGATCAATAAAACCTTTGTTGGTGGTTAACCAATCCATCCCTAGGATGACATCCAACCCTTTATTTTCCAACACGATAAGATTTACGTGAAACTTCAACCCTTCAAACTCGATAACCACACCCTGGCAATAACTCTGGGTAACTTGCTTAATTCCAGGGGACTTGACGATCATAGATTTTTCCAAGGGAAGCATCGAAAAATTATTTTGCAAGGCAAAACTTTTCAAACGAATGAGTGAGAAGCTCGAGAATCAAACAAAACAATGGCGAGTCTTGTGTTGAGGGAAGCGCACCGAGTCACGATATCCGGGGCATTTTGTGCTTCCTCTTTGGTCACGTGGTTCAGATGACCCTTCACGTGGTTGTTATTTGGGTTGAAATTGTTGCGCTTTGGCGCGAATTATTGCCTCCGTTGTTCAGCTTTGGGGTCGAGTTCCTTGGCTTGGGGCCTTTGCTTGGCATAGTGCCCTTCTTCTCCTAAGCGTAACAGTAACGCCTTTAGGCGGTATGTGAACTCCTTGTCCCTTGCATGAAAATTCTTGATTGGGCGTGAGGCGCTTGTCGTGGGTTTGGGTGTCCAGTTTTACGAACATCTGTCTTGCTGCGGTGGTTGCGGGCATGATTAGTCTGGTCCCTCTTCCGCTTGCGGAAATCTTCTAAGCTGCATCTCTCATTTTCCAGGGTAATGGCCTTATCCACCAGCGTCTTAAAATCTGGAAAGGTGTGCACGACCAGTTGGCATTTAAGCGCGGGCGTCAGTCCGTCTAGAAAATTTTCCATCTCCTTGCTTTCAGACATACGCTCCTCGTTGGCGTAGCGAGATAGCAGAGTAAACTGACTATTGTATTCTGACACCGTCATTGTCCTTTGCTTGAGGTCATCAAATTCTCTCTTTTTGATCTTCATAAGACTCTTAGGAATATGTGCCCCACGAAAACCTTCTTTAAATTCCTCCCATGTTATATTATTTTCGTTGGGGTGCATGTGTAGGAAATTTTGCCACCACGATGCGGCTGCTCCAGTGAGATAGTGCGGAGCATAAAGCACTTTCTCAAGGTCTGAACACTGGGCAATAATTAATTTTCTTTCCATGTCTCCAAGCCAGTCCTCGGCTTCAAGAGGTTTGTCAGTGTGAGAAAAAGTTTGGGGACGTGTCTTCTGTAGCTCAGATAACTTTGATTGCTGCTGATACTTTCCACGGTGATTTCCCATATTGATGACTTGGTTCATCATTTCGTGATGTTGTTGCTGACTTTGCTCATAAAGACGACACATTTGGGAAAGTGCCGTTTCACTTTATCTGTTGACTTGACTGCTTACAGGTGAAATTTTTGCTTGGGGTGTGCCAAAATTTTCCTCGGCGGAGTTGGCATGGAGCGCGTCAAAGGAAGAGACATTGTTCACTCTGGGGATATATTTTGTAAAACTCATAAGAAAAGAAATTGAGTCACAAAAGTCAATAAATTCATGAAGACGGAAAAGTCTTAAATGCTCCAAGATTTTTCAAGAGAATAAACGTTTGCGCACGGAGAAGGACTGCTCATTACATATCTTACACGCAAGCAGTAATTATACAATACATCACTCAGGATATGCGTATATATTCCTGACATGTTATTTAGGCTAGAGCACTCCTCTAGTTCCTACATGATGCGCGAACAAGCTACTTCTCACAGCCTAAGTACATATAAACATATCGTACAAGTCGGTACATCGCATGGCGGTTAAGCGTACTCAGTCGGAGATGGTAAGGATTTCCCTTGGCCTGCCAAGGGTGAGGTATGATGAGGCTGGGGACTCAACCTCCTCTTCGGTGATAGGCTCCAGAGATGAAGTGCTGCGCTGAGTTGGTGGAGCAGGTGCCCTATCTTGGGACAACTCGAACATGGCCGGCACGAGGGATGGTGCAGAACGAACCGGAGTAGGCGCAATGACATGGTTGAACTCCTCCGTGGTAGGCAGGCGACGAGTAGTGGTGAGAGCAGTAGGAGCAAAAGATGCTGATGACGAGACGAAAGTCAGCGGCGATGCGGCGCGCAGGAGCTCCCTCCTGTTGGCGGCACAGCCATGGACTGAGTCCATGCGGGCAGCTACAAAGACGTCCACCAGGTTGTCGAAGGCTACCTCCAAAGCCCAGAGATACTCGATAAGCATCTCAAAGGCTTCGTCTCGTTCTCCTCTGGGGCAAGAGAACGCGTAGTGGCAGGTGTATGGCACGTGACATGGCAGGTAGCGGTAACGACGAGTCTTCATCGAAGGAAGGATATCCACGAGGCGAGCTATCGCCTCACGGGCTGCCATCTGCGGTGCATGATTCTCTGTGGGCATGGCTCTCCCCAAGAACCGAAAGCGCTCAACTCGCCCTCCCTTGAATTGCACATGGCTTGGTGCATGGTTAGACGGTCATTGACCTTGTCTGAGAGAGTGAGAAGAGGCGCAGAGATGGCCCCATCGCGACTTGGACGATGAAGGAGAGAAGCTTGACGAACCCATCGGGCATGTTGGCGAACATCTGTGACACGCAGTCGTTGCCAGCCATCTACAAAAGTAGACAAAAATCCTGAGTAGTCAAATCATAAATTTATGCTGACTGTCAGAAATTGACTACGTTTGTAAAAATTAATTAATAGCTCTATATGATAATAACTGATTAGCGATCGCACCTAGTGGCTTCCTCTGATTAGCACGGCTCTGGTACCAAGCTTGTCACGACCGGTTTTCAATAAAATATTTATTGAGAAACCGACCTATAAATTCCGGTGTGAGGAAAATCCTCCATCTTGGTAGACAAAATCTTGATACAATAAGCCGGTAGCATATGATATATTATGTGGTCGAGCTGAAGTTGCTCAACAAATTATTACAAGCACGCCAATAATTATACATAGTCGCGGATATGACGTAGTGGAGTGGTGGCATACTACTGACTCGGGGTAAAGTGGTGGAATAACACAATGGAGTGGGTGATAAGACTCCTACACTGGCGGCTCATCGAGCGTCGAGGTGAGGCTCGGTGAATTTATTTGGGTAGCGGAAGCGAATATATCACAGTGACTAATCCAGGGGTCGCACGAGACTGACTGGGATTCCTCTAGGCGTCGGACTCGCTATCGAACTCTTCATCCATGAGATCGCCTTAAATCGACATCGGCCAAATCAACAAGCCGGTGAGTACTTTGAAAGTACTGCAAGACAGTTCGGATAAAAGATATAACAAATGTATGAATGAATGCGACATGATTAATTTTAACAAAGTGCAATCAAATCAGTATAGCAAGGTAAGTAAAAAGGGAATCGGCGGTAGTCCGCTCGAAAACCCAAAGAAGATAAACTCAAAACCGATCGGGTGTCTGAAGCGACGCCTCGAAGGGTGAACATATAAATAAAGCATGCCGATTCGGGCGTCTAAGCGACACCTCATAAAGGGCTTATATTGAAAGAAAAGACATGCGTGCCGCAGTCGGACATCGGAGCGACATCACAGAAAGGGCTTATAACAAAATTAAATAATAACAATGCTGCAGTCGGACGTCTGAGTGACATCGCAGAAAGGGCTTATAATTAAAGTAAACAATAACAATGCCGCAGTCGGACGTCTAAGCGACATCGCAGAAAGGGCTTATAATTAAAGTAAATAATAACAATGCCGCAGTCGGACGTCTGAGCGACATCGCAGAAAGGGCTTATAATTAAAGTAAACAATAACAATGCCGCAGTCGGATGTCTGAGCGACATTGCAGAAAGGGCTTATAATTCACTTCTCATATCGGTTAACTTGCAAGGAGTAGTGCTCATAGGAAAATATTCATCACATGATAATAAACGGGTTAGTCCATCCACGAGAATAAACAATTAACACTCATGTGGTTCTCGGGAGTTTACGTCACGAGACCGACATTTGACAAGATAAGATGAACACGATACTTGGACATGAATAGAATGAATTCAGGATTTTTGACTCTGCAGAGTTTGTACTAAAATGTCCACAGCCAACGGATTCCGTAGTCACGAAGTACTAGTTCCGTTACGGTATTTCGGAGGAAACATAGCTAACCAAGACACACCCATCCTACCTCACGTTGCCGGAATCACCCTAGGCGGTGTTCAAGAAAAACTTTGAGACGGGAGATCACTATCTCGAATAGCATGGGATCAAATTTATATCTGGCGCTCTAAGGGTGCCCCCTCTCGGTCCCAACCGGAAACACCCATGCCCCTGACCGGATGAAAGGCTTTAATCCAGGGCCATGGAACCCTCATCCCGCCTCTCGATTTGGTGTGTACCAGGAAGTGGTTTGCAACTTACTAAGCCGTATCCCTTGTGGAAAACATGTGGTAGTACGAAAGGGGGGACGGACGGGAATTGACTGATTTATGTTGACACTGGGTCAACGATCTGGCATGCTACAACACTGCCATCTTACCCATTCTCATGCCAACTCATGGCCATGCAACATGTTTCCAACAACTCATGGATTTCCCGAAACTCACTTGCCTCAACTCTTACGAGATAAACTTTCATCGAGATGCTCATGAACATGCCATGATACTAAATTAATGCAAACATGCCCAAACACTCATCATATCAAAAGTTCAAACATGCTTGCCTGGTTCGGAGTAGTCGGGGCCTAGCTCGGTGAAGTTAGCGGTCCCGTCACCTCCTTCGGTATCTACGGTATACAAAAAAAATATACGCACTAACGTAAATACAAAGGGGTGATAAATAAATATTCCAAATATTTTTCAAATAAATCTGATAAAAAACTAGACAAAATTTTGAAGAGGACAGAAAAAGAATCACTCAAAAATCCTTTTCTTTTTAAAAATTAAAAGTGTTTTGGTCCAAGGACTTCTACGTAATGAAATGTAAACTTCCTGGGGGTTATGCAGAAATGTCCGTAAAAAGCGGTTCAAACCGAAAGCGCATTTTTCCAGAATACGCTCTCGAAAAGCAGTTCGCTTTAATAAAATGAGAGATCGACAGGCGGTCCCACCGTCAGGTTTAAAATTTGAAAGGGGGAGACCGAGCTCGCCGGGCGCCGAGGCTGCGGTGGTCGCCGGGCGGCGATCCATGGCGAGGCGGGAGGATCGGGTGGTACCTCCGTGCTCAGGCGCCATTCCACGTTGGTGGGTGGTGGTGGTGGTCGCCGGTGAGTACCACGTCGACGGCGGCCTTTGCTCCGTGGACGGCGATTCGGGAGGGGTTGGATCTCGCCGGAGAGTGCTGCGAAGAGCAAATTGAGGTGGGGGTTAGGCTACTGGGTGCTCGAGAGGGTTGCTGACGAGGTTAGGGCGTCGGGGAAGGCCTCACCGGAGTGAATCGAGGTGGAGGCCGAGGCGGAACGGGGCGGCCGGAGTTGGGGGAGGAGACCTCCTCGAGGTCCTCCTAGTAGCCTGGCGGAGTGTAGGTGAGGTGTAGGGATGCTGCGTGCTCGAGGGCGAGCTCGGGGCCCCTTTTTATAGGCGACCAGGGGGGGTGGCCGTGAATGGAGTTCTCCGGCGAAGGTTACGGCGGCGCAGGGCTTGGTCGGGGTGGTTTAGCGGTTGAGCATCAACGTGGAGGTCTACTGGCTCCATTTAGATGTTAAACGAGTTTGGACGACGAGCTTTGGGGGAGTTCGACGGAACGGGGCGGCGCGGGCCCGTCGGCGGCAGAGGGCGCGCCCTGTGCTTGCCGGCCACGGCGACGGTGCAAGGGGGGTGCGCTGGCGTGCAAGAGCCACGCGGAGGGCCAGGGAACGTTGGGCGGCGACAGGTGGCATGGCGAGCGGGCTCGGGCCCTCGCTGGCCGCCACGGGTGGCGCGGCCACCACAGAAACCGCCAACGCCGGCGAGGCTCGCCGCCACCGACGCTTGCATGCGTCCAAGGGGGCGTGCGGCACTCCGGCCAGGGAGGAGAGGTTGCATAGCGTGCAGCGACTGCTTGACAGGTGACCAGACCCTGACGAAGAAACTGAAACTCTGAATTTCTGAATTTACTGAAAGTGCAAAGTGACAGTGCATGCTAGGTGTTCGACAGAATGATTTTGGTATGTGGGGATTTTTCCTTGAGTTGATTTTTGGTGGAGTGGCTTCTCATTGCAACTGGAGGTTGCCTGAATTTTGGTGGAATTTTTGGAGAAGAGGAGATATGAATTTCACCAAATTTGACAAATCTGGTCCAAACTTGCAGAAGCTGAAACTTGAAAATTTTGAAAAGAAGAAGAGTGGATCTTGATGGTTCTAGGTTGTGGGTGCCAGGGACTATCCAGAGTAGTTGGTTTGAGAACAAAACTCAAAGGCATTTAGGTACTTGCTTGGCAAATCACCTAGGCTCAAAATAATGGACAAAATTGTTTTGGGAAAAGAATTTAATGAAATAAAATCCAAAAATGAGTTGGACTTGTTGGGACAGAATATTAGAATTGTCCCAAAGGGGAAGGAGGGGTTTTGGGAAGGTTTTCCACATGAGGCATGGTAAAACCATGGATGGTTTCAAAATAAGAGAAGACCCAAAATTCCTAGGGTTTTCTTTTAAAAGAAAAATAAATCCCAAAAACAAATTTGAGAAGGGGAAAATCAGAAGAAAGGTTTTTAATAACCAACACCAGAGTTGAAGAAGGTGCCAAAATAAAATCTTTTGTCAAAGGGGAAATTCTTGAGAGAAGGAGATTTTTGGAAGGGTTTAAATGACCTTCAAAACCAACAAAGTTTTCTTTGAAAACCAAAACAAAATTTTTGGAGTGTCACAACACCTACCCCTTAGGAAAAATCTAGTCCCCGAGATTCCAGCTGATCCTCAAATAAATGTGGGTGCTCTGTCCAAGAAAATCCTCTCTTTCCTAAGTGGCTTCACTCTCGGTGTGGTTGCTCCAATCGAACGTTGAAGAACTTGATGGTTTTCTGTCGGGTTCTCCTTTCAGACTCTTCCAAGATTTTATTGGATGCTCTCGATATGTGAGGTCTGGCTGCACGTCAATGTTTTCATGGGGTACTTGTTTCTCTGGGTTGCTCACGCACTTCCTCAATTGCGAGACATGGAACACGTCGTGGACGTCGGATAAATCTTCGGGTAAGTCTAGCTGGTAGGCTACCGTGCCTTACGTGCCACTATGCGTAATGGTCCGATGAATCTTGGTGCTAGCTTCCCTTTAATCTTGAATCGATGTAGGCCTCTCATAGGGGATACTCGTAGGTACACAAATTCACCGGGTTCAAAGCTGATTCCCGATGTTTTTGATCGTAATAACTCTTACATCGACTTTGGGCTGTCTTGAGTCGGTCCTTAATCACCTTGACCTTATCTTCAGCCTCTTTGAGCATGTACGGGCGAAGATATGGCTGTCTCCGGTTTCCGACCAATTTAGCGGGGTATGACATCTTCGCCCGACAAAGCCTCAAATGGTGCCATTTGCAGGCTGGCCTGATAACTGTTGTTATATGCGAATTCTGCGTATGGTAAGCTCTCTTCCCAACTTGTCCCATAGGTGAGGACACATGCCCTCAGCATATCTTCTAGAAATCTGGTTTACTCGCTCAGTTTGCCCATCTGTCTGGGGGTGGTATGCGGTACTGAATGCCAGCTGAGTTCTCAGAGCTTGTTGTAAGTGATCCCAAAATTGGGAGACGAATTGAGTGCCTCTGTCCGAGATTATTTTCTTTGGGACTCCATGTAAGCAGACGATACGGGAAAGATAGAGCCTAGCAAGCTTCTGAGTGGTGTGGGTTGTCTTCACGGGGATGAAGTGTGCTACTTTAGTCAATCTATCAGTGATGACCCAAATGGCGTTATTTCCGTGCCATGACCGAGGTAGCCCAACAATAAAATCCATCCCAATCTCGTCCCATTTCCACTTGGGTATTTTATTTGGCTGTAAAAGTCCGGCCGGTTTCTGATGCTCGGCTTTGATGCGTTGAGAAGAGTCACAACATGCGATGTACGTGGCTATGTCTCTTTTTAGACCTTGCCACCAATATTTTTCCTGAATATCCTTGTACATTTTTGTCCCTCCAGGATGTATCGAATACGGGGCGGTGTGGCCTTCAGCTAAGATCTGCTGCTTAAGATCCTTGATATTTGGTACGCAAAGTCTATCCCGTACCACAATATTCCACCTTATCGATAATGAATTCGGGGCCTTGCCCAAACTCACTTTCCGTTTAATGCCTTCAATGCTTGGGGTGTCCATGCTTGAGCCTCTTTAATTGTCTCCATTAGAGTGGGCTGTATTTCTAAATTTGATATGCTGCCTTGGTGACTACCAAAGAGTTGAGTTTAGCAAACTCCTGCCGGAATTCAGGCCTCGGGTTTGGCGAGGCCATCGTCGTTTGGGCTAGGGTTCCGACTTAGGGCGCCTGCCACTACATTTGCTTTTCCTGGGTGGTAGTGGATTCCAACATCATAATCCTTCACTAGTTCCAACCAAGCGTCGTTGCCTCAAATTCAGTTCCGTTTGTGTGAAAATATACTTGAGGCTCTTATGGTCCGTATATATCTCACAACGATTTCCAAGTAAAAAGTGTCTCCATTCTTTGAGTGCATGTATAATCGCTGCTAACTCCAGGTCATGAGTAGGATAATTTTCTTCATGTTTGCGAAGTTGTCTGGAGACATAAGCGACTACCTTGCCTTCTTGCATCAACACGCATCCGAGGCCTTTCCGGGATGCATCGCAATATACCTCAAAATTCTTGTGTATGTCCGGCACAATTAATACCGGTGCTGACGTTAATTTCCTCTTTAATTCTTGGAAACTTTTCTCGCAAGCTTCCGTCCATTCAAACTTCCTGTCTTTCTTGAGTAGTTGCGTCATTGGCTTTGCTATGGTGGAGAATCCTTCAATAAATCTTCGGTAGTATCCTGCCATTCCCAAGAAACTTTGTAAATGCATTTACATTTGGCCGGTGGCTTCCGATAAATGCACGGCCTTGACCTTTTCGGATCTACGGCAATACCTTCTTGGAGTCAAGATGGCCCGTAAAACCTACTTGCCTTAGCCAAAATTCACACTTGCTGAATTTAGCGTACAATTGATGTTTCTGAGTTCCCCTAGTACAATTCGGAGATGTTCAAAGATGCTCTTACGGTGTTTTGGAGTATACAGTAATATCATGGATAAATACCACAACAAACTTGTCCATAAACTTCATGAATACTTTGTTCATGAGGTGAACAAAATATCTTGAGGCGTTTGTTAATCCGAATGGCATTACGGTGAACTCATACAATCCGTATCTGGAGGTGAAATCTGTCTTGGGAATATCTTCGGTTCGCACTTTCAACTGATGGTATCCCAACCTCAAGGCAATCTTTGAGAATACCTTGGCCCGAGCGAGCTGATCAAATAAATCATTTATTCGTGGCATCGGATATTTGTTCTTGATTGTGACCATGTTAAGTGCTTTCATTAGTCTATGCACAATCTCGTGGTTCCATCCTTCTTTTGGAAAATAAAATCGGTGAACCCCAGGGTGAGGAGCTGGCTCGTATATAACCCTTGTACAGTAATTCTTTTATTTGCTTCTTCACTTCTACCAATTCGGATGGTGCCATTCTATATGGTTTCTTGTATATGGGGCGGTTCCGGGTGCTAGCTCAATGCTGAACTCTATCTCTCGGTCTGGTGGCATGCCTGGTAGCTCTTCAGGAAATACATCCGGAAATTCACACACTACTGGAACCTTGCTCAATTCAGAAATATCCACCTTGTTCAATCTCGGTTGCCGGGATATTTTTCTTTCCTTGGCTGAAACCTTTATGGTCTTCCCGTGGTGGTGGGTGAGAATTACGGTCCGGTTGAAACGATCAATAAAACCTTTGTTGGTGGTTAACCAATCCATCCCTAGGATGACATCCAACCCTTTATTTTCCAACACAATAAGATTTACGTGAAACTTCAACCCTTCAAACTCGATAACCACACCCTGGCAATAACTCTGGGTAACTTGCTTAATTCCAGGGGACTTGACGATCTTAGATTTTTCCAAGGGAAGCATCGAAAAATTATTTTGCAAGGCAAAACTTTTCAAACGAATGAGTGAGAAGCTCGAGAATCAAACAAAACAATGGCAGGTCTTGTGTTGATGGAAACGTACCAAGTCACGATATCCGGGGCATTTTGTGCTTCCTCTTTGGTCACGTGGTTCAGATGACCCTTCCTGTGGTTGTTATTTGGGTTGAAATTGTTGCGCTTTGGCGCCAATTATTGCCTCCGTTGTTCAGCTTTGGGGTCGAAGTTCCTTGGCTTGGGGCACCGCTTGGCATAGTGCCCTTCTTCTCCACAAGCGTAACAGTAACGCCTGGGCGGTATGTGAACTCCTTGTCCCTTGCATGAAAATTCTTGATTGGGCGTGAGACGCTTGTCGTGGGTTTGGGTGTCCAGTTTTTACGAACATCTGTCTTGCTGCGGTGGTTGCGGGCATGATTAGTCTGGTCCCTCTTCCGCTATGGAAATCTTCTAAGCTGCGTCTCTCATTTTCGAGGTAATGGCCTTATCCACCAGCGTCTTAAAATCTGGAAAGGTGTGCACGACCAGTTGGCATTTAAGCCCAAGGCCAAATTGCCTAGAAAATTTTCCATCTCCTTGCTTTCGGACATACGCTCCTCGTTGGCGTGGCGAGATAGCGAGTAAACTGACTATTGTATTACGACACCGTCATTGTCCTTGCTTGAGGTCATCAAATTCTCTCTTTTGATCTTCATAAGACTCTTAGGAATATGTGCCCCACGAAAACCTTCTTTAAATTCCTCCCATGTTATATTATTTTCGTTGGGGTGCATGTGTAGGAAATTTTGCCACCACGATGCGGCTGCTCCAGTGAGATAGTGCGGAGCATAAAGCACTTTCTCAAGGTCTGAACACTGGGCAATAATTAATTTTCTTTCCATGTCTCCAAGCCAGTCCTCGGCTTCAAGAGGTTTGTCAGTGTGAGAAAAAGTTTGGGGACGTGTCTTCTGTAGCTCAGATAACTTTGATTGCTGCTGATACTTTCCACGGTGATTTCCCATATTGATGACTTGGTTCATCATTTCGTGATGTTGTTGCTGACTTTGCTCATAAAGACGGCACATTTGGGAAAGTGCCGTTTCACTGTCCTGTTGACTTGACTGCCCCTGGGTGAAATTTTTGCTTGGGGGTGTGCCAAAATTTTCCTCCGACGGAGTTGGCATGGAGCGTCCCAAGGACGAGACATTGTTCACTCTGGGGATATATTTTGCAACACTCATAAGAAAAGAAATTGAGTCACAAAAGTCAATAAATTCATGAAGACGGAAAAAGTCGCAAATGCTCCAAGATTTTTCAAGAGAATAAACGTTTGCGCATGGAGAAGGACTGCTCATTACATATCTTACATGCAAGCAGTAATTATACAATACATCACTCAGGATATGCGTACATATTCCTGACATGTTATTTAGGCTAGAGCACTCCTCCGGTTCCTACATGATGCTTGTGAACAAGCTACTTCTCACAGCCTAAGTACATATAAACATATCGTACAAGTCGGTACATCGCATGGCGTTAAGCGTACTCGATCGGAGATGGTAAGGATTTCCCTTGGCCTGCCAAGGGTGAGGCGCTTGATGAGGCTGGGGATTCAACCTCCTCTTCGGTGATAGGCTCCAGAGATGAAGTGCTGCGCTGAGTTGGTGGAGCAGGTGCCCTATCTTGGGACAACTTGAACATGAGCGGGCACGAGGGGTGGTGCAGAACGAACCGGAGTAGGCGCAATGACATGGTTGAACTCCTCCGTGGTAGGCAGGCGACGAGTAGTGGTGAGAGCAGTAGGAGCAAAAGATGCTGATGACGAGACGAAAGTCAGCGGCGATGCGGCGCGCAGGAGCTCCCTCCTGTTGGCGGCACAGCCATGGACTGAGTCCATGCGGGCAGCTACAAAGACGTCCACCAGGTTGTCGAAGGCTACCTCCAAAGCCAGAGATACTCGATAAGCATCTCAAAGGCTTCGTCTCGTTCTCCTCTCGGGGCAAGAGAACGCCAGAGTGGCAGGTGTATGGCACGTGACATGGCAGGTAGCGGTAACGGCGAAGTCTTCATCGAAGGAAGGATATCCCTGAGACGAGCTATCGCCTCACGGGCTGCCATCTGCAGTGCATGATTCTCTGTGGGCATGGCTCTCCCCAAGAACCGAAAACGCTCAACTCGCCCTCCCTTGAATTGCACCGCGGCTTGGTGCATGGTTAGACGGTCATTGACCTTGTGCTGAGAGAGTGAGAAGACTGGGCACAGAGATGGCCCCATCGCGACTTGGACGATGAAGGAGAGAAGCTTGACGAACCCATCGGGCATGTTGGCGAACATCTGTGACACGCAGTCGTTGCCAGCCATCTACAAAAGTAGACAAAAATCCTGAGTAGTCAAATCATAAATTTATCTTGTTGTCCGTAAATTGACTACGCTTTGTAAAAATTAATTAATAGCTCTATATGATAATAACTGATTAGCGATCGCACCTAGTGGCTTCCTACGGTCGGCTGGCTCGGTACCAAGCTTGTCACGACCGGTTTTTCAATAAAAATATTTATTGAGAAACCGACCTATAAATTCCAGCAGTGTGAGGAAAATCCTCCATACTGGTAGACAAAATCTTGATACAATAAGCCAGTAGCATATGATATATTACAGGGTCGAGCTGAAGTTGCTCAACAAATTATTACAAGCACGCCAATAATTATACATAGTCGCGGATATGACGTAGTGGAGTGGTGGCATACTACTGACTCGGGGTAAAGTGGTGGAATAACAAAATGGAGTGGGTGATAAGACTCCTACACTAGCGGCTCATCGAGCGTCCAGGTGAGGCTCGGTGAATTTATTTGGGTAGCGGAAGCGAATATATCACAGTGACTAATCCAGGGGTCGCACGAGACTGACTGGATTCCTCTAGGCGTCGGACTCGCTATCGAACTCTTCATCCATGAGATCGCCTTCGTCAGCATCTGGCCAAATCAACAAGCCAGGTGAGTACTTTGAAAGTACTCGCAAGACAGTTCGGATAAAAGATATAACAAATGTATGAATGAATGCGACATGATTAATTTTAACAAAGTGCAATCAAATCAGTATAGCAAGGTAAGTAAAAAGGGAATCGGCGGTAGACCGCTCGAAAACCCAAAGAACGATAAACTCAAAACCGATCGAGATTATGCAAGCGGCGCCTCGAAGGGTGAACATATAAATAAAGCATGCCACGATCGAGGCGTCTAAGCGACACCTCATAAAGGGCTTATATTGAAAGAAAAGACATGCGTACGCAATGGACATCGGAGCGACATCACAGAAAGGGCTTATAACAAAATTAAATAATAACAATGCTGCAGTCGGACGTCTGAGTGACATCGCAGAAAGGGCTTATAATTAAAGTAAACAATAACAATGTCATGATCGGACGTCTAAGCGACATCGCAGAAAGGGCTTATAATTAAAGTAAATAATAACAATGCCGCAGTCGGACGTCTGAGCGACATCGCAGAAAGGGCTTATAATTAAAGTAAACAATAACAATGCCGCAGTCGGATGTCTGAGCGACATTGCGTAAAGGGCTTATAATTCACTTCTCATATCGGTTAACTTGCAAGGAGTAGTGCTCATAGGAAAATATTCATCACATGATAATAAACGGGTTAGTCCATCCACGTGAATAAACAATTAACACTCATGTGGTTCTCGGGAGTTTCACACCGAGACTGACATTTGACAAGATAAGATGAACACAGTACTTGGACATGAATAGAATGAATTCAGGGATTTTTGACTCTGCAGAGTTTGTACTAAAATGTCCACAGCCAACGGATTTCCGTAGTCACGAAGTACTAGTTCCGTTTACGGTATTTCGGAGGAAACATAGCTAACCAGTACACACCCATCCTACCTCACGTTGCCAGGAATCACCCTAGACAGTGTTCAAGAAAAACTTTGAGACGGGGAGATCACTATCTCGAATAGCATGGGATCAAATTTATATCTGTGGCGCTCTAAGGGTGCCCCTCTCGGTCCCAACCGGAAACACCCATGCCCGACCGGATGAAAGGCTTTAATCCAGGGCCATGGAACCCTCATCCCGGCCTCTCGATTTGGTGTGTACCAGGAAGTGGTTTGCAACTTACTAAGCCGTATCCCTTGTGGAAAACATGTGGTAGTACGAAAGGGGGGACGGATGGGAATTGACTGATTTATGTTGACACTGGGTCAACGATCTGGCATGCTACAACACTGCCATCTTACCCATTCTCATGCCAACTCATGGCCATGCAACATGTTTCCAACAACTCATGGATTTCCGAAACTCACTTGCCTCAACTCTTACGAGATAAACTTTCATCGAGAGGCTCATGAACATGCCATGATACTAAATTAATGCAAACATGCCCAAACACTCATCATATCAAAAGTTCAAACATGCTTGCCTGGTTCGGAGTAGTCGGGGCCTAGCTCGGTGAAGTTAGCGGTCCCGTCACCTCCTTCGGTATCTACGGTATACAAAAAAAAATATACGCACTAACGTAAATACAAAGGGGTGATAAATAAATATTCCAAATATTTTTCAAATAAATCTGATAAAAAACTAGACAAAATTTTGAAGAGGACAGAAAAAGAATCACTCAAAAATCCTTTTCTTTTTAAAAATTAAAAGTGTTTTGGTCCAAGGACTTCTCTGTAATGAAACAGAAACTTCCCAGGGGGTTATGCAGAAATGTCCAGAAAAACGGTTCAAACTGGAAAGCGCATTTTTCCAGAATACGCTCTCAGAAAACGGTTCGTTTAATAAAATGAGAGACTGACAGGCGGGTCCCACCCGTCAGGTTTAAAAATTTGAAAGGGGGGAGACCGAGCTCGTCGGCGCCCGAGGGCTGCGGTGGTCGCCGGCGGCGATCCATGGCGAGGCAGGAGGATCGGGTGGTACCTCCGTGCTCAGGGCGCCATTCCACGTCGGTGGGTGGTGGTGGTGGTCGTCGGTGAGTACCACGTCGACGGCGGCCTTTGCTCCGGCGGACGGCGATTCGGGAGGGGTTGGATCTCGCCGGAGAGTGCTGCGAAGAGCAAATTGAGGTGGGGGTTAGGCTACTGGGTGCTCGAGAGGGTTGCTGACGAGGTTAGGGCGTCGGGGAAGGCCTCACCGGAGTGAATCGAGGTGGAGGCCGAGGCGGAACGGGGCGGCCGGAGTTGGGGGAGGAGACCTCCTCGAGGTCCTCCTAGTAGCCTGGCGGAGTGTAGGTGAGGTGTAGGGATGCTGCGTGCTCGAGGGCGAGCTCGGGGCCCCTTTTTATAGGCGATCAGGGGGGTGGCCGTGAACGGAGTTCTCCGGCGAAGGTTACGGCGGCGCAGGGCTTGGTCGGGGTGGTTTAGCGGTTGAGCATCAACGTGGAGGTCTACTGGCTCCATTTAGACGCTAAACGAGTTTGGACGAGGAGCTTTGGGGGGAGTTCGACGGAACGGGGCGGCGCGGGCCCGTCGGCGGCAGAGGGCGCGCCCTGTGCTTGCCGGCCACGGCGACGGTGCAACGGGGGTGCGCTGGCGTGCAAGAGCCACGCGGAGGGCCAGGGAACGTTGGGCGGCGACGGGTGGCGTGGCGAGCGGGCTCGGGCCCTCATTGCCGCCACGGGTGGCGCGGCCACCACAGAAACCGCCAACGCCGGCGAGGCTCGCCGCCACCGACGCTTGCATGCGTCCAAGGGGGCGTGCGGCACTCCGGCCAGGGAGGAGAGGCCGTGCGCAACGTGCCAGGCGCACTGTTGACAGGTGACCAGACCCTCACGAAGAAACTGAAACTCTGAATTTCTGAATTTACTGAAAGTGCAAAGTGACAGTGCATGCTAGGTGTTCGACAGAATGATTTTGGTATGTGGGGATTTTTCCTTGAGTTGATATTTGGTGGAGTGGCTTCTCATTGCAACTGGAGGTTGCCTGAATTTTGGTGGAATTTTTCGAGAAGAGGAGATATGAATTTCACCAAATTTGACAAATCTGGTCCAAACTTGCAGAAGCTGAAACTTGAAAATTTTTAAAAGAAGAAGAGTGGATCTTGATGGTTCTAGGTTGTCGGTGCCAGGGACTATCCAGAGTAGTTGGTTTGAGAACAAAACTCAAAGGCATTTAGGTACTTGCTTTGCAAATCACCTAGGCTCAAAATAATGGACATAATTGTTTTGGGAAAAGAAATTAATGAAATAAAATCCAAAATTGAGGTGGACTTGTTGGGACAGAATATTTGAATTGTCCCAAAGGGGAAGGAGGGGTTTTGGGAAGGTTTTCCACATGAGGCATGGTAAAACCATGGATGGTTTCAAAATAAGAGAAGACCCAAAATTCCTAGGGTTTTCTTCTAAAAGAAAAATAAATCCCAAAAACAAATTTGAGAAGGGGAAAAAAATCAGAAGAAAGGTTTTTAATAACCAACACAAGAGTTGAAGAAGGTGCCAAAATAAAATCTTTTGTCAAAGGGGAAATTCTTGAGAGAAGGAGATTTTTGGAAGGGTTTAAATGACCTCCTTCAAAACCAACAAAGTTTTTGCTGAAAACCAAAACAAAATTTTTAGAGTGTCACACCCAACATGACACTTTTCCGCCATTATTTCTCCCCTCGAATCCAGCCCGGAGGCGTCGTCTCCGGATGTGTCGCCTGGATCTCAAGATCCAACGGGGCGTACCCAGAAGGTGCCATGAAGGAGAAGTGGGATGAATGGCGTGGCCGGTGGTGCTGGATCGAGGACGAAGACCCGCCGGAATTCTGCAAGGTCCGCCGAACGCCGCCGGTCCGCGGCAGCGACTGGGGTGACGTCGATGCTGCCAACGGGAGGCTCACCGTCGTCACCACCAGGATCCTCCGGCTGACCCAGGCGGGGCTCACCCTGGAGATGATCGGGGCGGACTTCATTCGCTGCCGAATCGCCCTGTTGCATAACAAGGGGAGGCCAGCCTGGCTTTTCACGAACCGAGCTGAAATCAAGCGGCTCCACCCTGGCCTCGACCACAACTTCACGGTGATGGGGCATGGCCACTTCTGTCAGCGGCTTTTCCAGCTCGTCGTGGGTCGCGACGGCAAGATTGAACGGACCAGCAAGGCCGCGAGGGCCGCCGCAAAGGTCGGCAAGGCCCTTAAGGGGTCGTTCTTCAAGTTGCTGCCGGGTGGTCCCACAGTGCAATAACTCACGCCGGTCCGAGATCATTGCTATGATGCCGGACTGCAACGCGCACGGCCCTGTCCCGAGCTGGCGGGAGCCGACGGAACCAGACGTGCAACAGTTCTTCGACTCCTTGGTCAAGGTGTACGTCAATGCTGACGTTGAGCGGTGGCTTGTCATGGACACCACCCAGGCGGAGCTGGACTACATCGCCACTAGGGCGAGGGAGGCACAGCTTGCCATGGAGGCCGGCAGCGCCGGGGGTGTGGAAGACAAAGCCGCGACGGCTGCGGAAGAGGAGCAGTTCACCTTGTGGGCGGCGGCCACCGGGGAAGTCAGCAGCGCCAACGCTGGAGCTCCGCTTGTTGAGGTCGCGGCCGACGAGTCGTCATCGGAGGAGGAGGACGTGGCGGCGAGCTCGACGCCGACCAGGAGAAGAGGGCTAGTCCTGCGGCGGGCTGGCTCCGGCGAACCGGTCCGGCCTGGCAAGGCCACGCGGCCTCAATTGACCCTGGAGGGGTCCGGGCGCCACACGAGGGCCACGTCGGCGAAGGGGCTGGCGAGGGCCGCTGAGAAGAAGAAGGCGACAACCCCTTCCTCATCCAGGCGCGTACAAACCCCGCCGCCCTCTCCGCCTCCTTCGGCGGGCGTCGATTCGGATGACGATGTGGAGCTCCCTTTTGATCTCGGGTCTCATAGCCCGGAGAGGAAGAGGAAGCTGGTGGAAGAGGAAGAGACGGACGACGAGTGAGAACTTCATTCCTTGCTGTTATTTCCTTTTCCCCGAATCGGGTCAATTGTGTTGATCCATCTTTACTTTTGCTGGGAGACGGAGACGTTGGCCCAGAGGGCAAAAAGGGCGAGGACCTTGGCGAGCGATTAGCCCCCGGCTGGGGCTTCAGAGACACCACTGGTGGTGCTGAGCAGCCCGGACAGCAGCCCGAGCAGCCTCAGCGTAAGTTCGTTACCTTCTTCGTACTTGACATGTGGTAGGCGCTCGATGCCACGATGCTAACCTTGCCGGGTTTTGCAGGAGGGGAGCGGCAGCAGGAGGAACCACAAAGGCCTGCTCCTAACACACCACCCCCATCGACTACGCCGCCGCGGGGGGTGTCCTCGGCAAGGGCACCAGGCACGGAGCCTATACCCATGGAGGAAGAGGGGAACTTGGGCGCTCGTGACTCTGCCACGGTGCCAAATGCGGGCGAGGAGGGGACTTCTGCTTTGCAGCCTGGTACTGCTGAGACGCCTGCCCTTTGTCTCTGTTTTCGCCTTATTTCTTTCTTGGCTTATCGCTTCTATTACCGCCAGTGCCCTCCTTCAATGAGACATGGAGGACGCGGATACGGTTGTGGGAGACGTTGCTGAGGAGGCCGCGGCGGAGGCCAGCAGGATTGCTGCCGAGGAGGCCGCCAAGGATGCTGACGAGGCTGCCGCTGATGAAGCCGCCAAGGGTGCTGCCGAGGACGCCGCCGCGGAGCCCACCATGGCGTCCGGCGAAGCTTCTGCCGAGGTTGCCAGTAGTGGGCCTGTCGGCGGGGCCGGCAAGGCCTCTGCCGAGGAAGAGGCGGCGGGTGACCAGCCTCCTTCTTCCTCAACCTCGGGCCCTAGCAGATATCTGAAGGTGGGCGACGATCTCTTCGTCCATCTCCTGAGGAGGTCAAGTCGAGCGCCTGCCGAAGGGGAAACCTTGGACGGCGAGGTGCTTGCCGCCACCGGGCTTGAGGTGGTTGATGAGCCGGGCGCTGGTGGCGATGGTTCTCCAGAAGAGCAGCTTTTCCGCGCCATGGGGGCCGACTTCCGGAAGCTCCAAGTGCTCTACCGTGCCCGCCTGGACAAGATCAAGGCTAGGATGGCAGCGGTGGACAACGCGGAGGTGGATTTCAAAGCGTAGCGTTCTTTGAGGCGTGAGACCTGGTTCCACCAGACTCGCGAGGAGCAGAGAGCCTTTCAGGAGGAGTTGGCCAAGCGCGACGTGGAGCTCACCATGAGAATGGCCGACATCGAGAAGGCTCAGGAAGAGGCGGCAGACTTGTCCACCGCGGCCGAAGCTGCCCGGAACCAGCATCAAGCCGCCTTGGATTCCCAGGAAGAGGACCTCTCCGCACGTGAAGCGAAGCTTAACAACGCCCTCATGCAAGGATGAGGAGCTCGAGGCCCTTGTCATGCGACGGACCCGCGAGCTGGAGCAGAGGCACAAGGAGGCACTCAATGCCCAGGCTCTGGCCCATGCCGGCAAGGCGAAGGAGCTAGAAGCGGAGCGGGAGGAGCTAAGGGAGCAGGCCCTCAAGCTGTCCGACGAGAAGAACACGCTCAACCGCGCCTTGACAGAGGCGCAAGGAGCAGTCATCAGCAGGACTGGGGAGCTTTCCGCCAAGAAAACTCCATCAGAGACCTCAAGTTGAACCCGGAGGGTCTCGAGAAGATGCTGTCGGAGAGCAGGGCTCGGAGGAGACCTTGACTAGGAGCCTCGAGGAGGAGAAGCAGCTGCGGGCAAACGAGGCCGCCTCCCACCAGGAATATGTGGTGGGTGAGAACAAGTGGATCAGCCATCTGGAGGTCATCGCCGGCAGGGTCACCTCGCAGTTGGCCACCATGGGGTGGCCAAATGTGAGGTATGCCCCCGAGCGCAGTGGGACCATCAACGCCAAGTCGACCCAGTTCTTCAAGGCGTCCTCGGAGCCCTGGCCTATCTCCACTCCAACAGGACGGCCACGCCGGCCGACGAAGCCCGGCGACTTTGCCGGAGGGTTGTGACCAAGGTCCTCACCAAGGTGGCGCACTGGAATCCCAATCTTGACTTCGCAGCCTCGAGGAAGAGCTTGCCGGATGGTGTCGACCTCACGGTGCTCAAGGAGCGCATCAAGCCCATCACCAATGGCATCGACAAAATCAAGAGGGTGGAAGGCCTGCGCCGAGATTGAGCATCCTGTTCTTCTTCGCCGCTGCAGGTTCCCGATCAAGACAAATTTTATCTTTAGTTAGAACCGCAGCTATGACATGATGTAATATAACTTTGAAGTACTCTTAATTTTCTTGCACGTTATTTCCCCGTTCAATTCCTCCCTGTATGTGTGCCCCTCGCCGATCGCGTAGGCTTGCCGGCGCGAAAGCCCCTAGCGGTGCTTTGGGGACGGATCCCCAGGGACTGTTGGGTACGCGTGCCGCGGGACAAGCCACCTTTCCGTTCCAAACACGGCCGCCCGAACTGTCGAGCTTGACTCGAGTCAGAATCGAGGGCGTTGTCGATCGCGGAAGGTTACTCTGCCATCCTCGACACAGCCGCTTGAGCTGTTGAGCGGACTCGAAACAGGGCAAGGGCGTTGCCGATCATGTGAGAGCCCCACAGCGTCTTGGGGTCCTCATACAAAGGCGTGACATCTCCGGGGATAACCTCAAATAAGAAGGGTAGCACAAGTAAGAAGTCAGTGCAACTTAGCTTCTATTGGCGATCGCTCGGGCATCGATCTTCTGGCCTCCTTTCTTCTTCCAAGGTCACGAAGATTAAGGAGTGCCGGGCTAACTGCTAGAAGTGATTCCCACAACTGCGCCCCCTACCTTGCGCGCCAAAGATGTCGGTGCGGGGACGACACCTATGGGATCACAAGAATCCCTACTACGGTTGCGGGGCACGGGGTCGTGAGGAGAGCAGATGCGTAAAACCCTACTCCTGCTTTGGTGGTGCGTTTACCTGCGTTGCTGAGCTAGCTATGGGGCGTCCAGAGCTCCAAAAAGACGACTCCCCCTCCTGGTCGCCTTGGGCCTCCTTTTATAGGGAAAGGGGTTGCCACGGCATGCTGTGAGGTGGAAAGGGTACGATCATCGAAGTTTATCCCTTGCATTACATGACAAGGTGCCATAAATGCGTCTTGCTTAGGTGTCCTTGCTTTATCGGGGACGAGGGAGGGTCCAGTCTCGTCCGCCGCCGCCCCCTTTCGTGTTGACACGCGCCCTGGCCAGCGGTGCCTGTGGTGCCATGTAAGTAGGCAGGCAGCTAAGGTGGCGAAGTGGTGGGTCTCCACGAAGGTTCCCTTGCCGCCACGCAGGTGCCTGCCCAACTGGTTGGGTCGGCAGCCGCATGGTGGAGGCTCGATTGGCGCGGGCCTGATGGTGGCCCTACGGGTGTCCTTGGCAGGGGCCTTGCCGCAGCCCCGGCAAGGGTCTTGCCGGGGGCCCCGGCAAGGGTCTTGCCGTGGCGCCTGCCGCCATCCCCGGCAAGGCTCTTGCCGGGGGCCTTGTGGTCCCCCTTGGCCGGGATCCCGCCAAGGGTCGTCATCCTCTGTAGTATGTATCTGATCTTTGGATGTCTTCACAAAGATCTGCATGCCACCACGGGGATGTCTCCCGAATCCTTTGCCCCATGGGGGGCAGTGGACTCAAAGGTGATCCGCTCCGTGGGCGTGGGGCGAGCCGCCCCGGCAAGGGCCTTGTCGAGTTTTGCTAAAACCGCCCCCCCCCCCGGCAAGGATCTTGCCGGGGGAGTCTGCTTCGTCCCCTTTGCTCTTTGTGGTCTTGGTCTTGATGTCGTTCTTCTTCTTTCGAGCTTCGGCCTTACCTTGGCTCTCCTTCCTTGCCTTGCTTGAGTGTGGCGGCGCCCGCGGCTCAGACTGCCCGTGCAAGGTTAAAAGGTGTACCCTTCTTTTCGTACACCGACAATGAACTACATAATAAACTTTAAACATGCAATTTGATGCAAACACCAAAAATAAACAGCTGTTGCAGTCATGCCTAACCAAATATACACAACAAAGTTTGAAGGCTTGAGAAGGACAAACTTACATTACCGGTGAAGACAGGCTCTATAAAGCCCTTGTCCATGCTGATGGGGGGGCAATTCAAGAAGTTTAGCACAGAATGTTCTTCATAAGCATTGCCTTTATTCTACATTTTGTTAAGAGTAAATATAGATGTGATAATATACAAAAAAATGGAGAATATTTAAGATAAGATGAAGAGTGATGCTACATAACCAAGTAGCTATAAATGTATGTGCAGTGATTCAGGCAAATGGTACAGCCAAGAGCAATTCACAGCTAAACTTCTTCTGTACCAACCTTATGGTAAGAGTAAATATAGATCTGATGTGTAGAAAATGGAGGGCAAAGGAAAATAAGCTGCAGAGTGATGGTACATGAACAACTACATGTCTATATAAGTACACTGATAAAGGACATCATGTACGTACAAGAACAATGCAGAGCTAAAAAATTCATTGGCATTGGATATATTCTACACTAATGTAACCATTCATACAGATCGATAATTTGGAGTGAACAATTGATAAGCAAGCTATCATGCATACTGCTGTCACATAATGAACCAGGTATGTATGCAAGTACGGTGATATAGGACAACAGGTACTAACAAGAGCAAAGCAGCGGGCAGCATATTTGCGATATCCTGTCGTTCTTTTCAAACCGGAATTCTTCTTTGAGCTGATTTCCTGCAAAAAAGATACGTAAGGCACATGCGGAAAAGTAGAAGTTCAAATTCTCATGTGATTTCATAGACAGTACCTCATCCTGGGAACAAGACCAGTGCATAACAAGGTTTTTCCATTCAATGTCTTCTAAATTTAGCACAGGAGACTTCACCGGAAATTCGTTTATAGACTTGCCATCAAAGTGTGATTTCCTCAGGTAACACCGATACTGCTGCAATGCTTCCTTGAAAAGCACAAGCAAGCTTTGCTCGTCATGACTATCCATATTGACCCTCACCTAGGTACAACAATGTAATATAAATCATTGATGTGTTCGATCAGCATAAAACAAGAAAGTAATAACCATGAATAATAGCACTTACACGTAAGTTGGACAGGAAGATGTGAAAATGGTGTTTGTCTTCACTATAATCTTCCCATGATGGGAATATATGCACGTAGTCCCTAAAAACATTGAAAGCATTGTCTTTTAAACTGGGAAGAAATGGAATGGGGTTCCAATCTGCAGGAATTGGCCGTCTCTGAAGTTGGGAAAGGTCTTCGGCCGGTGGACTTGCTGTACTTTTTGCTGGAGTGGGATTTTTTTGTGGTACGACTGGTGCTATGGCAAATGAAATCGGTATACCTTTTGCTGGAGTGCAGGTCCTGTGTGGTGGGGCTAGTGGTGTGGCCAGTGAAGTATGGGTACAGTCTGCTGGAGTCGGTCCTATGTTTTGTGTCACTTGTTGTACAGCCAAAATAAGTTGGGCGCTGTCTGATTTCTCCGGCACCACCACGTGTTTCAAGGACTTTGCTGGTGCTCCTTCAGGTTCGGCAATCACCCTCTTCCTTTTTGATGTCTGATGCACAAGAACAACATTTGAGTGGAAAAACATGGTATGACGACAGATGGAATATGTATTGATAATGGATGGGCATAGCATCTCGAGTTATATGATGAGTAAACTAAGCAGATGGTGGTGCAACAAAGTAGAAGAAATGCAAGACAACATATGCAAGATATGCGCAATCAATAAAACCTTGCCAAATTATAAGAGGCACCTTGATGGGTGAACAGGACATGCCATCTTCCTTTGACTCCTCGAGGTTAGAATAGTCATTAGAATGATATTCTGAACAAGAATCAACAGGTGGGGAGCGTACGAGTTTCATTGCTTCCAAAATGGCACTCAATGCCTTGGTGCCAATTTTGTAAGTCATTGCAGTTGTTCCACAATATTCTTCTCGATGCGCGGATTCGATATTCACAGTAATTGCGTATAATATCTGAGAACCATGAAAACATAAATAGTTGTGAGATTATCTTTGTAATGCAGATGATATTCTAATATAGGGGCGCCCCTGTAAACACTTATGTGCTATCACTGGATTCTGATGAGAGAGCTCATGTGTGATGTAATACCGTGCGTGCATTTATATAATCTGGCACAAGTACACAAAAAAATAGGCTCTAGAAGTAAGGATAGCTGGCAGGTGATAGGTTCATAATATACTGTATAGATAGTTTATTGCCAAACCATGATAACAAGAGCACACAGCAACTAGGCAGATCATAGTGTACATAACAGGGTACACCATAACCACGATATATAAATCGGGAAAGTGGAACTGGCTTGAAAATACGGTGTTGTATTGCCACTAGTAATTGAAAGCCTATCGATCACAGACAAAGCCAGCACTATCGAACATGGTAAAGAAGAGCAAGCAGATTTTGGATAATAAAATGTTGGTTGCGTAGTGCCCACACATGATGAACCAGAGCACATTAAGAATGCAACTCCCAGCTGCCTCTTGACCATTTCAGGCGGTTGGATGAAGATCCTACGCCTCCTAACCCTTCTTCTTCCTCGTCTGTGATTCTTCCCATCTGAGAATCGCACGGGCCGCCCGGCGGACCATCGCCCCCACCGCCTGTGTTCCTCCGCCACCCCCACCCCCACCCGCCGAGTTTTCTTTGTTCAAGGGGCCCCACAACCACTGGGCCCCTTGGATCGCACCGGCGAACTCCGCGAGCTCTGAAAAATCGATGACCCAATTTTGAAATTTAGTCTCATCGTGATTTAACTAGTGTGGAATATAAAAAGGGAAAACCATAAGCATTGGGAGTATAGTGTTGAGCGTGCCATGGCGGATCTGAAGGTGCAAACCGGACAAAGGCAACTTCGCAACCAAGACAAGAAATCAGAGTAAAGCAGTGGCGATCTATTTTCTTGCTGCGATAAATAAGTTGAGCAGATACGAAAGAGTACGACCTCTGGTGCGGTGCCGTGTACGCGTCTGGTGAGAATTTGACGGTGATGCGGTAGCGATGGCTGTCGGCGGCATGGAAGCAGATCTAAGAGGGTAGACGGTGGCGGCGGGGCGCGGTGGACGAGACGGTCGTAGGAGCGGCGCCGGTGAGGTGGACGACGGCGGGGATGAAGCGAGAGGACGGGATGCAAGGATCCCGGTCCGAAGGCGTGGATGAGAGAGGTTGATCTCTTGTAATGGATGGCGGCGTCGGGGTATCAGCTCCGGCATGGTGGAGGAGGACGGCAGTGGATGGGGTGGCGGACGGCGGTGGACGGAGGAGGGTGGGGGTGGAGAGGGTGTTTTGGCGCCCACGGAGTACGAATGGGGAAAAGGGAGGTAGAGAGGAAGGAGGGGAACCATGTAGTCAGGGCGCACTTGTCTCAAATGCGAGGAAATTCACAAACTTAGCCCCCGTTTCAAATTTCTACTACATCACAGCAACATTAGTCGGTTGGGGATAGGACGGTAATCTCGCATACACCGAATATTTGCCTACGAGAGTTTGTTTTTACGCCCACCGTGTATGAATATGAATCGGGAGGGAGCCGATTTCACGAGGGCACACTGTGTTTTGGCCCCACCGTATGAATCCGGGTGAGAGGGGTTACGTCACGCTTGGGTGAAATTACAAACCTACCCCTATCGAAACCTATAGAAATCCAGCAGATAGGCTTTATGGCGAGGGATAGGCAGTAGTGATTTCCATCTCGCAGATTTTGGTTTCAAGTGATTCCGCGACTTTCCCCGCTTCGCTCAAATTTTGCACAGTGCACGTTTATCGTGCCAACTCAATTCGAATCCCATTTGTATTCTACTATTTTTTCAAGGGATCCATTTTCAATTGGAATTACATTCTATATACATCATTTTTTACATATATACTTTCAAAAGCACAACACCATTTATACATAAATATGGTTTACAAATGGCATGATCTCAGATTCATAAGGTCGTATCCATCAATTTGGATTTTCAAATATTTGAAACCACTTTATGTTGAAATCCAATGTATGCATTCCTCGCTAACTGTCTCCAATTAATGTGTGTTTCATGCAGGTTTTTTTAACTTCTCAAACATGTATAATGTGTTTCACACACGCAACATATAGTGTAATCCCGTTTACACACTAATTGCATATAAACCATGCATTGTTTATAATTGAAGAATCTATGGATCACCAATATTGATAAACTATATAACATTACACGTGTGCCCAAATTCAAATGAATATGCATGTTTGATACACCAATTCGCGTTATGATATTAGCGATGTCGTGATCTCCAATTTAAATATTTGAATCCCCTTTAATCTAGATATTCGTCTCATATAGCTATCACTCATGCTTATATAGGACTATCTCTCTGGACCTATACGCGTTCATCGTCTCTCAGGCATCTCTCGTGCTACCTATATGTCGACAATGATCTTTTATCTTCATAACACACTGACGGTACTCTCTCCATCGACCTTCATCACTCTATCTCTCTCTATGTATATCTCGCTCCCTGATATGTGTCTCTAGCTATGATTCTCCATGTGGAATCTCTTTCTCTCACACAAACACAAAACTTTGTCTCCCGGGGTCTCATTTCTCTCAACTATTCCCATGTGTGCCACTCGCACACCCCTCATACAAAGATGTCTTTCGCTCCTTAGATATGAGAACCTACGACTCTTCCTCTTCAATATCTCTTTCTCACACACAAACACAAACTCTGTCTCCTGTGGTCTCATATTTCTCCATTGTTCTCTTGTATGTCTCTCAAACACACCCTCTCTCCCTAGAGATATCTTATGTTCCCTCATATGTCTCTCTAGCTATCACTCTCGCTAGAAATATCTTTCTCTCTCATGAGACACAAAACTCCGTCTCTCTCTGGATCTCATTTCTCTCGATATTTGTTTGTATGTGACTCACATGCACCCTCTCTCTATCTCTCTCACACCCACACACATAACCCAACCTTGATCCACTCGACTCCTATCTCTAGCGCACACTAGCTAGCATCTTTATCATTCTATTTATCTGTTTCTCCATCAACCTTCTTTCTCGCCCTCACTCTTGATTCCTATCACGCACACTACATATGTTTCTCTCTACATGCATGCAGTCAAGTGCCCTCTCACACACATATATAACTTCACCCTTGAACCACCCGACGGTCATCTCTGACACCCAAACTAACGGATGTATCTCTAGCTAGCATCTCCATCAATGTATCTATCTGTAGTTTCTCCGTCAACATTTCTTTCTCGCACAGAGTCTTGCTTCCAATCACCCACACTATATATGTCTATCCATACATATGCATTTATAGGTTGATCTCTTTTGCACAATGGTTGCGCCTCACCCCCTCTGCTCGCCATAGATGCATGCTCCAGCCCACGCCACTATCTCTTAAAGATTAAAACACATGCTCAATTGTCGGGCCTTCTTCCGTGCATTCTCACATGCATGCATATTTTCATACCGATCCGTCTCTCCCATGTCGTTGATCTTAGGACTTATGTCTTCTTTCTTTTATCTCGATCATGCGCGCGCACACACACACATCCCACGTATAAATGTATACCTCTCACATATGCACGTTCAAGGTCTCTATGTCTCCATACGTAGTTAATTACCCTCAATCCTAACGCCACACCGAATCGTTCTCCTCTTTTGTGCACATAACTTCCGCCTGGATGGGCAAAACACACACTCACACTTAACAATCTCCTTCTAGCTACCCCCGCCCAAGGCCTCTCACTCTTCCCCTATATCCTCGAAACCAATAAGACCATCCCCTTGTTTAATTCCCGCCTACATGCACCATCGATATATAGTAGTCTTCCGTGGTGTCTCTCTAACAAACACGTTCTCTCGATGTCGACTCCTCTCACGCGCACGCACCTTCTCTTCCCTCCCACGGGCATTTTCTCTCGCACCCCATCGTTGGTGGCCTCTGCCATACACATCACCTCTCTATGATGAAGCCATGCGCACTTAAATTACATCCGCCACAGAGGACCCCGGACACACACACACAGCACACACCCACACACACCCACACACGCGTGCAGGCACCACCCCCCACACACACTAACACTCCATCTCTCTCTCTCTCACACACACACACAAACACACTCACATGCACCCCCCCACACACTTAGACTCCATCTCTCTCTCTCTCTCACACACACACACACAAACTAAGACTCCATCTCTCTCTCTCCTCTCTCTCTCTCACTCTCTCTCTCTCTCTCTCTCTCTCTCACACACACACACACCACACACATGCTCTAGGCGGAGCATTTGTTCCTACCACCCTTCATCCAACCTTACCCGTATGATAAACAATCACCTTTATTTACTTG
Organism: Aegilops bicornis; assembly: GCA_021605145.1. Classification (NCBI taxonomy): domain Eukaryota; kingdom Viridiplantae; phylum Streptophyta; class Magnoliopsida; order Poales; family Poaceae; genus Aegilops; species Aegilops bicornis. The sequence continues at coordinate 575,432,172 of CM038672.1, forward strand.
CATAACATGGACAGATTCCACTTTACTTTAGTAGTCAGCAAACTTATCATCTGTATACCCTTATAAAAAAACGAGTTGGCGATGATGGTGTGCCTGCCATCTTGTAATACATACCGTATGATCTATATCTGACGGATAGGAAGCAAACTATGATAATTTTACAAAAGATACCCGCACCTCTCTCCACATCATTATCTCCCGCAACCTCATTGCTCAGCAACTAAAAAAGGAATAAGTCTCTGGAACAATCTAGCATGCATGGTGGCGGCTGCACCGCCGGGCGCAAATCCATCCCCATGCCTCCGCCCATTCCGACCACCACCACCACCACGCCCACTCCTCCTCGCCTTATCTCTCATCTTTCATTTTTTCGATGACATTCTCGAGATACCAGTTTTCCGATAAAATTCTCGAGATATCATTAGTTTTTACACATGGGATTACTCCTGCATGGGTCAATCACAAAGGTGTTCTGTAAAAAAATGCATATTGATGTTCCGTGCAATGCACGAGAATCTTGCTTGTAATTATATAAAGCAAATCACGAGCAGGAAGTGACATTTTTTTGACACAACCACGTTAACATGGCCACGTAAATCACGAGCAAGAAGGAGAAGGGAAGCGGGCTGTGGAGTAACGTTTTTTACCACAATTTCTTAGGAATCTGAGTGCAATAATTGAGTAGTTTTGCAAACTACCATTACTACTACACTTAAAACGGTTCAAAACCTATACTCCCTTGCCAGTGCGCGCTTCCCGCGTGAAACGGTCAGCGTTTCCTGGAGCGTTAGTGCCGCATTAATGCCCGGCCAGAGCGGAGGCGACCTCTCACTGGCGCCGGCTTTGAAGTGGCGCGACGGCCGAGAGAGCGCTGCTTCCCGGTGCACGCGACTGCTCCGCGTCGAGACTGGCCATAGGCCCTGTTTGGATCCATGGGTTAGAGTTAGTTTGAACTAGTTGGGGCTCAAATAGCCCTAAAGTATCCAAGCATGAGGGTTTAAATTGGAGCAAGTTGCACCCGACCCACCAAAAAAAAACTATCCCACCCAAGAGGTGCAACTGGAGATAGTTCTCATTGGGACCACTGAAAAATCACTTTTCTCTCTCCATGATGTGCATTTATTGTCAATCTAACCCTGTCACCCAAACACCTCTTTGGCTACAGTTAGTTCAGGGTTAGTCATGAGTTAGTCTAACCTCTAGCTAAGTTAGAGTATCAAACAGAGCAAGATAGGACATGCAAGTTGCTCAAAGCATACAGGCAAATTCGTACGTGAAAGGATTTTTTCTTTTTTAAAACGGAACGTGAAAGGAATTTTTTTAGAATGCTCTTGGCATGTCGCTAACATGTGATAGTTAACCGACCACAATAGACGGCAGAAACGCCAGCCCGCAGCACTTTGATAGAGACGAGGAGGGAGAAGCAATACAGGCTGCTGGATTACTAGAGATAGGTGTCACACAGAAGCCAAGAAATATGGTGATTGCGTGGGTTAGCCATGTACTAGTATGATGTAACTACACTGGGCTGCCGTGTTTCGTACTCTTCCAGTCCACTATGGAGATGATTGGTTAATTTTATATCGTTGAATAATATTAATATTATGAGTGCAGACGCTCCACCACGAGGTTCCTTGCTCCACCACGAAATATGTAATGAATTTCGTCCAGTTTGTAGGAAAAGTTTTCGAAATGTAATGAATTTCATCCGGTTAATTTGAAATTTGCTTTGTTTGCATGAATTTCGTCCGCTTAGTTCATATGGTTGTCGAAAGGTATGCGGGCAGCATCGGATGGCATCCATCAGTGTCCTCAGACCGATGCCGGTGTAAATTTGTGGGCCAGCGCTGGATATGCCCTAACTATCATGCTATAATCGCTAACAATCCTCCATTATTTGGCAGGGAACAGTTATCCCTCGATCAAAATCAGATCCGCGGTGTTTCGCACTCCTTCCGCGTACGAGTGTAAACTCTTGCTTACATAAAAATGGAGCAAGTGGACGGCACTGTAGCACGTCATATCACTCGAACTAGCCCGCCTAACGAGCGGGAAAGCACTGCCTCGTCATTTTGTTCTGGATTTCTATCGATCGACCACGCGAAAATGTTACGCTTCGCAAGTTCTAAAGGAAAAGGCGCCACACTTAGGACTTCAGACGCTGCCGCAACCTCGACAGTCCGCTCGCAGACGCCGCTCACCAAAGGGGACACGCGTTGTCTTGCAATTTCACCGACATGTTGGACCGTAATTGAATAAACCATCGATAGCCGAAATCTAATCGCTTTCGGGCAAGGCCGGCTGAGAAGAGAGAAACGGGGGAGGGAAAAGAGATCGCTCGCCCGCCGCGCACGGACTCCAAGAAATATATGGTGATAATGTGAGGTGGGCCATGCTGCAGTCATGACCGCTTCCGGAGCCCGCTCTCACCGGCCTGGCCCCTCAAGACGCCAGCTGCCCGCTGCATGCTTAGCAAGTAGTCCCCGCTTATGTCGAGGAGAGAGAGGCATTGACAAAGTCAAGGAGTAACAGTGGAGACAATAGCTTTCATCAAAAATAAACAATGAATACTCGTTGCTCGTCCTCTATATCAGAAAGAATACTTTCATTCGCCGACATGTGGGACGTCGACCATCCTGGTCCACCTGCCATGCACAAAATTATCCCGGTCTACCCCGGTCGTATCACAGGCCCAACCTTTCCCACCGTAAGTTGTTCAGACGAATGAACCATCATGACTTTGTTGAATTCCGCTTCTTCAAGAAAAATTACTGTACCCGCAATACTGCTACCACACGCGAAGACTAGACGGCACTGTACCACGTCATATCACTGAAACCCACTAGGCCAAACTAGCCTGCCTAGGTCATCTATTTTGGAACGGAGGGAATACGTCTCTGCACTCCTATGATTTTGTGTTGCACGTTCTCTGTACTTTTGCTACGATTTTCCTACCCTATGAACCAAATGAGGCCTGAATGTATGTCGACTATTGTCTGATCGATCGCTAAGACTACAATTTTAGGAGCTAGGGCTATTGGTCGATCGACGAGGGATAAGTATAAGCGCATCGCGAGCTCATCAGCCCCAACGCTTTCTCTTCGGTGAGTGTTTTGCCAAGATTATAGCTCGCACAAAGAGCTAGCCTACTAACACCAAGAATCATCAAAAAAGCCCTGCTGATATGATAAATAGTTCAAACTTACATCTAAGCATGCCATATATTACATCAAAAGCTGGTGAGGATACATCTGTTTCCATAACTCGGAGAGGGTTCGCATGATTCATCGCAAGATTCACTATCAAACAAAAGTAGCAAGATCCGCCCACACAAGACAGTGCACTAGCCCTAAGATGGTTTGATAACACGCATCGCTACGGTAATTAAACACAGGGCAATGCAAACTACCATGAAGGATTAAGCGCGACCAACTATTTCTTGTCATCGATCTCGGGCAATGACCACAAAGACGCATAAATGGCATGGGAATCGATTTACGGGGCGATGTCCACAGATCGACCACAACATCGGAATCGATCTCTGGGGCGATGTCCACAGGATGGACATCGTAATCGGAATCGATCTCCTGGGCGATGCCAACAGGACGGGCCACGACATCTGAATCATCAAGGACAACCTCAGTCAAATGCACAACACTTTCATATTAGCAAGCTCATTTCAAATAATCTAAAAGCAAGCACATTGAAAATTATCAAATACCACAACTATGGTAATAAGCCATTATTTTTACCTTGTGCAGCTCACCGGGATCTCATCCTCGGGGCCATTTCCTCGCCCTCGATGGGGGCTATCACCTTGCCGGGGAATATCGCTTCTCAACGGCGACTATCTCCTCAAACTCGGTCTTGCGCCTCACATAGGTGGCAATCAGAGCTCTGGGTAGGCACGATGGGGCCCTTTGCTGTTCTTCCAACTTTCTTTGAGGAGTTCGTCCGCCAACGTCCTCAACTCTTTGGCCAGTGCTTGTATCTTGGAGTTCTTCGTCTCCATGGGTTGGCCCGCCAACATGGTCAACTCGTTGGTCGGTGCTCGCTTCCTGGAGATCGCTGTCTCCAGTGGGTTGTTCGCCGGCAACTCTTTGCCTAGTGCTCCAGGATCCATCAATGAACTGACAAACAAAAAGCAATCGAAAGGAAACCACAATCGCAATGAAAACGGGAAAAGAATAGGATGTGAGAATCGGTCGGTGCTTCGCAAAAAGAAGATTATCGGAATGAAAATATAGCAGCATAACTGATTCGTCCACCTTTCCTTCGTCGGTAGAGAAGAAAAATGGCAGAAGTGAGTAGCACAGGTGAGGGTTTTCTTCAAGAAAGGGAAGAAAGGGCTTGAACGAGCTGCCCAATGAAATGATGGTTGCTTCGTCCAGTCCAACTTGGAGGCCACCTTACCACTGCTGGTAAAGGTGTGGGTTTTGTGATATGACGGGTCATGACGGCCACACCGGGGTGACAGATGAGTCTCAACTGTAGCACCTCGCTGTGATTTGGTGGATGGCACGCGGGCCCGGATGCTTTGAAATGTCATTAACTTGATTTTAGTCTCTTTATTATTTGGATCCAAGCATGGATGAGGCTAACAAGTTTTAGTCCCACTACTTTTAGTCATGAGACTAAAACATATCAAAGCACTCTATCAGGCTGGTCATAGTGGGGAGTAACTTAGACTAGTGCCATGCATATGACACTAGTGTAAGTTACTACTCCCTCCTTTCCGGTTTATAAGGCTCAATTCAAAAATCTCATCAACCAAGGTAGATGGTGAGTGGTGGAATACTTTTTGTAGTTTGCAAAAGCACCCAAATGCTCTTGTTTTCCTCAAAAAAGTTTGTTTACCAATGCATTAATTGCAATGCATGCATGCATGCATAAATTACATGCATTGGTCAATTTTCTCTTAATACTTGCATGCAATGATTTAAATGCACCTTGAAATCTGAACATGTGATTGGGAACAACCAAATTGAGCCTTATAAAATGGAAAAACAAAAATTTTAAGATAAGCCCTATAAACCGCAAAGGAGGGAGTACCTCCATAGTGCAAAGTAACATAGTAGTAGTATCATAGATTGCTTCATTTATTATCTCATAGACTCATTTTGCCTCGGAAGCGCTTATGTTACAAGAACATATTATGTTACCACAAGCACCTCTTTCCTCATTAAATACTTGCCACATAAGCAAAATTGTCTTGGGATGTGTTAAGTTACTACCTAAGTTACTCCCACTATGGCTAGCCTCAATATTGTGCAATCATGACCAAGGCGGAGAGGAAAACGAGAGAACTACATAATTAATTTATGAGTTTAATTAGGGTATTTTTGTAAAGTACGAGATACATTCCTCCAATCGCAAAATGCCTTGGTTCATGAGATTTGAGATTTGAGCCCTATAAACCGGAGGGGAGGGGGTACTGCACACGGTGTAGTCTAGTCACTTGTTTTTTTAGCCGAAGTCTAGTCACTTGTTGAAATCTCTAGAAAGGCAAATACTCCTTTCCGGTTTACAGGTCTATACTACTCCCTCCGTCTAGGTGTGTAAGTCATCTTACGGAAACCAAATAGTCCCAAAACACTTAGGCGCGATGCATTAACTTCTACCTTGTTTCTTGTTTCTTGACATACGTGTCAACCAATAAGAGATGAGAGGTGTGCATGCTTTTAATGACTTGCAATGGCTAGTTCATTGCATGGAATGCTATTAATTAGCAAATAAACATTGGTGACCGCAGGAGGAAACGGTGCTAAGCGCGTGGACCTATGCAGAATGAGTATCAACCAATGGATAATGGAGTTTAATTGTTAAACAATAGCAATTTTGTCTCATGCAAGAGCCTGGCTAGTACTCCAAGGAACCGCACCACGCGAGCTGCTCAGAATCGCCACGCTCGGGTTTGCACTTGGCTCTTCGCCTCTTCGAGAAGACGAACAATGATGTTACCCCTACTTCTACAAAGATCGAATCCACTTCGCATGTCCATCCACCTCGTGCGGGAGGGATAGCGTGTAGCGAAAGCTTCTACTTCATCGCTCCCGCCTTTGCATCCGTGGCAGGTGGGCCCAACAGGTGGTTGGCCCACCTGTCATGCAGCCAAAGGCAGGTGCAAAGGCACCGGAGCTCAGTCCGCGAGGGAGAGGGCGTCGTAGTAATCAAATTTCTCGGGCTTGTACGAGTTGACGCGACACATCAAGGCACTGCATTCGATAAAACTCTTCTTACACATTTCAAATGGGCTACTTCGTATGTAGGAGTAGACATATTCTGCTTCGTATGTACTCCCTCCATTCCAAAATATAAGTCTTTTTAGTGATTTCACTATGAACTGGAGTACATACGAAACAAAATGAGTGAATCTACACTCTAAAATATGTCTATATACATCCGTATGTAGTTTGTAGTGGAATCCCTAAAAGACTTACATTTAGGAACGGAGGAGTAGTCACTTGTTGCAATCTCTAAAAGACTTATATTTGGAAATGGAGGAGTACAACGCATGCATGCATGCCGTGACTTTCCTTTTGATACTTGCATGTGTTGATTTGATGCAGCTTGCCAAATTTTCACTATAAATTTAACTAACTAAATTTTCATGCATGTCACAAAAAATCACGGGCTGTTTGGATTGTGACTATGTTTGTCTTATGTTGCCACATTATTTTTCCCACACTTGCCACACTTGCCTAACCTGAGTTGCTCAAATTGTTAGACACACTTTGGCTTGCGAAGGGAATCTTGCCACAATTTTTGTGTCTATGACATGTGGGGTTCACTGCTAATAAAAAAAATTCTTGTCTTAGGTGTGGCTAATAAAAAGACTTATATTTAGGAACAGAGGGAGTACAAAATATAAATAATAATGCATGTTGGGGCAACCCACGTTTCCGCTAATTTTAGCCGTGGGCTTGTTCACAATTTTTACGAGGGGGTGGTTGTTCATTTAATGGAGGGACTTGTAGTACTACCAGACTTGAACGATACAAAGTGCGACTGGCACACCGTAACACCACTTGGAACAAGCGGGTAGCTATCTCAAAAAACAATCAACAACTAAAAAAACGCGACACGGCATGTAAGTATAGTACCCAATTTTAAACGATTGTTTTGATGGAGTGAAAAGGAAAACTACCCCACTACTTATATATAGGCCGGAGCCTCCGCGCTTGCTTGCTAGGGCTGCTCTATTCACACACTCTCATCCTCTCCAGATCTAAACAAGATAGGGGTAGTAACCCTGTCTTTCTCCCTTCAAAAAACACTGGCTTTCTATCCTCACCGCTGGTTACAGATCCAGACGTATCCCCCTCCGCCGGTGAAGGAGAGGAAGGGCAGCGTTTGGGCCGTCGTCAACAGCGAGGGAGGAGATCCACTGCTGGCCGCACCGTTATCTTTGGCCGAGCACCGGCGCAGGAGGTCCTCCGATCCCTTCGTCGTTGCCTGTGGGTGGATCCAGCCTCCCGCCGCCCACCTATCCACATCCCGACAACCTTCAGGTATATCTTCGTTCGAAACCGCCTTAGCTCTACTTCCCCAGCTCGCTACGTCGCTGCAAGTGCATCATTTTCTACCTCTCAGCCCCTCTCGATCGGATGGTCCAACGTCACCTATTTTTTTTCTTCTATTGTTAGAGGTAAGGCTACTTCATGGAGTCGAATCTTGTACTCTCTCCGTCCGAAAATACGTGTCATTGAAATAAAGTGGGGGTGGGGGAATTTAGTATGTACATCGGACTTGGTACAAACAGGAAGGAAAGGGGATGAAAGTAGTACATCGGTCATCCAACCGGTCTCTTAGTCGAAAAAGGGAAATATAGGGGTAATGCTGTACACGTGGTATGACCAGGACTAGATTTGTTATCCACACATAGGAGTAGGTGGCTAGAGTGAACAAAAATGGGACCAACGAGATATGTTTCTTGGATGTTTGTTTCTCGGGGCAACAAACTATGAATCACCACTTTATGCCCCTGTTTACGTACATGGTGTTCTACTGCAGGTGCACCCACTGTCCCATGCCCTTATACCAAATATTTAGGCTCCGGTCGGAATAAAGGGGCAGAAAACATAGGTCTTGATGAAAATAGACACTACTAGAAAAAGGGCTATAGATGGGATTGACACTAATGGCGCACCAGAAAGCTGGTGCGCCATTAGTATATACTAATGGCGCACCACAATCTGATGCGCCATTAGAGTTTAAACTACTAATGGCGCACCTGGCAAAGGGTGCGCCATTAGTATCAAAAAAAAATTTTAACTAGTGCGCGTGTCCAAACATACTAATGGCGCATCCTGCCCAAGTGCGCCATTAGTAGTTGTAACTACTAATGGCGCACCAGGCAGTGGGTGCGCCATTAGTATAGATTTTTTTTAAACTAGTGCGCCTATTCTAACATACTACTGGCGCATCCCGCCAGAGTGCGCCATTAGTAGTTGTAACTACTAATGGCGCACCAGGCAGTTGGTGCGCCATTAGTATAGAATTTTTTTTTGAACTAGCGCCTATTCAAACTTACTAATGGCGCATCCTGCCTGTGCGCCATTAGTAGTTGTAATACTAATGGCGCACTGTGCTGTGGGTGCGCCATTAGTATAGAATTTTTTTGAACTAGTGCGCCTATCCAAACATACTAATGGCGCTTCCTGCATGGGTGCGCCATTAGTAGTTGTAACTACTAATGGCGCACCATGCAAGAGGTGCGCCATTAGTAAGTGGGCAGCAACAAGATATTTGGGACAGCCTCTCCTACCCACACACTCACTTTCTCCCCACTTCATTCTCTCCACCTCCTCCTTGTATCGGGTGCCTCCTCTTTTCACCTCATTTCCACAATAGATTCATTCAAATTAAGTGGTTAAATTACCTTGTTTTAATAGGTAAGTTCCGGGAAGCTATATTTAGGTTGTTCTCCCTACAACAATGTGCACATGCACTTTTTACGGCCTAGCTAGATCTATGTATGTTCGTGGTGTTGCATATGTTTGTGGTGTTGCATATGTGTTTTGTGTTTGGAGGTGTACGGTATTTGAAATGCGATAGTTGCCAATATTTTGCGGAATGTTGATTCATTTCCGTTTAGCGAGAATTTTGGCATTAAGCATTCTTTTGGTCCTATTTTAGGGAAAGTCATGCCAAATTTTTGTTTGGTTCTAAAATATCGCTTTTGCTCTACCCGCAGCGACCATGGTCCGCACGATGACCGAAGGCATCGTGGAATAGGTTTTGAGGTCCATGAAGGCGAGATGCTTCAAAAGAACGAGACGGAGATAAGATGTCCGTGTCGAAGATGCAAGTCAAGAGCCTTATTGCGGACCCGGATTCCGGCAGGTGCGGGACCACCTGCTGTTGCGTGGTTTCATGGATGGCTATCGGTGGCAAGGTGATGAAGATGACTACGAAGTCGCCCATGCGGGCGGGCAAGAAATGAGGAAGGGCAGCAAGACAACCACCGCGGCTCGGGCGGGCGAGAAGACGAAGAATCCCTAGGAGATGATCACGATCGTGATCTTGCATACAGTCATCATGTAGAAGATGCAGGACATGATGATGAGGAAGATGCCGGAGCAGGCGACAGGCATGATCATGAAGGTGATGATGCCGACGGAGCAGACGACGCTGGACCATCGATGGGCTGGGTGCAGGACCCTCATATTTAAGAGCTGCTTCTCAAGCAGACGGATAACGCAAGAGCTGCCGCCCGAGAGAAAGCCAAGATGGATCAACTTGAGTTAGACGCGTTACTCCATTGTATGAAGGATGCAGGCCCGAGGATACCCGCCGAAAGTAACGCTCATGGCTCGGAGATGAAGGTAAAACACAAAATGACCGACGCTGCTTCGACGAGAACATGTCATTCTGGCACGAACGTCTTCCCAAGGGGAACAAGTGCCCGACCAGTTTGGAGGAGGCGAAGAAAATCGTGTGTCCTCTCGATTTACCGCACGTGAAATACCATGTGTGCATGAACAATTGCATCATTTATCGGGACGAGCACGCGGAGTCTAACATATGTCCGGTGTGCGGCGTCACTCGATACAAGAAGAGGAAGAAAGCTCCTCGAAAAGTGGTGTGGTACTTTCCGATCACCTCGTCTGCAGCGCTATTTCGCGGACCCTAAGGTAGCAAAGCTCCTGCATGGCACGCCGGATAGGGAGGAGAAGAAGCGGAAGATGACGCAAATGATCCGGAGATAGATAAAAAGACAAGATGCTGAGTCACCCTAAGGATGCGAGCCGCTGGCAAGCGTTGAACTTCAAGACTCGGAATTTGGGAACGATCCAAGGAACATCATGGGGCGCGAGCACCGATGGAGTCAATCCGTTTGGCAGCCGTGAGAAGCACACATAGCACCTGGCCCGTGTTTGTGTGGATGTACAACCTTCCCCGGTTGTGCATGAAGAGGAAGTACATTCACATGCGTATGCTAATTGAAGGGCCGAAACAACCAGGGAACGACATCAATCTGTCTGGGGCTGCTTTGAAAGAGGAGCTTGACACGCTGTGGAAAACGCCACCAATACGTGGGACGCCGCAGAGAAAGAATATTTCCCTATGAGAGCCGTGACCGCTCACGACGGTGCATGACTATCTCGATTACGGATATCTCATGCAAGGTAGTCCACGGATTTTCTGGATGCGTAAGGTGCATGGATGACACAACGTATCGCCAGCTAGATAGAGATCCCGGTCTTCGAAATCGTGTTCATGGGACATCGAAGGTGGCTTCGCGACGATGACCCATGGAGGAAACGCAAGGATCTGTTCGATGGTGAAACCGAACTCGAAAACGCCTGCAATGAGGAGCGGCGAGGAAATAGACAAGCTGTTGAAAAATTGGATAGACTGCCCACCGCCGAAAGAAGCAAAAGGCGCCAGAGCCGGAAAGAAGCGAAAGGCGCCAGAGCAGCTCTTGAAGGTATGGAAAACGAGGTCTGCTTTTCGGGACTTGCCGTCTTGGAAGATCCACCGTGTGCCTCACAGCCTTGATGTCATGCATATCACGAAGAACGATGCGAGAGTCTGCTTGGTACCCTGCTCAACATGCCGAGAGGACCAAAGATGGGCCGAAAAGCAAGGGCAGACTTGAAATCAATGGGCATCGTGCAGGAGCTTCACGCTATATATGATGATGATGATGATGATGATGATGATGATGATGATGATGAGGCGAAGCAGGACACGTAAAGTCGTCATAAAGGCAAAAAGGCCAAGAAGACCGAAATGACTACCCTCCCGCGTGCTTCACTCTAAGTCGGAGGAGATCGAGCAGTTTTTCACCTGCCTCCTAGGAGTAAAACTTCCTTACGGTTACGCTGGGAAGATAAGCAGATACCTAGACCCAAATAAGCAGAAGTTCAGCGGATGAAGTCTCACGGTATCACGCGTCGATGACGCAGATACTTTCCGTTGCAATCCGGTGGGATCATGGACGCGCACGTCCGTGAAACGCTATTTGGCCTATGCAACTTTTTCGATGTCATCTCTAGGAAGTCGATTGGCGTGAGGCAACTCGTAAGGCTACAGTGAAGAGATCGTGGTGATACTATGCGAACTTGAGATGTACTTCCCGCCCGCATTCTTCGACGTTATGGTGCATCTGCTGGTCCATATCGTGGAGGATATCATCCAACTCGGCCCGACGTTCGTGCACAGCATGAGGCCGTTCGAAAGGATGAATGGTGTCATCAAAGGATACGTTCGGAACATGTCACGTCCAGAGGGAAGTATAGCCAGGGGATTTCGATCAAGAGTGCATCTCCCATCGCACGAATTATCTAGGCATCGAGAACCCCGTTGGTCCGCCCGTCAACAGGCACCTCGGCAGGCTCGCTGGATGGGGTCACCGTGAGGGTCGCCATGAAATGCATGTCGAATTCGAGGGTCGACTTCGCCGACTTTGAAAGAGCAAACCTAGTCGTGCTACAACACATAGACGTGGTCGATCCTTGGGTGGTAGAGCACAAAACCTTTATTGAGAAGACGTACAATGACCGAGGCCAACAGAGGACGGATGGAGATATACTCAAAGAGCACAACTCATGTTTCACGCGTTGGTTCAAGCAGAAGCTTCTGTCGTACCCTTTACATGAAGATTCTTCCGCGGAAGAACAACTCATATTCACCTTGTCATGTAGGCCGAGCACAACCTCGATGACCTATGAGGCGTCACGATATCAACGGCTACCCATTCTACACCGAGGACAAGGACATGAAGAGCGATGGTTATCAGAACTTCGGGGTAACGATGGAATCCTACACCGGTAAGGACAAGGACAGATACTACGGAAGGATCGAGGAGATCTGGGAGCTGAGCTACGCTGAGAGAAGGTGCCGATGTTCCGTGTCGATGGGCCAAGAGCGCCCTAAAAGAAGACCGATATTTCACCACCATGGTTATACCCGGTTAAATCCAAGATCAAGGGCAAAGCGTCACCGCGAAAAATGAGCCATGGGTACTGGCTTCCCAAGTGGACCAATGCTTCTTCATTACCGACCCGCCAAAGCCCAGTCGTGTTGTCGTGAGGAGAGGCAAAAGGAAGATCATCGGAATGGATGGAGTAGCCAATGAGCAAGACTTTGACAAGAACGGCGAACCGAGGATCGAACATGACGATTTATGATGAAGTAGCAGCATACACCACCAGAAGAAGCATGACCACCCTACCTAACGGACGTCCGTTCCACAGAAGAACTCCATTTGCGAAAAAGAAGGGCAACAAGATTGTGAACAGATAGCTAGCTAAGATCGATTGTATTTAAATCGTAGCCTTCATTTCTCGATTGTATTTCATGGGCACTTTTGAACTATCATGAATATTTTTAAATTTCATGGACACTCGATCTCGATCCCCCTCCATCTCGATCGCTATCCCACCTCGCCAGATCCGGTCCCCCTCGCCGAAAGCACCCCAGTCCACCGGCCACGCCGAAACCCCAGCGCCCTCGATTCCCCTACTCAACCACCGCCGCCGACCCAGCGACCGTCTTATAAAAAATAAGTATCAAACAGCTTTTTAAATGCTACTGTCTTATAAAAAATATTACTGTTATTATTTAAACAAGTTTGAACATATTTAAACACAAATAAGTATCAAACAGCTTTTAAATGCTAAAAAAATTGTGGAGCCCACCTCGATCCCTCCATCTCGATCGCTATCCCACCTCGCCAGATCCGGTCCCCTCGCCGAAAGCACCCCTCAGTCCACCGGCCGCCGCCCATGACCCCCGCACCCTCGATTCCCCTACTCAACCGCCACACCCTCGCACCCCGCGCACCGTCTTATAAAAAAATAAGTATCAAACAGCTTTTTAAATGCTACTGTCTTATAAAAAAATATTACTGTTATTATTTAAACAAGTTTGAACATATTTAAACACAAATAAGTATCAAACAGCTTTTTAAATGCTAAAAAAATTTGTGGAGCCTGGGAGTCGAACCCAGGACCTCCTGGTGTGAGAACTGCTCACGACCAAATGAGCTAGTAGAGGGGACTTGATGTGGATCAGTTTTGGTTGTACATAACCTGTTGGCTCGAGTTGAAATAAAAAAATACTAATGGCGCACCACGGTGAGGTGCGCCATTAGTATGGACATGCTAATGGCGCACCACGGAGAGGTGCGCCATTAGTATTGTGCCCGATCCCCCCTTCCCTCTCCCCCTTCGCCCGATTCCCCCTTCCCTCTCCCCTCGCCAGTTCCCTCTCCCTCTCGATCCACCGCCACGCTGCTGCCCTCGACCCACTGCCGCCTCGCCTCGCCCTCTCCCTCCTCGCCCTCTCCTCGCCTTCCCTCTCCTCGCCCTCTCCCTCGCCCCTAGATCCCTTCCCCTCTCCTCTCCGACGCTGCTGCCCGCCGCCTCGACGCTGCCCGCCGCTTCTTGCCGCCTCGGCCGCCACCGCCCAGCCTTGACGCCACAGCGCCGCCTCGACCCGCCGCCGACGCCTCGGCCTTGCCCGCCCGCCCAGCGCGCCCGGCGAGTGAAGCGTGAGTCGTTCCGATCGTTTTGCTCTGTTATGTTTCTAGCCATGGTGGATTTACTGCTAGTAGTGCGAGTGGTTCGGATGAGAGATTGAGCACTCGCTTAGTTCATAGAGTTTCAGATTAGAGATTGGGCAATCGTGGTGATGAGTACTGTGTTCTACTTCTGATCACATTTTGGCACCGAATGGATGTTGCCTAGCTTATCCAAGACGACTTGAATGATTTTTGGTGCGAATTTGATTCATCTTCTCGTTGTTCTGTTCCCACTGTTTGCTTGTGCTAATTTTGCTCCCGCATGCATCGCCATCGTTTAGATGGCTTAATTCACTTCCGCTTTTACTACGAATCATCCTATCCATGCATACAAGTATTGTTGTTCAGTTGTTTGAAAGCGTGTGTGTTTAATGATCGGCACAGGACTAAGCGTGTGTGTTAGGATGCCATAAACTCACTCCAATGATTATTTGGTTATTCCTCTGTTATGATATACTTACGATTGCTAAGTTGAGTTTCAGATGATCTTGTGATGGTTTAATCTCTTTGTGTACTTCAGTTTGTTTGTTCCGGTCATCCTTACCATCTGCATATTATGTGTTTTGCACCAATGTCATATATAGGATCATTCCAAATTGGTAACTCAATGTCATATAGGATCATTCTAAATTGCTAACTCAAAGTCTTTCGGTTTTGGCTCATTAACTTACGGTGTTCCTCTTGTTTCTAATCTGTTAAATATGATAGTGAGATGGGTTTGATCTACTGTGTTATCTGCACATCAGTTTGTTCTGGTCACCATTTGGCTGTCGGGTCGGTCAGCCAGCCTCGTCTCCACCGTCACCGGCATGCCTTAGCCCGACTACTGACGTGGTACGCTCTTCCTCCTCTTCTCGTTCTTCCCTTTTCTCTGGGCACATGGTCATTGAGTAAAATCTGAGTAGATTAGGCCATAAATTGGATTACGAGCACAGTTTAGTCAAGAAAATGCTTCGGGGCCAATGTTCATTCAATTCTTCAGATAAACAGGGCATGTATTCAGTTTTTTTCTCATAAGGAGAGCAGATTTTCATCACTTGCACTTACACAGAGTTAATGTAAACGTTTTGCACAATAACGTAGCATGTATCTTCAGTTTTTGCACTTAAAAAAGCCAATCTTCAGTTTGTCCACTTCAAAATATTATAAACTCTGTTTACGCACTGAATATAATCAAATGTTTAGTTTCTTCAATTAAAAGAACGTAACGCTCGGACTTAAATATGGGCATATATTTAGTTTTTGCAATGTATAGGAATATATGTTCATTTTCTTCTAGTTTTGACAGAGTGCAAGGGTTTAGTTTTTGCACCGTGTTTGATGTGTTCTTCCACCAGAGAGAAGATTTTCACACGTGTAAAAGTTTTTTTCAAATATATTTTCAGTTAAAACAGAGTGAAGGTTCAGTTATTTGCTGCCATGGTGGTTTCTTCAATCAAATAATCTTTTTCATTCCTGCTTGGCGATTTATTATTTCTAAGAAAAGAGAGAGCTAGGATCTTACTAACAACTATTTCGCCAAGACGAGCAAGGTTAGCACATGGTGGAGGTAGAAAAGGGTCAATGAGTCGTTCTTTGTGCTTTCGACAAGGTGCACGCAGGAGAGGATCGCAACACAAACCCGAGAGGTCGAGGCCTTGGTGCCCTCCGCCGGTAGCTGGGTGGAAGAAGCTTTAGCGGGTTGCGGCTGGTTAGAAAAGGGTTTAGTGGGTTGCTTCTTTGGGTAGAAGAAGCTTTGGTGGGCTGTCGCTTGTCTTGGTTCTCATCGAAACAACCCAGCTGCACGAAATCCTCGATCGACTTGACATGAACCTGCAAGGAAAGACAATATTAATAAATCACAACTCTACTAGATTGTTAAGTTGGGTGGGATGTAAAAGCAAATCATCTTCTAAGTGCAATATACTTAGTGCTGCTATATGAGTGTATAAATATTTGTTGCTATATAAATGGGAACAAAATTAGGTGCTTGTATATGATATTCTTCCATGAAGAAAGAATAGATAGTGTGGGTCTGACCTTGTTTAATTTCTGCAATTCTTGTATATGATATTCTTTGGCGTGTATTGCATTCTCATCGTGGTTTTGATCACAGAACAAGAAGGGAAAGGGCGACTGAAGTACCTACTGCAGCAGACAAGTATTTGCCCACTTTGCAGAAGGAAGCCAGGCTAAAGAGAAGAAGCCACGTGGAAGGTGATTCTTGGTTATGTTTTTAATTATGTGTTGAGGTGGTTGCATAGCTCTAATACTAATGAGCAGGCCATTTTCTGTTCAAATTTTCATGTTCAGTCTTGGTTCTTTTGGGAGATGTGTTGCTTGGTGTCTATCAAGCACATCATCAACAATACTTGTTAAACACTTGGTGTTAGGCCCTAATCTTTCTGTTCACCCGTGTTCCTCTGGTGAGGCAAGAATTTCTGTGTTTGGAGGAATTTTTGTGTATAATTGAATTTTTTATCTTGTAGCTTGCTCGAGAATAGAGGATGATCGTGGCCGCTTTGTGCGATTGTGTTGTGTAGTATGACAAAACATGTAAATGTACATTAAATTGTTGCTCAACGCCATTTATAACTCTGTCAAATTCAGATAGACCATAGAATGCAGTAACAAAAATTTAGATTGGTGTTGGAATGCAGTCAAAATTCAGACATGTAGCCTTGCAAGCAAAAGTATATTTCTGGTGCTATATTTGTGGTGCAAAATGAAGATATGCCAAACTCCTCAACAGTTGGTTAGTCTCATTAGGGTAAAATAATAGGATACTTTGTTAAATTAGAAGTCATCAACATGCTGCTGATCAATTGCTGCTGTATCTGTATGATGTATGTGATGTCATTGATGTATGGTTTTTTATCAAGAGGCCAAACATTCATCTAGTTTTGCTATGAACTTTGCTAATGTATGATGTAGTTGCTTCACCTGCTATCTTGCTTACGATTACGCCTTGTGCCGTTTAAGAGTTTTTAGATGAATGTCTATAGTGCTTTTTCTTCTCTCGCTAACTCCGCTCGGAGTTGTTGTTGGCCGGTAACAAGATGTTTGAAGTACAATTGTTACCAATGTGGGCTTGTGGAATCCCATGACAAAAGTCTTGAGTTGGAGTTCAATACAATTGTCAAGGGGTAGTCTCATTGTGATCTTCTGAAATGACCCATTGGCGACTTCATTACGCTGGGATAATGATTTTGCAGGTACCCGAGAGGCCCTTGAGTTTGCCGGAATGTCGATTAACTTCCGTTCCGGCAAATTGGTACTCCATATGTCCTATTTTCAGCAAAGGTCATGCTGAAATTTTCCGTGAATTTTAGCATGACTTTGCTAAAAATAGGACATATGGGGTACTTGTGACTAATGCATGGGCCGGGTATCTTAGTAGTTAATTAAGTAGGATCAACTGCCCGGCGTACTTGTGACTAATGCATGGCTTTTAGGGTGCCTCGGTGTCGATAAAACCAAAATGATGAAAGCTTAGGCTTTTAGGGTGCCTCGGCGTCGAAAAACCCTCAATGATAAAAGCTTAGATTTTCGGATGCCTCGGTGTCGACAAACCCTAAATGATGAGACCATGATCTTGTTCCTTGACAATAACCAACTTTTGACCAAACTTTGTTTCTATTTAGAGAGAAACATGGCGACAACGATGAGGCCGGGGTTCAGGCGGCAAGGCATTCAGGGAGCTGTCCCAGAGATGGAGGAACAACCTCACTTGTATGAGGCCGCCGCCTTCCCCACGATCCTGAGACCACCGATGGTACCGCCGAGGATGACCCCACCGATGCCACCACCGATGGTGCCGGCGAGGATGCCACCATCGATGATGGCGGGCGCCGCACGTATGGCAGCCAACCGAAGAGGCAACGGAAGGACCGGCGCCCGATCGTGCTCCGCACCCTCAAGGAGGAAGTTCTTGAAGTGGACTCCAACGGGAATCCAACGCGCCCGAACGAATAGTCAAGGGTACTCGCTTCAGCTCGGGTGCATTCTCCGGAGCACCGCCTCGATCAACACCGAGAACACGAGGCATCCCGACCGAGGGAATTTGCGCAACCTCCTGTTCACGAAGCTGCACGAGCGATACAAGTTCCCGCTGAATTTGAAAACACAAGCCTCAAAGGGAATAAAGTGAACAATGCTGCCCTCACGAAGATGAGCAAGGCCACATCTACTTGGAAAAGCAATGTGAAGAGATTGATCGAGAAAGGTGAGAGTTATTAGAAGATCAAGGAGAAAAATCCTTCGATAACCGAAGATGACTACAACGACTTCAAGATCAATTGCTCGAGCACCGCAAGCTCCCAATCAAGTGAGTGGGGGAAACAAATGCGGGAGCTGAACATAGGGGAACACACACTCGGTCCCGGCGGTTACAGAGTGGCGGAGCCTATATGGGACAAGGAGGAGGCGGAGCGTGCCGAGCAAGGCCTACCGCACCTCTTCGATACATACGGTGACAAGCAGACCAGGAACTTTGTCAGGGCCGGTACAAGAAGGACCCGAAAACAAAGGAGCTTACCACGGATCCGAAGACCGTGCAACTTCAGCTTGTTCTCGTAAGGAATACACCCAGCGTAATTAGCTCCATATGGTTGCATTCTAATTAATGAAGTCAATTTCTAAATGGTTCACATTCCTTCCGCAGCGCATCGAAAGCAAGAGCGCTGGGTCGACTCAGAGCAACCCTTGGGACACCACTCTAAATAGGGGGTTGAATGTAATGAAGAACAAGGATAAGCTCAATGAAGCCGACGTCAATGGTCGTGTGGCCGACAAAGGCTTGTCGACAAAATGGGGTCATACTATACCTGGTGTGCGGAAGGAGAAAAAGACCAGCTCGGAAAGCGGTAGCGAGAGGTTCAAGAACTCAAGGCACAGGTGGCGTGGATTCGGAGATTGTCCAAGAGCAAGTGGAACAACGACTGGAGCGGCGATCACCGCCCTTGTGCCTACCTTGATCTCGGGTTGAGTGCGTGGATTGCGGGCCAACAGGGCCGCCCGATTCCTAGCTTCACGGCCAGCAACTTCGCATAATGCGATGGCGGGGCCATTGGTGCCTCCGACGGAGGCGGCATTGGTGTCTCCGACGCCGCACGGGAGCTTAATGCACCCGGTGTACGCCCGGCGAGCACCTCTGCAACAAGCGGCCCTCCGTCAACTGCACGCCGCCCGTTGGCGGTGCCTCTACATTAGCCGAGCTCGACGCCATCATCACGGTAACTAATTAAGCCTCTCTCGGCCGAGGACTTCATCTCCTTGCCTTTGATCGGGCATCCCCGACGCCCTACATGTTTTCGCAGGCGCCGCCGACGTTCCGTGCACTCTCCTCCACTTCGTGAACAACGAGTTGGTCGATGTCGCCAAGGGCAAAATCGTTCAACCGGCAACCTTGTTCCACGGTACCCAGATGCCACCCAACTTGTTTAGGGTTCAACTGGTTCGGGTGCTGCCAGGCTGCGACGACTTGTTACCTCCGAATCGACCCATCGGGGCCGATGATGATGACGTGATGACCCTCAGCGCCTGCCCGAGCTGGCCCCTGCTTTGGCCGAAGGGCCAGATTCGTTTGGGGGCGGGGGACACCACCCCAAAGACAACACCATCGTGCCGTGCGGCGCCAAGTCGGCCCCATGGCAAGACCGCCAGAACGGGATCGTAACGACGACGACGACGACTATGATACATTTGGCAACGTCGATCAAGATTTTGCCGAGCATGGGTGCGATGGCGACTTCATGGGGCCTCCTTCTCAAGAACCAAACCCAACAAAAGACGTGTGCGATCTAGCTCGCACTGCGGAGAAGCCAAGTTGCAACAGGCGCCGTCTGGCGTTCAGCTCTCGAGACGCCTCCATTGCCGACTTCACCGAGCCTCACATAGGCGAGGTGCGAATATTATCAGCCCCAACACACTCAAGAAGGCGGTCTGTGAGCAAAACTCGGTCCCATTACAGGAGAAGAAGAAGGCACGCAAAAGAAAGACTAAGAAGGGTGCGAGCCAGCCCGGCACCGAGTGCGATCCGTGCTCGGGACGGGCCACCTTCACCGCAGGATATCTCGAGGAGGGTGCATGTGGCGGGTAGGGCGATGCTACCGACAAATATGCTCAATGCTGCAACCGGTGCTATGCGGAGTCTGCATGATGTGTGTTCTTTCTTTGGAGAAGCTGCGTCTCGTGGAGAAGGATGTGGCATACCCGGTTTTCGCGGCCAAGGTGCCAGAGGGCAAGGGCTTTGTGGATAACTCCATCGGGCGTACGATCGTCCTGCGTTTTGATGACATCCATGCTATGTTGAACCTTCATCCGCTGCACTACACCTTCGTTCGGCTATTTTCGCTGAGTATGGAGATGTGGATCATTCGCGACAAGACCACGAACATCGCGATAGTCGACCCCTTCTACATGCGTGCCAAGTTCTTGGGCAGCGCTGGGGACCGGCAAGTCGCGAAGTTCTTACCTCGAAGGCGTCATTCGGCAAACCAAGATAAGGATAACTTCCTCGTGCCTTACTTTCCCGAGTAAGTCCTCCCTCAACCGCCCGTAACATATGAATTCTTACATTTCGATCGCTTTTCTTTTAACATTCCGTGTTTTCTACAAAGGACACACGTTGCACACTCATCCTCCTAAGCCCCAAATATTCCATGGCCACGTATTTCGACCCGGACCGTCGATCGAACGTAGACTACACAAATGTCAAGAAGGTTCTTGATGATGTTCTCCCGCCACGCCAAATCTGGAGGCACCTTCACCAGGCCTATTCGTAAGTACACAAGCATGTGTTCTCCCACAATCTGACGTTACGCTGCGTCAAGCAACCGGGCGGTCGAAGGGTGCCTACTATGCCATCCATCACATGCGAGGCGATCAGACGGGACCATCATCAACTTCGCTACCGAGTAAACTCCAAGATTGGGCGCGGCGTGCGGCAATCCAGACGCGAACCTCCGACAAGAATTCTTTCGCATCCAAATGGAGTTTGCGGAAATCATCCATCAAGATGTCCTTCGTACCTCGGGGCAGTTCTACCTCAGAAATCAACCGTCCAGCGATTGACATCGACACAATGTTACAAATGCAGGATGACAACGCCTGCTCTTTCATGACTCCCACGATAGACGGCGGCTTCATCCACGCTCCGGTCCCTTGAGTCGAGTTGTCTAGTTCAGAAACATCGATTGGCTCATGTTGTAATTAAACTTTAATGAACTTGTAGTATGTCTCTTTGGTTTCGAGAGTCGTTCAACTTAGATGTAATCGATGCTATTAATGTCTTGCTTTTCTCTTCCGATCGTTACATTGCATACTTATATATTGCTTATGTATTGTCTCGTGAATTGGTACTAACGTTTACGTTTGGCTAGTGCATAGCGATGCCGGCGTATGTCGTGTACAAGGGTAAGGTTCCCGGAGTCTACGATGATCGGGAGGAGTGTCGGAGACAGGTTCACCGATTCAGCGGTAACAGTTACAAAGGATACACCACTAGGGCCGAGGCCGAATCTAGATACGCCCGCTATCTAGCGGGAGAGGGAAGGCGTTGGAGGAACCGGATGAAGACGAAGTTTCATCGTGATGATGCTCATCGTGATGACCGCAGCTCTCTTCTATGTGATGGTAGTTTAGATGATCGATATCGACTTGTAATGTGAAGACAAACTCGCTACTCGCGGTCTCGAGACTTGTAATATAATGTTCTATCTTTGTTCGGTCTTTTCAATTCGGAGACTAATATGATGAATTGTATTCGGAGACTAATATGATGAATTGTATTCAAAGACTAATCTTCTATTGTATCCGATGAATCTATTGTTGATGTGTGCTGTCTATATTTTGTCAAATTATACATTTTGTAACCAGTGCAAAAACAGAAAATAAAAAATAAAAACCTAATATTCATACTAATGGCGCATCACATGATAAAGGCGCCATTAGTATGACAAAGCATACTAATGGCGCATCACTTGTCGATGCGCCATTAGTATGCCATGGTTACTAATGGCGCATCCTTTGGGTGGTGCGCCATTAGTATGCCGTGATTACTAATGGCGCATCTAGAGGTGGTGGGCCATTAGTATTCCAAAGCACCTAGGTATACATGCTTACAGGAGGCATACTAATGGCGCACCCGCATATACTAATGGCGCACCAGGTGGTGCGCCATTAGTAAAAATTACTAATGGCGTGCTATTAATGGCGCACCACATATGCGCCATTAATAGCCAAATTAGGTGCGCCATTAGTAGTGGTTTTTCTAGTAGTGAGATGAATAGGAAAGGAATGTAGGTGTAAAACTATGGAACAGCGAACCGGAGGAAACTCTCAAGAGAATGTGTTCGGATGGACTACGAAATGTACATATTTGTTTTTTTAGAGTAGCATGCTTGGCAGTATGAGATGCTATTTGTTTATTCAGCTGCATAGTGACTACTCTTGTCCTCACCTCACGTACCACACATAGGTTGATTTTTTATTCCGGCAAACACAGCACACCAACCTGTCTAACGCATGGCAGCGAGCGCCTGCCTCGGGCTTCCGCCCAAAAAATGAGCAGCGCGTGGATGTTTCTAATCCGATGGAATCAGTACTACTAGACCAGCTTTCCTATGAAACACTATTCACCTTTCCCGTGTTCCGAACGGTTGGAAGAGAAAGAAAACGGTAGGAATTGTGTTCCTATGAAAATCCTGCACCAAACCTGTGAACCGAACGCAGCCTTAGCTATTCTTAATATAATGTTCCTGGTAAAAATGAAGCCATGCCACTGTTTTTGCCTGTAATTGTTTGAGACTCTGACAAGTTTAGCCAAATGTTTTTGCCTGTAATTGTTTGAGACTCGATCGCTTCCTCTATGCCTTTTTGTGCAAACAGGATATCCAATTCACATGGTTGCTGTTGTGACCTTTTGGTGCCTTTGCATGTAACTCTTCTTAAAAGAAGTGACTTTTGTGCTGTTTAACTGGAATGTCAGATGGAACAGTTGGTTCATTTTGGTGGAACTGCACAAAGGGAGATCTGTGTTCCAATCCTCATCATCCATATTGGCGCAATAACCTTCCTTTAGGTAAGAATGATATTTAATGCATGTGTTCATCTCTATTTTCCGACTGCCATGAGAAAATAATGCTATTTTTTACTAGTACACTTGTACTCCCTCACTGACAAAACCAATTCTGAATTAGAAGGCCAATCATGTACTTGTTTTCACCAACTGGTGAGGAGAAAGACAAACATAGCATGAAGAGGAAGAATAAGAAGAATAAACAGTGCCAAGGCGATCTTGCTGAAGCCAGAGGCCTCAGTCGAGGCTATTCAAGGGCTTCGGCAACGACTACCTTACATGTGAGACGATCCTCCAGGGAGCCCTTCCACTTCTGCGGTCTCACTTAAATAATTAGGAGCACTTAAGTACCACTAATTTATTATTGCCTAATTTTCCTGTTGGAGTTAAACAAATCTTTAGTAGGACCCTATGCTGAATCATGTACGTGTGAATGTTTGTCTATGGAGGTGAATCATGTGGTGGAGCAGGGAGGGAATACGTCACGCCCAAGATGCGACCCTATCCTAAAGGAACTCAAAGGTGCCACCAAGGATAGAAGCGCATCTTGAAGACGCTTTTGCAAGGTGGATATCATTACATCAACATTACATAATAGTGGGGATACATCCAAGACATGCAATGTCACATGAATACAACAATACAACATACATAAGATCAACATCCGACTACAGATGAAACATAAACAGAAACTCAAACAATATCCACCCTGCTGGCCCAGGCTGCCGACCTGGAACCTATCCCACAATCGAAGAAGAAGCAGAAGAAGAACTCCAGCACAAATAAACATCGCTCTCACGTCAAGATCATCGCATAACCTGGACCTGCAACTGGTGTTGTAGTAATCTGTGAGCACGAGGACTCAGCAATCCCATTACCATGGGTATCAAGACTAGCAAAGCTTAATGGGAAAGGAAGGGGTAAAGTGGTGAGGTTGCAGCAGCGACTAAGCATGTATGGTGGCTAACTTACGCAAATAAGAGAGAGAAGAGAAGCAAAGCAAGCGGTCATCAACTAGTAATGATCAAGAAGTGATCCTGAACTCCTACTTACGTCAAACATAACCCAAAAACCGTGTTCTCCTCTCGATCAACCCCGAAAAGAGACACTCATGGTCACGCACACGGTTGGTGTATTTTAGAAGAGTTTACTTCAAATTTACTACAACCGGATATCAACAAATTCCCATCTGCCACATAACCGTGGGCTCGGCTTTTGAAAGTTCAAACCCTGCAGGGGCGTCCCAACTTAGCCCATGATAAGCTCTCGCGATCAACGAAGGATATTCCTTCTCCCGGGAAGACCCGATCAGTCTCGGAATCCCGTTTACAAGACATTTCTACAATGGTAAAAGAAGACCAGCAAAGCCGCCCGAATGTGCCGACAAACCGATAGGAGCTGCACATATCTCGTTCTCGGGGCACACCGGATGAGCAAGACGACGGGTTGGCATAGACCCTGATTGCCCAGGGGGCGCCGGACATCGCTCGGTTTGGACCAGCACTCAGAGGAGCACTGGCCCTGGGGGGGGGGGGCTAAAATAAAGATGACCCTCGGGCTCTAGAAACACAAGGGAAAAAAGGGCATAAGTGAGGCAAATGGTAAAACCAATGTTGGGCCTTGCTGGAAGAGTTTTATTCAAAGCGAACTGTTAAGGGGGTCCCATAAATCAGCCAACCGCATTAGGGACGCAAAATCCGGGAACCTAATACCGATATGACTGAAACTAGGGCGGTAAGAGTGGAACAGAACACCGGGCATAAGGCCGAGCCTTCCACCCTTTACCAAGTATATAGATGCATTAATATATAAGAGGTATTGTGATATCCCAACATAAACATAATCCAACATGGAGCAATCTTCATCTTCACCTGCAACTAGCAACGCTATAAGAGGGGCTGAGCAAAGCGGTAACATAGCCAAACAACGGTTTGCTAGGAAGGGTGACAAAGGTTAGGGGCTATCATGGCAATTTGGGAGGCTTGATAAGCAAGTGGTAGGTAACACGGCATAGCGATAGAACGAAGCAACTAGCATAGCAATGATAGTAATGAGATCCAAGGTGACGGTCATCTTGCCTGAAATCCCGCTAGGAAGAAGAACGAGTCCATGAAGAAGACAAACGGAAGTAGTCAAACGAATCCTCACAATCGCAACATTACCGGAACTAAGAAGCAACACCGGAAAGAAACAAACAACATGGTAAATGCACAAGCATAAACATGGCATGATGCACAGACAAGTATGATGCATGTCCGGTTTAAAGAGGCATGGCATGGCAAAGTGCAACAAACAATACTACAAGTTAAGTGGAGCTCAATATGCCACAAGTTGCATATTGACGGAACACCACATTCAATTATTTAGTTCTCTCACGTTTATGTAACCAACAAGATTCAGTGTTATTAAACATGGAAATAGGTGAAGCATAATTAAACTAACTATTTAGGCAAGTTTAAATGAGGCCGGAACAACAAACAACAATTCCGGAAAATCCCCAAGTGCATATTTTAGATTTGGTACTGTTCTGCCCTAAACCATATTTTATTGTTGTTAAACAGGAAAGTAAACTGCACCAAGTTATCCTATGAATTTTTCCACCCCATTTACATATAAAGTTTATTTAAAACCGAGCTACGGTTATTTAGTTATGAAATAAATCATTTTAACATGGGATTTGAGAAAATTTAAACAAACATCATTTTAAACATTTTAAACATGGATGAAAACAGCAGATTATGAAACTAGATGAAAAACTAAGCATTTTACATATTTAAAATATTTTAAACCGATGCACGGTTTGTGAGATATTAAATGCATGAACATGGAGGGGTAATCTGTAAATATGCAGTTTTCTGGATAATAGGCAAATTCGTCCAAGGAAAAAAAATGTTCACGGGCTGAAACTGACTAGCCCAACAAGCACGGGAGAGGGGCTGGGCGCTGCTCACCATGGGCCATGGCCCAGACGGGAATGCAGGCCGGGTCATGGTTGTCGGAGATGGGGCAATGGAGGCCTTCTTGTGAAGGCGATGTGGCGATCTTCCATGCTGGCGTGGGACCAAGTCAACGAGGGGGTGTGCCTCGTTCGTCTTCGATGCAGAGGAAGCAGGGGCGCAGTGAGGACGGGGTCCACGGCGCGGCAGCAGTGGGGGCTTGGCGCACGGCGGTCTCGAGCGGCAGCGGCTGCAGGGAAGGCCGGTGAGGTGGTGGAGGCGCTGGGTGTCTCGGCGCGCTGCATCTCGTGCACGAGGAGAAGCAGAGGAGGCTCGGCATCCATGGCGGCGCTGCTGCGGCAGCACGGGCACGGCTAGCGGAAGAACGGGGCAACAGCGGGGCTCCGGTTAGAGGGACGACGCGCATGACAAGGACGCGACCATCGATGGGGTTCCTGATTCAGAGAGAGAGATGTGGTACAGAGAGAAGGGAAATGGAGGAAGGAGAGGGCACGACGGGGGCTCGCCTGGGTGGTGGAGGGCGTCGGCAGGAGGAGCTCGGCTCCGGCGAGCTGGCAAGAGAGGTTAGGTGGTCAGGGTCAAGAGGGAAGCAAAAACCCGATTGGTCTCGGAACAGTCAATGAAAGCAAGGGGTGACGCGGCAACTACGAGCGGACACGGTTTTTATGAAAACATATGGATGCGATGCACATAATGCTATGAGATGAGATGCACGCCATGAACAAAATGCAAAACAAAAGACAAAAATCCAACCACGAAGGAAAATATCATAGCACATAGCCGAAAATGGCAAGAGTTGGAGTTACAATTATGGAAAGCTACATCCGGGGTGTTACAGAATATTATTAGTGTCATGACATAATAGTGCTATTGTTTTGCATGCCAATTTATTGCCATTGGTTCAATGAGGCAATGTTTTGCGTATTCTCCATCATGAATTTGATGCTACTGTTTGAGTAATATGCTAATGTCTTCCTATCCTTTCTCAATAAGCTAATGAAGGTTTCACCTTGTTCCTACTTGTGCAAACAGGGATCATGTTGTGCCAATCATACATTTTAGTGGAACTACACAAGACAATACAATGAACTCGTATCCCAGCCAAAGGCTTTAACTCTGCTGGAAGTTCTTGATAATCTTCGATATAATCTCAACCTTTGGTAAACAAGAGTGATTTCAACCATACATTTGAAGTGCACAAAATATATACTATTGTGTGATTCCAGTGAGTGCTTTATCATCTCTTATGGGACTACATGAATAAGCTTTTTTTTCTCAGGTTGGTACGGCCTAAGGCCTTCATCCATATTAGTTTGCTGTCATCTCTATGTGTATCGTACATCTTGTCATGAGAAACTCCTTTATCTTTGCACTTTTAAGTTTTGCAACCTATGATAAATGGAAATGCTTTGAGTGTTGAGTTGAGCTAATTGGCACCGATTAAATAAACTAATACCTCTCTTTAAGCAAGACTACTATGTTGCTAACTTTACCCATTAAGATAATGAGGGTGCTTCTATTTGTTAGTGTATGTTTCATCAACTAGTCCCACTATTACAGTAATCTCACTCTCTCAATATATGTGCCAACAAGGACGCTCGATTTTGGTGGAACTGCACAAAAACTTTGGGTGCTTCATTGCCTCGATAGCTTCCGTCCCTTTCTGGCTACCACTAATATCCGCTTGCTTTCTTCCTTTCTTTGTCATCGCTATTTATCTCGGCTTCCAGTCAAAGGAAATAGTAATTGATATGCTACCTCACACAGGTTGGTACTGGTCTTTATCCCGATTATTGTGCCTGTCATATGTATTGGTAATTTGGTATTGTGCTACTTGTTGCCGATTTCATAAAGGAGTAATTTGGAGCTCGATCTCAGAGGGCAAATCATTACATCGGGTGATTTCAGTAGAACTGCACAAAATGATTCGATGGACATGTACTTATGCTGCTGCTATGTACTCCAAAGTTCACTCGCATAAGCATCGATGTTGACAAGAAGTGCCTATATTCATTCGAGTATCAACGGCGCCAACCAATTGTCAAACTCCAAGTATTAGGAGAGTGAACGCCAAAAATATTGCTTGGTGCATAGCCCGTAAAAACGCAGTCCAGTCTTTGGTCCCAACTTGTGCGTTACGGTTATCGGCATATATGGTAGCGAACTATATGGCATGGAGTCTAAATATTC
The DNA here is from genome assembly GCA_021605145.1 of Aegilops bicornis. NCBI lineage: Eukaryota > Viridiplantae > Streptophyta > Magnoliopsida > Poales > Poaceae > Aegilops > Aegilops bicornis. The sequence continues at coordinate 575,460,409 of CM038672.1, forward strand.
CAGACAAGTTGGTTGACGCATATATTCATCTGGCACTTAATCAGTCTGCACGCCAATGATGCTCCATTTCAGTTGAACTGCACAAAAAATTTGGGTGGTTCATTTTCTCACCCGCCTCCTTTCTAAATGCGCAATGTAGAATTTTGGCGAGATACATGACCAAGATGAGCCAGTTAACTAGTTGGATGAAAGTAGTGGCCAATTTGCTCAAACCTCCGTCGGCACGAGGCCACTATTTTAGGATAAACCTACCAGCAAAGTTCGGATTGTCTGTGCTGCCTCTTTTATGTACTCGAAAGTTTACTCGTACAAGAACTAATTTTAGCAAGAAGTACCTCTGATTGAACACCATTTACCAGTCTGTACCCTAGGTAATTAAAGTTCGTCCATGGATCATATTGGCTGTGATCTCAATCATTTGGATGCATAAACATACTGAACATGTGTATATCTGAATCTTTTTGTGAAATATGTATGAATATTGTCTTGTGATCTATCGATCATTTGGATGCATAGATATGCTGAGCTTGTGTATATATGAATCTTTTGAGTTGTTGATAGTGAATGTTGGCTATGAATATGAACGTGTCCTGTGAACCTGAGTTTGATATGAATTGCAATGTAACCAGTTATAACCCTTCTCCTCCTCTCAATCTGCGACTCCACTGCTGCGTTTTCCCATCTCCGAGTCGTTCCTGTCCGGGGCCTCGCCGTCGTCCACCGCCTCGCTGTGTTCGGTGCGGCGTGGTCAACAAACGAGAGTCATCGGAAGAGGACTGTACGTGGAGAGCCTGGCGGCTAGGACTCACGAGGTCCATGGTCGCACGCAAGGAAAGTTCCTCCTTATTAAGCTGAAAAAAAATGTTTCCTCCACCTGACAGCTGGGACCCACCGGCTGTATCTTCACACGGAAGGAAGTGCCTCCTTGTGTTGCGAAAAAACTTATTCATCCCGCTGATGTACCGGGACCCGTGATTTGGTGATCGACTTGTGGGCCTACTAAGCGGACGTGTACGCACGGCTTTGTCAACTTAATCAACAAATGATTCTAGCAGCTGGACCGTTGGATGTTAATCCAATAGCCGTGCTCCTTCTTCAACCTCTGTTCTTGCTCCTGTCTCCCGTGGGCGGCACCGCGGCTGTGCTGCCGCGCACCCGAACCAGTGAAGTTTCCCACTCCTCTCCATCTACGACTCCACTGCCCCGTCTTCCCCATCTCCGGGTCGTTCCAGTCTGGGTGCGCTCGGCACGGTGTGGTCAACATGGTCAACAACCGAGAGTCATCGGAAGATGATCAGACGTGAGAGGTCGACAGTGGGGACGCACCACGCCCATGGGCGCATGCATGCAACGGAACGCGGCGAGGTCAACATGGTCAAGGAACGACTTCCATCAAGTATATCAGACGTGGAGAGTCTCAGCTGGGTCCACGGCCGCAGCAAGTAAGTGCCTCCTTATTACGCGGAAAATAATGATTCCTCCAACTGACAGCAGGGACCCACTGGACGGGCCACCGTATTTTGCAAAAAAAAACGTTTGCCCCCTGACTGCTGGGACCCACCTGACGGGCCACCGTATTTCACGAAAAAAACGTTCCCCCCGCTGTCAGCTCGGACCCACCGGAAGTGCCTCCTTATTACGCACAAAAAAATGAATACTCCCCCTGCTAGCTGGGACCCACCTTGGTGGGAGGCTGACTTAGGGCCTACTAAGTTGATGGGGACGCAGGGCTTTGTCAACTTAGTCAATATGAACGATTCTAGCTCCAGTGACCGTACGATGTCCATCCAATGGCCGTAGTGCTTCTTCAACCTCTGGTCTTCTTGCTCCAGCCGCCCAAACCAGCGCCGGTCGTGCCTCATGCTCCTGCCTCCTGTGGCCGGCTGTGCTGCCGCGGAGGCCTCACCGCCCCCTACTATTCCCACCGCTGGCCAGGCCCTGCGGCGACGGCAGCCTCACACCATAGCCGAACCAGTGAATCCTCGTACTCCTCTTCGCGCGGGCTTCCACTGCCGCGTCTTCCCCGGCTCCGCGTTGTCCCCTTCCTAGGCCTCGCCGTCGTCCACCGCCGTGGTGCTCTCCGCGCGGCGTGGTCAACGTGGTCAAGGAACGACTTCCATCGGAAGAGTACTGTACGTGGAGAGGCTGATAGCCGGGTCCACGGCCACAACCCAGTTTTTTGTGATTTGCCATGTAAGTCGGTTTGTCAGGCGTGTTGGGCTGCAAATCTTTCAAGACAAGGAGAGCTTTCATTCGGCTGGCCGAGAAAATGGCCCATCAGTAATGAGAAATGGGCTGTACATTTTTAAAACACATCAAAGCGGCAATTAGTTTCAAATATCTTTTTTTTTCATTTCGAGATTTTAAATTACATTAATTTTTATGCGTGGAGAATTTGTTGGATTTTATATTGATATACATTTAGTTTTAAAATCAGTTTGAATGTGAGTCGAAATTTCGGGATTAAAAATAGTTCGGACCGCACCAAAATATGCAAAATTTCAGATAATTTTTTACCGTACACAATATGGGCTGTAATGCTAACAAAAAGAATATGGGCTCCAAAAAAAAACCTTAGGAATTAGCAAATATGCTGTAAATTATTAGAAATAATGGCAGATGGGCTGTATGCTGTTTTCCACATATTTGAGGCTTTCCTAAAAAAAGGTTGACGCACAAGCAAAGGATCGTTGGATGGCCATCCAACGGCCGTTGTGCTTCTTCAATCTCTGCTCTTCCTGCTCCGGCCGCTCAAACAAGCGCCAAGGGACTGCTCCCTCTCCTCCTCACAAGCCGGTCAGGTTGGCTGCCACAGCCTCACCGCCCCATCGTTCTCCCATCGCTGGCCTAGCGATCCCTCTACTCACCCACACCTGCTGTTATTCTCCGGTGACGGCAGACGAACCAGTAAACCCTCGTTCAGTCGTACTCCCCTCCGCGTGGGAAACAACTCGTAGTCTTCCACGGCTCGTGTCGTTCCCTTCCCAGGCCTCGCCATCGTCCACCGCCCTGGTGCTCTCGGTGCAGCCTGGTCAACGTGGTCAACGACCGACATGCATCTGAAGTGGACTGTACGTGGAGAGGCTGACAGCTGGGTCCACGGCCGCGCGCAAGGAAATGCTTCCTTATTACGCGCAAAATAATGATTCGTCCACATGACATCAGGGACCCACCGAAAGGGCCTCAGTATTTCGCGAAAAAAATGTTACCGCCGCTGACAGCTCGGACCCACCAGCTATATCTTCGCATGCAAGGAAGTGCCTCCTTATTACGCACAAAAAAATGAATACTCCCCCTGTTAGCTGGGATCCAGTATAGTGGCAGGCTGACTTGCGGGCGTACTAAGTTGACGGGGACGGGGGGCTTTGTCAACTTAGTCAATATGCACGATTCTAGCTCCAAAGGACCGTCGATGTCCATCCAACGGCCATAGTGCTTCTTCAACCTCTGGTCTTCTTGCTCCAGCCTCCCAAACCAGCACCGGTCGTGCCTCGTGCTCCTGCCTCCCGTGGCCGGCTGTGATGCGGCGGAGGCCTCACCGCCCCCTACTACTCCCACCGCTGGCCAGGCCATCCCTCTACTCACCCACACCCCCCTGTTATTCTGCGGCGACGGCAGCCTCACACCGCAGCGAACCAGTGAACCCTCGTACTCCTCTACGCATGGACATCCACTGCCGCGTCTTCCCTGGCTCCGTGTCATCCCCTTCCTAGGCCTCGCCATCATCCACCGCCCTGGTGCTCTCGGTGCGGCGTGGTCAACATGGTCAAGGAACGGCTTCCATCGGACATGGACTATACGTGGAGAGGCTGACAGCTGGGTCCACAGCCGCAGCAAGGAAGTGCCTCCTAATTACGTGCAAAACAATTATTCCTCCACCTGACAGCGGGGACCCACCGGACGGGCCACCATAGTTCGTGAAAAAAACGTTTCCCCCCTGACTGCTGGGACCCACAAGCTACACCTTCGCACGCAAGGAAGTGCGTCCGGGCAAAAAAAAGGATTCGCCCCCTGACTGCCGGGACCCACCAGCTACATCTTCGCACGCAAGGAAGTGCCTGACAGTCGAGACCCACCTGGTCGAAGCATACATAGCATTGTCATTACGGTCGTGACGATATGCGTACATATATCTTTGGTGGATGTAGAGGCGCGACGTGTCGTAGTAGAGGCGCCGCACGTAGCATGTACACGCACGCATAACGGCGAGGGTGCAATAAAGAAAATACGCCACGCACGCACATTGCTGGCAGGGTCTCTAACACCTATCGCGCATACGTACATGGCTGGGTCAGAACGGAGAAACAACGTCGTCGTCGTGTTCATGGGGAGCCAACCGGTTGGGTCGGAACGGAATGCGTGGTCGTGTTCATCGGGAGGGCTTGGACGGAACAGGCGATGGAAACGAGGCCTGGCGTACCGCACAACGGAGGAAACGGCCTTGTGTTCGACCGGCCACGTTTGAAACGGGGTCCTGTTGATCGGGAGGGGCCTGGCGTACCGCAAAACGGAGGAAACGGACCTCCTACGGTCGAAACGGGGGTCCTGTTGATCGGGAGGGGTGTGGCGTACCGCAAAACGGAGGAAACAGACCTCCTACGGTCGAAACGGGGGTCATGTTGATCGGGAGGGGTCTGGCGTACCGCAAAACGGACGAAACAGACTTGTGTTGGAGCGCTGCCGTCGAAACGGGGGTGGGGGAGGGAGGGGTGTGGCGTACCGCAAAACGGGACTCCACGATATACTGTTCATCTCCACCGTCGACCTCCTCCAGCCTCCACGGGCTACCGTCGACCTCCTCCAGCCTCCACGGGCTCCTCGCTCATCCAGCCTCCACCGCGCGCTACTCCACCGGCCATCGCTCAACCACCCTCCACACGGGCACCCCTCCACCGCTTCATCGCTCATCCAGCCCTCCACACCACGGGGTCCTGTTCAACCACCCCTCCACGGCCACCCTCCACCTTCTACTGTTCATCCAGCCCTCCACACCATGGGTTCCTGTTCATCCAGAGGCAACGCCACCGCCACATCGCTCATCCACCCCCGCAATGCTCACTGTTCATCCTGCAGGCAGCATCGATCGACTTGATTAGCAGCAGAGCGGCGAATCGCTCCATCGGGTTCGATTAACAGCCATCGATCGATCGCTCGGGTTCAATGTCGTAGCTGCGTAGTAGTGCAATCGCCGGGTTGATTAGAGCCCAACGCCTCGCTTCGGCTTGATTAGAGCCAACGCCTCACACACGCCACAGACGTACGAGAGAAACGCGCATCGCTCCACCCCCGACCTCCCACCGTAACCGGCAACTCCCCAAAATTTTCCTCCCCCTCACTTCTACCACGGTTTTTTCCGTCATGGACGGCCCAAAGAATGTCATGCAGCTGCGTCTCCGGCCCGCCCAGGACGAAAAGCTCGTTTTCTGTCATGATTTTTTGTCATAGAAGTAGGAGCCCACCACATCTATGATGATACCGGGTTTTGTCACAATTATCGTCATAGAAGTGTCATATGTATGACAGAATTTTTTTTCGTTCGGCCCGAATGTCACGGATGTGTCTTTTTTTTGTAGTGGAGGGAGAGGGGTAGAGTGCTGGATGGGTGATGGAGTTGCTTCTCGAAGATGGTGGGAGAGGCCTACTAGATAAACTGAGGGTGGAACTGCAGTGTTATCAATAAGAGTGGGGATGTGTTTCTGTGTGTGCCTGTGCATGATAGATCTGTCGGGACGCATCCATGGATGATGAAGGGGTACCATGTGTTTGGTAAGCAAACCTAACTAGATCGGCAGATCAATTGTTGTTTGTCGGAGGAAGGGAGAGACACAACTAATGAGGTAGATCGATCGACGTGTGGCTAAAAACGAGTTATAAGGACCTAGCTAGCTATATGTATAGCAAGAGATCGGTCGGTGTATGTCCATTTGTTAGAGGCAAATAAGGCCCAGCGAGACGGATAGACAGAGAGAATGGAGCTAGGAGGTGGTGCGAGAGGCCCAACTACTAGCTAGATAGGGGGAGGAGTGTGCAGTTGTGAGATTGATGAAAAGAGGGGCGAGAGTTTACACGTGTGTCTGACCGTATGAGAGACACGAGGCAAGGACACATAAGGAGGAGATTGAAGGTGTGTGAGTATGTTGTAGGCAGGCATCGCTGGAGAGGTTTACCGGTCTATGTGTCGGAAAGGAGTTGTGGAGACTCTGGGAGAATGACCTAAAGAACAAAAGTGAATGTGCCGGTGGATAGAATGCCGAGGGAGGGGGGGCGTGTGCATGCACGAGAGAAAGTTAGTGGTAGCTACAAAGGTTAGAGGATTGTGTGGGTGTAAGAGACTAACAAAGATCATAATTTGATATGAAAGCGGATTCATATATTTGAATAGGAGATCATAGTGTTTTAAACATTGCATGCATGAATATAGCGGTGATACACGTGTTGTGCACATGTTATACCATAATGTGATAATGCATGGCGTTTGCAACTCACAGCTAAATGCCGAACAATCTAAACCATACTATACATCAAACAATCTCACATTTTATTTGAATTTGTGATAATGTGTGGCCTTTGCAGCTTACAACTAAATATCGAACTATCTAAACAATACTATATATCGAACATTCTCACATTTTATTTGAATTTGTGGTAATGTGTGGTGTTTGCAACTCACATCTAAATACTTGTAGGCGAGGGGTGGGGCACCATACATAATGTGATAAACACATTATACATATGAGACATGGTTTAGATTATGAAGATCTAGTTAGAGCTAGAAATGTAATGTGATCTGAAATCAAAATAAAGTGGATTCAAAAATCTAGTTCGAGTTCATATAGTACACATAGTTCATATGTAACTCGAGACTAATCATGTGGTGTCTGTGAAGATAATACACAAACGATGGTTTAACTTGACAATAATGACGATTGTAGATCTTATTAAAACAGAGAAACGAATTCAAATGCTTTGACTTCACAACAATCATTATTGTAGATCTTATTCAAATAGAGAAACAAATTCAAATTTAGTTCATATTGAAGCGGTAGTATATACGTTTGGAATGCACTAAGGCGTTCATTTGAGTAGTAGGTTGCATGCATTATACACGTAGAGAGATATTTTAATTGAACATAACATGAATTCAAAGTTTTGAATGACATTTGTAGTGCGCATTGATTTGTTACAGTACACGTTAGGCTTGTCCGAAAATTTCAACCCGCGCCTTGTTAGCCTGAAATATTTAAGATATATCTTTGTCTTGTTGTGCTCCGACAACTCCCTCCATCTCAACCCGCGCCTTGCTATTCCGAAATTACAACGCGCGCGAAAACTCCCACCTCCTGTGAAATCCCGACACGCGAAATGACCGTGGTACCCCTGAACCGAAAGAACCGGCTCAAATCGGTGGGGGTACTTTTGTAACTTACCCCACATTTCGGACAAGCGCGTCTCTTAGTCATGGTTCCCCATTGCCATCCCATCCGCCCACCCATTTGTACACCGAGGCCGCAAAAACCCGCGATGAAACCCCACACCCTGCTCCGTCCGACACCCAGCTGGAGCCTCTTCCCCGACGACATCGTCCACAGCAACACCTCGACGTCCCTCATCCACCGTACCGGATGAGGATCCGTCGTCGATCTCATCGTCCCGCCAGTTCAGCCACCCCGTCCTCCACCTTCAAGGAGCTGCCCCGACGTTCCCCTCGTCTTTCACGCCACCTCCATTCCCACACCGCCATCTTCAGTTGCACCACCGGAAGAGCATCATCATCACCGTTACCTCGGATGAAGCTGCGGCCTAATCGGCGCCACAAAAGAGGTTGTACACTAATCGCCGCATTTTCTTCTTGATTCAATCTCACGGTGTTGCCGGCGCTCGGTCCCGAGCCGACACGGCGCGGCTCCATCCACTGTGGCATCGCCGGCCACTTCCTCCACGGCGTCTCTCCCTCGGTGGCGACATCCACATCAGTAGGAGCTGCTACTGCTTTAGCTCTCGCTCGCGCTGCTGCTCTGCTCTTGCTCTCGGTCCCCTGCCTGGTCTGCTCTTGCTATTGCTCTTGCTCGCGTTGTTGCCCTCGCTCTTGCTTGAGATGCTGCTCCGATTTAGCTACACTTCAGTCGACTGAATCAACTTTTGGGTCATCGATTAGAGGTGGGGTGGGGGGATCGCTGGGTGAAGGAAGAACCAGCCGCAGCAGGCAGAGGGGCTCACCGGAGAGGTACCCCACTATCTATCTTAGGGTTCAGGATGGGGCGGTGGTCGCCAGTGATGGCGGGCGTTGGCGGGCGGTGGTGTGGGGATCACGGAGAAAAAGCTCGGCATGGGGGGCTAGAGGGATGGCCGGGCGGCGGCGGACAGCGGTGGGGAGTGTTTCGGGCGGGCGGGCGGCGGGGGCTGCTGTTTGGCCAGTGGTAGCTAGCGGCTCAGGGGGGTAGAGGTTGAAGATGAACCACATGCCCTTGATTTCGTATCCAACAGCTGCAAAATCGACTGACCAAAGATGAAAAAGTCAGTCGACCGACGTAGCCTCACCTTGCTAGTGCGTTCAGTTTGGCCGACAAAATTCAGTTTCGACAGCTTAAGTTCAGTTCGATTAAGTTCAGTTTTGACAGTTAAGTTCAGTTTTGACAGTTAAGTTCAGAGATGAGCGGCTGATGTATTTTACATCTAGCACTTTGTGGTTATGTATTTTACGTCATGTAATGGAGATGCTATTAGAATTCCACTCAGGTTAACGTTGTTCGTTGTCTCTCTTGTCCTGCTTCAGCCTCGGCGTCGTACAACTCACTGGAGCTGCTCCAACGACGAAACCCTCCATCACAACGGAGCAGTACCTCGGGCTCCATCTCCAGACGCCTAAGATCTTCTTCCCCTCCTCCGACAGCAAAGTCAGCCGGAGCATCCTCACCGGCCAACCCAATCACGCTGAGATCGACATGGCTTCGCCAAAGAGGTTGTACACTTGTTGAATCTCTTTTTTACTCTACATGTTATATATATATTGTCCACTGAGCACATTGATTTGTTCCTTTAGTGTCTCCTTGAAAGAAAAAACGTAGGAATTTTAATTTTCACTTGTCCTCCTTTTCAAATTCCTATTCATGAAGCACAAGACTAAGAGATAGTAGCATCATAGCATTATAACCATACATCTTCTTTTGGTTTGACTTAATCTCACCATGCTTCTTTGCATCCTGTGATCTTCCAATTGTTCTGAATCAAACACCCAGATTGGCAGAAATCCTGTGTTTTTAAATTCTCTGTTTTGCACATGCATTCCTATCCATTCCTGTCTATTTCCTATCCCTTTATTGTTGGAATCCTCCAATTCAAACGAGCCCTTACAGAATTACTTCTCTTACAGATAGTTGTCAAAGAAAACCTTGCATGGTTTGTCCCGCCTCGTCGGCCGTCGTTCCACCCCAAATCACCGCTTCCAACGCATGTAAGGGTCCAACAGAGCAGGATCCGGCCTCCAGATCTGTCTTTCGCTGCCTCGGATCTTCTTCCCCATTACCGGCAGCCATGAAAACTGCATTGTCATCATCAACCGAGCAGATGACCTCGAGGACTACACGAGTCCGCAAGAGAGGTCACACTCTTTCGTGTCTGCTTACGTTATGCATCGCTTAATATTACATGCCACTTTATCGTCCTGTTCACCGATTAGACTCTGAGTCAGCTCCAAACTAATGGTCAAACTTGAGTTTTTAAATGGTTGTGGGGTACATATCAGGGCTGCTATCAATAGTATCTATTGAGGGAGTCCTGGATTAGGGGGTATCCAGACAACCGGACTATATACTTTGTTCGGACTATTGGAGCGTGAAGATACAAGAATCAAGACTCTGTCCCGTGTCCGGATGGGACTCTCCTTTGCGTGCAAGACAAGCTTGGCGATCCAGATAATATATTTCCTTCCTTGTAACCGACTCCGTGTAAACCCTAGCCCTCTTCGGTGTCTATATAAACCGGAGAGGTTGGTCCTTAGAAGGCCGATCACGATCACAATCACAATCATAATCATCATAGGCTAGCTTCTAGGGTTTAGCCTCTACGATCTCGTGGTAGATCTACTCTTGTACTACTCATATCATCAATATTAATCAAGCAGGAAGTAGGGTTTTACCTCCATCAAGAGGGCCCGAACCTGGGTAAACATTGTGTCCCTTGCTTCCTGTTACCATCAGCCTAAGACGCACAGATCGGGACCCCCTACCCGAGATCCGCCGGTTTTGACACCGACATTGGTGCTTTCATTGAGAGTTCCTCTGTGTCGTCGCTGCAAGGCTCGATGGCTCCTTCAATCGTCAACAACATGGTCCAGGGTGAGACTTTTCTCCCCGGACAGATCTTCGTTGTCGGCGGCTTCGCGCTGCGGGCCAATTCGCTTGGCCAACTGGAGCAGATCGACAGCCACGCGCCACTGTGTCGTTCGAAAACCTGAACTACACGGCCGATATCCGCGGAGACTTTATCTTCGACGGAATCGGGCCTGTGCCAGGAGCACCGGACAGTCACGATGAGCACGGCTTAGACCTGCTGTCGGACAATGCTTGGGAAATCACCCCTGTAGTAACCCCGGACCTAAATCCGGAGCAGACTGCGTGGCCCAAGGACTGGTGGATAGACCCCGCCCCGTGGGCCGCACACTCATCGGCGGTAGAGCCGAACCCAGGCCTTACCTCTAAAGAAGCCTGCAACACCGAACCCCCGGATTCGTACCCGGCTATAGGTTCCAGTCCACGCGCTCCCGAGCCCGCCGAGCCTGGTTGGGCTTCGGTAATGGAGTTTACCGCCGCGGATATCTTCCAGCACTCGCCCTTTGGCAACATGCCGAAATCGTTAAAATATCTCTCTTTGACAGGAGACTCTCGGCTGAACTATGTCCGGCTCGAGTGGGAAGCAGGCAACGAAGGAATTCGTTGCCCACCCACCACCCATGTCATTGCCACGGTCGATGAATTAACCGATGTGCTTGACTTCGACTCCGAAGACATCGATGGTATGGACGACGATGCGGGAGAAGAATAGGAACCACCGCTCACTGGGCAGTGGACAGCCACCCCGTCATACGATATATACATGGTGGATACGCCTAAGGAGGACGACGGTGACAATCCGGAAGACAAAACCCCCGGGCAAAAACCAAAACGACAAGACATGACGCCGCTCCAAGTCCAAAGAATAAAGAAAATAGCGACAAGAGCGCCGTAAAGATTGACACCCTACCAACCTCAAGGCAACAACGACCATATGGACCCAGCGATGGAGCAGGATGAGCCAGGTCATGCCGAACACAGCTCGGAGCAGACGCCCGGCCACAATGATCTCGAGGGACAAGTTCATCAAACCGCCCCAGGACAAGAACATAGTCCGGACGATGATGCATTCATTGTCTCGGAAACACGCGGGGAACGAGATAACCTCCACAGAAGGCTTATGGCCACCGCGAGAAGTCTGAAGAAGCAGAAGCAAAGGCTAAAGGCCGCACATGAAACACTCAATCTCAGATGGAATAAAGTGCTAGACACTGAATAAAGATACGGTGACGATCTCCATACAAAGAGCTATCCAAAATGCAAGCTGCTGCTAGAATTCAACGACGAGGCCGTTCCACCAAAGAACAACACGACCAGGATGCCGGACGAACCACTTCATAACCGCGACAGAGCAGCTACCGACACCATGCACGATCTACGTGGCCACTTGGATAAGAAAGCCGGCGCGGCTAGGTCCATCTACGGATCTAAAGGACACACCTCGGCGCGGGACTATGGTCACCAAAACGATCATACCGATTGGATACCAGTTCGAAACAAACACCAGACACAACAACAGCCGATGGCATGCCACAGCACATCCAGATACAGAGGGGTTGCTCACCCCCTATGCTTCACCGAAGAAGTACTGGACCATGAATTTCCACAGGGTTTTAAACCTGTGAACATAGAGGCTTACGATGGAACGACAGACCCAGGGGTCTGGATCGAAGATTTTATCCTGCATATACACATGGCTCGTGGGGATGACCTCCACGCCATCAAATACCTTCCCCTCAAGCTGAAGGGACCAGCCCGACACTGGTTGAAACCCCGAAAATTCAATTGGGAGTTGGGAGGAACTCGAGGACGCTTTCAGGGCCAATTTTCAAGGGACTTATGTCCGGCCTCCGGATGCGGACGATTTAAGTCACATAATCCAACAGCCCGGAGAGTCCACCCACAAGCTATGGAACAGATTCCTCACTAAGAAGAATCAAATTGTCGATTGTCCGGACGTCGAAGCCTTAGCGGCATTCAAGCACAAAGACTCATGACGAGTGGCTCGCCAGACACCTCGGCCAAGAAAAGCCAAGGACAATGGCAGCCTTAACAAGCCTTATGACCCGCTTTTGCGCGGGTGAAGATAGCTGGTTGGCCCGTAAAGGTCATCGTACCCACACATAACTACTGGTTGACTTGTCCGATAACCTTCGATCACACGGACTGCCTGACTAGTATTCGGGATGGAGGATCAGAGGCCTTGGTGCTTGACCCAATAATCGACGGATACCATCTTACCCACGTCCTCATGGACGGCGGCGAGTCTCAATTTAATATACCAGACACCGTCCGCAGGATGAGGATAGATCCATCCAGAATTATCCAAAGCAACACCACCTTTGAAGGGGTAATACCAGCGTTGAAGCCTACGGTAGGGGCTCCGTGCATCGTAGGTAACATTCGCCCCTGTGCAACCCTGAAGCGAAGAACTACTCTTCACCATCGCACCCTTCCAAAGCGGCTACCACGCATTGCTTGGAAGAACAGCCTTCGCCCGCTTCAACATAGTACCGCACTATGCCTACCTTACACTCAAGATGCCCGGTCCACGTGGCATCATCACCGTTAACGGAAACACAGAGCGCTCTTCACGCGCGGAGGAATACACGACGGCTCAAGCGGCCGGATCCTAAGCGGCCTCCAATACCAGAAAGCATGACTGGTTGTTAAGACCACAGACACGGTTAGACGAGTCCGGCAGTCCGTATGAAGCTGATCCAGGGCGCCATGTACGTAATCACATAGAGGACACCAGGGGCTATAGATATATAATACAGCCCCACCCTTGGCTCAACCCTATTGGCAGGCCAATGTTTTACATTTCTACTATCAATCGCATGCTTACACGATTTTTCTTTTTTACAGACAACATTTGTGCGATACCCTTCCAGGACACGGCACAACGGAGACAAAGGCGCAGACGTGCATCAGGGCCCCGCTCAAAGGTTTCTCTTTATATTAAACCCCGGTGTAAACCTTTTCTATTGCCTCTTGTTACTTACACATCCCATGGGTGCTATACCCACAGAGGACACTGCCGTTATTGGCATTTCGCCACGACAGACTAATGCACGTACCTGGAAATACAGGGTTTATAACGAAAGGGCATTCTTCAGCCTATTTTCTATCACAAAGTCCGAATACCTTCGGGAGTGTTCGGCGTCACGAGTTTGGCCTTATATTCATCAACTCCGAATCATGTCTTTGGTCAAATGTTGGGTTTGCACGGCTCCTGGGTTTGCCGCTTAAGTTCCGTTCTTATCGGCTAAGGCGGCCAAAGGAGAACTACTGCGATTGTGCCCTGGTTATTCTGGATGAGCACCTCAGTAGAGAAAGCCGAAAACTGACTGTCATGATACATCGAGAGACTGTTCAACCACTCAAAGACTTACCGGAATATTTAGGATTCCTCCAATTAACGAAGGACCGTTTCCCGTTCATGTAAACACTCTCCCATATTCGGATGCACGCAAAGTTTGAATGGGCTACATAGTAGCCCCACCGACAAACTCTTATGGCTAAGTGAAAGTGTTACAGCTATATAGTCCGGTTGCCTAGTTCGACGTGCGATCACCTCCTTAATGGACCAAGACGTTGGATCAAGTGTGACTATGCATATTTTTCGCGAACACCCCCGCATTGTATGCGTGGGGTCTGAAGCCAACGACTGCTAACTTTCAGAATTACATATATACATAAAACGGCCGCACAGGAGGTACAAATAATACTTTCGGGCACAAAGTATAAATATAGCCTCATAATCAAAATAACGTTGATTTTACAATGACACGATTTGTCACTCGAACATGACATTCCTCGTTAATCGAGCCTCTATTAAGCGAGCACCTTCTGTTACCTGCTCCAAGTAGTGCTCGGTCGGATCCTGGCCTCCCGCCGGATTCTGGGTCGCAATGAGGGTGGCCTCCATATCTTTCCAATATGCTTTTAACGCGGGCAAGTGCCATCCGTGCACCCTCTATACACGCCGACCTCCTCATGGCATCGATTTGAGATACGACACCGAGGAATTGTTGCACCAAACCAAAATAACTGTGACGCCCGGATAATTAAGCTACAGTAATCCCCTACGAATGATGCCAGGTCATCACATTACTGTTGCTAATCCTTGCTTGATCCAAATCTTAATTCAAACTCAAATTCAAATTAAAGCCCAAAAATTCAAATTTCTCAAACATTCAAACAAAAATGTTCAAAGTGTGGAAATTATTCCATGACCATTTATGGTGCTGAACCAACCTTTTATAAAGTGGTTTAATTCCCTTTAATAATCAAAATGGTGGCTAAAATAATAGATTAAATGCTTCTAAAATTATAAAAATGCTAAACCATTTTATTTAAACCTCAAACTAACTGTGGAAGTGGCCTAATTGTAAATACTGATTTAGGTGCTAACATCATATTTTATATAAAAAAATAAAAATAAAATAAAGCTTATTAGGAAGCAGAAAGTTTAAAAGAAAAAGAAAAGCAGAAGAACAAAAAAATGGAAAAGAGGCCCATGCCCCCCCGGGCCTAACTCCCACCTGGGCCGGCCCAGCCATGCCACCCAACCCACCGGGTCGCCTTCCCCTTCACTGCTCCTCCGATCACAGCGACAAGTGACCATGGCACCACCTCGGCCCGTCGAGGACGATGAGGATAAGGCCTCCACCGAGGCCGCCCCCGAGATATTTCTCCCGCACTCGCCCTCTCTCCCCCCCTCTTCCTCACTCCCACTCCGCCGATCTGGAGAAGGGGGGCCGACGCTTTCGTCATCATCGCCGCGCCACCACCGCAGCCACTGACGTCACCGGGCGCCTCCGGCGTTTCCACCTGCCTCGCCATCCTCTGATACGATCTCCACGACCACGAGCGCGGGTCGGAAGCCACCAGGGAACCCACCGCCTCCCGTCTTCAACCTCCATCCGCCATGTCGCCGCCATCTCCTCGACTTCGACGCCGCCTGCAGCTACTAAGCCGTCCGACGGGCCACCGTGGTGCCCCAAGGTGAGCTCCGCCCCATTTCCCTCTCCTCACAGATCTCCGCCTCCACCGCAGCTAGCTCGCAGCCTAGCCGAGCTCCGCTGTCCGCCATGTGTAGGACCTTGAAGTATGTCTAGAGGGGGTGATTAGACTACTTGACCAATTAAAACTTAACTTTTTCCCAATTTTAGACTTTGGCAGATTTTAGCTATCTTTGCACAAGTCAAGCAATCTTCACACAATTCAAGCAAGCATGCAAAGAGTATATGAGCAGCGGAATTTAAAGCATGCAACTTGCAAGAATGTAAAGGGAAGGGTTTGGAGGATTCAAACACAATTGGAGACACAGATGTTTTTCTCGTGGTTACGAGTAGGTGGTGCTATCGTACATCCACGTTGATGGAGACTTCAACCCACAAAGGGTAACGGTTGCGCGAGTCCATGGAGGACTCCACCCACGAAGGGTCCACGAAGAAGCAACCTTGTCTATCCCACCATGGCCGTCGCCCACGAAGGACTTGCCTCACTAGCGGCAGATCTTCATGAAGTAAGCGATCTCCTTGCCCTTACAAACTCCTTGGTTCAACTCCACAATCTTGTCGGAGGCTCCCAAGTGACACCTAGCCAATCTAGGAGACACCACTCTCCAAGAACTAACAAATGGTGTGTTGAGGATGAACTCCTTGCTCTTGTGCTTCAAATGATAGTCTCCCCAACACTCAACTCTCTCTCACAGGATTTGGATTTGGTGGAAAGAAGATTTGAGTGGAAAGCAACTTGGGGAAGGCTAGAGATCAAGATTCATGTGGTTGGAATGGAATATCTTGGCCTCAACACATGAGTAGGTGGTTCTCTCTCGGGCTGGTAAGTTGGAAGTGTAGGTTTTTTCGATGGCTCTCTCCACGAATGAAGAGGAGGTGGAGGGGTATATATAGCCTCCACACAAAATCTAACCGCTACACACAATTTACCAAACTCGGTGGGACCGAATCAACAAACTCGGTCGGACCGATTCAGTAAACCTAGTGACCGTTAGGGTTTTCGATGGGACTGACATGCAACTTGGTAGGACCGATCGCTCACTTCGGTTAGACCGAAACGTTACGAAGGGAAACAGAGAGATTACAATCCCATCTCGGTGAGACCGAGATCCCTATCGGTGAAACCGATTTTCCTAGGGTTTGTGGCAGTGGCTATGACATTTGAACTCGGTGGCGCCGAATAGAAAAGAATCGGTAGGACCGATTTTGACTTTAGGTTTAGGTCATATGTGGATGTGAGAAAGTAGTTGAGGGTTTTTGGAGCATATCACTAAGCACATGAAGCAAGAGGCTCATTAAGCAACACCTCATCCCTCCTTGATAGTATTGGCTTTTCCTATAGACTCAATGTGATCTAGGATCACTAAAATGTAAAATGTAGAGTCTTGAGCTTTTGAGCTTGAGCCTTTGTCCTTAATATTTTGAGGGATCCACTTTCATCATCCATGCCATGCCATTCATTGAGCTTTCCTGAAATATTTGTCTTGGAATAGCATTAGCTCAATGAGCTATATGTTGTTATGAATTACCAAAACCACCTAGGGATA
Organism: Aegilops bicornis; assembly: GCA_021605145.1. NCBI lineage: Eukaryota > Viridiplantae > Streptophyta > Magnoliopsida > Poales > Poaceae > Aegilops > Aegilops bicornis. The sequence goes on from CM038672.1 coordinate 575,477,311, forward strand.
GTTGCACTTTCAATCTCCCCTTTTTGGTAATTGATGACAACATATAGATCAAAGCTTTGACAAATGATAATAAGATTGAAAAACATCGTCGCTTCGAGAAGTATGTGATAAGCAAGAGCTCCCCCTAAATTTGTGCATATTTTAAGATTTGCTTTGGACTGCAAGTGCACAAGGAATTAGGCTCATGGGTTACTCTTCCATGTCACATACATCTTGGTGGAGCGCTCAAAATAATAAAGATTGAATACATGCACTCATCACCAAGCAAATTGAATGATCATATAAGGATAAGTGAGATAATATCATCTAACAAGCATAAGTGTAGCTTATGATCAAACACATGATCATCAATGTCTCACAGATAATAGCATAGTATCTCAAGCAATCAAAAGCAAACGAAGTTCAACCAAGAAGACAAGAGAGAACAAAAGCAAACTCTCTCTCTCTCTCTCAAAGCCTATGATCTATACATTTTTCTCCCCCTTTGGCAACAAGTTACCAAAAAGTTCCTAGAAAATGCATAGTACTATGTCATCTCTCAGGCTTGGTCTTCAGCTGGTGGCGTAGAGATGGCTCCTTGGACGAAGACTTCAGTTGATGTAGAAGGAGCTGAAGGAGTTGGTGCTGGAGCTGGTTCTTGTTGGAGCTATAGCCGGAGCAGGTGAAGTGACTCGGTGTGCATTCATCGGGTCTGCAGCTGATCTCTGAGCTCGAGGCACTCTGGCAAATGCATCAGTAGTTGTCATGCCCTTCCTCTCCTGCATGTCATCCTGTAGCTGCTCCTGGCCCGGCTGGATCTCGCCATTACTTTGACATCAAGATCATAGAATTTTTGTTCCATGATTCTTTCCTGTGCTCTCTGGTTGAGTTAGGGTGGCCAACCCTTTCTCAATCCTCAGTGATGATGCTATCAAGTAACTAAGCTGGTCCTGCTTGCTCTTCAAAAGTACTCAGATGCCTCCTCTTGTGTTGGCATCTTGGCAGCCTTCTCTTTCCTTGCTTTCTCCTTCTTCTCTTGAGCTTGTACTGATGATGGTTCATTTTCATTCATCACAACTTGATTGTCCTCAAAGTCAGGATAGAGAACAAAGTGTTCCTTATCCAACAGATACTTTCCTGTGCCCATCTTTGAGTTAATCAACTCCTGAATTTGTGGGGCATATCCACAGCTTCTCTTTTGGTCTGCTGCTGTCCTCTTGATAGTCTCAACCATGAGGCTCATGACCTTGAATTTCTGTGGCACATCAAATATGTGTAGCAAATTAATTACATGCCCTCTGATCATGTTGTGTCACCTGATTTGGCCAAAAGAGTGTGCCTTAGGATCCAGTTGATCGTTGGCAGCCTGACAGAAGAAAATGAACTGACCCAAGCTTGAAAGTCTCAAGAGCTTTGTTTGGGATCTCCTTGTACATCTGTGACATAGAGTTGTGATCCATCTTCTTCTTGCAATAAACGTCCAAGTCATCTTCACTCTCCTTTGGGGCATTGATCAAACTTGCCCATTCCTCAATGGTTGATTGGTATCTCGTACCTTCAGACATCCAAACTATCCTGCCATCTGGATAGAAATGTGCTGTGGAGTAGAATTGCATAATGAGCTCATCATTCCAGTTTGTGAGCTTCTACCCAACAAAGTCTGCTACTCCACACGCACTGAAGCTGTCATACACTCCAGGATAGTGTTCTTCATTCTCCTGTATGTAGGTCCAGTCGACCCACCTCATATCACACACTATGGGCTTCTTGTCCAACAAGATTGTCTCATAGAAGTCCTGCTGTTCCTTTGTGTGGAACACCTGTAATCAACAACATTCCTTCTCCACGGTGGCATATGGATCGACTCTCTCCATAGCCTCAACCCTAAGTCTCTCCTGATCTTCATGTTCTCAGCCACAGGATGAGCATCATTGTGGTCTGGAATCTTGGGTTTGAGCTTCCTTAGGACTTGTCCTTCATCATCTTCCTCAGCAGCAACATCGGGCACTAGGGCCTTGTTTTTTTTCAGAAGCAGGTATACTCCTGGTATTCCTCTTAGGTGCACTCTTGGGCTTGGAGGCAGCTTTGGGTGCTTCTTTGGGCTTTGAAGTTGCAGCCCCTGACTTTATAGCATCACCCATCAGCTTCTGTGCCTTGGGTGCTGGTGCAGCAACCTCTTCTTCTTCTTCTTCTATCATGGAAGGCTTTCCAATCACTCTGGCCATGGTCTTCTTGACCCTTTCCTTCCTTTTCTTTCCTTCTGCAACAGGCTCTTTGGGTTGGGATTCTAAAGAAGCTTGAGTGGAGACTCTGGCTTTAGACATTGGTTGTCTTCCTACAGGCCTTTTGATCTTCATTCCTGGCTTTACTGCAGTTGAGTTATATTCCTTCTTGAGCACTTTCTTCTTTGAAATAGCCTCATCCTCTACTACCACATAATCCTCATCCTCAGATTCTGAGGTTCTCTTCTTCCTTGTCCTAGTGGAAGCTTTGGACAAATTGCTGGGAGTGCTTCTGCTTCCCTCATCTGAGCTGCTAGAGGGACTAGTGCCCTCACTCATCTGTATCTGCTCCTCTGACTTGTTCTGGCTGTCACTTTGGTCTAACATGCTGCACACACTGACTGCTTATCCTGTGTAGTTATAGATGAGATATTGTGGATGAGCATCGCAAAATGCAGAGATTTTTGCAAAAGAATGATTCAAAAAACATAGTTTTAGTTTTCCACAGAAAGCATTTTGGATCAACCGATTCTCAAACTCGGTGATACAGAAGCAGTTTTGGAACCTAAACTAGTGAACTCGGTCAGACCGAGTCACAGTTCGGTGGCACCGAAACTGCCTGGGTTTCACAAAGTCCTAAAATCGGTCACACCAATTAGCAATTCTCGGTCAGACCGAGAGTTACTAGTGCAATGGCGTTAGCCGAATCGGTGGGACCGAGTTTTTCAACTCGATGGGTCCGAGATGGTTTCAGCGGAAACCTAACCCTAAATTTTCGAATCGCATCTATTCTAAGGATTGTTTTGACCGGATAGAGGTGTTTCAATCGTGGGAAGAAGCATAATGAACACAATGTGCTGAGAATCAGACGAGGATAGCACTGTGATCGAGTTCATACCCTAGTTCGGCGGTGAACTCGCTACGGCGGCAACGGCGGGGATGAAATGCGTTGACGTCGGCGGAGACCAGCGACAGGAGGCGGCTGGCGACGAAGTCGATGATCCGGAGACCTAGAAGGCAGAGCGAGCTATGCGCGGGCGAGAGGTTTGGAGAAAGTTTTCCAAAATGTTGCCCGTGAGAATATATAGCCCGACAACATCGGTGTGACCGAGTGGAACAACTCGGTGGCATCGAGATGCATAATCATTACTTGATTCTGACAACTCGGTGTGACCGAAAAGTTCAAATCGGTTGCACCGAGATAAAAACCTAGATCGACTTAGTGATCTCGGTATGACCGAAATGGAGGAACCGGTCAGACCGAAAAGCACAAAGAAATTTTGGAAGTTTAAGTCTATGACGAATCGGGGACTCCGAGTGCTCCTCACACAGAGTGGTTCGAATCTGACTTGACCAAATTTTGTGATGTAGCATGAATAGAGTTTGAGATGATAAAAGCATAGATAGCTAGAGAAGGTTCTTAGGCATTCTTGTCCATCCACTTGGCCAAAGAAAAAGAAACCAATCAATCAAAACAACAAGTGCATGTCCTCGAATGAGTAAAATATGCAACCAACATGCTCACACAATAAAATCACAAATGAAATATGTGGCAAAGCATGCACAAACAATTCTAGCATCTATCAAACAATTGGCGATGACTAGGTCATCTATATATGAGTATATTGACTTAGGAGTCAAATGAGAACATTTGATCATAGGTCATACTCATCGTTTAAGCTCAAGTGGGGTTACCACTTTTACATAAAGCATTTATGTGTTCACATCATTAGAGTTGCTTTGACTCAATTCTTAGAGTTAAGCTCCCCTAGATGTGAGATCCCCCTTAGAGGGATGAACTAACCTTGGGTTTTGTCGATGATGACTTCATGTAGGTGTTGAAGATGTGGATGCTCAATGTTGATGTAGATCTTTTGGAGCAATCCTTTGGAGTGAGTTGCACTTTCAATACCTACATGGGTTAGTCCCACAAGGAACAAACAAGAATATCCATAGACATAGAGTGATGCACACACAAAATGATGTCCATGAAAACATTAGGTTACCTTGTCCCTTTCCTTACCAACATGAGGGTTTGTGACTCCTTGAACTAGTGTAAGATATGGAATATGATTGCACTTGTCCTTGCCATAATGATATGAGTGAAGAATGTTAGCGGAGTCACCCTCAAGAACTCTCTAGTTCTTCTTCTTCGGGATCCACATCATCTTGATGGGAATCCTTGGTGTTATAGTTGTACTTGATCAAGTAGAACTTGACGTAGTCTTGGGAACCCAGTTGACCAAGGCTTTAGGTGCTTCTTCAAATGCATCAATCTCCTCTTGAAGCTTGTCCTTTTCTTTGTTCTTGTGGTCTTGTGGTGGAAGATCATCTTGTGCTTGTGTTCCCTTGAAGGAAGTAGGATCATACTTCTCTTGTTGAGGAACAAACTTCGTCTTGGGGTATTGATCTTCTTCCCACTCAACTCCATTGGCATTGAACTTTCGTTCGAAACCAACACCTTGATTCTTCCGGTGCCTTCCTTGCTTGCGTACAATTTCCTCGAATTGCTTACTCTCGGCAAGGCTCTTGTATACACCTTTCTCTATAATTCCCTTCAATAAGCTGTTTTCTTGCTCAAGTGTAACTTGGCTAAGAGAATCATTAGTGGAATCAAGAGAACTACTAGAAGCAACAATATTGGATTTACCATTGTTATTGTTACTACTAGAGGAAGAATCTTTCTTGTTCTTGTTACTAAACTTGACTTGAGGCATGTAAGTAGATAGGAGTAAACGCTTGGCAATGTAAGAAGAACTTTTCTTACGGAGATCATCATTGATTGCCTTTAGGAACTCATGCTCTTGCTCAAGATTGAGCTTTTCAAAGCGTAACTTCTCATGAGCCCTTAAAAGCTCTCAATGATCTTTGAAGATAGTTTCATGAGCTAACTTAATAGTGTTTAGTTCTTTAGTTAGACTCTCAATCTTCTCCTTATCATTGTCATTCATTTCATCTTGATTAGCATGATTAATTGACGTTTCATCATAGTATTCATCACTAGAGTTGTCAACAAGTAAATCATCATCACCTAACAAGTCATCTTCATCACTATTACAATCAACATACTCGGGGTGTGTTACCTTAGGACCTTTGGCCATGAAGCATCTTCCAATTCCTTCATTTAGTGAATCAAATATGTCGTAGGAGTTGGTTGACGCAAGTGCTAGACCGGCAACACCTTCATCTTGAGTGTATTCAGAGTCAGAGTGATAGCTTCTCTCGGAGTGATTGTCGGAGTCGGAGCCGGATACCCATTCACCAACATGAGCTTGATGTCTTCGTTTTGTGTAGCTCTTTGATGACTTGTCCTTCCTTTCCGAATCCTTGCTTCTCCGTGAGGGTCTTCATTCATAACGATCATCTCTACTCCTTCTTTTCTCTTGGTGGTGATTCTTCTCTTCTACTTCTTCTCTTTGGAGAATCTTCTCTTCTTTTGTAGGGTGACGTACACTTCTTGGAATAGTGTCCGGGTCTCCCACAATTGTAGCAATTGCGCTCTCGACTAGAAGATCTTTTGTCATTGTACGATCTTGACTTAGAGCTTCTTTCTTTGCTTCTACTCTTGTAGAATTTGTTGAAGTTCTTCACCATTAGGCTCAATTCTTCATTGAAGGTTTGTTTCTCACTTGATGATGTGGGGGCTACACATGAGGCTTTGTAAACACCACTTGACTTGTTGTGAAGTTCCTCCTTATCCTTGAGTGATATCTCATGAGCAACAATTCTTCCAATGACTTCCGTTGGCTTGAGATCTTTGTAATTTGGCATCATTTGGATCAATGTGCACATGGTATCATATTTTCCATCCAATGCTCTTAGGATCTTCTTGATGATGAATTTGTCGGTCATCTCTTCACTTCCTAAGCCGGCAATCTCATTTGTGATAAGAGCAAGCCTAGAGTACATTTCAGCGACACCTTCACCATCCTTCATTTTGAACTTGTCAAGCTGACTTTGGAGCACATCCAACTTGGATTCCTTGACGGAGTCGGTACCTTCATGCATATCAATCAAAGTATCCCAAATTTCCTTTGCATTCTCAAGACAGCTGATTTTGTTGAATTCTTCGGGGTACAAGCCATTGAAGAGGTGTAACGCCCCCGATGCGGCTATATCTCCCACGTGTCGAGGCACGACTTAGAGGCATAACCGCATTGAAAGCAATGTCGCAAGTGAGGTAATCTTCACACAACCCATGTAATAAATAAGGGAAAGATACATAGTTGGCTTACAATCGCCACTTCACACAAGTACATCAATAACATCCATCATTGAGTACACTCAAGGTCCGACTACGGAACCAAAATACAAGAAGATACCCCAAATGCTACACAGATCCCCGATCGTCCCAACTGGGCACCACTACTGATCATCTGGAAAAGACACGTAGTAACGACCACGTTCCTCGTCGAACTCCCACTTGAGTTCGGTTGAGTCACCTGACCGCATCGTCGGCACTGCAACTGTTTTGGAAGTATCGTGAGTCACGGGGACTCAGCAATCTCACACCAGCGAGATCAAGACTATTTAAGCTTATAGGGAGGACAGAGTAGTATGGTGGAGCTGCAGCAAGCGACTAGCATATATGGTGGCTACTTCAAGCAAAGAGAGCGAGAAGAGGAGCAAGGCACGGTCGTGAAGCTAGTAGCGATCAAGAAGTGATCTGAACTACTTACGTCGGACATAACTCCAACACCGTGTTCACTTCCGGACTCCGAGAAGAGACCATCACGGTTACACCTTGATTGATGTGTATTTTAATTGAGGTCAACTTGGGTTTTCTACAACCGGACATTAACAAATTCCCATCTGCCTCATAACCGCATGCACGGCTTTGAAAGATATTACCTGCAGGGTGTCCCAACTTAGCCCATTATAAGCTCTCATGGTCAACGAAGGAGATTCCTTCTACCGGGAAGACCCGATCAATCTCGGAATCCCGGACTACAAGACATTTCGACAGAAATAAAACAAGACCAGCAAAGCCGCCCGATTGTGCCGACAAATCCCGATAGGAGCTGCACATATCTCATTCTCGTGGCACATCCGGATAAGTCAAGCTACGAGTAAAACCAAGCCTCGAGTTTCCCGTGGTGGCCCCTTGTTTGCTCGGTTCGGGCCTTTTCGAAGGAGCACCGGTCCGGGGGTTAAAATAAAGATGACCCTCGGGCTCGCGAAAACCTGGGGGAAAAGGCTTAGGTGGCAAATGGTAAAACCAAAGTTGGGCCTTGCTGAAGGAGTCTTATTCAAAGCGAACTGTCAAGGGGGTCCCATAAATCACCCAACCGTGTAACGAACGCGAAATCAAGGAACATAACACCGGTATGACGGAGACTAGGGTGGCAAGAGTGGAACAAAACACCAGGCATAAGGCCGAGCCTTCCACCCTTCACCAAGTATATAGATGTATTAATTTTAGCAGATATATATTGTGATATCCCCAACAAGTAAACATGTTCCAACAAGGAACAACATCTCCATGTTCCAACAAGGAACAAACTTCATCTTCACCTGCAACTAGCAACGCTTATAAGAGGGGCTGAGCAAAGCGGTAACATAGCCAATCAACGGTTTGCTAGGAAAGGATGGTTAGGGCTGACATGGCAATATGGGTGGCAAGATATAGCAAGTGGTAGGCATCGCAGCGTAGGCATAGCAAAAGAGCGAGCATCTAGCATAGCAAAGATAGAAGTGATTTCGAGGGTATGGTCATCTTGTCGCAATGTTCTCAGAGTTGTCGAAAGCTTGATCCTCGTAAGCGTTCTCAACAGGTTCCTCGTTCACGTACTCGTCTCGGCTCTACCCAAAGCAACAACACAAACAAAGGAACCACAATAAATCACGGTGCAATGCACAATCAACATGATGCAAAACATGGCATGATATGCGGGATGTGATATGCAATGCGTATCTTGGCGCTCCGGAAGGAAATGATGAACCAGGCATCAACTTGGCAAACCAAGTATGCCACTGGAAAGATGAGATGATTTCGGTTGAAATCGATATGAAGATCACCGGAATCGGATGCACGGTTTGCAAATGACAAGCAAAACAAGAATGGCACAAATCTGCCATTAACAGCATGATGCCACTTAGCAAGCAACAAATAATTAAGCTACTGCACCCAAACGTATCAAAAAAGTACATGGAAGTGATCTACACAAGATGCTTGACAAAAGATGAGCACTGAGCTTCGGCTAAATCACATCATAACAGGTTCAAACAAGCATGGCAAAAGTGCACAAAATATCAGGCTGGACATGGCAAAAACAGCATCAGGGTGCAATGTCAAGAGCAAGAAAACTACATGCTACAGGCACTTAAAATAGCAAAACAAGGCATGGCATGAATCTACTCAAAGCATAGAACAAAAGTCCCTTACTGAGCATAAGCCAAAAAGGATCCGAAAATATAGTAACACCCATGTCAAAATTGAAAGTTTCGTTAACAGATTCAGCAACATGGCATGTCAAAAACTGATAACAAGTAGGAATGTTTACAAGCTCAATGCACTCACTACAGAGCCTTAAATGATAAACTAAGCATACATACATCAAGAAGACATGGCATAAAAGACATACATGGCAAGAACAATAACATAGCATAAATGGATCAACCACAACAACCTTGGCAAAATTGAATAACATGTAAACAATCTGCCAGGAAACATTTTATAGCAAAAGTAGAGCTCGATTGACTCAAGCTATGGTACTCCATAATTGCAAACAAGGACATGGATGGATAGAGCAAGACATGTTTAACAAAACATCCTTACTGAAGTATATCAAAATATGCATGGATCTCTCGGTAGCATCAAGTTAACATGGCATCAAAATATCAGCTAAACAGGGCTGAAAAACAGCAACATCAGGACACCTACTTTGCATGCTTGTGCTCGTCACCACATAGATCACAAAAAGTACATGGCATACACCCCTGGAAAGATGGCATGGCATATTACAAAACACATGTAGGACTCCAATTCATATGGTGCACACATCAATCATGGCAAAAATAACAAAAGTGCAAGTTCTGTTATTTAAACAGAAACTAACATCACATAGCATCCTTCCAACAGCATTTCGGGCATCAAGATGAGCTCAAAAGAAAATGATGCAATGAGATGAAATGATCTACTCTTCGAGTCGAACATTTTGACATATAATACGCGCAAAATGGATATACGATGACAAAGTTACAGCACGTTGAAAGTGCCACAAAGCAACAATAGATGCAAAAAAACTTAGGAAAAAACTGGAGGGGAGTGAGTCAACGCGAGCACGTGGCCCGAGGCCGGATCGGATCGGGCCGGGCGGTGGAGGAGCTTCGCTGGGTTGGGGACGCCGCCGAGGGCGGCGGCGCGCCGGGCGGCGGGCGAGGGCCGGCGGGGGTGGGAACTGGGCCGAGGAAGCGGCGGGCGAGGGCGGCGGACTCGGCGAAGTGAGGCGGGCGTGAACTGCTGGCGGGCGGCGGCAAGACCGGCGCTGGAGGCGCTGGCGGCGTCCGGCCCGGAGGGCGGGCTGGCTGCCGCTGGGCGGCGGCGGGCGCCTGGCGATGGCGCCTGCGATTGGCCGGGCGGCGGCGACGGCGGATTGCCGCCGGACGTGTCCGGGCGCATGAGGGGGAAAGAACTAGGGTTTCGGGGAGGAAGATCCGGGATTGGAATGGGGAGGTGTTTAAATAGGCATAGAGGGAGCTAGGAGAGTCCAAATGAGGTGTAGTTTTCGCCCACACGATCGTGATCGAACGACGGAGAGCATGGAAGTGACTTAGATGGGTTATTGGGCTTGGAGGGGTGTTTGGCTGCAACTTAAAAGAAGCCTTTGCGAGAGTGCGGTTAACCGTTGGAGTACCAAACGAGCTCCAAATGACCCGAAACTTGACCGGTGGTCTACGGGTGGTATACCAAGGCCACTAGACAAACCTCGGTCCATTTCGAGAAGGTTTAGTACCTTTACGGAAAACGTAAAGGACCGCCCGGAGGAGATAGGAGTGTCGGATTGCAAAGCGGACAACGGGAAAAATGTTCGGAATCATGAGGGCGAACACGTATGCAAATGCGATGCACATGATGACATGATATGAAATGCATGACATGGACAAAATGCAAAATGAAGAAAAACCCAACCACGGAGGGAATATCATATCACAATGCCGAAAATGGCAAGAGTTGGAGTTACAAATATGGAAAGTTACATCCGGGGTGTTACAAGAGGATATCACAAGCTTGAGCGTTGTATTGCAGCATCTTCAATTCCTCCGCACTAGCTTCACGGTTCGGTTCTCTCCCATCAAAGAATTCACCTTGCAAGCCCATACACACAATAGCCCAAACGGTGGGGTTATGTCCGAGAATATGCATTTTCATCTTATGCTTCCAACTAGCAAAGTTAGTGCCATCAAAGTAAGGACCTCTACGGTGATAATTTCCCTCGCTAGATGCCATACTCTCCTAGGTTGTGAAACCAAGGCTATGACCACTAAAAGCTATGGAAATCAAAGCAAATGGAGACCAAAGCTCTGATACCACTTGTAGGACCTTGAAGTATGTCTAGAGGGGGGTGATTAGACTACTTGACCAATTAAAAACTTAACCTTTTCCCAATTTTAGACTTGGCAAATTTTAGCTATCTTTGCACAAGTCAAGCAATCTTCACACAATTCAAGCAAGCATGCAAAGAGTATATGAGCAGCGGAATTTAAAGCATGCAACTTGCAAGAATGTAAAGGGAAGGGTTTGGAGGATTCAAACACAATTGGAGACACGGATGTTTTTGTCGTGGTTCCGAGTAGGTGGTGCTATCGTACATCCACGTTGATGGAGACTTCAACCCACAAAGGGTAGCAGTTCTTGCTGAGTCCATGGAGGACTCCACCCACGAAGGGTCCACGAAGAAGCAACCTTGTCTATCCCACCATGGCCGTCGCCCACGAAGGACTTGCCTCACTAGCGGCAGATCTTCAAAAGCAGAAGAACAAAAAAAATGGAAAAGAGGCCCATGCCCCCCCGGGCCTAACTCCCACCTGGGCCGGCCCAGCCATGCCACCCAACCCACCGGGTCGCCTTCCCCTTCACTGCTCCTCCGACCGCGTCGCGACAGTGCCGCGACCCGCGGCACCACCTCGCCGTCGAGGACGATGAGGATAAGGCCTCCACCGAGGCCGCCCCCGAGATATTTCTCCCGCACTCGCCCTCTCTCCCCCCCTCTTCCTCACTCCCACTCCGCCGATCTGGAGAAGGGGGGCCGACGCTTTCGTCGTCATCGCCGCGCCACCACCGCAGCCACTGCCGTCCCCGGGCGCCTCCGGCGTGTCCACCTGCCTCGCCAGCCTCTGCTACGCTCTCCCCGACCACGAGCTCGGGTCGGAAGCCACCAGGGAACCCACTGCCTCCCCGTCTTCAACCTCCATCTGCCGCGGTCGCCGCCATCTCCCTCGACTTCGACGCCGCCCTGCAGCTACTAAGCCGTCGACGGGCCACCGTGTGCCCCCAAGGTGAGCTCCGGCCCCATTTCCCTCTCCTCGCGCATCTCCGCCTCCACCGCAGCTAGCTCGCAGCCTAGCCGAGCTCCGCTGTCCGCCATGTGTAGGACCTTGAAGTATGTCTAGAGGGGGGTGATTAGACTACTTGACCAATTAAAAACTTAACTTTTTCCCAATTTTAGACTTTGGCAGATTTTAGCTATCTTTGCACAAGTCAAGCAATCTTCACACAATTCAAGCAAGCATGCAAAGAGTATATGAGCAGCGGAATTTAAAGCATGCAACTTGCAAGAATGTAAAGGGAAGGGTTTGGAGGATTCAAACACAATTGGAGACACAGATGTTTTTCTCGTGGTTCTGATAGGTGGTGCTATCGTACATCCACGTTGATGGAGACTTCAACCCACAAAGGGTAACGGTTGCGCGAGTCCACGGAGGGCTCCACCCACGAAGGGTCCATGAAGAAGCAACCTTGTCAATCTCACCATGGCCGTCTCCCACGAAGGACTTGCCTCACTAGCGGTAGATCTTCACGAAGTAGGCGATCTCCTTGCCCTTACAAACTCCTTGGTTCAACTCCACAATCTTGTCGGAGGCTCCCAAGTGACACCTAGCCAATCTAGGAGACACCACTCTCCAAGAAGTAACAAATGGTGTGTTGATGATGAACTCCTTGCTCTTGTGCTTCAAATGATAGTCTCCCCAACACTCAACTCTCTCTCACAGGATTTGGATTTGGTGGAAAGAATATTTGAGTGGAAAGCAACTTGGGGAAGGCTAGAGATCAAGATTCATGTGGTTGGAATGGAATATCTTGGCCTCAACACATGAGTAGGTGGTTCTCTCTCAGAACTGGTAAGTTAGAATTGTAGGTTTGTTCTGATGGCTCTCTCCACGAATGAAGAGGAGGTGGAGGGGTATATATAGCCTCCACACAAAATCTAACCGTTACACACAATTTACCAAACTCGGTGGGACCGAATCAACAAACTCGGTCGGACCGATTCAAGAAACCTAGTGACCGTTAGGGTTTTCGTGGATCGACATGCAACTCGGTAGGACCGATATGGTTAGGGTTAGGGCATAACGTAATCTCGGTGAGACCGATTACACAAACTCTGTGAGACTGATTTTGGTAATTAGCAAACCAGCGAGTTGGTCAGGTAAACTCGGTGGGACCGATTCGCTCTTTCGGTGAGACCGAAATGTTACGGAAGGGAAACAGAGAGTTTACATTGCAATCTCGGTGGGACCGATCGCTCATTTCGGTTAGACCGAAACGTTACGAAGGGAAACAGAGAGATTACAATCCCATCTCGGTGAGACCGAAATCCCTATCGGTGAAACCGATTTTCCTAGGGTTTGTGGCAGTGGCTATGACATTTGAAGTCGGTGGCGCCGGATAGAAAGAATCAGTAGGACCGATTTTGACTTTAGGTTTAGGTCATTTGTGGATGTGAGAAAGTAGTTGAGGGTTTCTGGAGCATATCACTAAGCACATGAAGCAAGAGGCTCATTAAGCAACACCTCATCCCTCCTTGATAGTATTGGCTTTCACTATAGACTCAATGTGATCTTGGATCACTAAAATGTAAAATGTAGAGTCTTGAGCTTTTGAGCTTGAGCCAATCCTTTGTCCTTAATATTTTGAGGGATCCACTTTCATCATCCATGCCATGCAATTCATTGAGCTTTACTGAAATATTTGTCTTGGAATAGCATTAGCTCAATGAGCTATATGTTGTTATGAATTACCAAAACCACCTAGGGATAGTTGCACTTTCACCATGACCGTCGGGCTCGCGCACCCAGTGCTTCTCTGCCTGCACCGGCGATCCCCACGTGCTCCTGGCCCTCTCAGGAGGCCAGTGAGCCCCTTAGCCAGCCAGCTAGCACCCCGCGACCCTGATCCCGTGCTCGCCCGAAGCTGCTCCGCCGCTGACCTCGTCGCCGGCGACGATTCCGGCCAGGTCCGGCGATGCCACCACCACCACTCGACGCGCGGACGAGTGGCCGTTCGAACGCGCCTAGCTGCACCTCTTTCCGTGCCCCGTACGCGTTTTCCGGCCAACTCCGGCGAACTTCCGCCGCGGGAATGGTGGTCGGCGTGATTCCGGCGACGTCACCGACGTGGCACCCACGTGGCACCGCCTGGGCCACTGACTGGTGGGCCCAGGGGCCCCACTTTGACGAGTTGACTGAGGTCAACGCTGACTGGGCCGGCTTCTCTCACTGACATGTGGGCCCCTGCTCTGATAATTAGTTTAATAAACGTTTTTTATAAAAAAGTAATTATCCTAGTCTAAACACTCACTGACATATGGGGCCCGCACCTCTAATTTGCTTAGTTAGATTAGTTTAATCCACTGTTAAGCTAACAGAGGCTGACATGTGGCTCCCGCTGGACCCACCGGTCAGGTTTGACCCTGGTTAGCAAGTCTGTTGACTGCTGACATCATCCCACGCAATGCTGACGTCATATTCCATTTCTGTTAATTTAATTAATTCCAGAAAATGTTTAGAACTTCGAAAATTAATAGAAATTAAACTGTAGCTCGGATGAAAAAGTTTTCTACATGAAAGTTGCTCAGAATTTCGAGACGAATCCGGATACATGGTCCGTTCGTCTGCCACACGTCCCTAGCATAGCGAACATGCAACCTTTCCCCTCCGTTTCATCTGTCCGAAAATGCCAGACTTCGGGAAAACATTCCCGGATGTTATCCCCTTCGCCGGTAACATGTAGCACCGCGTTAGAACACGTCTAGCTCTGCCTGTTGTCTTGTTATGCTATGTTTGCGTGTATTTACTGTTTCTTCCCCCTCTTCTCTCCGGTAGACCCCGAGACTGCCGCTGATGCCGCTGTGATCGACTACGTCGACGACGACCCCTTCTTGTCTGAGCAACCAGGCAAGCCCCCCCTTTGATCATCCCGATATCGCCCATTCTATACTCTCATGCTTGCATTAGATTTTGCTACTGTTATTGTTTGCTCCTATTCTGATGCATAGCCTGCTTTTGTAACCTGCTCATTGTTACCTACCTGCTTATCCTAAACTGCTTAGTATAGGTTGGTTAGTGATCCATCAGTGACCCCCACTTGTCCTTGTTGCCCCTACTTCATCATCGACGCCTCGATCGACGTGATCGACAACCAGAGCCAAACACCTCATATCACATCACGCCCCTTTAGTTTCTCGACTCTGCAGAGCTACTATCGAGTGCCGGGGGTGATCCCTCATAACGCAGTCCTGATGATAATTCTGTAGTGTAGCTATTCGGTCGTGGTCATCGAGGGTGATTTCCTCTTTCACCATTCTCGATACGGCTCTGTCATTCAACACCTCAAGTGTGAACCTCGAGGGTGGTCCTCTTACGTTCACCTTGATGATTACATTGAGTGGAATCCATCGGGGTGATTCCTCGGTTTTTCCCTTGATGTCCGGACACACGATTACCTTGACTTTCTTGGAGACCGTTGCTAGAAAGCAGGCGGGCCCAGAGAGCACCCGTGCAATGTGACATGGCGGTGGCTGTTTAGCGGTATCACCGGGAGGGGTGTAGCTCCGGACTTGTCCCGACAGCCGTCACTCCTTTTAATAATGCACTAACAGGTTTGGGTATTTGTTCTGAATTGGCCTTTGGCCTTTACGCACTAACCACCACGCGAGAATAGTTATGGGCCTCGACGTCGTGGTATCAGCCGAAGCTTTGTCAGACGTCCAGTTCAAAGAAGGCGGCACGGTCGGATCGTCTTGGCCATCCAAGGCGGTCTTGGTATCCACCCTGCTGCATAGCGACCGAGTCTTTGCGGGCGATGGGCCCAAGACCTCGAGTGCTTAAGATGTAGACCGGCGGGGACCTCTGCTGAGCCTAGGTAGGGCTGCGGCGTGTTGATCTTCCGAGGCCGGGCATTGACCCAGAAAGGTGTGTTCGGCCAGAGTGATCGAGCGTGTTGGGTAACGTGGTGCACCCCTGCAGGGAAGATATATATTTGAATACCGTGTCCACGGTAATTGACATTCAGACTTGTATCCTGATCTTATACAACTAGAAATGGATACTTGATATGTGACGGATATGTTGGCTCCGGGATTGCTTTCTCGCAGGGAGACGAGGAAGGATCTCTGGGCCTTAATGTTACAACATGCTTGTTAATTAAATTGCTATTCTATACTCTTCTACATGCTGCAAGATGCTTGGAGCTGCTTGAAGATGTTAGTATTCGATAGGCTAGGCCTTCCCCCCTTATTCTGGCATTCTGCAGTTCAGTCCATAGATATAGCCCTTCCATTTGATACCAATGCATACTTAGTATAGATCTGATGCTTGCGAGTACTTTGGATGAGTACTCACGGTTGCTTTGCTCCCCCCTTTCCCCCTTCCTTCTCCTTTCCGGTTGATGCAACCAGATGGTGGATCCCTGGAGCCAGATGCCACCACCAACGGATCCTGCTACGTGAAGACCGTCGATGGTCAGGAGTAGTTAGGAGGTCCCAGGCAGGAGGCCTTGCCTCTTCGATCGTGTTGCTTCCGCTGACTCTTGTGCTTTCGAGCTTCTGTATTCGAGCCCTCGAGGCCTCTGGCTTGTAATATGGAGCTTGTATTATTTTATTTGTGTCTAGAGTTGTGTTGTGATATCTTCGCGTGAGTCCCTGATCTTGATTGTACACATTTGCGTGTATGATTAGTGTACGGTCAAATCGGGGGTGTCACAAGTTGGTATCAGAGCCGACTGCCTGTAGGAACCCCCTTTCCAATTCCTTGGCCGAAGTTGAGTCTAGTCTTTGAAGAACTGTTTTACTAACATGACTGTGTGGCTTACGGGCCACGTAGCCATTGGGTGGTATTAGGATCTTTTATTCCTCGTCTATACTCTGGGACTCTGATCTCTCTTCTACTCGGGTTAAATGATTTTGCTAACTCTATCCTAGGTTCTCGTGATCACATCCATCCGGAGATTTGTATTATGCCTTTCTTGAATTGAGGGCCAAGATCTGCTTCACAATGTTCATTGACCACATGATCCTCTTATTGAGGGCACCCTGCATCGTCACTTTCAAATCCCTTGTTCTAGAGGTTTCCCTGATGTTGATGTAGCCTTTGCTATGTCCCGTTGTTGAATCCCTCCATCACGTGCATACGTGCCGCCTAGTATGGCTGGATGTTTCTCTTGTCCGAACTCATACGAACAATGTGCAATTGGCCTCGCATATGTATCAGTATGTCTTTAATGACTATTGCCTTGTACATACTGCGCCTTTGCCCATTGCTCTAGTAACATCACGAATGACTCCATACACTTGCTGCACCCTTTGCTGAACTACCCCCTATTGCATTTAAGCAGGATGGTTAGACCCGCTGATCGTGGCTGTGGTGGCGACAATCCACCACCGCCCGAATACATGGCGGAATGATACATGAGTTTGATGCTGAATCGCCAGTTCATGGAAGAAGTCATGGCTCAGTTTCCTCGCACCAACTATGAATCAGCAACCAGCCCTAGTGACTTTGCAAGACTTCATGCGTTTCAATCCTGTCATATACCGCAGCTCAACTTAGCCAGTTGATGTTGATGACTGGCTACGTGACACCACTTTTGAGTTGGAGTCTGTTGATGTAGCCCCTACCAACTATGTCACCTGCACGACTTACTACCTAAAAGGTCCCGCTGCTCAATGGTGGGACAGCCACATGCATTCCTTACCTGTTGGAACCGCCATCTGTTGGCTGAAATTCTAAGCTGCATTCCACGGGCCAATGCCGGATCACCATGGCTAGCCGCAACGTCCCAGTTGATTATTTTAAGGGATGGAATTCCATGTTTCCCCATTGTTTTCAAGTCGTCCAATATCGTCCTCATTCTGGGAATGAAATGGTTGAAAACACATACCGCCTCAATCATTTGCGCTACTAAAACCGTTCATCTACTATATCCTTCGAGTGAGATAGTAATCTACCATGCTCATCTTGTTCGAAGTGCTAAAGCACAAAATTATTCCTTGAATGTGTTAAACGCTTCTCCACTTGTGAGAATTGGAAACGCTCCAGTCATTTGTGAATTCCAAGATATATTTCCAAAAGAACTACCCAGTCCATGACCTTGAAATTGCTGCCATTAAATTTGCATTGAATTTGTGGCGGCATTATCTGCCTGGTAACCGTTGCGAGATCTTCACCGATCATCAAAGTCTGAAATATCTGTTTTACTCAGCTAGATCTGGATCCCCGTCAACAACGATGTATGAAACAATTGCAATCTATGACTACGGTATTTCTTATACCACTGGCAAGGCTAACCATGACCGATGCCCTGAGTCGCAAGTCTTATTGCAACAACCACATGGTTTATAAAGTTCAACCCCTGCAAGATGATTTCACTTACAGAGAGCATCCGGTCCGCATTCTCGATCAAGTTGAACATCGTACCCATCAGAGGGCTATCAAATTTATCAAAGTCTAGTAGTCAAATCATTCTAAAGATGAAGCCACTTGGGATCGCACGGATCGTCTTCATGGTGAATACTCCGCTTTGTTTCCGTCTACCTCCTAAATCTCGGGACAAGATTTCTTGTAGTGGAGGAGAATTGTGACGGCTCGATAATTAAGCTACAGCAATCCCCTGCGAATGATGCCAGGTCATCACATTACTGTTGCTAATCCTTGCTTGATCCAAATCTTAATTCAAACTCAAATTCAAATTAAAGCCCAAAAATTCAAATTTCTCAAACATTCAAACAAAAATGTTCAAAGTGCGGAAATTATTCCATGACCATTTATGGTGTTGAACCAACCTTTTATAAAGTGGTTTAATGCCCTTTAATAATCAAAACGGTGGCTAAAATAATAGATTAAATGCTTCTAAAATTATAAAAATGCTAAATTTGCATTGAATTTGTGGCGGCATTATCTGCCTGGTAACCGTTGCGAGATCTTCACCGATCATCAAAGTCTGAAATATCTGTTTTACTCAGCTAGATGTGGATCCCCGTCAACAGCGATGTATGAAACAATTGCAATCTATGACTACGGTATTTCTTATACCACTGGCAAGGCTAACCATGGCCGATGCCCTGAGTCGCAAGTCTTATTGCAACAACCACATGGTTTATAAAGTTCAACCCCTGCAAGATGATTTCACTTACAGAGAGCATCCGGTCCGCATTCTCGATCAAGTTGAACATCGTACCCATCAGAGGGCTATCAAATTTATCAAAGTCTAGTAGTCAAATCATTCTAAAGATGAAGCCACTTGGGATCGCACGGATCGTCTTCATGATGAATACCCCGCTTTGTTTCCGTCTACCTCCTAAATCTCGGGACGAGATTTCTTGTAGTGGAGGAGAATTGTGACGCCTCGATAATTAAGCTACAGTAATCCCCTGCGAATGATGCCATGTCATCACATTACTGTTGCTAATCCTTGCTTGATCCAAATCTTAATTCAAACTCAAATTCAAATTAAAGCCCAAAAATTCAAATTTCTCAAACATTCAAACAAAAATGTTCAAAGTGCGGAAATTATTCCATGACCATTTATGGTGTTGAACCAACCTTTTATAAAGTGGTTTAATGCCCTTTAATAATCAAAACGGTGGCTAAAATAATAGATTAAATGCTTCTATAATTATAAAAATTATAAATTTTAATTGAATTTGTGGCTGCATTATCTGCCTGGTAACTGCTAAGTAGATCTTCACCGATCATCAAAGTCTGAAATATCTGTTTTACTCAGCTAGATGTGGATCCCCGTCAACAGCGATGTATGAAACAATTGCAATCTATGACTACGGTATTTCTTATACCACTGGCAAGGCTAACCATGGCCGATGCCCTGAGTCGCAAGTCTTATTGCAACAACCACATGGTTTATAAAGTTCAACCCCTGCAAGATGATTTCACTTACAGCGAGCATCCGGTCCGCATTCTCGATCAAGTTGAACATCGCATTGCCCATCGAGGGCTATCAAATTTATCAAAGTCTAGTAGTCAAATCATTCTAAAGATGAAGCCACTTGGGATCGCACGGATCGCCTTCATGATGAATACCCCGCTTTGGTTCCGTCTACCTCCTAAATCTCGGGACGAGATTTCTTGTAGTGGAGGAGAATTGTGACGCCTCGATAATGAAGCTACAGGACTCCCCTGCGAATGATGCCAGGTCATCACATTACTGTTGCTAATCCTTGCTTGATCCAAATCTTAATTCAAACTCAAATTCAAATTAAAGCCCAAAAATTCAAATTTCTCAAACATTCAAACAAAAATGTTCAAAGTGCGGAAATTATTCCATGACCATTTATGGTGTTGAACCAACCTTTTATAAAGTGGTTTAATGCCCTTTAATAATCAAAACGGTGGCTAAAATAATAGATTAAATGCTTCTAAAATTATAAAAATGCTAAATTTGCATTGAATTTGTGGCGTGATTATCTGCCTGGTAACCGTTGCGAGATCTTCACCGATCATCAAAGTCTGAAATATCTGTTTTACTCAGCTAGATGTGGATCCCCGTCAACAGCGATGTATGAAACAATTGCAATCTATGACTACGGTATTTCTTATACCAATCGGCAAGGCTAACCATGGCCGATGCCCTGAGTCGCAAGTCTTATTGCAACAACCACATGGTTTATAAAGTTCAACCCGTGCAAGATGATTTCACTTACAGAGAGCATCCGGTCCGCATTCTCGATCAAGCATCTGCAGGACTCTAGTGTTGATCCAGGAGAGCATACTTCGGCTCCAAGAACTTCATCCGCAACAAGTAGGGACTCCCAGCCGCGATTTTTCCGGCCTGTCGAAGCTCCTCCCATGCATCCTAACCTCGGTCCGCATCTCCTTGGACACATTAAGTGCCTTGTTTAGGTCAGCCGAATTAACCTGATTCTCCTTTTCAAGGAGCTCATACCGGTCGGCGGCATTTTTCAACTCCACAGCCATTTCGGCTATCTTGTCTTCGCTTCGGCGATGAGTAGCCTGTTCGGCTCTCAACTCTTCGGCCGCCTTTTAGGGCAGCCAGATCGCTAGCCCGAGCTGTTCCTTAGCTCGGGCAAGTTCTCGCCTTCGTGGCTTCCACAAGAAGAAAGACCGTCCTGCAGTCCAAGCCCTGTCGACATTAATATTATGCCCCTCTCATATTTTCCTATACAACATAAAGGAAAGCAGAGCACATACCTTGTGACTCGTTCAGCCATTCTTTCACCAGCGTGATATCGGCATCAATAGAAACAATTTGCCTCCTTAGTTCGGCAACTTCAACGGACTGTTCGGTGGCCGGATCCTTAGATACCTGCGCATGTACAACGCAATCAGTACTTACACAATATGATCCTCCGTTTGCCGCCTAGGGCGGCAACCCGAAGTCTCGAGGGCTACTATCCATATGGAGCACACCTAGAGCGTGCCTCACAGCCAAAAATTGTGTATTTCTCACTACATACCTCAAAGCCTTTGAGCAGGCTCAGTAAATGCTTCATTCAAACCGCTTGTGGCGGATGAAATCTTCTTGAGCACCGTGCTCATTAATGAGCGGTGCTCCTCCAGAGCGCAGCTTGCTCGAAGGCCCGTCACAAGATGTCGGCGGACACCGAATCTGCGGGACCCTTCTCATCGCCCCCCGTGGGAGCCGAACGCTCCGGGCTCAGGGCAGCGGGCGGATTAGCCTCTGGCTTCGGCAAATCCGGACTCCTCCGTGATGACACCTCGGTGTCGCCCGCCTCAGGAGACAGAGAGGCTGGTGGGGTCTCACTCTCCATCATCTCCGGAGGAAGGTCCCCCGAAGACAAACTCTATTGAGAAGAGCTACTAGTTGGACTGCAAAGAATAGATCCTGGTTAGTGTACTCGGAGAAAGGTAGTACCATCGAATTTACGGTTAACTTATAGCTCGTTGGAGGGCTGGCGCGTTGGTGGGCATGACGCGGTGAGGGTGCCCGTCGGGGCAGAGCCCCCTGGTGATACCTTTTTCCCTTGCTTGGGCATCTCCGTCTCCAAGTCTTCGGAGGCGGCCCTCTTCTTCCCGCGCGGGGAGGAGGCTTTAGACTCCCCTTCCCGACTATCTTCCTTAGGGGAGGTAGCAATCCCCCCGGTTTGGATGCGCAGTGTGTAAAGTTCGGCTTCTCTGTTCTTCCCTTCGTCTTTCCCTGAGGGCATTTTGCTGAGCACCCGGCCAAGCATCTTGGCAATGGTTTGGCTAGGCGAGCCTTCGGGAAGTGGCACCGGACACCTGATTCTCTCCTCCTTGCTGAGCCATTCCTAGCCACGGAGGATTTTCAGAATAATGACTATCACAAATATGAACGATGTGTCCGGTTTCAAGGTTACTTACTTGGGTATCTAGGCGATTGCAACTTAGGCCCGCATCCTCGGTGGTATCTGGACACTTTACTTGTGGTCCGAAGAATAATTTACACATCCCTTCGAGCTTCAGGACGAAGAAGTGCTTAATAGTCTGCGGACCCTCCGGATTGAACTCCCACATCCAGAGAGGCCGGCGTTTGCACGGCAACATCCGTCGGATTAGCATTACTTGAATTATGCTGACAAGGTTAATGTCCTTCTCAAGAAGCTGACGGATACGGCTCTGCAGTATTGGTACATCACTAGCGGGCCCCCAATTCCGTCCTATGTCGGTCCACGACGCCAATTGTGATGGAGGGCCCGAGTGGAACTTGGGGGCGGCCACCCACTTTGTGCCTCTGGGAGCCGCGACGTAAAACCACCTCCGCTGCCATACATCGGATACTTCTAGGAAAGAACCCTCTGGCCATGGGGCATCGGCGTTCCTGCTAATTATGGCACCTCCGCACTCCGCATGTAGCCCCTCGATCATCTTCGGTGTCACATTGAAGGTCTTGAGCCATAAGCCGAAGTGTGGAGTGACGTGGAGAAAAGCCTCGCACACAATGATGAACGACGAGATATGGGGGATAGAGTCCGGGGCTAAATCATTAAAATCTAACCCGTAATAGAACATGATACCCCTCACAAAGGGATCAAGGGTGAGGCCCAAACCGCGGAGGAAGTGAGGAACAAATACGACGCTCTCATTGGGCTCGGGTGTAGGGATGACCTGCCCTGGAGCAGGAAGCCTGTGCTTGATGTCGCCAGTCAGATATCCGACCTCCCTAAGCCTCGCAATGTCCTCCTCTTTGATCGAGGAGGCCACCCACCGGCCCTGAGAGTTGGATCCGGACATATTGGAGGATCTGGAGCGTTCGAGTTTGGGTCTCGGGCGCTACAACTCGAGATCTTGAAGGCGCGGGGTGGTGGAAAAGAGGTATAGGCCTCGGCCCCTTTATAAGGGGGTGAATATCAAGAGTCCTCAGCGTGACCGCTTGAGACTTATCTAAAAAACACTCGGAGTCATACCAACAGTCGTCGTGGGGTGGCGCACGCCCGTATTGATGGAAGATCCCGTAATAAGGGAAACACGATCTCTGCTTTGGCGGGGCGTGCCAATAAAACCGCCTCGCAACGCAAGTTGAGGTGGGCCAAGAAACACCAGTCCGTGTTGGGCTGGGCCACGATGTACGAAAATTGCCTGCAGACCAGATTTATGTTATGCCCCCTACGATGGCATGTGAAGATCATTTTGCAGGTCCGGACACGATTCCAGTGTTCGATAATTACTTTGGAGTATTCGGAGATGGAACCCGCCTTGCAATGCCGAAGACAAGACTGCGCGCCGGACTCATCGTCATTGAAGCCTAGTTCAGGGGCTACTGAGGGAGCCCTGGATTAGGGGGTATCCGGACAGCCGGACTATATACTTTGTCCGGACTATTGGAGCGTGAAGATAAAAGACTCAAGACTCCTTCCCGTGTCCGGATGGGACTCTCCTTTGCGTGGAAGACAAGCTTGGTGATCCAGATAATATATTTCCTTCCTTGTAACCGACTCAGTGTAAACCCTAGCCCTCTCCGGTGTCTATATAAACCAGAGAGGTTGTTCCTTAGAAGGCCGATCATGATCACAATCACAATCATAATTGAGGGAGTCCCGGATTAGGGGGTGTCCGGATGGCCGGACTATAACCTTTGGCCAGACTCCTGGACTATGAAGATACAAGATTGAAGACTTCGTCCCGTGTCCGGATGGGACTTTCCTTGGCGTGGAAGGCAAGCTTGGTGATACGGATATGTAGATCTCCTCCCATCGTAACCGACTCTATGTAACCCTAACCCTCTCCGGTGTCTATATAAACCGGAGGGTTTTAGTCCGTAGGACGAACAACAATCATATCATAGGCTAGCTTCTAGGGTTTAGCCTCTCTGATCTCGTGGTAGATCTACTCTCGTACTACCCATATCATCAATATTAATCAAGCAGGAGTAGGGTTTTACCTCCATTGAGAGGGCCCGAACCTGGGTAAAAACATCGTGTCCCTTGTCTCTTGTTATCATTCGCCTAGACGCACAGTTCGGGACCCCCTACCCGAGATCCGCCGGTTTTGACATCGACATTGGTGCTTTCATTGAGAGTTCCTCTGTGTCGTCGTCTTTAGGCCCGATGGCTCCTCCGATCATCAACAACGATGCGGTCCAGGGTGAGACTTTTCTTCCCGGACAAATCTTAGATTCGCGGCTTTGCATGCGGGCCAATTAAGCAGCCATCTGGAGCAGATCAAAAGCTACGCCCCTGGCCATCAGGTCAGATTTGGAAGTTTGAACTACACGGCTGACGTCCGTGGAGACTTGATCTTCGACAGGTTCGAGCCACAGCCATGCGCGCCGCACTGTCACGATGGGCATGATCTAGCTCTGCCGCCGAACAGTGTCCTGGAGGCCTTACCAGTGTCCGCTCCGACCCATAGCTCGTAGCCGACTGCACTTATCGAGGGCTGGTGGCTGGACACCGCCTCGGGGGCTGCAATCGCTGCGGCGATCGAGCCGAACACTATACCCGTCCTTTGCGAAGTCCGTGACTCCAAGGTGGCGGCCTCCTCTCCAGACTCCGAACCTTCCGCGCCCCTACCAATCGAATCTGATTGGACGCCGACCATGGAGTTCACCGCCGCGGACATCTTTCAGCACTCTCCTTTCGGCGACATTCTGAATTCACTAAAGTCTCTCTCTTTATCAGGAGAGCCCTGGCCGGACTATGGTCAGCAAGGTTGGGATGTGGACGACGAAGAAATTCAAAGCCCACCCACCACCCACTTCGTAGCCACCGCCGATGATTTAATCGACATGCTCGACTTCGACCAAGACATCGACGGTATGGACGACGATGCGAGAGGCGACCAAGAACCAACGCCTACAGGGCACTGGAAGGCCACTTCGTCATACGACATATACATGGTGGACATCCCAAAAGAAGGGAATGGCAATGGAACAACGGAGGATGACCCCTCCAAGAAGCAGCCTAAGCGCCGGCGTCATCGGCGCCACTCTAAATCCCGCCACAGCAAAAACGGCGATTCCGGCACGGGAGATAATAACACCCCGGACAGTGCCAAAGACAATCCCCTCCAGCAGGATTCAGCGCAAGAGGATGGAGAAGCCAGCCCTCATAGAAAGCGGCAGACAGAGAGGTAGAGGACGATAATAACATGCCTCCCTCCGAAGACGAGGCAAGCCTCAACGACGACGAATTTGTCGTGCCTGAGGATCCCGTCGAACAAGAGCGTTTCAAATGCAGGCTTATGGCCACGGCGACCAGCCTCAAGAAAAAACAGCAACAGCTTAGAGCTGACCAAGACCTGCTAGCCAACAGATGGACTGATGTCCTTGCGGCCGAAGAGTACGAACTCGAATACCCCTCCAAGAGCTACCCAAAACGCAGGCTGCTACCCCGATTAGAGGAGGAAGCACCTAGACCTACATCACCAGCGCATGATATGGCCGACCGGCCACCTCGTGGCCGCGACAGAGAGGCCTCTCGGCCCTCCACTCAAGCCGCACCCCGGCGTCGCTCAAAGAATACCAAAGCACGGGGAAATGCGCCAGACCTGCGAGATATATTGGAGGACAGGGCAAGGCAAACAAGATCGACCTATGGATCGCGTGGGCGCCCCACGACATGTGACGTAACCGTCATGCCGGATATGATAAATCCGGCCGGGCCAAACACAGTAGACAAAGCTCATTTGAGCTACGTCGTGACATAGCCCAATACAGAGGCGCCGCACACCCACTATGCTTCATAGGTGAAGTAATGGATCATCAAATCCCCGAGGGTTTCAAACCCGTAAACATCGAATCATACGATGGCACAACAGATCTGGCGGTATGGATCGAGGATTATCTCCTTCATATCCACATGGCCCGCGGCGATGATCTACACTCCATCAAATACCTCCCACTCAAGCTTAAAGGACCAGCTCGGCACTGGCTTAACAGTTTGCCAGCAGAATCAATTGGTTGTTGGGAGGACCTGGAAGCCGCATTCCTCGACAACTTCTAGGGAACCTATGTGCGACCACCAGACGCCGATGACCTAAGCCACATAATTCAGCAGCCAAAGGAATCGGCCAGACAATTCTGGACACGGTTCATAACAAAGAAAAATCAAATAGTCGACTGTCCGGACGCAGAGCCCCTTCCAGCCTTCAAGCATAACATCCGTGACGAGTGGCTTGCCTGGCACCTAGGACAGGAAAAACCGAAATCCATGGCAGCCCTCACGACACTCATGACCCGCTTTTGCGCGGGAGAAGACAGCTGGCTTGCTCGTAGTAATAACATGACCAAGAGCCCTGGTAATTCGGATACCAAGGACAGCATTGGCAGGTCGCGTCGCAACAAGCAAAGCGCCGCATTAACGGCGACAATGCCGAGGATCTGACGATTAACGCCAGATTCAGAGGCTCTAAACCCGGTCAGCGGAAAAAGCCATTCAAAAGAAATACTCCGGGCCCGTCCAATTTGGACCGAATACTCGATCGCTCGTGCCAGATACACGGCACCCCCGAAAAACCAGCCAACCACACCAATAGGGATTGTTGGGTGTTCAAGCAGCGAGCAAGTTAAACGCCGAAAACAATGACAAGGGGCTGCATAGCGATGACGAGGAGGAGCCCCGGTCGCCGAACAATAGGAGACAGAAGGGCTTCCCCCCACAAGTGCGGACGGTGAACATGATATATGCAACCCACATACCCAAAAAGGGAGCGGAAGCGTGCACTCAGGGACGTATATGCGTTGGAGCCAGTCGCCCCAAAGTTCAACCCATGGTCCTCCTGCCCGTTCACTTTCGATCGAAGGGACCACCCCACTAGCATCCGACATGGCGGATTTGATGCATTGGTTTTAGACCCAATCATTGACAGATTTCACCTCACTAGAGTCCTTATGGACGGCGGCAGCAGCCTGAACCTGCTTTATCAGGATACAGTGCAAAAAATGGGCATAGATCCCTCAAGGATTAAACCCACAAAGACGACCTTTAAAGGCGTCATACCAGGTGTAGAGGCCAACTATACATGTGCTCGATTACACTTGAGGTGGTCTTCGGATCCCGGATAATTTCAGCGAGGAGTTAATCTTCGACATAGTCCGTTCATGATGGCTATCACGCATCGCCGGGACGAACCACATTTGCAAAGTTCAATGCGGTGCCGCACTATGCATACCTCAAGCTCAAGATGCCAGGCCCTCGAGGAGTCATTGCGGTCAATGGAAACACCGAACGCTCTCTCCGGACGGAGGAGCATACGGCGGCCCTCGCGGCGGAAGTACAAAGCAGCCTCTCAAGGCAATTCTCCAGTCCGGCCATTAAACGTCTGGACACCGTCAAGCGCGCCCGGAGTAACCTACAACAAGGCCGCCTGGCATGTTCCGAGCATGCGTAGCAATGCGGCATCAACCCCAGCCCTCGCGAAATAGTGAAACCAGTACTACGCGTACATAACTACGCTCTGGAAATACCATGGGCATAGGGGGAGGGGCACGACCACGGCATGCCCAAAATGTGGCTCAACCGCACCAGGGGCTCCCGATTTTGTCATTCCTTTTTTTCTTACTTTCAGGACTCCACTCTACGGAAGGCCTGTCCGGCAGTACAATCGCCGAACACATGATGCAACAGCCAGGGAGGCAAAAAGCTACGTCGAGTGTCCAGGTGGTCTCTATAACGAGAAGCATACTTGTTTCACATATCATCCCGCAGCTCGCCCCTGGAGGGGGACATGTCAAATAGTCCCATCTCTTGCTTATCGCTCTATTTGTATCGTTCTGCTTTTACCGCAGACTTTTCGAATAAACAATGCATAGCTTTTGTCTATTATTGCATTCCCTTTTTTATAAAAATATGTTCATTTATGACATTATGCAACCGTACACTCTGGTACGTCCAATACACCAGGGGCTTACGTACCCCAGAATATGGTGTGAGAAGTCCGAACACTCTCACGAAAAGTGCGGCACCCGAACTTATAGCGTTATATGCATCGGCTCGAATCATGTCTTGGGTCAATAGTTGGGTTTGCCGGCTCCCATGTTTTGGTACCTTACGTTCCGTTATATCGGCTAAGGTAGCCTTTGGGAGAACCACTGCGATTGTGCCCCGGTTGAGCTGGGCTAAGCACCTCAGTGGAGAAAGCTAAAACTGACTGTCATGATAGGGCGAGAGCTGGTCGCTGTTCGAGAGGTTTTCGAGTCCCTAAAGACTTATGCCGCTTAGAGCGAGGAGTCGGCTTTGTCCGGCCTAGGCGTGGATAGTGCCCCGAACTCGGTATTCCGAATATTAGGGGCTTCGCCGAAATTTAAAATTATAGAATTCTATGGCTAAGTGAGAGTGTTCAAGCATTATAGTCTGATTGCCTTGTTCGTTATAAAATTTAGCGCCTCCCTCAAAGGACCCAATAATGGGAAAAAGAGCGCTCAAGTTTATCCCGAACACCCCAAAGCACTTCATGCATGGGGGCGGTTTGACGACTCGCCATCTCTCAATTTTAATAAACGGTCGCATGTAAGGTAATATTTTAAATTCAAAAGTGTTGCTTAGCGCATATGAACAAGTTTTCAGCAGACAGGATCACAAATGCGAAGTTTACTCAAAAATTACATCATTGGAGCACTCATCCGCTATACGGCGGGCACCTTTCAGACGCCCTCATAATACATCTCGGCTTGCGATGCTCCTTGCCCGGCGGTGGTCCGTCCGTCACAAGCTTCTCGGCGTCCATCTTGCCCTCAAAGTGCACTTTAGCACGGGCAAGAGCCCTACGGGCACCCTCGATGCATACGGAGCGCTTGATGACTTCAAGCCTTGGACAGGCATCCACCAACCGCCTTACCAGCCCGAAGTAGCTCCCAGGCATGGCTTCCCCAGGCCAAAGCCGGACTACGAGAACCTTCATCGACTGTTCGGCCACCTTATGGAGCTCGACCAGCTTCTTCAGCTGGTCGCTGAAGGGCACTGAGTGTCCGGCCTCAGCATACTGAGACCAGAACACCTTCTCCGTCGAGCTCCCCTCTTCGGCTTGGTAGAATGCGGCAGCATCGGACACACTCTGGGGAAGATCTGTGAATGCTCCTGGAGAGCTCCGGACTCGGGTAAGTAACAAGTAATTCACTTTCACGTGCTTGCTTTGCATAAAGGATGCCTTACCTGCCGCTATCTTCTTCATCGCCTCAATTTCCTGGAGGGCCTTTTGGGCTTTGGCCTTAGCAGACTTGGCGCCCTCAAGGGCCGAGGCAAGCTCGGACTCTTGAGTCTTTGAGTCAAGCTCCAACCTCTTGTGCTTTTCCACGAGAGCCTGGAGCTCTTGCCGCACCTCCGCCACTCGCGCCTCCTGCCTCTCTCGCTCGGTGTGGTCCACAGCCGCATTGTTTTCGGCCTTGGACAGCGCTTCCTTCAGGGTCACCACCTCGTTCGTGGCCCCTGCAACACCCATGTTGGTCCTGTCATTTTTTGCAACCACATATTTTTTACATAAGGTATTACTTACCTTCCTTGTCCTCGAACTGCTTCCTGGCAAGGCCGAGCTCGTTCTCGGACCGTTCGAGGCTCTGCTTCAATGCATTGACCTCCACAGTCAGTGCGGCAGAGGTCAGCAGCACAACCTGCATTCCCATATTGACATACTTATGTTAGACTCCTGCGTATATCTTTTTGATCCTCAGTTCGGCTTTTCTTTCCGAACACCAAACTGAGCATCATGGGCTACTGTCTTTGCGGTAATATTTTTACATATCTTAAATACATACCTCAAAGCATGTTAGAAGGCTGGCACAGGCTTCGGTCAGCCCGCTCTTGCCGGACTGAACCTTCTGGACCACCACACTCATAATAGTGCAGTGCTCCTCGTCGATGGAGGCGCCGTTAAGGACCTCCAGCAAATTATCCGGTGCCTCCTATTGGACGAAGGTTACCGGCGTCGTAGGCTTGCCCTTCTTAGTAGGGGGCCGCCTACGGGATGCCGGAACCGTTGAAGGTTCCGGTGCGGTGTCCGGCCTAGGGCCGGACTTGAAGCCCTTTGGGCTTTATCCCCTTTGCGCCTGGAGTCCGGGAGATTGCCTTGCGGCGCCTCCAAGACCACCCCCTCCTGGCTTGGCACCTTTTGGGACGCCACCTCGGTGTCATCCGCAGCGCGAGGAGAGGAGGCGGTCGGAAGTGAAGTGCTGTTCACATCCGACGAACCCAGGGAACCGCTCGACGAAGCGTCGAGCCCGGCCTTGGGCAGACTGCATGATTATATTCGGTGTCAGAAGGTACTATGCAATAAACGAACGCCATGAGTTATTCTGGTATCCGGATACTTACGATCTTGCCAGGGGGCTTGGCCCTGGATGGCCACTCCTCTTCACTGTCGTCGGCGTTGGTGGAGTGGTCCGGAGGAAGAGTCCTTCCCTTCTTGGACCCTCCGGCCCCCCCAGTTGGGGCGGCCTTCCTTTTCATTCCTCCCCCCGCTGGAGGGGGAGAGGCTTCTTCTTCCTCCTCCTCGTCTTCGGAGGAGGAGTGCATCTCGGAGTCGTCGGACGATGAATCTGGCACCACCGAGTCTTCTTCTTGGCCTTCTTCTTGGCCTTCTTCTCCGGTACCACGTAAGGTGTCGGGACCAGCAACCCCATCAAGTGGGCGTCTGCTGGATCTTCGGGCAAAGGAGCCGGACAGTCGATCTGTCCGGTCTTCTTCTGCCATCCCTGTCAAAGGAACGGGAGCTTAGATCCCGCATAGAGTTAAACTATGAAAAACAAGTATCCCATAAAGGGTAAAATAAGCTTACTACACTGGCTTGGCGCTTCGTGCGGAATCCGCGATCCTCGGTGAGGGGAGGGGGAACCTCGACGCCCTTGAATAGCACCTTCCAGGCATCCTCGTGCATTGTGTCAAAGAGCCTGGTCGAGTTTAGTCTTTGGGCGGGTTGAACTCCCATAAGTTAAAAGCCCGTTGTTGACACGGGAGGATCCGACGGATGAGCATGACCTGGACTACGTTGACGAGTTTAACCTCTTTGTTCACCAGGTCTTGGATGCAGGATTGGAGTCCGGTCCGCTCTTCTGAATTACCCCACGACAGGCCCTTCTCTTTCCAGGAGGTGAGCCGCGTGGGGATGCCAGATCGGAATTCGGGGGCCGCTGCCCATTTAGGGTCACGCGGCTCGGTGATGTAGAACCACCCCGATTGCCACCCCTTTATGGTCTCCACGAAGGAGCCCTCGAGCCATGTAACATTGGGCATCTTGCCCACCATGGCGCCTCCAAGACTCGCTTGTTGGCCGCCCACTACCTTCGGCTTGACATTGAAGGTCTTCAGCCATAAGCCGAAGTGGGGCTTGATGCGGAGGAAAGCCTCACACACGACGATAAACGCCGAGATGTTGAGGGCGAAGTTCGGGGCCAGATCATGGAAATCCAGGCCGAACATGAGCCCCCGGACAAACGAGTGAAGTGGGAAGCCCAGTCCGCAGAGAAAATGGGTGAGGAACACCACCCTCTCATGGGGCCTGGGGGTGGGGATGAGCTGCCCCTTGTCTGGGAGCCGGTGCGCGATGTCGTTAGACAAGTATCCGGCCTCCCTCAGCTTCTTAATATGTCCCTCTGTGACGGAGGAGACCATCCACTTGCCTCCCGCTCCGGACATGGCTGGAAAAGGTTGAGGTGGGAAGTGCGGACTTGGGTGCTGGAGCTCGAGTGCGCGAAAATGGATAAGCAAAGGAGGAAGAAGGCGTAGATGGAAAAGGTGGATCCTTATCCCCTTATATGGGCGGACGAAACTATGTGCCCCCACCAGCCTGGTAAAACTCGCTTATCTCCTAAGCGCCGTAAATTAATGGCACGGTTGGGTTACCCACGTGCGTATTGATGAGAATCCCGGAATAAGGGGACACGATCTCTGCTTCAACAAGACGTGCCAAGGAAACCGCCTCACTAAGTGCTCTGAGGTGGGACAGTAAAAACGATTCGAATAAAGACTCGGCCGTGGTGTGATAACACGCTGCGAAATACGTCAGCAGATTGGATTTGTGTAAATATTATTCTCTCTATGGTGGTATGTGGAAATTATTTTGCAGATCCGGACACTATCCTTGTGTTCAAAATCTTCTATGAAGTATACGGAGGAGGAACCCGCATTGCAATGCCGAAGACAATCTGCACGCCGGACTCGTCGTCATTGAAGCCTGGTTCAGGGGCTACTGAGGGAGTCCCGGATTAGGGGGTGTCCGGATGGCCGGACTATAACCTTTGGCCGGACTCCTGGACTATGAAGATACAAGATTGAAGACTTCGTCCCGTGTCCAGATGGGACTTTCCTTGGCGTGGAATCCAAGCTTGGCGATACGGATATGTAGATCTCCTCTCATCGTAACCGACTCTATGTAACCCTAACCCTCTCAAGTGTCTATATAGACTGGAGAGTTTTAGTCCGTAGGACGAACAACAATCATATCATAGGCTAGCTTCTAGGGTTTTGCCTCTCTGATCTCGTGGTAGATCTACTCTTGTACTACCCATATCATCAATATTAATCAAGCAGGAGTAGGGTTTTACCTCCATCGAGAGGGCGAACTCTGGTAAAAACATCGTGTCCCTTGTCTCCTGTTACCATCCGCCTGGACGCATAGTTCGGGACCCCCTACCCGAGATCCGCCAGTTTTGACACCGACAATAATCATCATAGGCTAGCTTCTAGGGTTTAGCCTCTACGATCTCGTGGTAGATCTACTCTTGTACTACTCATATCATCAATATTAATCAAGCAGGAAGTAGGGTTTTACCTCAGAGGGCCCGAACGTAGGTAAACATTGTGTCCCTTGCTTTCTGTTACCATCGGCCTAAGACGCCCAGATCGGGACCCCCTACCAAAGATCCGCCGGTTTTGACACCGACATCTATCTACTATCTGGTTAATCTCCGGTGTCTACTATGAGTTTCATGTTGTGTGGTAAACAAACAGTAAAGAAGCCATTATCTTTATTTTTTCACTGAAGCCATTATCTGCCTGCTATTATTGGTTTTGGGTCTATCCACAGGTTGCTACCATCACTCTGGATTTCTGCATGCACTCCTTACATAATCTCACTATGTTTTATTCCTATGCATGACAATTATTGTAAACAATGGAACTGAACATGTAGAGCAAAAGAGACGAGCCTTGCGTGACAATAAAATTTCATGCAGACGTCGCTCCATGGTAGGCGCAAAGGCAGCCCTCCCCCTCCACACATTTCGGATTTTAATCGAGAGGAAGATATCTGTTCTAAGGGGGATTCAGAAGGACAAGACAATTCCTATTTACCCCCTGAGGTCTTCGCTCTAACTTGGCATGCTGATGTTCGTTATATCATGCATATGGTGTCTTGCATTGCTTACTTTATACATCAAATATGTCATCTCGCTTAGTTTAGACATCCTTTGTGCGAATGCCATCTGTTTAGTTTATTCATCGTTTATGTGAATTATGCAACGCCATCTTGTTTAGCCAGGCATCATATATGTGAATTTTGCAATGCCATCCTGCTTAGCCAGTCCTCTTATATGTAAATTATATCAGGCCATCCTTTTTTTTGTTACATATTACATTTGTCAACAATGTTAGTACATTCAACTGCTCTTCGTGTGCATCATCCATTTGACACGCTGATGGCAAATTCGGGAGTGGGTCTTCAGAGCAGACTATGCTATCTGACGAAGCGCATATCTCGCTGGTTACGGATAGCTCCTCAGAGGAGGATTCAGAGACAGATGACCAGTCCTATCCCCCCCCCCGAGGTGTATGCTCTAACTTGGCAGGGTTATGTTGCTCATATCGTGCGTATTGTGTCTCGCATTGCTATGTCATTTGATTAGTTTAGACATGCTTTGTGTGAATGCCACATGTTCAGTGTCTAATTACCATATATGTGAATTATGCATTGCCATCTTGTTGCAAGACATTATATATGTGAATTATACAATGCTATCTTGTTGCAAAGGCATTATATATGTGAATTATGCAATGCCATGTTGTTTAGCCAATCATCATGTATGTGAATTATATCATGCTATCTTTTTTGTATTACGTGTTCCATTTGTCGACAACGCGTTTGTATATTCAACTACTCTTCCCGTGCATCAGCCATTTGAAGCGGTGATGGAAGTATCTGGAGTGAAAACAAGGTATTCAGAGCAGACAATGCTACCTGCTGAAGCAGACATCTTGCTGGTTACAAAGAGCTCCTCAGAGGAGGATTCAGATAGTGATGACCAGTCCTATTTCCTCCCTGAGGTCTATGCTCAAACTTGGCAGGGTTATATTACCCATGTCATGCATGATGTCTTGCATTGCTTAGTTTTTACATCATATATGGATTGCCATCTGCTTACTTGCTTACTATATAAATCATATATTTGAATTGTGTCATGCCATCATGTTTACATAGTACATACACATCATCTATTTGAATTATGGCATGGCAACCCATTTAACAAAGACATCATATAGTTATATCATCTCATCTTGTTTAGTGTTTACAGTCATCATATTTTGAATTATGGCATTCTATCCGTGAATGTATGTGAATTATGGCATGCCAACCTATTTAATAAACACATTATATAGTTATGTCATGTCATCCTGTTTACATAGTCTCATATTTTGAACTATGTCTTTCCATCCTTTTTAGTTAGCCATCATAATGTGAAATTGTGTCATGCTATCCTGTTTAGTTAGCCATCATATATGTGAAATTGTGTCATGCTATCCTGTTTGGTTAGACAACATAAATATGAATTATTTCATGCCCTCTTTTATTCCCCACTATCCATTGCATCCGCTTCATCATACAATGTCTATACTTTCAATTACTTTTCTTGTTTATCAGCCATTTGAATTGGAGAGCGTGATGGCAGTATCTAATGGAGTAACAACACGGTCTTCAGGAAAGATAGTGCTACCAGTTGATGCAGATAGAACCACGGTTGTACTTGCCCAAGGACCAGATCCACCACAAATAACCCAGACTCTCATAGATTGTACCCCTACCCAGTTGGAAAGAGAACCAGCTACACCCCTTCTAACCCCAACCCCAGCAGATAGTAACCAAGTTCCAGTTGACACAGCACCGTCTCCACCACAGAGCACCCAAACACGAGCAGTTAGTAAGGGAACTGCAGTGCCCAAAGCACGAGGACCACCACTCCGAATCCCAACTCAACGCTTAAAGGAAAAGAAGATTTGTTCTCAGGTCAGGTTTTGTAGCTATGGTTCATACTCCTTTGCTCTTGCATTACTTTATTTACTCATACCAACTATTTTCAAATTTGAAGGATGGAATTGAAACTCCAATGGCGCAACAGGTATGTTTTAAACCTGCTTTCTTTAAGCTGGTTTGTCGTTGTAACCTGCTCTATGTTGATTTCAGTTTCAATTGAATAAACAGTTATGTTCTCATGTCATGCACATTACAAGTGTTGTTATTGCTCTATATTTACCCACACTTATATTCTGTCTATTCTGCTTTGTCTTGAACAAATAATATTTGAACTGTGTCTCTATCTTGATTTGGCAACAAAAACTAGAATGATATAGACCATAAAGCGACCACGGTACATAGATATATGTTTGTTTCATGCTGTTATCCTGTCCACTTTACTACTGAACTCATTTACCAAAATGAGTTTCATATACAACATGGTAAACATGTGATGTGTCTACTTGTTTCTCTTTTAGAATGCAGACAAAATATTGTTGACCAGTACAGCGTTATCCAATGGTAAAGGAAGTAATGCAGATAAGGTTCAAGATAGTGAGACATCCCTGTTGGTCTCCAAGAAAGCTGATAAAAACTATCTTGACGACAGTGAGGGAACCCAAAAGTCCTGTCTTGATGTAGTGTTCGAGTTACTGGCCACTACTGCTGGCACAAGCTCTTCGAACTTGTTGCCTGAATCAGTTCGTCTTCTTGAGTCTCAACTTCAAGTTGAAAGACATCGATCAGATGTGCTGCGACAGGAAGCTGAAGCACTAAGGAAGTCCTTGCAGAATTCAGATGCATATTTTCTGGTGCAACAAAGAAGTTACTGGCGGATTTAAGCGCCAAACAAGAGAAAGTTAATAAGCTTGCTAAGCATCTTGCCAGCATTATGGGTACCCAGGATATTGTTTCTTGAGATCTTCTGAAGTGGTTTCAGTTCTGGATTTGTTTTGATGCGGCATTTATTTGCGCTGGTCGCCAACTTTGACGACTAGTGTATATGATATGCTGCTTCGTTCCCTATATTTGCACTGGTGGCGAACTTTGATGCCCAGTGGATGTAATATGTGTAATAGCCGTGACAGCCTAGCGTTAGTTGCTTGCTTATTTATTTCCTTGTTGTCTTGTTTATTTGTTTGCTTGTAGTCATTGCAGTTCTTTTTCCGCGGTTAGCTAGTGGCTGCAATAACCTATTTTTTAAGACTAGGCCACAATAACCATGAGCTAATATTTATTGTAGTGACACTGGGCCTCCTACTGGCCGTAGAAATAGTGGGCCTTCTACGGGCCATAGAAACAATGGGCCTTCTACGGGCCTGATGACCCACAAGTATAGGGGATCTATCGTTGTCCTTTTGATAAGTAAGAGTGTCGAACCCAACGAGGAGCAGAAGGAAATGATAAGCGGTTTTCAGCAGGGTATTCTCTGCAAGTACTGAAATAAGTGGTGACAGATAGTTTTGTGATAGGATAATTTGTAACGAGCAACAAGTAACAGAAGTAAATAAAGTGCACCAAGGTGTCCCAATCCTTTTGTAGCAAAGGACAAGCCGGGACAAACTCTTATAATAGGAAAAGCACTCTCGAGGACACATGGGAATATCGTCAAGCTAGTTTTCATCACGTTCATACGATTCGCGTTCGGTACTTTGATAATTTGATATGTGGGTGGACCGGTGCTTGGGTGTTGTTCTTACTTGAACAAGCATCCCACTTATGATTAACCTCTATTGCAAGCATCCGCAACTACAACAAAAGTATTAAGGTAAACCTAACCATAGCATGAAACATCTGGATCCAAATCAGCCCCTTACGAAGCAACGCATAAAATAGGGTTTAAGCTTCTGCCACTCTAGCAACCCATCATATACTTATTACTTCCCAATGCCTTCCTCTAGGCCCAAATAGTGGTGAAGTGTTATGTAGTCGATGTTCACATAACACCACTAGAGGCTAGACAACATACATCTCATCAAAATATCAAACGAATACCAAATTCACATGACTACTAATAGCAAGACTTCTCCCATGTCCTCAGGAACAAACATAACTATTCACAAAGCATATTCATGTTCATAATCAGAGGGGTATTAATATGCATATAGGATCTGAACATATGATCTTCCACCAAATAAACCAACTAGCATCAACTACAAGGAGTAATCAACACTACTAGCAACCTACTAGTACCAATCCCGGACTTGGAGACAAGAATTGGATACAAGAGATGAACTAGGGTTTTGAGAGGGGATGGTGCTGGTGAAGATGTTGATGGAGATTGCCCTCTCCTGATGAGAGGAGCGTTGGTGATGACGATGGCGATGATTTCCCCCTCCCGGAGGGAAGTGTCCCCGGCAGAACAGCTCTGCCGGAGCCCTAGATTGGTTCCGCAAAGGTTCCGCCTCGTGGCGGCTGACTTTTGTCCCGAAAGGTTGCTTATGATTTTTTACTCAACGAAAGACCTCATATAGCAGAAGATGGCCATAGAATAGCAAATAGGGGGCCATGAGGTAGGGGGCGTGCCCAGGGGGTAGGGCGCGCCCCCACCCTCGTGGACAGGTGGGCCCCCCTCTGGTGAACTTCTTCCGCTGGATATTTTTTATTATTTCCAAAAATGACTTTCGTGGAGTTTTGAGGACTTTTGGAGTTGTGCAGAATAGGTCTCTAATATTTGCTCCTTTTCTAGCCCAGAATTCCAGCTGCCGGCATTCTCCCTCCTTATGTAAACCTTGTAAAATAAGAGAGAATAGGCATAAGTATTGTAACATAACATGTAATAACAGCCCATATTGCAATAAATATCGATATAAAAACATGATGCAAAATGGACGTATCAACTCCCCCAAGCTTAGACCTCGCTTGTCGTCAAGCGAAAGCCGATAACGATAAATATGTCCCCATGTTTAGAGGTAGAGGTGTCGATAAAAATAAAATACGGACATGAAGGCATCATGATTATTCTCATAACAGCAACATATATAGGTAATGTCATATGATTGCTTATGTTCAAGTAATAATCCATTCAGAATGCAGAATACGAATCATAAACTTTATTGAAAACCAACAAACTATAATCTTAGTCATTGAAGAAATTGCAATTTATCATAACATGAGAAAGAGTCTATGTGAGAGCTTAATAGCAAGTCCACATACTCAACTATCATTTAGTCTTTCATAATTGCTAACACTCACGCGATACTTGTGGTTACGAAGTTTTAATCGGACATAGAGAAGGATAGGGGCTTATAGTTTCGCCTCCCAACCTTTTACCTCAAGGGTAATGTCAACAATAATAACTCATGCCCCCTACATCCAATTAGATATATCAATCAGGATCTTTCCAACACACTATGCTTGCCAAAGGATAAAATGTAAAAAACGAAAGGTGAAGATCACCATGACTCTTGCATAAGGTAGAGGATAATAATAAAAGATAGGCCCTTCGCAGAGGGAAGCAGAGGTTGCCATGCGCTTTTATGGTTAGATGCACAAAATCTTAATGTGAAAGAACGTCACTTTATATTGCCACTTGTGATATGAACCTTTGTTATGCAGTCCGTCGCTTTTATTTCTTCCACATCACAAGATCGTATAAAGCTTATTTCTCCCACACCAATCAATCATACATATTTAGAGAGCAATTTTTATTGCTTTGCACCGATGACAACTTACTTGAAGGATCTTACTCAATCCATAGGTAGATATGGTGGACTCTCATGGCAAAATTGGTTTAAGGGTTTTTGGAAGCACAAGTAGTATCTCTACTTGGTGGTGAGAATTTCTCTAGTATGAGGGGGGAAGGCAAGCTCAACATGTTGGATGATCCATGACAATATACTTTATCTCAGATATAAGAAAACATAGCCCATTACGTTGTCTTCCTTGTCCAACGTCAACTCTTTAGCATGTCATATTTTAATGAGTGCTCCCAATCATAAAGGATGTCAATAATAGTATATCTATATGTGAAACCTCTCTTTCCTTATTACTTCCTATTAATTGCAACGATGACCAAAACTATGTTTGCCAACTCCCAACAACTTTTAATCATCATACCCTTTCTATGTGAAGTCATTAATCTCAATAAGATCAATATGAACTCTTTGTTTCTTTTTTTTCTTCTTTTTTTTCTTTTATTCACTCATGATCATGGCAAAAACAATCAAGCCCTTGACTCAACACTATTTTTTGTTATATAGCTCACGGACTCGATTACATAGAGAGATCATAAAGCAAAGTTCAAAACGAGATCATGCCATAAACTTTATTCTACTAGATCAAGATACTACTAGTAGGATCAAACTGAGAAAAACAGTAAAGACAGGAGTTGTGATGGTGATACGATACCGGGGCACCTCCCCCAAGCTTGGCAGTTGCCCAGGGGAGTGCCCATACCCATGTGATTATGCCTCCTTCTTTGTTGTTGGATATGGTGAAGGTGTTGTCGATGATGCAGGCTTGTCGTCCATCTTCCACGGCATAGGCTCACCATCATAGAAGGATGATCGAGTCTCCGGAATCCTCAAATCTGCAGCCAAACTCATCCTTTTGAATCTATATTCATACTCACAGTTTTGGTTTTGCAGGTCATAGATTTGGGCTTGAAGGTGCTCGATCTTCTCATGAAGCTTGAAGATGGCCTCCCCGATGTTGTCAGCATCCAACTTGTGGTTGCTAGTGAACTCCGCGATCATCATATGGTTGGAGTTGAGTCCATGTTCCACCATCCCTTGACACTTGAAAACTTGTTATTCCACTGCTTCGAGCCTCGTCTCCACGCTTCCCGTCCCCTTGGGTCCCTCTTCATCGGGAATGTGCAGCAACCCATCACGCATCTCAATGGTTTGAGGGTGTCGCAGAACCTCCGCGAGGTAAGGGTTGATGACCTTCTCGAAGAACTTGTCCTTGGAGGCACTTGGGGACGCTATTGATAATCTAGATGCATCGTAAAAACAGCTCGAAACAAGAACAGATGATAGTTGCATGATACAGGGGTCAAAACCTTCGGGACAATATATAATGAATTTTTACCGACCAAAATACGTATCATGCAAGAAAACGGAGTCCGGAAGGCACACGAGGTGCCCACGAGGTAGGGGGGCGCGCCCTCCACCCTCGTGGGGCCCTTGTGTCCTTCCCGGACTGCTACTTATTTTTTATTTTTCTAAATATTCCAAAACGGAGAAATATTGCCTTAAAAACTGTTTTGGAGTCGGTTTACTTACCGCACCACATACCTATTCCTTTTCGGACTCTGAAACGTTCTGGAAAGTGTCTCGTATGTATTCCTCCGGGGTTACGGTTTCAATAACATTGGTTTCAACATTTATAGGATTACCTGAGATATAATGTTTAATTCTTTGACCGCTTACCACCTTGGATTTGTGCCTTGAAATTGTTGATTTTTATGGCACCTAACGATAGACCTCCTCGACACGTAGGGGCCTTCCCATTTAGAGAGAAGTTTTCCTGCAAAAAATCTTAAACGAGAGTTGTATAGCAATACATAATCACCTACGTTAAACTCACGCTTTTGTATCCTTTTGCCATGCCATCTTTTAACTTTTTCTTTAAACAACTTGGCATTTTCATAAGCTTGGGTTCTCCATTCATCAAGTGAGCTAATATCAAATAACCTCTTCTCTCCGGCAAGTTTGAAATCATAATTGAGCTCTTTAATAGCCCAATAAGCCTTATGCTCTAGTTCGAGAGGTAAGTGACATGATTTTCCAAATACCATTTTATATGGAGACATACCCATAGTATTTTTATATGCAGTTCTATAAGCCCATAATGCATCATCAAGTTTCTTGGACCAATTCTTCCTAGAACTATTGACAGTCTTTTGCAAAATTAATTTGAGTTCTTTATTACTCAATTCTACTTGACCACTAGACCGTGGATGATATGGAGATGCAATTCTATGATTAACATCATATTTAGCAAGCATTTTACGGAAAGCACCATGAATAAAATGTGAACCACCATCAGTCATTAAATATCTAGGGACTCCAAAACTTGGAAAAATAACTTCTTTAAGCATCTTAATAGAAGTGTTATGATCAGCACTACTAGTTGGAATAGCTTCTACCCACTTAGTAACATAATCAACAGCAACTAAAATATGTGTATATCCATTAGAGGCAGGGAAAGGTCCCATATAATCAAAGCCCCAGACATCAAATGGTTCAATAACAAGTGAATAATTCATAGGCATTTCTTGACATCTACTAATATTACCAATTCTTTGACATTCATCACAAGATAAGACAAACATACGGGCATCCTTGAAGAGAGTAGGCCAATAAAAATCGGATCGCAATACCTTATGTGCAATTCTATCTCCAGCGTGGTGTCCTCCATAAGCTTCGGAAAGACACTTGCGTAGGATTTGTTCCTGTTCATGCTCAGGTACACAACGTCTAATAACACCATCTACTCATTCTTTATAAAGATGTGGGTCATCCCAAAAGTAATGTCTCAAATCATAGAAAAACTTTTATTTTGTCGGTATGTGAAACTAGGTGGTATAAATTTAGCAACAATGTAATTAGCATAATCAGCATACCATGGAGTACTACAAGAAGTATTTATGACATTTAATTGCTCACCAGGAAAGCTATCATCAATAGGTAGTGGGTCATCAAGAACATTTTCTAACCTAGACAAGTTATGCATAGCAGGGGTTCACAGACTCCTTTCTATCAACAATATGCAAATCAAATTCTTGTAGCAAGAGAACCCATCTAATAAGTATAGGTTTAGCATCTTTCTTTTCCATCAGGTATTTAATAGCAGCATGATCAGTGTGAATAGTTACTTTAGAATCAACAATATAAGGTATGAACTTATCACATGCAAATACAACTGCTAAGAATTCCTTTTCAGTAGTAGCATAATTCTTTGAGCATTGTCTAGAGTCTTACTAGCATAATGGATAACATTTAATTTCTTATCAACTCTTTGCCCTAGAACAGCACCTACAGCATAATCACTAGCATCACACATAATATCAAAGGGTAAATTCCAATCAGGTGGCTGAACAACAGGTGCAGAGATCAATGCTTTATTAAGCATTTCAAATGCTTCTACACAATCATCATCAAAGACAAATGGTATATCTTTTTGTAATAGATTAGTCAAGAGGCCGAGAAATTTTTGAGAAGTCCTTAATGAACCTCCTATAAAATCCGGCGTGACCAAGGAAACTTCTTATACCTTTGATGTCCTTGGGACATGGCATCTTTTCAATAGCATCAACCTTGGCTTTATCAACTTCAATACCTCTTTCAGAAATTTTATGCCCCAAGACAATACCTTCATTAACCATAAAGTGGCACTTTTCCCAATTCAAGACAAGATTAGTTTCTTCACACCTCTACAAAACTCGATCAAGATTGCTCAAGCAATCATCAAAAGAGGATCCATAGACGGAAAAGTCGTCCATGAAAACCTCACAAATCTTTTCACAAAAGTCAGAGAATATAGCCATCATGCATCTTTGAAAGGTAGCAGGTGCATTACATAAACCAGAAGGCATACGTCTATAAGCAAAAGTACCAAAAGGGCAAGTAAAAGTTGTCTTTGATTGATCCTTAGCCGATACATGTATTTGAGAGAAACCAGAATAACCATCTACAAAGCAATAGTGCATATTTTTGCATAATCTTTCTACCATTTGATCGATAAAAGGTAAGGGGTAATGATCTTTCTTAGTGGCCTTATTCAATTTGCGGAAATCAATTACCATCCTATAACCTGTAATAATTCTTTGTGGAATCAATTCATCTTTATCATTAGGAACAACAGTAATACCTCCCTTCTTAGGGACACAATGGACAGGACTTACCTAACGACTATCAAAGAATGGGATAAATTATACCTGCCTCCAGAAGCTTTAGTATTTCTTTTCTTACCACTT
Source organism: Aegilops bicornis (assembly GCA_021605145.1). Lineage (NCBI taxonomy): Eukaryota > Viridiplantae > Streptophyta > Magnoliopsida > Poales > Poaceae > Aegilops > Aegilops bicornis. The sequence goes on from CM038672.1 coordinate 575,520,541, forward strand.
CCTTCATCTTAGGATTAAGCCTTCGTTGATGATCACGAACCGGTTTGGCATCTTCTTCCAAATTTATTTTATGTTGACATAGAGTGGGACTAATGCCCTTAAGATCATCAAGAGTATATCCAATAGCAGCACGGTGCTTCTTTAGAGTTTTCAATAATCTCTCTTCTTCATGCTCTGAAAGGTTAGCACTAATAATAACTGGATATATTTTCTTTTCATCAAGATAAGCATATTTAAGATTATCAGGCAACGGTTTAAGCTCAAACACGGGATCACCCTTGGGTGGAGGAGGATCCCCTAGGATTTCAATAGGTAAATTGTGTTTCATAATGGGTTCCTGATTAAAGAATACTTCATCTATTTCCCTTGTTTCATGTATAAACATATCATTTCGTGGTCTAGCAAATATTGTTCTAAAGGATCATTAGGAGGTACGACAATTGAAGCAAGACCAATAATATCATCCTTACTAGGCAATTCTTCCTCACGGTGTTGTCTACTAAATTTAGAGAAATTAAACTCATAAGTCATGTCGTCTAAGCCGATAGTAACAACATTCTTTTCACAGTTTATCTTAGCATTGACAGTGTTCAAGAAGGTTCTACCAAATATAATGGGACAAAAGCTATCTTGTGAGGAACTAAGAACAAGAAAATCAGCAGGATATTTAGTTTTCCCACACAAGACTTCAACATCTCTAACAATTCCCATTGCTGATATAGTATCTCTATTGGCAAGTTTAATTGTGATATCAATATCTTCTAACTCAGCAGATGCAATTTCATGCTTAATTTATTTATATAAATCATAGGGTATAACACTAGCACTAACACCCATATCACATAAGCCATGGTAACAATGATCTCCTATTTTAACATAAATAACAGGCACGCCTACCACAGGTCTATGTTTATCTTTAGCATAAGGTTTAGCAATTCTAGCAGTTTCATCGCAGAATTGAATAACATGCCCATCAATATTATCAGCCAAGAGATCTTTAACAATAGCAATATTAGGTTCAACTTTAATTTGCTCAGGAGGTGTATAAGCTCTAATATTACTTTTACGAACCACAGTTGAAGCTTTAGCATGATCCTTTATTCTAACAGGGAAAGGTGGTTTCTCAACATAAGAAGTTGGAACAACAGGATCATTATAAGTAACAATCTTTTCTTCAACTTTAGAAGGTGCAGCTACTTTTACTTCTATGGGAGGATGATATTTAAACCACTTCTCTTTGGGGAGATCAACATAAGTAGCAAAAGATTCACAGAAAGAAGCTACTATCTCAGAGTCAAGTCCATATTTAGTGCTAAACTTATGGAAAGCATCGGTATCCATAAAAGATTTAACACAATCAAAGTTGGGTGTTATACCTGACTCCTTACCTTCGTCGAGATCCCAATCTTCAGAGTTGCTTTTAATTCTATCCAATAAATTCCATTTGAATTCAACAGTCTTCATCACAAAAGAGCCAGCACAAGAAGTATCGAGCATGGTTTGATTATTATGAGAAAGCCGAGCATAAAAATTTTGAAGAATCATTTCTCTTGAGAGCTCATGATTGGGGCATTAATATAACACTGATTTAAGCCTCCCCCAAGCTTGAGCGATGCTTTCTCCTTCGCACGGCCAAAAATTATATATATAATTTGCGATCACGATGAACAAGATGCATATGATAAAACTTCTGGTGAAATTCCAATTTCAATCGCTTATAATCCCAAGATCCAGTATCATCACATAGCCTATACCATGTCAATGTGTCTCCCTCCAAAGATAAAGGGAAAACCTTCTTCTTGATAACATCATCGGGCATACCTGCAAGCTTAAATAATCCACATACTTCATCCACATATATTAGGTGCTCAGTAGGGTGTAATGTTCCATCTCCTGCAAAAGGATTAGCTAGCAGTTTTTCTAACATACCCGAAGGAACTTCAAAGTAGACATTTTCATTTTCAGTAGGTTTAGTAGGTTGAGGAGCAACTCTTTGCTCTACTGGCCGGGGTGAAGATACCCCGAACAAGCCCCTCAGAGGATTACTTTCCATAATAACAAGTGACAATAAATTTCAGCACACTATATAAATTTTTCCTTACCAAATTCCACCTACCAAAGGCGCTTCACTCCCCGGCAACGGCGCCAGAGAAGAGTCTTGATGACCCACAAGTATAGGGGATCTATCGTAGTCCTTTCAATAAGTAAGAGTGTCGAACCCAACGAGGAGCAGAAGGAAATGATAAGCGGTTTTCAGCAGGGTATTCTGCAGAAATCTTGAAATAAGTGGTGACAGATAGTTTTGTGATAGGATAATTTGTAACAAGCAACAAGTAGCGAAAGTAAATAAAGTGCAGCAAGGTGGCCCAATCCTTTTGTAGCAAAGGACAAGCCTGGACAAACTCTTATAATAGGAAAAGCGCTCCCGAGGACACATGGGAATATCGTCAAGCTATTTTTCATCACGTTCATATGATCCGCGTTCGGTACTTTGATAATTTGATATGTGGGTGGACCGGTGCTTGGGTGCTGTTCTTACTTCAACAAGCATCCCACTTATGATTAACCTCTATTGCAAGCATCCACAACTACAACAAAAGTATTAAGGTAAACCTAACCATAGCATGAAACATCTGGATCCATATCAGCCCCTTACGAAGCAACGCATAAACTAGGGTTTAATCTTCTGTCACTCTAGCAACCCATCATCTACTTATTACTTCCCAATGCCTTCCTCTAGGCCCAAATAGTGGTGAAGTGTTATGTAGTCGACGTTCACATAACACCACTAGAGGCTAGACAACATACATCTCATCAAAATATCGAACGAATACCAAATTCACTTGACTACTAATAGCAAGACTTCTCCCATGTCCTCAGGAACAAACATAACTACTCACAAAGCATATTCATGTTCATAATCAGAGGGGTATTAATATGCATATAGGATCTGAACATATGATCTTCCACCAAATAAACCAACTAGCATCAACTACAAGGAGTAATCAACGCTACTAGCAACCTACTAGTACCAATCTCGGACTTGGAGACAAGAATTGGATACAAGAGATGAACTAGGGTTTTGAGAGGAGATGGTGCTGGTGAAGATGTTGATGGAGATTGCCCTCTCCCGATGAGAGGAGCGTTGGTGATGACGATGGCGATGATTTCCCCCTCCCGAAGGGAAGTGTCCCCGGCAAAACAGCTCTGCCGGAGCCCTAGATTGGTTCCGCCTCGTGGCGGCGGAGTTTCGTCCCGAAAGGTTGCTTATGATTTTTTTTATTCAACGAAAGACCTCATATAGCAGAAGATGGCCATCGGAGAGTCAACAGGGGGCCCACAAGGTAGCGGGCGCGCCCAGGGGGGTAGGGCGCGCCCCCACCCTCGTGGACAGGTGGGCCCCCCTCTGGTGAACTTCTTTCGCTGGATAATTTTTATTATTTCCCAAAATGACTTTCGTGGAGTTTCAGGACTTTTGGAGTTGTGCAGAATAGGTCTCTAATATTTGCTCCTTTTCCAGCCCAGAATTCCAAATTACGCAAGCATTCTCCCTCCTTATGTAAACCTTGTAAAATAAGAGAGAATAGGCATAAGTATTGTAACATAACATGTAATAACAGCCCATAGTGCAATAAATATCGATATAAAAACATGGGCCAAACATGGGCCTTCTGCGGGCCGTATCATCAATGAGCCTTATACGGGCCGTATGATCGATTGGCCAAACATTAGCCAAACAGACCGCATTATGGCCGTAAACGGACTAGAGTTGGAATCGTCCGTTCATGGGCCGACCATAACAGGCCATCGTTAATAGGCCGTATTTGATGACGCTATGAAAACGGCCCAATGTATTAACGGACCACAAACGGGCTGACTGTAACCACGGGCTGAATTTGGCCCACAAGCAGAAAATGACAGTAACGGGCTGTAATTAAACGAATGCTGGAAATGAGCCCAAGAATAAATGGGCTCTGAGAAGGCCAGAAGATAACATGGGCTGGAAATGGCCCAACAGAATAACGGGCCGTTAATGGGTACAATGTGATACACAGTTCATTACGGGCCAGTTTCACCACGTGCCGTTAATGGGTGTAAAGTGATACACTGTTCATTACGGGCCAGTTTCACCACGGGCCGTTAATAGGCCAAGAGTTACATAGGGCCTCATATGGGCCGAAAGACGTCATGGGCCATACATGGGCCAGAAGTGAAAACGGGCTGGAATCATATTGGATGGCCTAGATGACGCTACTGGGCCTAATTCGGATAGGGCGTAACGGGCCTTGGGTTAGCGGGCTGTAAATGGGCTATATGCGAACAGGCCGTTAACAGGCTTTCCATGGGCCGGGCCGCCACCTTTTGACAAAGTCAAACGGGCCGGCCTTTTCATAGGAATGGGCCTCTGTTGGGCCGTGCCATGTGTCGATGTATCATAGGCGCCTTCCGTCCAATGAGTGGATGGCATCTGTCCCAACGATGAGCCGACACGTGTTTCCTCCAACCAATGATGATTTTACACGTGGAAAATCCCCATTGGTCGGGGCTATTAACGGGTTATCGGATCCAAAACCCGACCCGATAGCTTAACGGCGTTCCGTTACGGTGGATGCCACGTGTCGGTCACCCTTGACGAAAGCACTTCTATGACGCGCGATTTATCATCATGGAAGTGGACACTTCGTGATGATAATTTTGGTAATGTCATGGAACACTTCTCTGACAAAGACAGGTATGACTATCTTGATTCTGTCATAAAATTGTCATGGATGTACATGCATGACAAAAAATGCGACCTACTGTGACAAACACGTATCATCACGGAAGTGTATTTTTTTGTAGTGATACTTGTGGGTTATCACCCGCCGACCCGCCGCAAGGACTGGAGTGACCTCGACGCCAACGACAAGAAGCTCATGGTCGCCACCACCAGGATCCATCACCTCACCATGGCCGGGCTCACCCTCGAGATGATTGGGGCCGATTTCATCCGTCGCCGAATCGCCCCGCTGCACAACAAGGGGAGGCCGGCCTGCGACTTCAGGAGTGCGGCCAATGTCATGAGGCTCCGCCCTAGCCTGAAGCATAACTTCACGGTGCTAGGGCATGCCCATTTTTGCCAGAGGCTCTTCCAGCTCAATGTGGATGACGACGGCTGGGCTGAGAGGACCGGCAGGGCCGCGAAGACCGGCAAGGCCGTCAAGGGGCCCCTGTTTAGGTTGCTGGCAGGAGTGGTCCTGCTGAGCAATAATTTTCGCCGGTCGACAATCATTGTCATGATGCCGGACTTCAAAGCGCATGGCCTCGACCCGGCCTGGGGCGAGCCGCCAGCAGAGAAGGTGCATGATTTTTTCAACAACTCGTCAGTGGGCTATGTCCACGACGAGCCGCTGCTCATCCGTGACACCACCAAGGAGGAGCTGGACTATATCGCCGCCAGGGCGGCGAAGGAGGTGCTTGCCAAGGAGGCTGGCAGCGCCGTCACCGTGGAGGACGAGGCCACACGCACGCGGAGGAGAAGGAGCTCGCATAGTGGGCGGAGTCTGCCGGGGAGGCCAGCGGCGCCGGCGCTGGGCCCCCCTTATTGAAGACGTGGGTGACGAGTCGCCCGAAGAGGAAGCCGAAGCGGATGACCCTCCGTCCGCGGGGAAGAAGCTCTTCCTGCGGTGGGCCTGCTCCGGCGAGCCGGTCTGGTCCGGCAGGACCGCGCAGCGACATCCGGCTCAGGAGCAGCTCGTGCGTCAGACAAGGGCGATGAAGGCCGCGGCAGCAAAGAAGACGGTGAAGGCCGCGGTGGCGAAGAAGACGGCGACTGCCTCCTCCTCGTCCAAGCGGCACCGGACCCCATCTCCTTCTCCCCCTCCCTCGGACAGCACCCTGGAGGACGAATTCGACCTCAGAACTTTTAGCCTGAAAAGGAAGAGGAAGCCAGTGGGGGGAGGTGGAGGACGAGAAAGTATTTCGCCCCCATCATCTCCTGACCTTACGCCTGTGTTATCCTCCTTTGATTTGATGTTATCTTCACAAGGACATGGAGACGCTGGCGTAGAGGGTGGCGAAGAGGGCCAATGCCTCGACGGGCAACAAGCCCCCGACGGGTACTTCGCGTACGCCGGTGTTGGTGGAGAGCAGTCCGGACAGCTGCCCCCGACGCAGCCCCCGCTTCAGCCCCCAGCGTGAGTTCATCACTCACTCCTTCACTGATGAACATTGGGGTGTGAATTCTTGATGTTGACCTTGTCGGGTTTGTAGGAGGAGAACGGCAGCAGCAGGAGCCGCCGAGGGCGACTCCCAACACACCGCCCCCCTCGACTACGCCACCCAAAGGGGCGTCCCCGGCAAGGGCACCCACCATCGAGCCCGCGCATATGGAGGAGGGGGCGAGCTTGGGTGCCGGTGGTTCTGCCCCGGCAACGAATGCTGGCAGGGAGGACGCAACTTCTTCCCAGCCCGGTGTGGGTAAGTCGTTTGCTTCCCGTCCTTGTTCTTTCTTCTTCTTTTTGAACCTTGACCTTGGCCCCCTCTCATTCCCTTTCTTGGTATCTAGACCATTCCTTGACCTTGGAAGTTGGGCAAACCACCTTACCGCTCTCAGCGCGGCCAGTTGAACTGTTGAGCGGACTCGAAATAGGACAAGGGTGTTGCCAATAGCGGATAGGCCACCCTATCGATCTCAACGCGGCCACTTGAACTGTTGAGCGGACTCAAAACAGGACAAGGGCGTTGCCAATAGCGGGAGGGTCCCATCGCGTGCAGGTTTTCCATACAAAGAGCAAAATCTTTCAAGGAAAATAACTTTATAAAAGAAAAGGGAATTACTCAAGGTTTGCGCGACTTATAGTTTTGCGGCCACGCAGATGACCGTTGCTGCCGCGGACGGCACCAGAGTCCAGCTGATTGATGCCGCCTTCCCTTCTCAGGACACCGCGACGAGGGAGTAGATAGGTTGGCTCCAAAACCGGATTTTCACATCTTGCGCCCCCTACCTAGCGCGCCAAACATGTCGGTGGAAATGACACCTATGGGATCACGGGGAATCCCTTCTATGGTCGGCGGGTGCGGGTTGTGGAAAGTGCGGGTTTAAGAGATCAACGCGGGAAATTTATCCAGGTTCGGGCCGCAAGTGATGTGTAATACCCTACTCGTGCTGGCTTGTGTTTATCTAGTGTTCTTGGACTAGCTACAAAGCGTGTAGGGTCTAAAAATTCCGAATCCTCTCTAAGTATGCCGCAGGCCTCCTTTTATAGTCAAAGGGGCTGCCACAGTGGCACACAGGAGGTGGAAAGTTGTATAGTAGTCAAGTTTATCTCTAGCACCGTGGGACAAAATGCATTAAATGCGCTACTTAGGTGTCCTCTTACTTTATCGGGGACGACAACGAGGCCCGACCCGTCCATCGCCGCTTCGCCTTGCTGCGACACGCGTCCAGGCCAACGAGTCATGCAGCGCCATGTAGGCTGGCAGGCTGCTGAGCTGGTGTGGTGGCAGGGTCTTCACGAAGATCTGCATGCCACCACGTAGGTGCTTGACTAGTTGGCTTAGGAGCCATGTACTGCCACGTGGGTACCTGCTTAGTTGGTGGGTCGGCCGCTGAGCTGGGGCGGCGATGGGGCGGCAAGGCCTTGCCGCGGTCTTGCTGATATTCCCGGCAAGGGACTTGCCGGGGCCTTGTGGGCGCCCTCGGCAAGAGTCTTGTCAGGGCCTCGTGGGCATCCTCGGCAAGCAGCCTCGCTGTTGTCTTGTTTTCTGGTTCCTACCTAGGCCTTGCAGGCCCTTTGTCTTCATAAAGATCTGTATGCCACCATGGAGGTGCCTCCCGAGCCTTGGTTCCAATGTGGTTGATGGCGTCGGAACTTTTAGACTCAAGGGTGGCGGCCCCATTGGTGTTGGGAAAGTTGCCCCGGCAAGGCTCTTGCCGGGGCCGTGAAGGCCGCCCCGGCAAGGGCCTTGCCGGGGGAGTCTCACCTCTCCCCTTGATTTCTACTACGCAACCTTCTTCTTGTAGACGTTGTTGGGCCTCCAAGTGCAGAGGTTTGTAGGACAGTAGCAAATTTCCCTCAAGTGGATGACCTAAGGTTTATCAATCCATGGGAGGCGTAGGATGAAGATGGTCTCTCTCAAGCAACCCCGCAACCAAATAACAAAGAGTCTCTTGTTTCCCCAACACACCCAATACAATGGTAAATTGTATAGGTGCACTAGTTCGGGGAAGAGATGGTGATACAAGTGCAATATGGATGGTAGATAAAGGTTTTTGTAATCTGAAAATATAAAAACAGCAAGGTAACTAATGATAAAAGTGAGCGAAAACGGTATTGCAATGCGTTGAAACAAGGCCTAGGGTTCATACTTTCACTAGTGCAAGTTCTCTCAACAATAATAACATAATCAGTATCATATAACTATCCTCAACATGCAACAAAGAGTCACTCCAAAGTCACTAGTAGCGGAGAACAAACAAAGAGATTATGGTAGGGTACGAAACCACCTCAAAGTTATTCTTTCCAATCAATCCGTTGGGCTATTCCTATAAGTGTCACAAACAACCCTAGAGTTCGTACTAGAATAACACCTTAAGAAAGAAATCAACCAAAACCCTAATGTCACCTAGATACTCCAATGTCACCTCAAGTATCCGTGGGTCTGATTATACGATATGCATCACACAATCTCAGATTCATCTATTCAACCAACACATAGAACCTCAAAGAGTGCCCCAAAGTTTCTACCGGAGAATCAAGACAAAAACGTGTGCCAACCCCTATGAATAGGTTCATGGGCGGAACCCGCAAGTTGATCACCAAAACATACATCAAGTGAATCATGTGATATCCCATTGTCACCACAGATACGCACGGCAAGACATACATCAAGTGTTCTCAAATCATTGAAGTCTCAATCCGATAAGATTACTTCAAAGGGAAAACTCAATCCGTTACAAGAGAGTAGAGGGGGAGAAGCAACATAAGATCCAACTATAATAGCAAAGCTCGCAACACATCAAGATCGTATCACCTCAAGAACACGAGAGAGAGATCAAACACATAGCTACTGGTACATACCCTCAGCCCCGAGGGTGAACTACTCCCTCCTCGTCATGGAGAGTGCCGGGATGATGAAGATGGCCACTGGTGAGGGATCCCTCCGCAGGTGCCTAACAGAGTCCCGATTGGTTTTTGGTGGCTACAGAGGCTTGCGGCGGGGGAAGCCCCGATCTCTTCTGTTCCCCGAAGTTTTTAGGGTATATGGGAATATATAGGTGAAAGAAGTACGTCAGGGGAGCCACGAGGGGCCCACGAGGGTGGAGGGCGCGCCCAGGGGGTGGGTGCGCCCCCTGCCTCGTGCCTCCCTTGTTGCTTTCCTGACGTGCACTCCAAGTCTCCCGGGTTGCTTTCCTTCCAAAAATAACTTCTCCAGAAGGTTTCATTCCGTTTCGACTCCGTTTGATATTCCTTTTCTTCGAAACACTAAAACAAGGGGAAAACACAGGAACTGGCACTGGGCTCTGTGTCAATAGGTTAGTCCCAAAAATAATATAAAAGTGTAAAATAAAGCCCATAAACATCCAAGATGGATCATATAATAGCATGAATACTTCATAAATTATAGATACATTGGAAACGTATCAGCATCCCCAAGCTTAATTCCTGCTCGTCCTCGAGTAGGAAAATGATAAAAGAAATAATTTATGAAGTGTGAATGCTAGCAGGTGCATAAATTTGATCAATGATAATTTCAATCACCTTCTCTAGCATCATTATATGTCATAACAGTAGCTCAACTCATAGAACTTTGAATGATCAAGTAACAAACTATTCACATCTTAAAGTATAGATCATAAACCTTCTTGAAAACTAACAAACCGTGTTATTAGTCATCAAACAATTACAATTCATCTTATTTTCAGGAAGAGTCTATGTCAGAGCTTTGATTCAGCAAACTTCACATACTCAACTATCATTTAATCTTCCATGATTGCTACCACTCAAAGCATACAATACTGGAATCTGGCACTTTGCCATCTGCCATGGAAGATGGCAAAGGCATGGTCGGCGGATGGCAAAGGCTTTGCCATCTGCCAGCAGATGGCAAACAGTTTGTCTGAAACCTGCGGTAAAAGGCTTCTTTGCCATCTGCCGGCTGATGGCAAAGAGTTTCAGGTTTTGCCATCACCGGCAGATGGCAAAGCCTCTTAACGGGGTTAGCCCGTTAGAAGGCTAACGGCATACTTTGTCGTCGCCCGCCAGATGGCAAAGGTCAGAGCTCTTTGCCGTGCCCGGCCGCCAGATGGCAAAGGCTGCATGCTTTGCCGTCTGCCAGCAGATGGCAAAGAGCTTTGCCACCTGCTGGCAGATGGCAAAGAGCCCAAATAGGCCAGCCCAAATTTTACATGTAGATGGCACATGGCCTCTTTGCCATCTGCCAGCTGATGGCAAAGCTCTTTGCCATCTGCCACCGATGGCAAAGCTCTTGCCATCTGCCGGCCAGATGGCAAAGTGACTATATTGCCCCATTTAATTTTGATTTTTCTTATATCAGTTCCTTTTCATAGAAAATCAAACACAAATATATTTATATGACTAATATAGCATATTCAACACATATTACCAATAGTCATGAACACATATATATCCAACACATGTTTCCAATTGCAAGCAATTAACCAAAGTGGTGGCATGGAGCATCCAACTGCTAGTACCTCTGCTCAAAAACCTTTTATAGCATAGCATTTCTTGTCCCTAGTATGCACCACATGAAGGTTCCATGGCCTTATCTCGGGCATGTTCTTTTTCGATGTGACATGTACTTTAACATCATCTATAGTCCTGTACAGAGATCACCATTACCCACATAAAAATCATAGAGCAAATGTAAAATGCTACTTACTAAGTGTGATTGCATAAAGTTACCCCTGGTGCTAAACCTCATATTAGTGCATGTTACTGCTAATTATTATTTTATCACACCCTCATGCCGCCGTCGCTGTCAATCCGGGACACCTGGCCGCTCAAAGCCATGCTACATGATGGAGGAGGTAGACCGAGAGGACTTGATGTGGGTGCCGAGGCGGATCGGGGAGGCTGCCGCGCGGGACATGACACATCGCCTGCTTCGGCATGCTGCAACAAACATACATATTAAAGTATAAATATGCAACAAAACCAACATCACAAAAACGATAGGACAATATAATATTCTTTGGAACAAAAGGTGTATCGATCATCAAATTTCTTTGACCTACAAACCAGCCTAGGAGAAGTTCATCTATGTGAGAAAACCAAACATCAACTCAGCTAGTGGAGAACTGAGCATAATATTGTAAGCAAGAAAAGATAAATAAGTAAACAAAATAAGTTATCTCGGCAAGCAAACACTATGCAGCCCCTCTCATCACCACCATTCTCGCTCATCTATTTTCTTGGCCCCTCTACTGTCTAAACAAAGTTGCAAGCTTTTCCGGAAACAAGAAAGCTTGTCATCTTTGCTTCTCAAGAAAAACCTTGAAACCCATCACCATTGCATAGGTGCAGTTTACAATAAAGCTAACCTGGTTTTACCAAACAGGAAATAAAGCCACAATCAGTAGATAAGCTAACAATTAACAACTATGAAAAGATCATTGACGCTTTTCAAGTTGAAGTAGTAGTTCACACTGCAATATCTGGTGGGTTCAGAAATTATTTGAAGTTTTACATATGATCTACTTCAAATAATTCAAGAAAAAAGCCTGATTCTCTATTCAACACTGTGAACTTCTAACCCCAGCTCATCATATCACTATTTTTTACTGCACTTCCGGGCAGCCTAGATTATATGTGGTACAAGCATATGCTATTCATATGGTCGTACCATTCAGCTAACAAAATGAATTAAGTCATCTTGGAGATTTATTCCACCAAGCACAAATATTGTATCATGAATCAGACAACAAACTTTTATTTGATTAGGAGTCTACCTCTAGAAATAGTAGCACATGAGGACATGACTTCCTATGCCACATCTGAAGAAATTGAGTTGTTGCGACTCTACAGTTGAGCATGCGCACACTGCAGAGGCATCAAACCGGCCAAATCAAACTAAGCTCATGAAGGAAGCGCTTCTTAACATCGACTACAGGGACAAAAAGCTATAATTAAAACATTTAAATTTGAACCACTGTGAACAAGAACTATTTGTTTGGCCCATCATACTTCTCACTGCACACTATCAGTGTAGAGAAACCTGGCAGAGCCACAATCAGTCACTATAGGAAGCAGCTTGCCTACCTGTTGAGCATGCGCACACACTGCTAGTAGGAAAGGTCGAAGTAGAACTTCTTTGAGATATAGTAGTTCTCTTCAATGGCAGGAAAAAATTCATCCTCAGTGAGCGGTCTGCACTTCCAAACAATATTGAAGCAAACCTAGAAACAACAGCTCAAAACCAAATTAAGAGTTATTATCGTTAATCAATAAGTGGCACTTTCAAGAATACAAGGAAAGCAACATCTGTCACAACTAAATCTTAGACAGTTCACCACAACCTTTTACACCATGTTCCTCATTATAAGTGGCTAGTAGTAGATGAATGATGATTTTCAACAATATTTCAGAATACATAATCCCACCAACTATTAAATACAGTTGTAAATGAGCCTTTAGAATCTTTATGTGAACCAAAGAAAAGGACAATTGCAATTTACAGATCATTCAACTAATACTTTCTCGAGTTCTCTAAACCTAACAGAACCATATTATGATCATCAACAGTCAAGAAACATGGCACTGGCAATTGCACTTCATAGATCATTCAGTCACTACCTTTTGGGGTTTTCTAAGCCCAAGGGTTTAACAGTAGCATATTATACTGGATTAATAATCAAGAGGCAAACAAGAAAGGGGGCAAAGATAGTAGCATGAACGGAAGGCACTTACGATTGGAGTGTCCTTTGAGCTACAGGAATGGTTCAGTGGCACACATGCACTGGAGTGAGGGGGCTCCTATGACGCTGACGATCAGCAGCCAGAGGCTGCTGCCCGCCACGCAAGCACCGGCCACCATGGCACCTGCCCAGTATGGTGTTCGCTCGAGTTGGCGATGGATCTAACAGCCAAACCACTCCATGCTCCTGCGCGTCTCTCCAGCACCGCAGCAAGGAGCCTGTATCTGCATGGGAGGAGACCTGAATCGATCAACAAGGCAAGCATCGCCTCACTCCGATTAAGCCGGCCGCCTGAGAAGTTCATCTCTCATGTGTTCGATGTTATACAATGCTTCAAGTCTACAGCCAAAGAGAAAGATTGTTTGACTTTTGATAGAATAAAGTTTGTTTAATTGAGAGGCCACATCTCTACTTGAATACTTAAAATCAGTTTCTTTTCTTGCAGAAATATATTACCAACAAAAAGATAATCCCGAAGTAGGAAAACACCAACGATCTTGTCTATAATGGCACTTGGCAATTGACACCCAAGGGAGGAATACGCAAAAATGCATACCTTCACCACGACAGAACATAGATGCAAATTCAGGTTGCTATTACCCCGCCTCCGCCTCACAAGATGAAAATACAGATCGATCGAAATCGAAAAAGGGGCTAAAATTAGCGGAGGCGGCCGCGTGGATCCAAATTTGTTGGCTGGCGGAACCGGGCGGCAAAAACTAAGCGCTGCAGCCCTATCTTGTTCTTGAAAAAGCAAACAACAGAGCAAGGCCGACCCGGAGGCGGCACGGCAGGATGAACTAGTAGTACGGTAGCAGCAGGGAAAGAACATACGTGCGTGCACCGGCGGTTTGTGGTGCGCCTGCGGCGGCGGCGGGGCGCTTGCTTGTCGATTCTAGGGGCTCGCGACGCAGCAGGGCGGGCCGGTGGAGGAGTAGCAGCAGGGCGGCGGCGCGGATCCTAGGGCGCAGAAGGGGGAGGAGGAGGAGGAGGTGGGAGGGAGCGGCGGCGGGTGAGGAAGGAAGGAGCGAGGGGCGTGGGGGCGTGGATTGGGGCTAGGGTGAGGAAGGATGTTTTTTACCTGGATGGGTGGGGAGAGAGGGAGGGGATAACCCCACAGTTTTTTTTACCTGGAAAAATAACCCATCTCTTTGCCATCTGCCAGCAGATGGCAAAGAATCTTTGCCGTCTGCTGGCAGATGGCAAAGACGTGGGGCTGGTACGCCGTTACACTCGTGACGGCCACAGGATTTGCCAACCTCTTTGCCATCTGCTGGCAGATGGCAAAGATTATTTGCCATCCACTAGCACATGGCAAAGAATTGGCTGATGGCAACCATGTTCTTTGCCGTCTGTCAGTTCTTTGCCATCTGTTTTTTATAAGCAGATGGCAAAGACGTTCTTTGCCATCAGCTGGCAGATGGCAAAGAGCTGGCTGATGGCAAATTCCTAGTTTCCAGTAGTGATATTTTTAGAACAAATAGTATTCATTGAACATAGAGAAAGATAGGGGCTTAATGTTTCACCTCCCAACCTTTTACCTCAAGGGTAATGAGGGAGTTCCGGACTAGGGGGTGTCCGGATAGCCGAACTATCATCATCGGCCGGACACCAAGACTATGAAGATAGAAGATTGAAGACTTCGTCCCGTGTCCGGATGGGACTTTCCTTGGCGTGGAAGGCAAGCTTGGCGATACGCATATGTAGATCTCCTACCTTTGTAACCGACTTTGTGTAACCCTAGCCCTCTCCGGTGCCTATATAAACCAGACGGCTGTAGTCCATAGGATCTAACAACAATCATACCATAGGCTAGCTTCTAGGGTTTAGCCTCTTTGATCTCGTGGTAGATCCACTCTTGTAACACACATCATCCATATTAATCAAGCAGGACGTAGGGTTTTACCTCCATAAAGAGGGCCCGAACCTGGGTAAAACATCGTGTCCCTTGTCTCCTGTTACCATCCGCCTAGACGCACAGTTCGGGACCCCCTACCCGAGATCCGCCGGTTTTGACACCGACATTGGTGCTTTCATTGAGAGTTCCTCTGTGCCGTCACCATCAGGAAGGATGCATTTTCCCGTCTTTAAAGACGGCGCCGTCGTCAATGGAGCTTTGGCCGCCGGCCAGACTATCCGGCTAGGCGGTTTTCTCATGACCGCCTGTTCGGCCACCGCCCCGACAATGACCTCTCAAGTCATTAAAAGCGATCTTCACGTCGGCTCGGAATTCGCCGAGCAGCTAGATCCGGTTGAGCTCTCCTCCGTAAACGAGCTCTTGGATCGCATCGCCGCCACAGGAGTCGCTACCGACTACGATCGATTGGGCTTAAAACCGATCGAGAGAAATTAACTCTCCCAGTTACCCACCACGTTGTCGTGGTAGAGGAACAATGCGGCGACTCTTCTTCTATGTTAAAATCCAACTATGTCTGGATTATGGATCCCTCCATGCCGGATTCCCGCGGAGGGACGGACACTGATCAAATACTGAACCTAAAGTCAGGCATCGGACCAGATTTGTTGGAAAGCGCTCAGCAAACCAAGCTTCCGAATCCGGAAGCTTCTTGGCCTTTGAGCCTCGAGACGGGCGGGTTCCGAACTTAATTCCACCCGCCCACCCAAATAGAAGCGATCTATATCAAATACGGCAAGAGCTCGATGAAACAAAGACATCATTCTTGGGCCGATTCCTCCGGTTATGAACAAGATAAAGGACTGCCGTGAAGAAAGCGCGATTTCAATCTTCTGCAACAATTGCACGGACAAGGGAATCATAAACGCCATCAGTCGTCGCAAAGTTTCACGCCTCGCCGACCTAGCGACCATCGTACAAAAATACTGTGCGATGGAGAGTGCCTGGAAAACCGATACTAGGTTTTGGGACAATCCGCCCTGAATACAAACCCGGTCACGAAATAAAAGGGTGCTTCATACTCAAGCACCGGGTTAAATCAAAAGCAAAAACCCCTAAAGTGCGGAACCATCTTGGAGGGATGGCTCAACGGACCTGCAAAATCCACAAGACGGAGGGCGCCACTCCAACACACAGCCTTCGAGCGTGTTGGATACTATCGCAGGTGGCCAAAAGTGGCGTAGGCTTTTTAGCCCCGGGCAACCAACCCAGCAGTACCAGTACGGTATTAACAGTCTTCGAGAGTTTCGCATCAAATAACATGCGGAAACGAACAATCCGCAGCCTCGCCGAAGTCTACCAAGTAGCAACAACAAATCCATGGAGCGACACGGCTATCACCTTCAACGCCAAATGACGAACCTAAATTCGAACAGCTAGAGCACCACCGTATTGGTCCTCAGTCCGATAGTGGACGGTTTTCGTCTTACTAAGGTACTCATGGATGGCGGCAGCGGATTAAACCTCATCTATGAGGAAACCCTTCAAAAAATGGAAATTGACTGGAGCCGCATTGAACGAAGCAGCACAACCTTCAGAGGGATAATCCCTAGTCGAGAAGTACGCTGCACAGGAAAAATCACACTAGATGTAGTGTTCGGCTCACCGGACAACTATAGGTCCGAGGAGGTTACGTTCCAAGTGGCCCCATTCGGCAGCGGATATCACGCTTTGTTAGGGGGAGAGGCATTCACAATCTTCCAAGCTATACCCCACTACGGGTACATGAAGCTCAAAATGCCCGGACCCAATGGGATAATCACTCTCGCCAAGGATCCAGATACAACACTCCGCTGAAAATAAGACAGCAAGACCGGCCCTAGAGGCATTGTCCAAAGCCCTAGCGGCAGAGGAACTAACTACGCTGCGCTCCACGGTGGATAGGGACGATGTGATACTCGATAAGAGGTCCAAGTCCACCTCTTTTAAACCAGCAGATTTAAATAGTCAAAATTCAGGTTCATCCAACGGACCCCACAACACGGACCTCCATTGGGGCACAATTAAGTCCCGATGTCGAAGTCAAGACTACGAGAATTCCTTCGGGAAAATTGGGACATTTTTGCTCGGCACCCTTCGGACATGCCAGAATCCCACGCAGTGGCAGAGCACTGACCTAAATATCCTAAAAGGATTCAAGCCGGTCAAACAAGCTCTTGGCGATTTTCCGAACCCAAAATACAGGCAATGGGAGAGGAGCTAGCCAAACTCTTAGAAGCCGGATTCATCAGAGATATAAAACATCCGGACTGGCTAGCCAATCTAGTAATGGTACCAAAAAAGGAAAAATCCTAGCGCTTCTGCGTAGATTTTAAAGACCTTAACAAGGCCTGTCCAAAGGACCCTTTCCCCCTCCCTCGCATCGACCAAATCATCGATGCTACCGCAGGGCACGATTCATTGTGCTTCCTCGACGCATACTCCGGATACCATCAAATCAAGATGGCGGAGAAAGATCAGGCCGCAACGGCATTCATTACTCCATATGGGCCATTCGCTTCAACACAATGCCCTTCGGACTCAAAAACGCAGGCGCAACATATCAGCGCATGATTCAAACATGTCTGGCTACCCAGATAGGCAAAACAATAGAGGCATACGTAGACGATGTGGTCGTCAAGACCAAACACGTCGGAGCTCTAGTAGAAGACTTGAGGGTGACATTCGACAACCTCCGAGCATATGACATTAAGCTCAATCCGGAAAAATGCGTCTTCGGCGTACCAGCCGAAAAGCTCTTGGGCTTCATCGTATCCGGTAGAGGAATTGAAGCAAACCCGGCCAAAATCCGAGCTCTGTCACAATTGGATATTCCAAAAGACCTCAAGCAGATACAAAAACTAACCGGATGCGTAGCGGCCTTAAGTCGCTTCATCTCCCGTTTGGGAGAAAAGGCTCTGCCCTCATCGCCTCCTCCGGCGCACGAACATTTCGAATGGACGGATGTCGCCACACCGGACTTCGAAGAAATAAAGGCCATACTGGCAACAAATCCGGTTCTGGCCGCGCCCAACCCGGGAAAACCTATGTTATTATATATCGTAGCAACACATCAAGTTGTCAGCGCGGTACTCGTCGTTGAACGAGAAATAGAAGGGCACAGATTCCCTCTTCAAAAACCAGTGTACTACGATCCAATCGCTCTAACTCCATGCAAATCTCGGTACCCACATTATCAAAAGATAGCGTGTCACGGTGTTCATGGCATCCCGAAGCTGCGACACTATTTTCAAGAGTGTTCAATAACGGTGGCCTCAAGTACCTCTCAATGATATTATAAACAATCACGACAAGAACGGGCAGGATTGCAAAATGGGCTATCGAGCTCTTACCATTTGACATAACCTACAAACCACGCGAGCTATAAAGTCGCAGGTTCGCTGACTTAAATGCCCGAATGGACCGAAGCCGAACTCCCTAAAGAGTACGGCGCGTACTCCAACTGGATCATGCATTTCGACGGATCCAAAATGTTGGCTGGTTTGGGGGCTGCCGTCGTCCTGACGTCCCCAACTGGAGACACAATCCAATACGTACTTCAAATAATGTACATGGACTCCAACAACGCAGCCGAATACGAGGCCCTTCTACATGGCCTCCGGATGGCAATCTCCATGGGCATTCAACGCCTAGAGATGCGCGGGGATTCAAACCTCGCAATATCAAGTAAATGGAGACTTTGACGCCAAAGATCCAAAAATGGCAGCTTACCGCAACGTCGTCCTAAAAATGTCAGCTCGGTTCGAAGGACTCGAATTCCACCATGTAGCCCGGGATAATAACCAGGCAGCAGACGTGTTAGCATGCATCAGCGCGAAACGAGACGCCGTCCCTCCAAACATCTTCCTGGAACGGCTCTTTAAGCCATCCGTATTATGGGAAGAGGAGTCCGGAAATAACAATCCAGAGCCAGCTGCATCACCTAACTCAGACCATTCTGACACAATCGACGGCTCAGCCAATGAAATAACACCTTCAGCTCACGAAATAATGGCAGTAATTGCCCGTGGATGTAACCATTCCTAGCCTACTTAATGCGGCAGGAACTTCCGAAGACCAAAATGAGGCCCGCTGCATAGTTCGGGCGATCTAAAGCCTACAAAGTCCATGAGGAGAACTTTATAAGAAAAGCACAACCGAGTCCTTCAAAGGTGTATCTCCGAAGAGGAAGGGCGAAATCTCCTGGCTGAAATTCACGCCGGACTCGGCGGAACCACGCTGCAGCCCGGGCCCTTGTAGGCAAGGCCTTCAGACAGATTTTATTGGCCGACAGCCCGTGCAGATGCTCAGACTTAGTCCAACGATGCGTTGGTTGCCAGCTCTTTGCTAATCAGAGCCACATGCCACCCACCGCCCTCAAAACTATACCCATTACCTGGCCGTCATGTGCAGGGGCTTGACATGGTTGGACCCTTAAAGGGGAACCCACAAGCACAAATACTTATTGGTCATGGTGGACAAATTCACCAAATGGATTGAGGCCAAGCCGGTTAAAACGGCAGAATCCGGACCGGTGATAGACTTCATATCCGGGTAGTACACCGCTTTACGCCCCCGCCAAAGATCATCACTGATAACGGCACGAACTTCACGGCCGACGAGGTTAAACTCTGGTGCAAAAACATGGGCATCAAGCTCGTTTACGCTTCAGTCTATCACCCCCAAACTAACGGTCAACTCGAGCGAGCAAATGGTCTAATCATGAGCGGCATCAAACCAGACTAGTGCGGTCCCTCAAGGAATCTAACACGCACTGGGTAGAGGAGCTCGACTCCGTACTCTGGGGGCTGCGGACCACGCCAAACCGAATTCATCGGATTCACACCATTTTTCATGGTATACTGGCGCAGAGGCGCAGTTACGCCTGCGATATAATTCATGACTCACCTCGTGTGCGCATGTACGAAGAAAGAGAAGCCGAGTTGGATCGGCAGGACAGTTTGGACGCCTTAGAGGAGGAGCGGACGTGGCAAAGGCTCGTTCCGCATTTTATCGCCAGCAGGCTCGAAGATATCAAAGCAGAGAAGTACGGGCCAAAACTTACAATGTTGGCGAACTTGTTCTACGCCTGTCGGACAAGAAAAAGGACAAAATTAAGCCCAAGTGGGAAGGTCCCTTCATCATCGACCAAGTCCTGACCGGCGGAGCATACCGTCTACGTAACGCATCTAACAACCGACTCGAGCCGAACCCATGGAACGCAGCCCGTCTCCGAAGATTCTACGCCTAACGCCGGACTCCGAGTTCGTATCACTCCCCCGTCCACATTTTTATATTTTTTACTGTCTCTTGTCCCTCCTTCTTCCCACTTTTTTCAATACCTTTTATAGGCTGATTTGCGCTTTGTTTGCACACTTGATGTGCTCACGGCACTCATTATACAGGGGCTTCTTCAATGAAGCTTATTCATACGGGCTTCATGCCCAATACATGTGTCATACTTCCGCATGTACCTTTTATTCACCATTGTATGCATCGATATGACTTAAGTTTTGGCCAAGCTGGGTTGTCTGGCTCCTGCTTACCCCTCACGCTCCCGATTATTCGGCTAGGAGGTAAAGGAGCACCTCTGCGATTACTCTTGCCGGTCACCCGGATGTGTACCTCAGACTGGGTGAAGCCGAAAGCTAGCGTTCTTAAGAGAATATTCGGTCGGTGACTTGAAAGATGATTTATTACTTACTTATTTATCTGCCCCCAGATGCTTTTTTCTGCTATTTTCGCAGTCCGGCATTGCACTTTAGGGCATGCCTCGAGGAAAGGAACCCTTAACGGAACTATTCTCCTGGAAGATGTTTCTTACTAACCATGTAATATAACATAACTAGTTGGGCACTTGTCTGATAAAGCAATTATGACCCCGACGCCTTGTCTCCATGCATGCCCCGGTTCTTTTATAACCGTAAGGGTATTCAGACACACTCCGGACTGTTGGGTCCCGAGGTTGAAGCGAAACGGTCCGCAAAGACAAACGATCTACAATCCGGCTAGAAGGCATTTTACATGTCATTTCAAATTACATCATCAAACCGATTGATTGTACTCCTCCTCAATCCCATCTAACAGTGCTGTCTAATTTACTGATCCTGTTGGGAATATTTCATGCCAGTTCTACTTGGCCGTACATCAAGCTCACAGGATCTCCTTCCCATCAGGCCCGCAGTCCGACCTCGGCCATGTGGTTTGGGTCAGCCTTCGGGTAACGTGTCTTCACCATGGCCCAGCCTCCTGGCGCTCGACGGCAGGCCGATATCTTCCACAAACGAAGGCGCCGCCGTGCTCCCTGAAGCTTCTCAGCAAGCTCACCAAGGCCCTCGGGTAGGGAGACGGATGGCCATAAAGCATGAACGACGCCACTCATCGCCTGCCGAACACGTTCGAGCAATTGCACCAGCTCAGGAAGTTGGTCACCCGTTGACCCAGGCATTTCCTCCGCAGGGCGACCTGTGAGCACGCCTAAAGACATATTTCTATCAATCGACTTCCTCGCCGAATTCTTATTTTCAAAGGAATTTGTTCAAGCACTTACTATAAATGCCGCGATGAAGCCGCTGATTCTCCTTCACGGAGCTGCATTTGGGCCCGAACACCTTTCAGCTCTTCTCCTCGCTGGGTGTGGGCATCTTGGAGCTTGTTTCTCTCTGTTGCACCTTCATAAGCACCCTCTCACGGCCTTTAGCCGACGCAGTTGATGG
Source organism: Aegilops bicornis (assembly GCA_021605145.1). Taxonomy (NCBI): domain Eukaryota; kingdom Viridiplantae; phylum Streptophyta; class Magnoliopsida; order Poales; family Poaceae; genus Aegilops; species Aegilops bicornis. The sequence continues at coordinate 575,542,073 of CM038672.1, forward strand.
CTGTTGCTTGTCCGGATCTAGTCCGGCGCCCTCTGCAATATTATTGTCAGATTCACGCCGCACTTTGTTAAATAATTATCTTTTCAAAGTACGTCTTACCGGTGGGGTCTCTGTGGCTCCCCTGGCGTGTTAATGCAGCCTCAAGTTGGGCCTTGCACTCTTGGAGCTCCCGGGACAGAGATGGGTATTCTTCTCCGTAAGATCCTGCATAATAATTGATCCTTAAATCAGTTATTTCAACTATTTTAAGTCTCGGGGGCTACTGGCATATATAACTATTAAAATTACTTACCCGTATGTCTTTCACATACTGCTCCGTGGCTCTGGTTAACCCATCTTGAGCGGCACGGAGGTGCGCGTTTCCGGCATCAAAGGCATTTAACGCCTCCGGGGAGAAACATGCGTCACGAAGAACTGTCCGGCGATGCCTGTGATTCATGGCGCTCTCCACCTCAGACTGGGTGGCGGACAGCCTGTCGGCATCCTCCGTCGGAGGAGCGCCTGGCTCATGCCTTGTATTCGCCTCCCCTCCCGGACCATGCGTTGGAGCATGGCTGGCGGAGGCTTGATTGGCAACCTCTCCGGACACTGTCCGTGGCTTCTTCCGGAAAAGTTATGAGCATTAATATACCTCCGGGATCCTTCCCTTAAAAATAGCGGTGCTCGCATCGCTTGGCGACATTTCGGTTCGCGTCGCACTCCTCTTCCGCTTTCTTTGGGCCGGATCGACCCTTGTTGGTCGGCCGCTGGTTCGGCTTCCCGCCTTAAAGGCACCTCCTGCGATGCACCATCGGTATGGGATGGTCGAATTGAGCGCGGATCAAATGATGGTGTTAAGACCTCGGTCGTAGTCACCGGGAGGCCGAAACAAACCGGGGTAGTCAGCCGTAATGGCGACTAGGGCATTGTCTATGCTACGTTGGTGGAACACCCCGTCAATCAGCTCCACCTTTATGTCCGGATCCTCTTCGGAGGTCGGATCTAGGGATCGTTCCAGATCCTCGGGCTGTGGAGTTAGGCTTCGTATGCCCTCCATGTCCCGGCGCAGCTCCTGCGTCAAAATCACAGAGTAAGATACTTGACTTTAAAAGTATGGATCGGGTAGATGAACATCCGCTTACCCAGCTCCGAGGGTTATTCATAGAAAATCCATTCAACGGATTCGTGCGGAGGAAGTCCTCCTCCTCTCCCTTGTACAAGCCGGACAGGATCTTTGCCAAATCGGCTGCCGAGCCTGGCCCTTTATGCCATGACGGGTGGCGTCATCTTCCCGTTGAAATCCCACATAGGGTGGCCCCTATATTGGAGTGGCTGCACCCCTCGCATAATGCACGTGGCCATGACTCCAATCATGGTCAATTCGGAGTGGGCCAGTAACCTAATCCGGCCCATCAGATAATGGACGCTCCTATCATCTTCCCGTTGAGGGCTCCGCGGGCGCCAACTCAGGCGTTTCTTCAAGGGAGCATTGTTGAACTCCGGGAGGCCGATCCGAACTGGATCCGGCAGAGGGGCGTCCTCCATGTAGAACCATTCAAGGCCCGGTCTTGGACGCCTTCTTCGGGTCCCGGATAGATATCCGGTCCCGGCGATGCGCCATATTTCGCTCCGCCCACTTGATATATCGACCCCTCATGAGAACGGGTACGAGACAAAACAATCTCTTCCACAGCAAAATGGGGCTCGATGCCCAAGAACAGCTCAAGAAGAGCTACGAAGCCCGCGATGTGCAAAATGGAGGCGGGCGTGAGGTGGTGAAGCTGAGTCCAGAGAACTCTAGGAGCCCCCAGAGAAACGGATGTATGGGAAATACGAGTCCCCTTTTTAGATAGGGGACAAAGCATACCCGCTCCCCTTTGGAAGGGTTGGGGACGCCCTCCGCCTGCTTTCCACCCTTGTAGGTGGCTAGTCCGGCTCGAACCGGAACCATGAAAGCTGGGTAAAGATATCCCTCGGTCTGAAGTACCACTAGCTCGCTGTGTGGAACTGAGCATCTCCCCCCCCTCTCCTGGCTTAGGGCTGGGAGCGCGAGAGGAGGAGCCGCGTCGGCTATCCATGATGGAATGGATTTCTGTCAGAGGTGCTTCGAGGAGAACTTGCGGATGGAGGATGGTGTGAGCTGGATCTAGATCCTCGCCTCTCTTATAGGCGGCTCGTTACGCAGCTAGGGGGTAAAATGTAAAATACCCCAGCCTTTCGCATTAAATGCGACACGTGGAAGAAGGCCATTATTGGGCGTAGAAGCCAAGGAGCGCAACATTTATAAGGAAGCCGGACACTATTCGACGGGAACATGAAGTTTGAAGGAGAACCCGCCTTGCAACGCCGAAGACAATATACGCGCCGGACTCGTCGTCGCTGAAGCCCGGTTCGGGGGCTACTGAGGGAGTTCCGGACTAGGGGGTGTCCGGATAGCCGAACTATCATCATCGGCCGGACTCCAAGACTATGAAGATACAAGATTGAAGACTTCGTCCCGTGTCCGGATGGGACTTTCCTTGGCGTGGAAGGCAAGCTTGGCGTCTGGATATGTAGATCTCCTACCTTTGTAACCGACTTTGTGTAACCCTAGCCCTCTCCGGTGCCTATATAAACCGGACGGCTGTAGTCCATAGGACGAACAACAATCATACCATAGGCTAGCTTCTAGGGTTTAGCCTCTGTGATCTCGTGGTAGATCCACTCTTGTAACACACATCATCAATATTAATCAAGCAGGACGTAGGGTTTTACCTCCATCAAGAGGGACCGAACCTGGGTAAAATATCGTGTCCCTTGTCTCCTGTTACCATCCGCCTAGACGCACAGTTCGGGACCCCCTACCCGAGATCCGCCGGTTTTGACACCGACAGGTAATGTCAACAGTAATAATTCATGCTCAAATATATTTGAATGGCCATATATGCCTAGATCTTTCCATCACATGATGCTTGCCAACTAAAGAGTAGGTTGGAATGAGAAGGAATACTACTGACTCTTGCATAAAAGTAAAAGATAGGCCCTTCGCAGAGGGAAGCAGGGATTTGCAGAGGTGCCAAAGCTTGAAGCAAAAACAGAGATGAAAATAGTTTTGAGAGGTATGCTTTCATTGTCAACATAACGACCAAGAGTTCCCAATATCTTCCATACTACATACATTATCGGCGGTTCCCAAACATAATGGTAAAGATTTTACTCCCCCTCCACCAACAATCACACTCCACGGCTTGTCCAAAACAACGGGTACCGTCCAACTTTCAACAATCCTGGGGGAGTTTTGTTTAAATTGTTTTTGATCTTTTGATCATAGGACTGGGCATCCCAGTTACCAGCCATTTTCTCATGAATGATGAGCGGAGTCCACTCATCGTGAGAATAACCCACCTAGAATGGAAGATACTGCTAGCCCCTAGTCGCTACATGAGCGATTCGGGCATACAAAACAGAATATTATTTGAAGGTTTAGAGTTTGGCACATGCAAATTTACTTGGAACGGCAGGTAAATACCGCATATAGGTAGATATGGTGGACACTCATGGAGGAAACTTGGTTCAAGGATTTTGGATGCACAAGCAGTATTCCCGCTTAGTACAGATATTTTGGCTAGCAAAGGATTCTAACTAGCAAGCACCACATGTCAGAGGATCCATAACAATATAACTTCTATACAAATATACCCAAGCATAACTCATTATGTTTTCTTCCTTGTCCAACTTCAACTAATTTGCCCAGGTTTGAAAATAATTAATGGGGCTCACAATCATAGAAGATGTCCAAGATAGTATATTTATATGTGAAATCTCTCTTCCTTCAATATTCTTTCATGAATTGTTCAAGTGACCAATACAATATTGACTAACCTTCAATAAATTTACCACCTCTACTTATTATATGTAAATTCATTACTCCCCATGGGATAAGCATATGAAACATGTATAATTTCATATCTATGACATTCAAATCATTCAACCATTTACCCATAGAATATAAGTGAAGCACACGACTAAATGGCAAACTACTCCAAAAAGATATGAGTGAAGATCAATGAGTAGTTAAATAACTATTTAGCTATGTGAAGACTCTCTCTCATTTAAGAATTTCAGATCTTAAGAAAATAAAATGACGCTCCAAGCAAAACACATATCATGTGGTGAATAAAAATATAGCTCCAAGTAAAGTTACCGATGAACGAAGACGAAAGAGGGGATGCCTTCCGGGGCATCCCCAAGCTTAGGCTCTTGGTTGTCCTTGAATATTACCTTGGGGTGCCTTGGGCATCCCCAAGCTTAGGCTCTTGCCACTCCTTATTCCGTAGTCCATCGAATCTTTACCCAAAACTTGAAAACTTCACAACACAAAACTTAACAGAAAATCTCGTGAGCTCCGTTAGCGAAAGAAAACAAAACACCACTTCAAGGTACTGTAATGAACTCATTATTTATTTATATTGGTGTTAAACCTACTGTATTCAAACTTCTCTATCGTTTATAAACTATTTTCCTAGCCATAGATTCATCAAAATAAGCAAGCACCACAATGAAAACAAAATCTGTCAAAAACAGAACAGTCTGTAGTAATCTGTATCAAACGTACACTTCTGGAACTCAAACAATTCTAAAATAAATTGGTGGACCTGAGGCATTTGTCTAGTAATCATCTGCAAAAAGAATCAACTAAATAGCACTCTCCAGTAAAAAGTTTTAGCTAATCTTGTGAGCGCTAAAGTTTCTATTTTTTTACAGCAAGATCATAAAGACTTCACCCAAGTCTTCCCAAAGGTTCTACTTGGCACAAACACTAATTAAAACATAAAACCACATCTAACAAGAGTCTAGATAGATTATTTATTCCTAAAAATAACCAAAAATCAAGAACCTAAAATAAAATTGGGTTGCCTCCCAACAAGCGCTAACGTTTAACGCCCCTAGCTAGGCATGATGATTTCAATGATGCTCGCATAAAAGATAAGAATTGAAACATAAAGAGAGCATCATGAAGAATATGACCAGAACATTTAAGTCAAACACACTTCCTATGCATAGGGATTTTGTGAGAAAAAAATTTATGGGAACAAGAATCAACTTGCATAGGAAGGTAAAACAAGCATAACTTTAAAACTTTAAGCACATAGAGAGGAAACTTGATATTATTGCAATTCCTACAAGCATATATTCCTCCCTCATAATAATATTCAGTAGCATCATGAATTAATTCAACAATATAACCAGCACCTAAAGCATTCTTTTCATGATGCATAAGCATAGAATTTTTATTACTCTCCACATAAGCAAATCTATTCTCATCAATAGTAGTGGGAGAAAACTCAATAAAATAACTATCATGTGAAGCATAATACAATTGAAAATTAAAATCAATATGACAAGTTTCATGGTTATCATTGTTCTTTATAGCATACGTGTCATCACAATAATCATCATAAATAGGAGGCATGCTTTCATCATAATAAATTTCCTCATCAAAACTTGGGGGACTAAACATATCATCTTCATCAAACATAGCATCCCCAAGCTTGTGGCTTTGCATATCATTAGCATCATGGGTATTCAAAGAATTCATACTAACAACATTGCAATCATGCTCATCATTCACATATTTTATGCCAAGCATTCTATGTAATTCTTCTTCTAGTACTTGAGCACAATTTTCCTACCCATCATTTTCATGAAAGACATTAAAAAGATGAAGCATATGAGGCAACCTTAATTCCATTTTTTTGTAGTTTTATTTTATAGACTAAACTAGTGCTAAAACAAGAAACAAAAAGATTCGATGCAAGATCTAAAGATATACCTTCAAGCACTCACCTCCCCGGCAACGGCGCCAGAAAAGAGCTTGATGTCTACTACGCAACCTTCTTCTTGTAGACGTTGTTGGGCCTCCAAGTGCAGAGGTTTGTAGGACAGTAGCAAATTTCTCTCAAGTGGATGACCTAAGGTTTATCAATCCGTGGGAGGTGTAGAGGGGGAGAAGCAAAATAAGATCCAACTATAATAGCAAAGCTCACGACACATCAAGATCGTATCACCTCAAGAACACGAGAGCGAGAGATCAAACACATAGCTACTGGTACATACCCTCAGCCCCGAGGGTGAACTACTCCCTCCTCGTCATGGAGAGCGCCGGGATGATGAAGATGGCCACCGCTGAGGGATCCCCCCTCCGTGGTGCTTAACAGGGTCCCGATTGGTTTTTGGTGGCTACAGAGGCTTGCGGCGGCGGAAATCCCGATCTCTTCTGTTCCCCGAAGTTTTTAGGGTATATGGGAATATATAGGGGAAAGAAGTACGCCAGGGGAGCCACGAGGGGACCACGAGGGTGGAGGGCGCGCCCAGGGGGTGGGCGCGACCCCTGCCTCGTGCCTCCCTCGTTGCTTTCCTGACGTGCACTCCAAGTCTCCCGGGTTGCTTTCCTTCCAAAAATAACTTCTCCAGAAGGTTTCATTCCGTTTCGACTCCGTTTGATATTCCATTTGTTCGAAACACTGAAACAAGGGGAAAAACAGGAACTGGCACTGGGCTCTGTGTCAATAGGTTAGTCCCAAAAATAATATAAAAGTGTAAAATAAAGCCCATAATCCAATGTGGATAATATAATAGCATGAATACTTCATAAATTGTAGATACGTTGGAGACGTATCACCCCTCTGCTCTTCATGCTTCTGGTCTTGAGCACGGCTCTTGTAGTCTTGTGACTTTGCTTCCTCTTCTGTCCCGCCAAGCGCGGTTGCGGGTGCGTGGCTGCGATTGCCCGCACACAAGTAAAGGGGTGCAAAAAGGACCCCTACTTTTGTACACCGACACAACTGCCTCCTTATTACGCGAAAAAAATGATTCCTCCCACTGACATCTAGGGCGCACCGGTTCGGAGGCTGACCTGTGGGCCTACTAAGTTGATGCGTACGTAGGGCTTTGTCAACTTAGTCATCCAACGATTCTAGCAGCAGTGACCGTCGGATTTTAATTGAACGGTCCTGCTGCTTCTTCAATCGCTACTCTTCTTGCACCAACCGCCCAAACCAGCATCAGCGAGACCACCTACTCCTGCCTCCAGTGGTCGGCTGTGCTGTCGCGCATGCCTCACCACCCCACCCTACTCCCACCGCTGGCCAGGCCATCCCTCTACTGTCTACTCACCCACAACCCGTGTTAATCTGCGGCGACGGCAGCCTCACACCGCAACCGAACCAGTCAACCCTCATACTCCTCTCCGTGTGGGCATCCACTGCCGCGTCTTCCCTAGCTCCGCGTCGTCCCCTTCCTAGGCCTCGACGTCGTCCACCGCCCTGGTGCTCTCGGCGTGATGTGGTCAACAAACGACATCCATCGGAAGTGGACTGTATGTGGAGAGGCTGACAGCTGGGTCCACGGCCGCATGCAAGGAAATGCCTCCTTATTACGCGCAAAATAATGATTCCTCCACCTGACAACTGGGACCCACCGGAAGGGCCTCTGTATTTCGTGAAAAAAACATTCCCCCCGCTGACAGCTCGGACCCACCAGCTATATCTTCGCACGCAAGTAAGTGCCTCCTTATTACGCACAAAAAAATGAATACTCCCATTGCTACATAGTGGGAGGCCAACTTGTGGGCCTACTAAGTTGATGCGGACGGAGGGCTTTGTCAACTTAGTCAATATGAACGATTCTAGCTCCAGTGCCCGTACGATATCCATCCAACGGCCATAGTGCTTCTTCAACCTCTGGTCTTCTTGCTCCAGCCGCCCAAACCAGCGCAAGCCGTGCCACCTGCTCCTGCCTCCCGTGGCCGGCTGTGCTGCGGCGAAGGCCTCACCGCCCCTACTACTCCCACCGCTGGCCAGGCCATCCCTCTACTCACCCACACCCCCTGTTATTCTGTGGCGACGACAGCCTCACACCGCAGCCGAACCAGTTTACCATCGTACTCCTCTCCGCGTGGGCATCCACTACTGCGTCTTCCCCAGCTCGGCGTCGTCCCCTTCCTAGGCCTCGCCATCGTCCACCGCCTTGGTGATCTCGGCGCGGTGTCGTCAATGTGGTCAAGAAACGACTTCCATCGGAAGAGTACTGTGCGTGGAGAGGCTGACAGCTGGGTCCACGACCATAGCAAGGAAGTGCCTCCTTTTTATGCCCAAAATAATGATTCCTCCACCTGACAGCAGGGACCCATTGGATGGGCCACCGTATTTCGTGAAAAAAATGTTTCCCCCCTGACTGCTGGGACCCACCAGCTACATCTTCGCACGCAAGGAAGTGTGTCCATGTTACGGGCAAAAAATATGATTCTCCCCCTGATAGCTGGGACCCACCAGCTATATCTTCGCACGCAAGGAAGTGCCTCCTTATCCTCCCTGACAGTCGGGACCCACCTGGTCGAAGCGTACATAGCGTTGTCATTCCGGTCGCGAACGTGTACGTACATACTGGTCGATCGGTCTGTCTGCAGGCTGCAACGATGAACTGTTGCCGAGTAAGGAAGGGCACGTGTCGTAGTAGAGGCGCGGACATAGCATGTCACGCAGTCCTGTCAATATCGTGTACACATACGTACAGGCAGGGTGCAAGAAAGTAAATATGGCCACGTACGTACATACAGGCGGGGTCTCGAACGCCTACTCGCGCATACGTATGGCCAGGGCTCGTGTACATGGAGAGGAAGCGGAGAGCAGCGACGACATCCTGTTCATCGGCAGCCAACCGGCTGGGTCGGAATATCAAAACTGCCTCGTCGTGTTCATCGGGAGGCAACGGAATGCGTCGTGTTCATCAGGAGCCAACCGGCTTGGACGGAACAGCCGAAACGAGGCATGGCGTACAACAGAACAGAGGAAACAGCCTTATGTTCGACCGCCTACGGTCGAAATGGGATCCTGTTCACCGGGAGGGGTCTGGCGTACCGCAAAATGGAGGAAACGGACTTCTCTTCGACCTCCTACGATCGAAACGGGGTCCTGTTGATCGGGAGGGGTGTGGCGTACCGCAAAACGGAGGAAACGAACTTCTCTTCGACCTCCTATGGTCGAAACGGGGATCCTGTTCATCGGGAGGGGTGTGGCGTACCGCAAAATGGGGCTCCACAGTCTACTGTTCATCCACTGTCTAGTGCCTCTCTCCAGCCTCATCGGGCTACTGTTCATCCACCGTTGACCTCCTCCAGCCTCCACCTGCGACTGTCATCCATGGCGTCTCCCTCCTACCTCCACCAACTATTGTTCATCCACGGGCTCCTTTTCATCCAGCCTCCACCGGCTACTGTTTAACAACCCCTCCACGGGCTACTGTTCATCCAGCCCTCCACCGGCTACTGTTCAACCAGCCCTCCACGGGGTCCTATTCATCCACCCCCAACCGGCTCGATCGAGGTCCTGTTCATCCAGCGGCAATGACCTCTACTACCACGGGGTCCTGTTCATCCAACCCCCACCAGGAACTGTTCATCCAACCCCCAACAAGCTCACTGTTCATCAAGAGGTAGCAGGTTTGATCACCTTTAGTTAGCAGCAGTACCGAAGGAATCGCTCGATCGGGTTCAGTCAACAGCCAGGGATCGATCGATCGCTCAGGTTCAGTAACGCGTAGCCTGCGGTGCAATCGCTCGGGTTCAGTAGGCGAATGCCTCGCTCGGGTTCAGTTAGAGCCCAACGCCTCGCACCCACGCGTGTATGTGTACGAGAGAAACGTGCAATCCCTCCGTGCATCGCTCGGCCCCGACCACCCACCGTAACCGAGAACTCCCCGATATTTTCCTCGCCCACGTTTCTACCACGGTTTTTTCCGTCATGGACGACCCAAAGAATGTCATGCAGCTGCGTCTCCGGCCCGTCCAGGACGAAAAGCCCATTTTCTGTCATGATTTTTTGTCATAGAAGTAGGAGCCCACCACATCTATGATGATACCGGGTTTTTTGTCACAATTATCATCATAGAAGTGTCATAAGCATGACAGAAAAAATTTCGTTCGACCCAAAATGTCACGGATGTGTCTTTTTTTGTAGTGTATCATCCAACACAAATCATGTCGTCACATCATAATCATGATATAGCAATACAAGTTAACTGACATGTCTCATCATACATAATGTAGTACTTCTCGAGGCGCCGGTTCGGATCCCTCTCTCACACTAGTGTGAACCTAAACTAACTATTTTCCTCTTCGGCTCTGCTATCGAACCCTCTCTGGCTGTTGCTCGGAAAACGGTACACCTAGGCCTGACACTTAGACCACTCGTCGTATACTCCTAGAACCTTCCCTGCGTACACGACGTAGCACTTCTTCACCACTCATGATCTATGTACCTGCATCATCACATGATTCGATAATATGCGACATAATATATAGTTGAGCAACAGAAAGAGACAGAGTTAGCAAAAATGTAAGCAACATGTCGTAAACATGAATAACAAAGTTCATCAAACCCAAACTGCCCTAACTAGAGTGATCTACGCTAGTTGAGGAGGACGGTTTAATTACATCACAAAGTTTCATCGTGCATAAATTCAAAGTTTCATCAATCACTCCAACATATCGTGCCAACCATCCAAATCAGGGAGGAAGTCCCCGAGCGAAGTGAAAGGCTTAAGGTCGAGACACTGAGCGGCTATGCGTGTACAGACGTCTTCCTGCGACATTTGCCCTTCTTCATAGAACATCCCAGTTTTTTCGAGGACCTCCTTCATGATGGTTTGAGCAAGTTCACGCTGGATGTGATAGAACTTAGCTCGGAGTCGATGATCCAGGACATTTCCTAGATTATTTACCCATTGCAGAAAATCGGCATCGCCGGGTCTAGGTGACATGCGAAGGTTCTGGCAATCCCATCTATACTCCAGCATGTGGTGGAAGACATAGAATCCATCACTGAGAGTACCTCTCGGTTGCTGGATGAGCAGAAGTCGGTCTAATGGCCGAAGCAGGGCGCACGGTTCCTTGTCTTCTTGACCATGATCTCTCCACCCCGGTGGCCGTAGCTTAAGATAGCACTATCGAGAACATACTTGATGTGGGTGTAATCTTTTTTCTTCATGTTCTTCAATGAGTCCAAGTAAAGAGCATTAGAGAATTGGGGGTAAAGGATGATGAGGACGGCGCGCCCGTCGCTGTGCAAAATAAGTACACACCTCAAATTAGCATCCACGCATGCAAATAAATGATTGAAATCGAAGGAAGGATATCCGCGGATGACTTACATGGGATGATAAGGTAGGAGAACTATCTCCATGTCCTTATTGCTAACCATGAAATCGGCGATGTAGTCCCTCGCGTATTCACGGTGCTCTTGGCAGACTGCTAAGAAGACCTCGTGCATGAAGTACGGGTCAGCGACACAAATATCAGGTATTTGCTCAATCCTAATGATGTAGTTCATGTACAAGGCAAAAATGCGGACAAACATAAAATCCAACTTTTTCAAGTGAAACATGTCGAAGATGTAATTGAATCAAAGGAAGAACTTTTCAGCGGGGAATGTGTCGACGTACAACCTTTGCTGCGGCACGTTAACCACGTAGAGCAGGTATGCCAGATTTTTCTAGGCGATCAGGTTTTTCTCTCTCCACAGCACATCGTCATGAAGTCTCCTTAGATCGCCGTATATGGCCTCTACCACTGCCTTAGGTAGGATCAGATCACCGGGGATATGGTGGTATTTCGCCGCACCTCTGATTGGTATACAATCTTCAACCCGAGGCTGCGGAGGCGGCTGGCTCATAGAAGCAGCTTTGCCTTTCTTCGGTCTCTTCCTATGCTTCTTTGCTACCGAAAGTGAGCCTATCATATATTCATCCTCCGGCAATTCAGGCACTAACTCATCTCGCTCAGACCCTGAGTACTCATACTACTGAGCCATCAATCCTCCACCGTCATAGGCGCCGGTATTGAGATACTGTAGAGGGTCATCATCCTCGTCCATGGCATCATGCATTGCTTCTTCGACGACGGCGACGTCATCAGCCACTATTGGACCCTCTTCCTCACACCGTTCACTATCACCCGGCACGACAGGCGACGCTAACAGGGTAGGTGGGTGTTGGTGTTCATACCTTGCTGAGGTTGCTAGGTCGTGGGTGTGCTCCCGGCCGCCTCTAGATGAAGCAGACTCTTCGGCCACAACAAGACCCAACTCTTGCAATCGCCAAGCCGCCGCAGGGTCTCGTCGTCATCTCCCCCTAGTGCTACCAGAGGAGCCAAATTCCCATGGCCCGGTTTAACACTGGCCAGGGAAACCTTGAAGACGTCAGGGGGATCGGCCGGCTGTGGAACAATTGTTCCTTCAGCTTCACTATCGTTGCCTTTCCCACGTCCACCTTCTGGCCGCTAATGGTGTACAGTATGGTGCACAGGGTTACGTCGGCTTGCAAAGACAAGTCTGCGACGTGAGTGATCCTCCCTTTTTTTGATGTTTGTATCCGCGTCAGTATTTTCCCCAAAGAGTAAGGGATGATGCAGTACAATTAAGGTAGGTAGATCCCTCAGTTATGAAACCAAGGTTATCGAACCAGTAATAGAACCAAGCAACACTATGTAAACGGTACCTGCACACAAAGAACAAATACTTGCAACCCGATGCGAAAGAGGGGTTGTCGATCCCTCTCGGGTAAAAGATTGGTAGATGCAAATAATGGCAAATAAAATTCAGGGAGGTATTTTTGAGTTTTGGGTAATATAGATCTGAAAATAAAAAATGTAAATAAATAAAAAGCAGATAACAATATAGAGCTGAAAATATATGATGAAAAAATAGACCCGGGTCCGTAGTTTCACCGGTGGATTCTCTCGAGAAAATAGCATACGGTGGGTAAACAGATTACTATTGGGCAATTGATAGAAACTCAAATAATTATGACAATATCCAGGCAATGATCACGTCCAAGATTAGTAGACTGACTCCTGCCTGCATCTACTACTATTACTCCACACATCGACCGCTATCCAGCATGCATCTACTGTATTAAGTTCATGGAGAAACGGAGTAATGCATTAAGAATGATGACATGACGTAGACTAGATCTATTCATGTAGGAATAGCCCCATATTGTTATCCTAAATAGCAATGATACATATGTGTCTTGCTGCCCTACTGTCACTGGGAAAGAAGATCGTATGATTGACCCCATCACAAAGCACCTCTTCCCATGGCAAGAAAAATCGATCTAGTCGACCTAACTAAACCAAAGATCCGAAGAAGAACTATGAGGCTATAAGTAATCATGCATATAATTGATCAAAGAAACTCAAATAACTTTCATGGATATAAAGATCTGATCATAAACTCAAAGTTCATCGGATCCCAACAAACACACCGCAAAAAGAGTTACATCAAATAGATCTCCAAGAGACCATTGTATTGAGAATTAAAAAGAGAGAAGAAGCCATCTCACTACTGCCTATGTACCCGTAGGTCTACAATGAACTACTCATGCACCATCGGAGACCCACCAATGAGGATGATGAACCCCTCCGTGATTGTGTCTAGATTGGGTCTGGTGGTTTTGGAACTTGCGGCGACTGGAATTGTGTTTCGTCGACTCCCCTAGGGTTTTTGGATTTTTGGGGTATTTATAGAGCAAAGAGGCGGTGCGGGAGGCGGCCGAGGTGGGCACAACCCACCAGGGCGCGCCTGGGCCCACAGGCGCGCTGATACGTCTCCAACGTATCTATAATTTTTTATTGCTCCATGCTACTTTATCTATTGTTTTGGACTATAATGGGCTTTATTTTCCACTTTTATATTACTTTTGGGACTAACCTATTTACCAGAGGCCCAGCCCAGAATTGCTGTTTTTTTTGCCTATTTCAGTGTTTCGAAGAAACGGAATATCAAACGGAGTCCAAACGGAATGAAACCTTCGGAAACGTGATCTTCTCACCGAACGTGATCCAGGAGACTTGGACCCTACTCCAACAAGTGCCAGAGGCGGTCACAAGGGTGGAGGGCGCCCCCCTCCCCCCAGGCGCGCCCCTGCCTCGTGGGCCCCCTGACGCTCCACCGACGTACTCCTTCCTCCAATATATACCTATGTATCCCCAAACGATCAGAACAGGAGCCAAAAACCTAATTCTACCGTCGTATCTTCCTATATCCACAAGATCCCATCTTGGGGCCTGTTCTGGACCTCCGCCGGAGGGAGCGTCCACCACGGAGGGCTTCTACATCATCACCATAGCCCCTCCGATGAAGTGTGAGTAGTTTACTTCAGACCTTCGGGTCCATAGCTAGTAGCTAGACGGCTTCTTCTCTCTTTTTGGATCTCAATACAATGTTCTCCCCTCTCTTGTGGAGATCTATTCGATGTAATCTTCTTTTCATGTGTGTTTGTTGAGACCGATGAATTGTGGGTTTATGATCCAGCTTATCTATGGATAATATTTGAATCTTCTCTGAATTCTTTTATGTATGATTGAGTTATCTTTGCAAGTCTCTTCGAATTATCCGTTTGGTTTGGTCAACTAGATTGGTAGTTCTTGCAATGGGAGAAGTGTTTAGCTTTGGGTTCAATCTTGCGATGTCCTTACCCAAAGGATGTAAAGGGTTGCAAGGCACGTATTGTATTGTTGCCATCGAGGATAACAAGATAGGGTATTTATCATATTGCATGAATTTATTCCTCTACATCATGTCATCTTGCATAAGGCGTTACTCTGTTTTTAACTTAATACTCTAGATGCATGCTGGATAGCGGTCGAAGAGTGGAGTAATAGTAGTAGATGCAGAATCGTTTCGATCTACTTGTCTCGGACGTGATGCCTGTATACATGATCATACCTAGATAACCTCATAACTATGCTCAATTCTGTCAATTGCTCAACAGTAATTTGTTCACCCACCGTAGAATATCTATGCTCTTGAGAGAAGCCACTAGTGAAACCTATGGCCCCCGGGTCTATTCTCATCATATCAATCTCCATCACTTTATTTACTTGCTTTGCTTTTACTTTTCACTTTGCATCTTTATACCAAAAATATTATCTCTACCAGATCTCACTCTCGTAAGTGACCGTGAAGGGATTGACAACCCCTAATCGCGTTGGTTGTGAGTAGCTATCATTTTGTGCAGGTACGAGGGACTTGCACGTGGCCTCCTACTTGATTGATACCTTGGCTCTCAAAAACTGAGGGAAATACTTACACTACTGTGCTGCATCATCCTCTCCTCTTCGGGGAAAACCAACGCAAGCTCAAGACATAGCAAGAAGGATTTCTGGCGCCGTTGCCCGGGAGGTCTACGCAAAAGTCAACATACCAAGTACCCATCACAATCCTTATCTCTCGCATTACATTATTTTCCATTTGCCTCTCGTTTTCCTCTCCCCCACTTCACCCTTGCCGTTTCATTCGCCCTTCCTCCGTTCAATCTTGTGTTACCATGTGCCTTCTTTTTCTTGCATCTTCGCTTGCTAAAAGTTTATGGATCCTCATCCACTTGCTAATCTCTTTAAGAGATCCAGTTATGATGAACCTATTGCTAGTGAATTGAGTGCATTAGATCATCTTTATGAGGTTTTGCCTGAAATTCGTGAATCTAAAAATTGTGATGAAGTACTTTATGAAGCGATTCACGATAGATCTTTGAATAAAAAGCATGATTGCAATGATTTTACTATAAATTCTATTGATGTCAATTGTGCTAAAAATATGCAAAACCCTAAGCTTGGGGATGCTAGTTTTGCTATGTCCTCTACTTGTTGCAATGATCATGATTGGGATGATTCTTCTTATGATCTTGAAATTTTATTTAATCCCCATGATGAATATGAGATTGACAATATTGTTTGCAATAATATTGAAAGTGAGTTTGGAAGAGTGTCAACTTTAGATCCCACATATTTGGAGAATATTCAATCTTATGAAATTTTTGATAAAAGTGGGTTTGGAGAGGTCATGACTTTAGTTAATGTTAATCCCACTATTTTGGAAGAGTGTCAGCTTTGCATGCATGTGGATCATGTTGAGAATATACTTTGTGATAGCTATTTTTTTGAATTTTCCTATAATCCTACATGTAATTATTATGAGAGAGGAAAATATGGTTATAGAAATTTTCATGTTACTAAATTACCTCTCGTTATGTTAAGATTGCTATTGTTCCTTTCCTCTTCCTTGCATATGCTAGTTTTTGCTTGCTACAATAATTTGTTTGCCTATAATATGCCTATGCATAGGAAGTATGTTAGACTTAAGTGTGTTTGTCACATGTTTTATGATGCTCTCTTTGTGCCTCAATTCTTGTCTTTCTTGTGAGCATCATTGCAATCTCAATGCCTAGCTAAAAAGGCTTTAAAGAAAAGCGCTTGTTGGGAGACAAAAGCGCTTGTTGGGAGACAACCCAATATTTTTCCTTGCTACTTAGTAATAAATAATCCATCTAGCCTCTTTTTAGATGTGGTTTTATCTTTTAATTAGTGTTTGTGCCAAGTTAAACCTATTAGATCTTCTTGGGTGATAGTTATTTGATGTTGCTGTAATTTCCGTAATCTTTGCGCCAAAGGTTCGAATTGTTAAAAATCACCGTAACGTGATAAAATAGTGATTCCAATTGCTTCTGATCAATAAAAAAATTCCAGGTCGTCTAATTTTGGTAGAATTTTTATGTTCAGAAGTTTGCGTTAGTTCTGATTACTACTGACTGTTCTGTTTTTGACAGATTCTGTTTTATGTGTGTTGTTTGCTTAGTATGATCAATCTATGGTTAGTAAAATAGTTTATAATCCATAGAGAAGTTGGAATACAGTAGGTTTAACACCAATATAAATAAAGAATGAGTTCATTACAGTACCTTAAAGTAGACTTTTGTTTTCTTTCTCTAAGGGAGCTCACGAGATTTCTATTGAGTTTTGTGTTGTGAAGTTTTCAAGTTTTGGGTGAATTCTTTTGATGGATTATGGAACAAGGAGTGGCAAGAGCCTAAGCTTGGGGATGCCCATGGCACCCCAAGATAATCCAAGGACACCAAAAGTCAAAGCTTGGGGATGCCGGAAGGCATCCCTCTTTCGCCTACTTCCATCGGTAATTTACTTGGAGCTATATTTTTATTCACCAACATGATATGTGTTTTGCTTGGAGCGTCTTGTATTATTTGCGTCTTTGCTTGTTAGTTTACCACAATCATACTTGTTGTACACACCTTTTGAGAGAGCCATACATGAATTGAAATTTGGTAGAATACTCTATGTGGTTCACTCATATCTTTTGAGCTTGATAGTTTGCTCATAGTACTTCACTTATATCTTTTGAGCGTGATAATTTTTGCTCTAGTGCTTCACTTAGATCTTTCAGAGCACGGTGGTGGATTTGTTTTAAAGAAACTTGATCTTACATGCTTCACTTAGATTATTTTGAGAGTCGTTAATAGCATGGTAATTTGCTTAATGTTAATATACTTGGTATTCAAGATATGTGAAACTTTCTTTGAGTGCGTTGAATACTAAGATAAGTTTGATGCTTGATAATTGTTTTGAGATATGGAAGTGATAATATCAAAGTAGTGCTAGTTGAGTAGTTGTGAATTTGATAAATGCTTGTGTTGAAGTTAGCAAATCCCGTAGCATGCACGTATGGTTAAAGTTATGTAACAAATTTGAAACATGAAGTGTACCTGGCTTGTGCATCCTTATGAGTGGCGGTCGGGGACGAGCGATGGTCTTTTCCTACCAATCTATCCCCCTAGGAGCATGCGCGTAGTACTTGATTTTTGATGACTTCTAAATTTTTGCAATAAGTATATGAGTCCTTTTGACTAATGTTGAGTCCATGGATTATACGCACTTTTACCTTTCTGCCTTTGCTAGCCTCTTCGGTACCGTGCATTGCCCTTTCTCACCTCGAGAGTTGGTGCCAATTTCGCCGGTGCATCCAAACCCCGTGATATGATACGCTCTTTCACACATAAACCTCCTTATATCTTCCTCAGAACAGCCACCATACCTACCTATTATGGCATTTCCATAGCCATTCCGAGATATATTGCCATGCAACTTTCCACCGTTCCGTTCATCATCATCATGACATACATTACTTTTGGCATATTGCCATTGCATGATCATGTAGTTGACATCGTATTTGTGGCAAAGCTACCATGCATTATTTTTCATACATGTCACTCTTGATTCATTGCACCATCCGGTACATCACGGAGGCATTCATATAGAGTCATACCTTGTTCTAGTTTCGAGTTGTAATCCTTATGTTGTAATCAATAGAAGTGTGATGATCATCATTATTAGAGCATTGCCCAAATAAAAAAAAGGCCAAAAAGAAAAAAAAGAAAGGCCCAAAAAAAAGAGAAAGGCAAAAAAAGGCCCAAAAAAAGGGCAATGCTACTATGTCTTTTTCCACACTTGTGCTTCAAAGTAGCACCTTGTTCTTCATGTAGTGAGTCTCATATATTGTGCTTCAAAGTAGCACCATGTTTTCCATATATTGGGTCTCATAAGTTGTCTTTTTCATACTAGTGGAAATTTTTCATTATAGAACTTGGCTTGTATATTCCTACGATGGGCTTCCTCAAATGCCCTAGGTCTTCATGAGCAAGCAAGTTGGATGCACACCCACTAGTTTTCTTTTGTTGAGCATTCATAGCTCTAGTGCATCCGTTGCATGGCAATCCCTACTCCTCATGTTGACATCAATTGATGGCCATCTCCATAGCCCGTTGATTATCCTCGTCAATGTGAGACTTTCTCCTTTTGTCTTCTCCACACAATCCCCATCATCATATTCTATTCCACCCATAGTGCTATATCCATGGCTCACGCTCATGTATTGCGTGAAGGTTGAAAAAGTTTGAGATTATTTAAGTATGAAACAATTGCTTGGCTTGTCGTCGGGGGTATAGAAGTTGGGAACATCTTTTTGTGACGAAAATGAAGCATAGCCTAACTATATGATTTTGTAGGGATGAACTTTCTTTTGCCATGCTATTTTGAGAAGACATGATTATTTTGATTAGTATGCTTGAAGTATTATTATTTTTATGTCAATATGAACTTTTGTCTTGAATCTTTTGGATCTGAATATTCATACCATGATTAAGAAGATTTACATTGAAATTATGCCAAAGTATCACTCCGCATCAAAAATTCTCTTTTTATCATTTACCTACCGAGGGCGAAGCAGGAATTAAGCTTAGATGCCCGATACGTCTCCAACGTATCTATAATTTTGATTGCTCCATGCTACTTTATCTGTTGTTTTGGACTATAATGGGCTTTATTTTCCACTTTTATATTACTTTTGGGACTAACCTATTAACCGGAGGCCCAGCCCAGAATTGTTGTTTTTTTGCCTATTTCAGTGTTTCGAAGAAACGGAATATCAAACGGAATCCAAACGGAATGAAACCTTCGAGAACGTGATCTTCTCACCAAACGTGATCCAGGAGACTTGAACCCTACTCCAAGAAGTGCCAGAGGCAGTCACGAGGGTGGAGGGCGCCCCCCTAGGTGCGCCCCCCTGCCTCGTGGGCCCCCTGACGCTCCACCGACGTACTCGTTCCTCCTATATATACCTACGTATCCCCAAACGATCAGAACAGGAGCCAAAAACCTAATTCCACCTCCGTACCTTCCTGTATCCATGAGATCCCATCTTGGGGCCTGCTCGAGCTCACGAGGGGGCATCCACCACGGAGGGCTTCTACATCATCACCATAGCCCCTCCGATGAAGTGTGAGTAGTTTACTTCAGACCTTCGGGTCCATAGCTAGTAGCTAGATGGCTTCTTCTCTTTTTGGATCTCAATACAATGTTCTCCCCCTCTCTTGTGGAGATCTATTCGATGTAATCTTCTTTTTGCGGTGTGTTTGTTGAGATCGATGAATTGTGGATTTATGATCCATCTTATCTATGGATAATATTTGAATCTTCTCTGAATTCTTTTATGTATGATTGAGTTACCTTTGCAAGTCTCTTTGAATTATCCGTTTGGTTTGGCCAACTAGATTGGTAGTTCTTGCAATGGGAGAAGAGTTTAGCTTTGGGTTCAATCTTGCGGTGTCCTTACCCAGTGATAGAAAGGGTTGCAAGGCACGTATTGTATTGTTGCCATCGAGGATAACAAGATGGGGTATTTATCATATTGCATGAATTTATTCCTCTACATCATGTCATCTTTCTTAAGGCGTTACTCTGTTTTTAACTTAATACTCTAGATGCATGCTGGATAGCGGTCGATGAGTGGAGTAATAGTAGTAGATGCAGAATCATTTCGATCTACTTGTCTCGGATGTGATGCCTATATACATGATCATACCTAGATAACCTCATAACTATGCTCAATTCTGTCAATTGCTCAACAGTAATTTGTTCACCCACCGTAGAATATCTATGCTCTTGAGAGAAGACACTAGTGAAACCTATGGCCCCCGGGTCTATTCTCATTGTATCAATCTCCATCACTTTATTTACTTGCTTTGCTTTTACTTTTCACTTTGCATCTTTATACCAAAAATACCAAAAATATTATCTCTATCAGATCTCACTCTCGTAAGTGACCGTGAAGGGATTGACAACCCCTAATCGCGTTGGTTGCGAGTAGCTATCGCTTTTGTGCAGGTACGAGGGACTTGTGCGTGGCCTCCTACTGGATTGATACCTTGGTTCTCAAAAACTGAGGGAAATACTTACGCTACTGTGCTGCATCATCCTCTCCTCTTCGGGGAAAACCAACGCAAGCTCAAGACGTAGCACGCGCCCAGGTGGGTTGTGCTCCCCTTAGAGCCCCCCTCTGGTACTTGTTTGGCCCAACAGGTGTCTTCTGGTCCAGAAAAATTCTCCAAAAAGTTTTGCTGCATTTGGACTCGGTTTGATACTGATATGCTGTGAAGTAAAAAACAAGCAAAAAACAGCACCTAGCACTGGGTATTATGTCAATAGTTTAGTCCCAAACAAACAATGTAAAGTTGCTAAAAATGATTGTAGAACATCCAAGAATGATAATATAACAGCATGGAACAATCAAATTTATAGATACGTTGGAGATGTATCAACATCCCCAATCTTAATTCCTGCTTGTCCTCGAGTAGGTAAATGATAAAAACAGAATTTTTGATGTGGAATGCTGCCTATCATGTTCATCATGTGGACATATGGAATTTGTCGGATGTGGGGTTCCGGCAAACCCTTAAGGTTCGAATACTGGGGTGCGCACGAAGCCTTTCCCTCCTACCGATCTACGCTCTAGCTTGCTAAGATCTTGCGGACGAACTCGACGAACTCACAACACAGAAAGACACGGGGTTTATACTGGTTCGGGCCACCGATGTGGTGTAATACCCTACTCCAGTGTGGTGGTGGTGGATTGCCTCTCGGGCTGATGATGAACAGTACAAGGGAAGAACAGCCTCCTGAGGTTGAGGTGTTCTTGTGCGTATGAACTTGTTGTGAGAGGATTCGATGGACTGCTCTATCCTTGACTACTGTGGTGGCTAGTCCTATTTATAGAGGCCCTGGTCCTCTCCCCAAATATCGAGCGAGAAGGGATCCAACAACGGCGGGCAAATTTGAAGGGGGACAACTAGTACAAGCTATCCTGACAAAAGCGGTCTTCGCCTGCGAAAAGCTCTGGGGTGACGCCATCCTGGGCTCCACGATGACCTCCGCCTGGGCGTCCTCCTGGTCTTGGTCTTGTTGCACCAATATGGCAACCTTTTCCTGATGCCTCGGTATTCTTCGCCTGTGCTTGCCTCCTTAGCACCAAAGAGGAAACAAGGACGATGCCCGCATCGGCGCCCGCCTGGCACCCGCGTGGCACCCTTCGTCATGGCTCACGTCACGAGACCCTCATGAGGTTTGCCCCGCCTTGATATCTCCGCTCCTCATGACCCTGCCTAGCTAGGCCACTACAGAGGAGGTCTTGCGTCGTTCGCCTCGCGAGGCTTGGACCCTCGCGAGGGTCTTGGGTGCCTTGTTGACAAAGATGGGTCAGACGGCTGCCGTCTACACGCCTGTGGCCGCAGTGTGCAAGTCTGGGGACCCCCGTCTTTCAAAGCAATAGTCTAGTTTTTACATGAAGATTTCAATACTCAAGCATATCAACAAGCAACCATGTCTTTCAAAATATCAACACTAAAGCAAGGTATCCCTAGCCCATCATGCTCAATCATTGATCCAGTCATGAAACACACTCGCATATTAGCCACATCCAATGCTCAAGTACGATCGTAGTGCCCTTTAGTTGGTGCTTTATAAGAGAACATGGAGACTCAAAATAAAAATAAAATTTTGCATAAAGTAAATAGAAAGGCCCTTCGCAGAGGGAAGTAGGGATTTGTAGAGGTGCCAAAGCTCAAAGCAAAAATTGATAGATAAATTTTTTGAGAAGCATACTTTTCCCGGCAACGAAAACGACCGAGTAATTGTCAACACTTTCCATGCTAGATATATCATAGGCGGTTCCCAAAAAGAAAATAAAGTTTATTCCTTTTTCCACCATTCTTTCACAATCCATGGCTAGCCATATCCGCGGGTGCCCTGCATACCAACACTTTCCAAGGAATTTATTATTTGACAACATAGAGTAAATTTATTTTTCATTTCGGGACTGGGCATCCCTCATATCTTTGTCGTACTCTCGTGCAATGACAGTGAATAAACACTCATCTTGAGAATAACACATCTAGCATGGATAATATTGGCCACACTTTTGCCGCTTCATAATGATGCGAGCACACAAAAAGGAAATTATTTTGAAAATTTAGAGATAACACATACAATTTGCTTAGAACGGCACGGGAATACCGCATATAGGTAGGTATGGTGGACTCATGTGGCAAAACTGGTTTTAAGGATTTTGGATGCACAAGTAATATTTCTACTTAGTACAAGTGAAGGCTAGCAAAAAGATTGAGAAGAAACCAACCAAGAAATGAAAAATCACATAAGCGAGCATTAAGCATAACTAACACCGAATAATGCACCACAAGTAGGATGTAATTTCATTGCATAACTATTGACTTTCGTGCTTGCATAGGGAATCACAAACCTTAACATCCATATTAATACTAAAGCATAATTGCTCATCAACATGACTCACATATTACTATCATCATATCTCAAAACTATTACAAAGAGTCAAGTTTATTTTGTCCAATGATCTTCATGAAAGTTTTTATTATATCCCTCTTGAATATTTATCACTTTGGGACTAATTTCATATGTTGCAATTGCTTTTTGACAAGGACAAACAAATTTAAGTGAAGATCATGAGCATAAAGATTTTCATCTCTCAAAATAATATAAGTGAAGCATGAGAGAATTTATTTAAAAATATATAAGCACACCGTGCTCAAAAAGATATAAGTGAAGCACTAGAGCAATTCCATAGCTCAAAAATTTAAGTGAATCATAGAGGAATTCTAACAAATCATAGCATAATTTTGACTCTCTCAAATAGGTGTGTCCAGCAAGGATACTTGTAACAAACTAAAAAGAAAAACAATCAAAGACTCATATAGTACAAGACACTCCAAGCAAAACTCATGATATGTGACGAATGAAAATATAGCTCCAAGTAAAATTCTGATGGTTGTTAGAAGAAAGAGGGGATGCCACTCGGGGCATACCCAAGCTTAGTTTATTTTCCATCCTTGAATATTATCTTGGGGTGCCATGGGGTATCCCCAAGCTTAAGCTCTTGCTTCTCCTAATTCCTTCATCCATCGTGATCTCACCCAAAACTTGAAAACTTCAATCACACAAAACTTAACAAAACCTTCATGAGATCCGTTAGTATAACAAAGCAAATCACCACTCTAAGTACTGTTGCAAACCCATTCATATTTTATTATTGCATTATACCTACTTTATTTTAACTTTACCATGGCTTATAGCCCCTGATACAAACCATAGATTCATCAAAATAAGCACACAACGCAAAGAAAACAGAATCTGTAAAAAACAGAACAATCTGTAGCAATCTGAAAACTTCGTATACTTCTGTAACTCCAAAATTCTGAAAAATTAGGACAACATGGGAAATTTGTATATCAATCTTGTGTAAAACATTCAAAGTGAAAGCAAGTTTTTATGATTTACAAAAATTATTTTACTAAGTGCAAAAGTTTTTGTTTTTCAACAAGATCCAATCAACTATCACCCCACATGATCCCAAAGGCTTAGCTTGGCACAAAAACTAATTCAAACTTAAAAACACAATCATAACAGTAGCATAATTGTGCAAACACTCAAGAACAGAAAGAAAAAGTCAAAAATAAAATTTATTCATTGGGTTGCCTCCCAACAAGCGTTATCGTTTTATGCCCCTAGCTAGGCATAATGCAAGGTTTCAAGTATTGTCATCTTTGGTTTCCAATTCTTCAATCAAACACTTAGAATTCTTCAAAGATTTAGCATACAAATTTTTAATAACAATACTCCTAGGAATAAGTTTGAAAATTTCATTCTTGCAAGTAGGGTCTTTTATCACTTCAACAAAATCGGGGTGAATACCAATCATCTTAAGATCTTCCTTGTTATTATTAGAAGTTGCACCCATGATTTTAGTGACTTGAGTAATCTTGCCAATTTTCACGGGAGTTTTTTCAATAGTTTTAGCGGAAGCAAAAGCCGTGCTTATATTACTAAAAATTTCTTCCAACTTATCAATTCTAGCGGGGCTCTCCCCTATTCTCTTGTTGAGTTGAATGCGGGTTATTTTTCTTTTAGTACTTTAAGAGCATCTCCTAATTTTGACCCAATTCTATTATCAAGATTGTGCATCCTTTTATCTAATTTTTCAATGTTTTCTTCAGTGAGCATTTTCTTTTCAATAGCATCTAGCCTTTCCATAACATGCTCGAGAGTTAAAGTTGTTTCAATAATCATAAGAGGTGGTGAACCCACTAGATTTCCCATAGCATTAAAAGCATCTAGAGAAGGACACATCAAGAAATTCCCACCGGTAATCGTATCAAGAACGAATCTATACCAAGTAGTGATGCCCACATAAAAACAGCAAAGAAGAACAACGGTAGATTGTTTATGAATAGATCAATTATGAGCATTGAAAATCCTATACCAAGCATCTTTTAGATTCTCCCCTCCCCTTTGTTTGAAATTAAGAACTTCCTTCTTGGGGGTGCACGCAATAGAGGAAGAACTATCCATAACGACAAAAAGTGGCAAACATAATTGCACACAAAAACAGATCTAACGAAAAAAATGGCGAACGAAAAAGAGGGCGAAAAAATGGCAATTTTTTGTGAAGTGGGGGAGATGAAAATGAGAGGCAAATGGAAAATAATGTAAATTGCAAGGAGATGAGATTTGTGATTAGGAACCTGATAGATGTTGATGATGTCTCCCCAGCAACGGCGCCAGATCTTTGGTCCTCCCATTTTTTGATGTCTTGTATCTGCGTCAGTATTTTCCCCAAAGAGTAAGGGATGATGTAGTACATCTAAGGTAGGTAGATCCCTCAGTTATGAAACCAAGGTTATCGAACCAGTAGGAGAACCATGCAACACTATGTAAACGGTACCTGCAGACAAAGAACAAATACTTGCAACCCGACGCGAAAGAGGGGTCATCAATCGCTCTCGGGTAAAAGATTGGTAAAGTGATAGATTGGGATATGCAAATAAAGGCACATAAAATTCAGCGAGGTATTTTTGGGTTTTTGGTAATATAGATCTGAAAATAAAAGATGAAAATAAATAAAAAGGCAGATAACAATATAGCCCTGAAAATATATGATGAGAAAATAGACCCGGGGGCCGCAGATTTCACTAGTGGCTTCTCTCGGGAAAATAGCATACGGTGGGTAAACAAATTACTGTTGGGAAATTGATAGAACCTCAAATAATTATGACGATATCCAGTCAATGATCATTATATAGGCATCACGTCCAAGATTAGTAGACCGACTCCTGCCTGCATCTACTACTATTACTCCACACATCAACTGCTATCCAGCATGGATCTAGTGTATTAAGTTCATGGAGAAACGGAGTAATGCATTAAGAACGATGACATGATGTAGAAGAGATCTATTCATGTAGGAATAGCCCCCATCTTGTTATCCTTCATAGCAACGATACATATGTGTCTTGCTGCCACTTGTGTCACTGGGAAAGAACACCGTACGATTGAACCCATCACGAAGCACCTCTTCCCATGGCAAGAAAAAACGATCTAGTCGGCCTAACTAAACCAAAGATTCGAAGAAGAAATACGAGGCTATAAGTAATCATGCATATAAGAGATCAAAGAAACTCAAAAAACTTCATGGATATAAAGATCTGATCATAAACTCAAAGTTCAACGGATCCCAACAAACACACCGCAAAAAGAGTTACATCAAATAGATCTCCAAGAGACCATTGCATTGAGAATCAAAAAGAGAGAAGAAGCCATATAGCTACTGCCCTATGGACCCTTAGGTCTACAATGAACTACTCACGCATCAATGGAGAGGCACCAGTGAGGATGATGAACCCCTCCGTGATGGTGTCTAGATTGGATCTGGTGGTTCTAGAACTTGCGGCAGCTGGAATTGTGTTTCGTCGACTCCCCTAGGGTTTTTGGGTTTTTGGGGTATTTATAGAGCAAGGAGGCAATGCGGGAGGCGGCTGAGGTGGGCACAACCCACCAGGGAGCGCCTGGGCCCCCATTCACGCCCAGGTGGGTTGTGCTCCCCTCGGAGCCCCCCTCTGGTACTTGTTTGTCCCAACAGGTGTCTCCTGGTCCAGAAAAATTCTCCAAAAAGTTTTGCTGCATTTGGACTCCGTTTGGTACTGATATTCTGCGAAGTAAAATACAAGCAAAAACAACAACTGGCATTGGGCACTATGTCAATAGGTTAGTCATAAAAAATGATATTAAGTTGCTAAAAAATGATTGTAAAACATCCAAGAATGATAATATAACAGCATGGAACAATCAAAAATTATAGATACATTGGAGACGTATCAGTGAGAAATCCGAAAGGCAACGGAAATATTGAAGAGGGCCGGTGTGACAGGTACCGTGAGGGCGTCGAGCTCAGCCAAAGACGAAGCACCGCCGAGCACGCCAGAGATGGAGGACGAGCTGCTATGAGCAGGTGCGGGACCAGGTGCGGTCGCGTGAGCAGGTGGTTTTGCAACTCTAAACGAGCTGCTCCCCAATAAGTTGGAAAGGGGAAAGTCCGCTGATATGTCCATTTTGCATCATTCTTTTATATCAATATTTATTACATTATGGGTTGTCATTACACATTATAGCACAATACTTATGCTATATGGTGTGTTTTGACCTAAAAAAAATCAGAAGGAAGCTTTCGGGACGAAGCACCGCCGCCTTGAGGCGGAACTCAGGTAACTAATCTAGGGCTCCGTGAGCTGTTCGCCGGGAAGCATTCCGGAGGGGGAAATCATCGCCATCGTCATCACCACCGATCCTCTCATCGAGAGGGGGTCAATCTTCATCAACATCTTCACCAGCACCATCTCATCTCAAACCCTAGTTCATCTCTTGTATCCGATCTTTGTCTCAAAACCTTAGATTGGTATCTGTGGGTTGCTAGTAGTGTTGATTACTCCTTGTAGTTGATGCTAGTTGGTTTATTTGGTGGAAGATCATATGTTCAGATCCTTAATGATAATTAATACTCCTCTGATTATGAGCATGAATATGCTTTGTGAGTAGTTACGTTTGTTCCTGAGGACATGGGAGAAGTCTTGTTATAAGTAATCATGTCAATTTGGTATTCGTTCGATATTTTGATGAGATGTATGTTGTATCTCCTCTAGTGGTGTTATGTGAACGTCGACTACATGACACTTCACCATGATTTGGGCCTAGGGGAAGGCATTGGGAAGTAATAAGTAGATGATGGGTTGCTAGAGTGACAGAAGCTTAAACCCTAGTTTATTCGTTGCTTCGTAAGTGGCTGATTTGGATCCATATGTTTCATGCTCTGGTTAGGTTTACCTTAATTCTTCTTTCATAGTTTCGGATGCTTGCGAGAGGGGTTAATCATAAGTGGGAGGCTTGTCCAAGGAAGGGCAGCACCCAAGCACCTGTCTACCCACATATCAAACTATCAAAGTAACGAACGCGAATCGTATGAGCATGATGAAAACTAACTTGACAATAATTCCCATGTGTCCTCGGGAGCACTTTGCTTTATATAAGAGTTCGTCCAGGCTTGTCCTTTGCTACAAAAAGGATTGGGCCACCTTGCTGCACCATGTTTACTTTCGTTACTTGTTACCCGTTATGAATTATCTTATCACACAATTATCTGTTACCGATAATTTCAGTGCTTGTAGAGAATACCTTGCTGAAAACCGCTTATCATTTCCTTCCGCTCGTCGTTGGGTTCGACAATCTTACTTATCGAAAGGACTATGGTAGATCCCCTATACTTGTGGGTCATCAAGACTCTTTTCGGCGCCGTTGGGAGTGAAGCGCCTTTGGTAAGTGGAATTTGGTAAGGAAACATTTATATAGTCTGCTGAAATTTACTGTCACTTGTTACTATGGAAAATAATCATTTGAGGGGCTTGTTCGGGGTATCTTCACCTCGACCGGAAGAGCAAAGAGCTGCTCCTCAACCTACTGCACATACTAAAAATAGTTATTATGAAATTCCTTCGGGTATGATAGAGAAACAGCTAGCTAATCCTTATGCAGGAGATGGAACATTATATCCTGATATGCACCTAATCTATGTAGATGAAGTTTGTGCATTATTTAAGCTTGCACATATGCCCGAGGATGTTGTCAAGAAGAAGGTATTCCCTTTATCTTTGAAGGTAAATGCATTGACATGGTATAGACTATGTGATGATATTGGATCATGGAACTACAACCGATTGAAATTGGAATTTCACTAGAAGTTTTATCCTATGCACCTAGTTCATCGTGATCGTTATTATATATATAATTTTTGGCCTGGTGAAGGAGAAAGTATCGCTCAAGCTTGGGGGAGGCTTAAGTCAATGTTATATTCATGCCCCAATCATGAGCTCTCAAGAGAAATTATTATTCAAAATATTTATGCTAGGCTTTCTCATAATGATCGATCCATGCTCGATACTTCTTGTACTGGTTCTTTTATGAAGATGACATTGAATTCAAATGGGATTTATTGGGAAGAGTTAAACGCAACTCTGAAGATCGGGAACTTGACGGAGGTAAGGAGTCAGGTATAAACCTTAAGTTTGATTATGTTAAATCTTTTATGGATACCGATGCCATTCGTGATTTTAGCACTAAATATGGACTTGACTCTGAGATTGTAGCTTCTTTTTGTGAATCATTTGCTACTCATGTTGAAGTCCCTAAGGAGAATTGGTTTAAATATCATCCTCCCATTGAATTTAAAGTAGTAGAACCTATTAAAGTGAAGAAGAAACTATTACTTATAATGTTCATGTCATATACATATTCCTTTGACTATGAGAATATGCAACTCCCGGATACCGGAGGAATACCTTGTGTGCTATCAAACTACACAATGTAACTGGGTGATTATAAAGATGCTCTACAGGTATCTCCGAAGGTGTTTGTTGGGGTGGCATAGATCGAGATTAGGATTTTTCACTCCGAGAATCGGAGAGGTATCTCTGGGCCCTCTCGGTAATGCACATCATAATAAGCCTTGCAAGCAGTTTGACTAATGAGTTAGTTGCAGGATGATGCATTACGGAACGAGTAAAGAGACTTGCCGGTAACGAGATTGAACTAGGTATGAAGATACCGACGATCGAATCTCGGGATGGTAACATACCGATGACAAAGGGAATAACGTATGTTGTCATTACGGCATGACCGATAAAGATCTTCATAGAATATTTGGGAACCAATATGATCATCCAGGTTCCGCTGTTGGTTATTGACCGGAGAGGTGTCTCGGTCATGTCTACAAAGTTCTCGAACACGTAGGGTCCGCAAGCTTAACATTCGATGACGATTTTGTATTATATGAGTTATGTGATTTGGTGACAGAATGTTGTTCGGAGTACCGAATGAGATCCGGAGTCTCGAAATGGTCGAGAGGTAAAGTTTCATATATAGGACGATGATATTCGGACACCAGAAGTGTTTCGGGGGTACCGGGTACATATCGGGTCACCGAAAGGGGTTCCGGGCATCCCCCCGGCAACTACATGCATGGGCCTAATGGCCAAAGAAGGGGACAGACCAGCCCCCAGGGGGCTGGTGTGCCCCATGTAGGCCGAAATAAGGGGAAGGAAGAGGGGAAGAGAGAAAGGAAGGAGCAATTGGCCTCCCTTCCTTCTCTCCTCCCTCCTCCTTCCTTCCTCCGGATGAATATGGAAGGGGAGGCCGGGTGGGAGGCGCCCAAGTAGGATTCCTCCTACTTGGGGTGCCCCCTTGGCGGCCTCTCCTCCCCTCCAACCTATATATATGTGGGGGGCACCGCTAGAACACACATCAACAGTTGTTAGCCGTGTGCGGCGCCCCCCTTCATAGTTTACGCCTCCGGTCATATTCACGTAGTGCTTAGGCGAAGCCCTGCGCGGATCACTTCACCATCACCGTCACTACGCCATCGTGCTGATGGAACTCTCCCTCGACACTTTGCTGGATCAATAGTTCGAGGGACGTCATCGAGCTGAACGTGTGCAGAACTCGGAGGTGTCGTACGTTCGGTGCTTGATCAGACAGAACGAGAAGAAGTTCGACTACATCAACTATGTTGTCAAACGCTTCCTCTTTCGGTTTACGAGGGTACGTGGACAAACTCTTCCCCTCTCGTTGCTATGCATCTCCTAGATAGATCTTGCGTGAGCGTAGGAATTTTTTTGAAATTGCAGGCTACGTTTCCCAACACTCTTGGAATATCTCTTCATAAAGACACAATGATCAGGTTGTGCTTTATGGTAACCAAGCCCAGTCATAAAAGACTCAAACTTATTGTACCACTGCCGAGGAGCTTGCTTCAAGCCATACAAGCTTTTCTTCAATTTGCAAACTAAGTGCTCCTTGCCTGCAACCATGAATCCCTCTGGTTGCTCCATGTATATCTCCTCCTCTAGGTCACCATGTAAGAATGCGGTCTTCACATCAAGTTGTTCAATTTCCAAGTCCATGGTGGCAGCCATGCCAAGCACAACTCGAATCGAATACATCTTGACCACCGGAGAGAATATCTCATCATAATCATGCCCTTTTTCTGACTGAATCCTTTCACAACCAATCTGGCCTTGTACCTTGGATGTGAGGTGTTTTCTTCAGTCTTCACTCTGTACACCCACTTGTTCTTGAGTGCTTTCTTGCCCTTTGGCAGATTCACCGACTCATAAGTATCATTATCATACAGGGAGTTCATCTCATCCTGCATGGCTTCTGACCATTCTTCTTTGTTCTCATCATACATTGCCTTCATAGAATGAGGGCTCACCTGCATCTGTCATCAACACATATTTATGTGGTGGATACTTAGAAGAAGGAATTTGAACTCTTTCACTTCTTCTATGTTGTTGCACTGGTGGTGAATCAGGTGGATTTTCATTGGCATCATCATTACCAACTTCATCATCATCATCACTTGATGGCTGCTCGTCACTTTGACTTGTACTGCCTTAGTCACTTGCATCTCCACTGTCTTCAATGTCATCATCTCCCCCATGATTTTCATGCACAAGAGGAGGACGGATTGGATCCATGTCGACCTGAGGTGTGTTGGTCATTGGCTTCTCTGGTTT
The DNA here is from genome assembly GCA_021605145.1 of Aegilops bicornis. NCBI lineage: Eukaryota > Viridiplantae > Streptophyta > Magnoliopsida > Poales > Poaceae > Aegilops > Aegilops bicornis. The sequence goes on from CM038672.1 coordinate 575,573,699, forward strand.
CCCAATATCTTCTATTGTTTCATCTTCAATGAACACCACATCTCGGCTTCTCACAATCTTCCTATTGGCTGGATCCGACAACCTGTAGCCAAACTCTTCACTTGGTTGGTTGAGGTAGATGCACTTCTTTGTCTTGCATCAAGCTTGGATCTCTCATCCCTTGAAACATTTACAAATGCCCTGCAACCAAAGACCTTCAAGTGCTTGTATGATACCTCCTTCCCTGACCAAACTCTCTGAGGAATATCACCTGCAAGAGGAACTGAGGGAGATAGGTTAACCACATACATAGCATTCATCAAAGCTTCAGCCCAAAAGGAATTAGGTAAATGAGCATGAGAGAGCATAGCTGTGACCCTCTCTGTGAGTGTCCTGTTCATTCTCTCTGCAAGACCATTGAGTTGAGGTGTCTTTGGTGGACTCTTCTCAAGCCTGATGCCAAACTTTCTGCAATACCTTTCAAAAGGACCTACATATTCACCACCATTGTTTGATCTCACGCACTTCAATTTCCTGCTAGTTTCTCTTTCAACCTTGGCATGGAACTCCTTGAAGGCTTGAAGCGTCTGGCATTTGTGTTTAAGCACATACACAAAAACCTTTCTGGAATGGTCATCAATAAAAGTCATGAAGTATAATGCTCCACCATGAGATTTTTCAGTCATGGAGCATACATCAATGTGCACAATATCAAGAACATTTTCTGCACAATGTGGAGGGAGTGTAGGAAATGAAACCCTATGTTGTTTGCCGGCAAAACAATGTGCACATGGTTTCAAGGATATACCTTTCAACTCAGGGAGGTACTCCATGCAAGCAAGAGCGTGCATGCTCTTCTCACTCATATGCCCAAGCTCTTGTGCCACAATTCAATCGAAGTGTCTTTTTCAATGATGTTCAACACCTCATTGCACAACTTGGTTTTAGTCACATAGAGATTACCTTGCTTACTTCCTCGAGCCACAATCAAAGAGCCTTTGGTGAGCTTCCATTTTCCTTCACCAAAATAACTAGGATGTTTGATATCATCAAGCTTGCCCACTGACAACAAATTCAGCCTTATGTTGGGAACATGACTTACATCATCGAGCATCAATCTGCAACTTGTGTTTGTTTCAATGCATATAGAGCCCTTGCCAACAATTGCTAACGAACCACTATTTCCCATCCTCACTTGGCCAGTAACACCACTAGTGTAAGATGTGAAATACTCCTTGTGTGATGTGATGTGGAATGATGCACCTGAATCCACAACCCAACTCATGGCATCATCGCGAACAACACTATAGCAATCTTCATCTTCAATGACGAGATAGTCCTCATCTGTTGCAGTCATGGCTGAACTGGTCTCAGCCTTTTGCTCGGTTTTCTTTCCAAGTTTCCCCTCTGCAAGCTCTCTTTTGTACTTCCTGCACTCGCTCTTTATGTGTCCTGGATTCCCACAATGAAAGCGATTAATATCTTTTCTCTGTTTTGACTTTGATCTCCCCCTGGATTTGCTTTTGCCTTGCTGAAATCTTGTATTGTTGCGTCCATAGTTCTCATTCTTCCCATGGGTTTCAGCCACATACGCATCAGCAGAAGAGGCATCACCCTTTTCCTTCTTTCTGGCTTCTTCATTCAGCATACTGTTCTTCACCATCTCCAAAGTCAGCTTCGCATTCGGAGCTGAATTGCTAAGTGACACAACAAGCGTGTTCCAACTATCAGGCATGGAACTCAGCAGCAACAATGCTTGCACCTCATCCTCAAAGTTGATCTTCATGGATGAAAGTTGATTTATATGGCATTGGAAGACATTCAAGTGCTCAATCACACTTGTGCCATCTCGGTACTCAAGCTTTGCAAGTATTTTGATCACCGAGGCCTTGTTCATTGATGTCTTCCTCTCATACATAGACTCCAACTTCTGCCACATCTCATAAGCATTTGTGTCATTTGCAACATGGTGGAAAATATTGTGGTTGATGTACAACCGAATCATGCCTACCACCTTTCTGTGCAACACTCTCCATTCTTCTTCCGTGACACCTGTGGCTATCTTGTCTTTCACAATTGGCTCATACAAATTCTTGCAATAAAGGATGTCTTCCATCATGGGCTTCCATAATGAGTAATTGGAAGAATCAAGTTTTATCATGCCACTTGTAGTAGCGCTTTCTTCCAAGGCCATTGTGAGCAACACTTCCAGCAACAATCAAGCAACTGGGATTAACAAACTCCTAAGAAACCAAGGCTTTGATGCAACTCTGTTGAGAATTAGCACAGAAATGCACTTGTGGTTAGCTGAAAACTGCAGCGGAAACAAGTAATCTCAGCACCACATCATGTACTAACTCAAGGATCGTTGATTAGCACGGAAGGAAACATATGTAGCAGCATATATGGAGGCAGAAAATGTTACTCAGCAGGCAAGACACTCCTCAGCCCAGTGTCTTGTGGTAGGAGTGACTTTTCTGGACAGCACCAAGCATCAACAAAGAGACACCAGATTTTACGTGGAAAAACCCCTCAACTTGAGGGGAAAAACCACGGGCCGAAGCCACCCAAATCATCTTCCACTATTATCAAATGTGGGATACAAAAAGTTCTTCTCTAGATAGCACTAGAGGATCTCATACATCAAGATTTCTGAATCTTGGATGAACACAACATGATTTGGAGCTAGAGAACTAGGGATTGGAACAATCTCACCAAAGATGGTGGAACCAAAGCTTGAAGGAGACAAGGTAGTGGATCTGGACCATCACAACCTTGGGGAGAGCTCCCTTTGCTTCTTCCTTCAATCTTCCTCTTCTTCCCTTGCTCTCTTGGTTTTCTCTCTTCTTCTCTCTTGGAGGATGAACTGATTTTCGTCACCCTTGGTGGTGGCTGCTAGATGGAGGGTAAAGCATCCCCATCCTCTCATGTGCAAAGTCCAAAATGACCCTAGGTCATAACCCTAATGAGTAGTGGGCTTCTGCACCTATTTGGGCTGCCTAAAAGGCCTCAAAAGGTCATCTCCTCACAGCCCACATGAGGAGGATATCCCAACAGAAAGTTCACCGCTTTCTATAAACCTTTGTAGTTAGTCGGCAAATTCAGACGATTCAAGAAGGACAACACCACTGAAACTCAAATCTCCACAACTGGACGTGCAAACTCTACAACAACAGTGTGAAGCTGATAAGCAGGAATTTACTGAATTTGCAACATCGGTCAACAAGAATTTCACAACATTCTGATGTCTACTACGCAACTTTATTCTCGTAAACACGTGTTGGGCCTCCAAACGCAGAGATTTTTAGGACAGTAGAAATTTTCCCACAAGTGGATGACCTAAGGTTTATCAATCCGTGAAAGGTGTAGGATGAAGGCGGTCTCTCTCAAACAATGCTGCAACCAAATACAAGAAATCTCTTGTGTCCCCAACACACCCAATACAATGGCAAATTGTATAGGTGCACTAGTTCGGCGAAGAGATGGTGATAAAAGTGTAATATTGATGGTAGAAATATATTTTTATAATTTGAATAAATAAAAACAGCAAGGTAGCAAATAGTAAACAGGCACAAAAATAGTATTGCAATGCTTAAAAACAAGGCCTAGGGTCCGTACTTTCGCTAGTGCAATCTCCCAACAGTGCTAACATAGTTGGATCATATGATTATCCCTCAAAGTGCAATAAATAATCACCCCTGAGTTCCTATTAGCGGAGAACAAAAGATAGATATTGTTTGTAGGGTGCGAGGCCACCTCAAAGCTATTCTTTCTGTTCGATCTATTCAAGAGTTCGTACTAAAATAACACAAAGCTATTTTTCTGTTCGATCTATCCTAGAGTTCGTACTAGAATAACACCAAAGAAAATTCATATTCGTAATACTCAATCCACACAAATAACTATAAAGAGACCCCAAAGTTTCCGTCGGAGAAAAACGTGCATCAACCCCTATGCATAGATTACCCCAATATCACCGCGGGAATCCGCGAGTTGAATGCCATAACATATATCAAGTGAATCAATAAGATACCCCCAATTGTCACTTCGAGTATTCATATTGCAAGATATATATCATGTGTTCTCATCTCGTAATATTCAATCCGACAAGACAAAACTTCAAAGGGTAAAGATTCAATTCGTCATAACAAGAGTATAGAGGGTAGAAACATCATATGATCCGACTATATTAACAAAGCCCATGATGTAGATCACGAGAGAGAGAGAGAGATTAAACACATAGCTACTAGTACAAACCCTCAGCCCCGAGGGTGGACTACTCCCTCCTCATCGTGGTGGCCGCCGGGATGATGAAGATGGCCATCGCAGATGATTCCCCCCTCCAGCAGGGTGCCGGAACAGGATCAAATTTGGTTTTCGGTGGATACAGAGCCTTGCGGCGGCGGAACTTCTGATCTAGGTTAACCCCGAAGGGTTTCGGAATATTTGGGAATTTATAGTGCAAAGAGGGGGTGCGGGAGGCCACCGAGCTGGGCACAACCCACCTGGGCGCACGAGGGGGGCCTTGCGTGCCCTAGTGGGTTGTGCCCCCCTCAGGGCACCCCCCCCCCCAGGTGCAGCTCTGGCCCATTGGGTTCCTTCTGGTCCATAAAAAATCTCCGTGGAGTTTCGCGGTGTTTGGACTCCGTTTGATATTGATTTCCTGCGATGTAAAAAACAAGCAAAAACAACAATCTGGCTGAGCACTTTGGGTCAATAGGTTAGTCCCAAAAAATGATATAAAGTTGCTATAAAATGATTATAAAGCATCCAAGAATGATAAAATAACATCATGAATACTTCATAAATTATAGATACGTTGGAGACGTATCACATTCCAAGGTTGTTTCTCCAAAATTTAATCCAGTTTTGACAATTTTTTTTGTTGAGCAACAGAATTTTGGTAAACAAACAACTGAAGTGGTAGTCCCTGTCCTATCTGGTACTCCTGACAATATAAACCAGGCAAGACCTGTTATAATTTTATCGGGACAAGGCGGTGTTAATCAAGATCCATGTAACATGGGTAGAGCCCAATGACAAGTCACCATTGTAGTCCATGAGCCAGCAGGAAGATAAAGTCTTATGGAGAAAAATACGAGGGTTCAGAAAGAGGACAATGCTTAGTATAATTATGAGGATGATGATTGGAACATGGTTCGAAAGCAAATAGAGCAAGATGTCAAAATCCTAATGGCATAAGAAGAAACATTGCCACTGTCAAACCTGCTAAATACAATATACCTCAGTTTGAAGGAGACGATGATGCAGAACACTGGATACAGACTATTGAGCAATACTTTGACACTTCCTAGACACCTTTAGAGCAAAGAACTGAATTTACAGTTTCTTATCCAAAGGGACCTGCAGTAGTGGTGGAGAGGCACCCAATACAATGTTCGTACACTTCCATGGCACATATTCTGCAGATATTTGGGAGACGAATTCTCTAAAACTTCTACCACTGAGAATGTGAGATCTTTCCATGCACTATGTCAAATGGGAACCGTGGGAAAATACATTGAAAAGTTTGAGTGAACATTGAAAACGATGAGAAGAGATTGCCCCTCACACTTGAGGATTATTTTGTAACTAGTTTCATGGCAGGCTTATCAGATTACAACAAAGCTCATTTGGAATCTCACAAATGCAAAGACTTGAAAACTACCATGTGGTTGGCTAGACGAATGGAAGATGCAACCCATCATAAAAGGTCAGCATTCACTCCTTTTGCAATTAAAAGACAAGTCAACTTTGACACTGCAAAACATGATACTACCTTGCCACCAAATCAAGTTGTGATACAACAAGCCATGCAAAAAAGAATAAGTTGGAGATGCAAAGAACCTTGGGCACCAGGACATAGACAAGTTTGCAAACCCAGTCAGAAAAATATGGTGCATGCGATGAAAGTGCAACTTTACCAAAATTCAGACTTGATCTATATCATTAACAGTGAAGAAGATATAGTAGAATTCCAAGTATAACAAGAAAATGAGATCCTACAAATTTATATGCATGATGTAATGGGCACTGGAGCAGCTAAAAATACATTCATCGTTAATATCCATTTGAGTAATATTACTACCACTACACTGATTAAAGGTGAGAGTACTTCAACTTTCATCTCCCTTGAAATTGCAGAAAACACTACTTGGCAAACCAACCCCATGCAAGAAACTGAAATTTCAGGTGGCTAGTGGGGACATACTGTGGAGACAATTTATCTAGTCAGGATTGCTCTTACAATATTCAAGGAGAAAAATTCTGAGATGACATGTTACATTTAGGCTTGTTTGGTGCTAGAGGTTTTGCGAGGATTAGAGCAAATAGTCCCCGAAGGGATTGGGTGAAACCCCTACCTTCACCCAATCCCCTCAAATCCTCATAAAAACCCAATCCACTAGGTAGGGGTAGTGTATTGGGTATTGGAGAAAATACACTAGAATTTGGGGAAAAGTGGGGATTAAACTAGCTCAATACACTAGAACTAAACATGGTTTTAGGGATAAGTGGGGATTTGCGATTTGGTGGGGATAATCCCCACAAATCCCTAAAAATACACTAGTACCAAACATGCCCTTAAAGGGATATGCCATTATATTGAGAGTTGATTGGCTGAGGAAGTATAGTCCAGTGGAACTAGACTACATCAAATGCAAATGAGAATTATATATTGCAAAGGGGAAAATGTGATTTTTCATCATGAGACCTTGCCTTCGAGTATGGAAATCCCTGCAACTTTCAATATCTCCAAACTAATGGAGCAAGCTGATTGTAGTGCTTTTATCTTGGTTTCTGTTGATGCCTCAGATAGTGAAGAGACTACAATACCAATTTCTGCTGAAATCCAGTCCCTTACTCAGGAATTTGTAGATATTTTTACAGAATCTACCACACCACCCCCAAAGAGATTTTGTGACAATGCCATTTCCCTCTCAGAAGATGCTAAAGTGATAAACCTGAGATCTTGCAGACTACCTCATCACCAACACATTCCCTTGAAGAAATTATCAAGCAACTAATATGGCTGGAGTAATTCAGCCTAGCTCAAACTCATACTCCTCAATAGCTATACTAGTCAAGAAAAATGATGGGACTTGGAGGATGTATGGATTACAGAAAACCCAGTGCCATGATTATTAAAAAATCATATCCCTATTATTGAGGACCTCCTGGATGAATTGCATGGAGCAATGTTCTTTTCCAAAATTGATATGAGGAGTGGCTACCATCAAATCAGAATGAAGCCTGAAGATATTGAAAGACCGCCTTTTCAACATACCTTGGACATTGTGAGTACTTGGTTATGCCATTTGGTGTCACTATGCTCCAACAACCATTCAATATATCATGAAATCAAACTTGGAGACATTTTAAAGAAAATTTATGGTAGTTTTCTCTCGATGATATTATAGTTTAGAAACAAGTGTTTAGTACACTAAGAGCTCATCAACTATTTACAAAACTCTCTAAGTGCACCTTTGGCCAGAAAAAAGTGGAGTATTTGGGACATATAATACAAGGAGGTAGAGTTGCTACTGACCCTATTAAAATACAGGATGTGGTTGATTGGCCTGTTCCCAAAATGCCACTCAACTGAGAGATTTCTGGGGTTAACTGGCTATTACAAAATATTCATACAAAAACATGGCATAATTTACGTACCCTTGACTCTTTCAAAAAGGACTCCTTTCTATGGTATGATACGCAACAAGAAACATTTACCATGCTTAAGAGCAAGCTCACATCAACTCATGTTCTAGTTCTCGCAAACTTTCACAAACCCTCTGTATTAGAAGAAGATGTAAGTGGGTATGGCAGGAGCAGTCCTAATGCAAGAGGGCAAACCAATTGCCTAGATGAGGAAGAGTATTGGACCTAAAGCACAATGATTTAGCACTAATGACAAAGAGGCACTAGGAATTATAGAAGCATTAAAAATGTGGAAACACTATTTTGTAGCCTCTTCCCTCATAATCAAAACTGATCAAGAGAGTTTGAAATACATGAAAGAACAAAAGCTCACTAAGGGCATCCAACATAAATTACTTGTAAAACTATTGGAGTACAACTATAATGTTGAGTACAATAGAGGAAGGGAAAATAGAGCATCAAATGCTCTCTCAAGGATTAAACACATAGTGAACAATTTGATTGCCAGTATGGTTCTTCCTCTATGGATCATTGATGTGATCAAGTCTTATCAAAATGACCAAAAATGCACTATCATTATCTCTGAATTGGCTGTTAAGGCAGATAACAAACCCATTTCACATTTAAAATGACATTCTTAGATATAAAAGCAAAATTTGGTTGGTAGCACTACTAATCTTAGACATGAGCTGATACAAGATATTCATAAGTCTGGACTAGGGGGGACACTGGTGAGAATGCAATTTATCAGAGATTACACCTATTGTTCCATTGGGCAGGGTTGAAACAAGATGTAATTGCATATGTCCAAGATTCTCATATGTGCCAATTAAATAAAGCAGAGCATACTCGTTACCCTAGATTGTTGCAGTCATTTCCAATTCCTGACCTTGCTTGGTGCCATGTAAGCATGGACTTTGTGGAAGGGCTGCTTCTATTTGAACATAAGGGCCCAATTCTAGTGGTGGTGGATAGATTCACTAAGTATGCTCATTCATCTCTTGACACCCCATTTCATTAGAGTCAGATGCAAAGGCCTTTCCAGGCAACATACTCAAATTGCATGGATTACCTGTTGTGATAGTGACTAACACATACAGAATCTTCACAAATCACTTGTGGCAATCCTTGTTTAAGATATTTGGAGGCAAGTTACATATGAGTATTGCATATCACCCTCAATCTGACGGCCGGACAAAGAGAGTCAATCGCTGGCTGCAATCATATTTGAGGTGCATAGCTTTTCAAAATCCAAAAAGTGGCACTCATGGCTAGCTCTAGGAGAGTGGTTCCTTAAAAATGACACTTTTTCAGGCATTGTATGGATTTCCCCAACCACTCATAGCCGAAGCTAGTGTAACACCCCGGAAGTAACTTTCCATATTTGTAACTCCAACTCTTGCCATTTTCGGCATTGTGATATGATATTCCCTCCGTGGTTGGGTTTTTCTTCATTTTGCTTTTGTCCATGTCATGCATTTTTTATCATGTCATCATGTGCATCGCATTTGCATACGTGTATGTCTCATGATTCCGAGCATTTTTCCGTTGTCCGCTTTTGCAATCCGACGCCAGATCTCCCCGGGCGGCCCCTTTTACGCTTTTTCCGCAAAGGGTACTAAACCTTCTCGGAATGGACCGAGGTTTGTCTAGTGGCCTTGGTATACCACCCGTAGACCACCGGGCAAGTTTTGGGTCATTTGGAGCTCGTTTGGTACTCCAACGGTTAACCGCACTCTCGCAAAGGCCTCTTTTAAGATACAGCCCAATAACCCATCTAAGTCACTTCCATGCTCTCCGTCGTTCGATCACGATCGTGTGGGCGAAAACTACACCTCATTTGGACTCTCCTAGCTCCCTCTATGCCTATTTAAGCAACTCCCCCGTCCAAATCCGGGTCTTCTTCCCCGAAACCCTAAAATTAGCCCTCACACATCGACGCTTCCGCTGGGCTGGGCCGATTTAAAATCGCCGCCGCCACCGCCCAACCAGCGTACACGTGCCGCCGCCTCCGCCGCGCAGCCACCGCAGGCAAGAAACCCTCCAACCCGTTGGGCCTTGCGCCCCGCCGCCCGGCCGACCGGCTCAAGCCGCCCGCCGGCCGGCCGTCGCGCCCGCCGCCTCGGCCGCCTCGCCGCCAGCGGCCTCCCTCCGCCGCCGCCGGACCTCGCCCGCCCCCGCCGGCCGCCTCCTCCCACTCCGGCGCCGCCACTCCGCCTCGCCCGATCCGGATCGGCCGGATCCCGATCGGGACCGAGCCCGTTGACTTCTCCCCCCTCTTATTTCTTCTAAGTTTTTCCATCCAATGATATTTTGTGTCATTTTCTTCATGCTATATCTTTGCATCTGTAGCTCCATTTTGCGCGTATAATATATCAAAGTGTTTGTCTCGTAGTGTAGATCATTTCATCTCATTGAATCATTTTCATTTGAGCCCATCTTGATGCCCGAAATGCTGTTAGAATAGGGCTATGTGATGTTAGTTTCTGTTTCTTAACAGAACTTGCACTTTTGTTATTTTTGCCATGATTAATGTGTGCACCCTATGAATTTGAGTCCTACATGTGTTTTGTAACATGCCATTCCATATTTCCAGGGGTGTATGCCATGTAATTTTGTGATCTATGTGGTGACTAGCACAAGCATGCAAAGTAGGTGTCCTGATGTTGCTGTTTCCAGCTCTGTTTTGCTGATATTTTGATGCCATGTTAACTTGATGCTACCGAGAGATCCATGCATATTTTGAGATACTTCAGTAAGGATGTTTTGTTAAACATTTCTTTCTCTATCCAGCCCTGTCCTTGTTTGCAATTATGGAGTACCATAGCTTGAGTGAATCGAGCTCTACTTTTGCTATCAAATGTTTCCTGGCAGATTGTTTACATGTTATTCAATTTTGCCAAGGTTGTTGTGGTTGATCCATGTATGCTATGTTATTGTTCTTGTCATGTATATATTCTATGCCATGTCTTCTTGATGTATGTATGCTTAGTTTATCATTTAAGAATCTGTAGTGAATGCATTGAGCTTGTAAACATGCCTACTTGTTATCAGTTTTTGACATGCCATGTTGCTGAATCTGTTAACGAAACTTTCAATATTGACATGGGTGTTACTATATTTTCTGATCCTTTTAGGCTTATGGTCAGTAAGGGACTTTTGTTCTACGCTTTGAGTAGATTCATGCCATGCCTTGTTTTGCTATTTTAAGTTCCTGTAGAATGTAGTTTTCTTGCTCTGAACATTGCAACCTGATGCTGTTTTTGCCATGTCCAGCCTGTTATTTTGTGCACTTTTGCCATGCTTGTTTGAACCTGTTATGATGTGATTTAGCCGAAGCTCAGTGCTCATCTTTTGTCAAGCATCTTGTGTAGATCACTGTCATATACTTTGTTGATACGTTTGGGTAAAGTAGCTTAATTTCTTGTTGCTTGCTAAGTGGCATCATGCTGTTAATGGCAGATTTGTGCCATTCTTGTTTTGCTTGTCATTTCCAAACCGTGCACCCGATTCCGGTGATCTTTATATCGATTTCAACCGAAATCATCTCATCTTTCCAGTGGCATACTTGGTTTGCCAAGTTGATGCCTGGTTCATCATTTTCCTTTCGAGCGCTTTATACGCATTGCATATCACATCCCGCATATCATGCCATGTTTTGCATCATGTTGATTGTGCATTGCACCGTGATTTATTGTGGTTCCTTTGTTTGTGTTGTTGCTTTGGGTAGATCCGGGAGACGAGTACGTGAACGAGGAACCTGTTGATAACGCCACGAGGATCAAGCTTTCGACAACTCGAGAACATTGCGTGCAAGATGACCATACCCTCGAAATCACTTCTATCTTTGCTATGCTAGTTGCTCGCTCTTTTGCTATGCCTATGCTGCGATGCCTACCACTTGCTATACCATGCCACCCATATTGCCATGTCAGCCCCTAACCATCCTTTCCTAGCAAACCGTCGATTGGCTATGTTACCGCTTTGCTCGGCCCTCTTATAGCGTTGCTAGTTGCAGGTGAAGATGAAGTTTGTTCCTTTTGGAACATGGAGATGTTGTTCCTTGTTGGAACATGTTTACTTGTTGGGGATATCACAATATATCTGCTATAATTAATGCATCCATATGCTTGGTAAAGGGTGGAAGGCTCGGCCTTATGCCTGGTGTTTTGTTCCACTCTTGCCACCCTAGTTTCCGTCATACCGGTGTTATGTTCCTTGATTTCGCGTTCCTTACACGGTTGGGTGATTTATGGGACCCCTTGACAGTTCGCTTTGAATAAGACTCGCCCAAAGAAGGCCCAACTTTGGTTTTACCATTTGCCACCTAAGCCTTTTTCCCCGGGTTTTCGCGAGCCCGAGGGTCATCTTATTTTAAACCCCGCCAATGCTCCTCCGAGTGTTGGTCCAAACTAGAGCACCGTATGGACCATTCCCGGGCAACTTGGATTACGCCGGTTCCTCAGACGCTTCGCTTATCCGGTGTGCCACGAGAACGAGATATGTGCAGCTCCTATCGGGATTTGTCGGCACAATCGGGCGGCTTTTGCTGGTCTTGTTTTATTGCTTTGTCGAAATGTCTTGTAGTCCGGGATTCCGAGATTGATCGGGTCTTCCCGTAGAAGGAATATCCTTCGTTGACCGTGAGAGCTTATAATGGGCTGTTGGGACACCCTGCAGGGTAATATCTTTCAAAGCCGTGCCCATGTTATGAGGCAGATGGGAATTTGTTAATGTCCGGTTGTAGAAAAACCGAAGTTGACCTCAACTAAAAATACACATCAATCAAGTGTGTAACCGTGATGGTCTCTTCTCGGTGGAGTCCGGGAAGTGAACACGGTGTTGGAATTATGTCCGACGTAAGTAGTTCAGATCACTTCTTGATCGCTACTAGCTTCACGACCGTGCTTTGCTCCTCTTCTCGCTCTCTTTGCGAAGTAGCCACCATATATGCTAGTCGCTTGTTGCAGCTCCACTTTACTACTCTGTCCTTCCTATAAGCTTAAATAGTCTTGATCTCGGGTGTGAGATTGCTGAGTCCCCGTGGCTCATGTGATACTTCCAAAAACAGTTGCAGTGTTCCGACGATGCCAAGACACGTGACTCAACCGAGCTCAAGTGAGAGTTCGACGAGGAACGTGGTCGTTACTATGTGTCTTTTCCCGATGATCGTGAGTGGTGCCCAGTTGGGACGATCGGGGATCCGTGTAGCATTTGGGGTATCTTCTTTTATTTTGGTTCCGTAGTCGCACCTTGAGTGTACTCTGAATGATGGATGTTTATTTATGTATTGTGTGAAGTGGCGATCGTAAGCCAACTATGTATCTCTTTCCTTATTTATTACATGGGTTGTGTGAAGATTACCTCACTTGCGACATTGCTTTCAATGCGGTTATGCCTCTAAGTCGTGCCTCGACACGTGGGAGATATAGCCGCATCGGGCGCTATAAGTTGGTAATCGAGCCTTCCCGACTTAGGAGCCCCTACTTGATTGTCTCATGGCGTTGTTGAGTCTAGAATGGAAAATGTTTTGAGTCTTAGGATTATATATATCGGAGAGTAGGATTCTTTTTACTCCCCAGTCCCTTCTGCCGCCTGGTGAGGTATCCCGACGTAGTGTTTTGACTCTTCTCTCCTCAAATTTCACTAAAAAATTTTAGGATCACGTGGGTATCTTGGAATCGTTCGATGGTTTTGTGACGAGAACATTGTTCTTGGTGCCTCCCGACATTTAGGGGTTGTGGCAGTGTCCCGGGAGTTGAGCTCCGAGGTGTTGTCGCCACAATTTTATCGTTGCAGTTCGAATACTCGAGTTTTGCCGACATCGAAATCTCTTTTCTGCAGCTTGTTGGTGAGATAACCCCGATAGCCCAAAGATCGAGGCGAAAAGGGAGTATTGCCATGACTTGTATAACGGATGTTTTCAAGGTCGAGGTACACGATTTCCGAGGATTTCTTGGTTATGTGTTGACGGATGGATACAAATTGGATCTAGGTATTGTTAGTTTGGGTGATATATTTTGTGTCCCCTGTATCCCCAACACCTGATTGCATAACCATAAAGTTTCGGTAGTTTATAAGTGGGAATTCAAGTATCTCATAGGATATCTTTCCAACACACACATGATACGATATGGGATCTATCATATGTTTGTTTCCGGCTTATTCTGCAAGCCAAATCCTTTGTTTTTGTTCCGCTTTTGTGGTATTCGAGTTGCTTCAATGTCAAGTGTTGATTCCATACCTTTCCTAAATGGTGTTCTCATATTTCTATGTGAATACTAATCCTTCTTGATCATCGAGTTTGTCATCTCAATTTCTTCTCACCGGTGCGCTTCTCTTCAAGATGATCCCATCATTCTCCCCATTCACGAGATCAATTCTCGCTTCTTTGCAACGGCGCTTGCTTCATCCGTCCCAAGTTGTCTTTGTTTTCCCCGCCTCCCACCCTTTTCGTCAAGGACTCATATATCCCTAACCAAGTACCCATTTTATTGCTGTGAAGTCTCTTCATTCTTTTCCTCAATGCGCTTATCCGGTGATTCTCATGAAGATGCTAAAGGAAGCTTCGAGTTTATTATTCTTCGTTCTTTTCTTTTCCGGTGGATTTAGTTCAAGATTTCGGTGTTGATCTTATCCCTTTTCCTCTTTTCACAATGCTTTCTCATGCCGGTGTATCTCGTAATCATTCACTTCTTGCTATTCATTTGGTTGGGAGTGTTGAAGATATCTCAGAAGATTCGTGTTTCCATTCTTAATCCGTTCAAGTTATTTCGAGTTGTTATCCTCTTGAGCCATTTAATTCAACCGGTGCAATCTCTCTTTTCAAACAATTGTTCAACGGTGGTTCTTTTGAGTGGGCCCTAACCCACAGGTCTTTTCCCAGGATCTTACCTGACTCTTCTATTTTCACGGAGCTTCTAAAATTCTTTTCAAAGTTTGACGTAAGTATGAATTTCATCACCATATGCCTTTGTCCAAGATCTTCCAAATTCTTTTCATTGTTAGCTCAACCTTTCTAATTTTCATCCCGGAGTATCTCAACAATTCATGCTGGTGTTTCTCTTCGTCATTCTCAACATTGAAGACCAAAGAAGAGTTTCCCTCAAATCTTGCTCCATTCTCTTCAAGATTCATGATTCTAGCTTGATGCCATCCTCTCATAATTGTTTTAGATTGTGAGAATTCTTTTCGCCCATCCGGAGCAATTCAGAAATCTTTTCAGTTTGATTCTCCAGAGCCATCATCTCAGAATTATTCATTCCAGCTTTTCACTCTCGTTCTCCAAATCATACCGGTGCATCATTCAAGTATTATCTAATCAGCTCGGGATCTCTGCGTTCACTTGTATCTAAATTCTCTCAAGTATCTTGGTTCATTTTCTAATTCTTCCCAGTGTTTCTTTATCTTTTCTTTGTTCAATTTCAATTCTTACGGTGGTTCGTTCAAGATTTCACTTCCTTCTTTATCATATCAATTCATTTGTTGTTTCCAAATCCCACCGGTGGTTCCATCAATACCTTCTCAAGTTTGCGCTTATATCTCTATCTGTAATCATCTTTCAACGAGAATAAGTAGTATGCCAAATCCGTTGCTTGTCATCAATTTAAATTGGTGAAGGATACGCATAACATAATTCTTATTTTTGTTTCATCCAAGTGATTAATCCTTTCCTTCGGAGTTTGTTCAGAGGAATAAATTCTTGGCTTCTTGTTGTTCATCTTTCTTCCGGAGTTCCAAGTTTTTCCGATTATCTCGTCATAAGCTCCATCTAAACCATCGCAAGGCTTCACCTTGTGTTTTCAACTTCTCTTTCTTTTTATCATCCTTTCATTACCGGAGTTCTTCATGGAGGCTCTACATGGTGGTTCGTCAAGGATTCCTTTCATTCTTCAATTGTTCTTCAAGTTTTTCTCTCGGAGTTAAGATCCGTCAAGCCATACTTGAAAATAAACATGGTGCTCAACACATGTTTTGTTTTGAGGAGTTCAAGCATTCTTCATCTTGCATTCAAGTGCAATTCTTTCGACCTTATCTTTTGAGGTGGTGTTATGTCATTTTGACAGTTTCATTCATGTTTCATGATTCACTTGTTGTCAAGAATGGGATATTTTAAATCCACCAATCTCTTCGTTGGAGTCATCTTGTGTCATGTTTCACCTAAAGCCTTCCCTAAGGAATGTTGCTATTTGTGGTGCTTGTCAATGATCCAAGTTATCTCTTTATCATCTTGATGAAGAAGTGTTCATCACTTCGTCGATCTAAAGCAAGAAATTGTTTCCTTTAGTGGTCGGTTGTCACCTCATAATGTTGAGATGTTTCCATAAGCCCACTACAAACTTATTCTTCTTGTTGTTGATTTTCCAACAACTCCGTTCAATCCTTCTTCTAAGGTTGCTTTCAGTTTCATTCGTGGCACAAGTTGTCATTTCCTTCTACGTCCCTTTATCCCAACGGTCTAACTTATATTCTTTCGTTACGGAGATATTGTGATGTTGTGCTCTTTACCCATCACCTCGTTTTGTGAGGATCGTGTTCTTTTCTTGCTTATCCATTTAACCGGAGTGTTGTATCATCTCTTCAATATCTTTTCATCTCATCAAGTTTTCTTCTCTTTTCTACCGGAGTGCTGTCCAGATTCTGTCATTCTTGTTCCTTGGCTATCTCATTATACCGAGGTGGTCATATTCTTTTCGTTTGTGAAGCTCTTATTTCCAAGTCTTTCAACCTTCAAGTTCTCGTAATACTCCTTGTTCCTCTTTTCTACCGGATTGTTCGCAATCTCCTTCGTCTTTGTTGTACTCTTTCTTTTAAATTGCTCAACCTCTCAAGGTTCGTGGTTTCACTCGTTCGTCAAAGAAGCAACTTAGTTTACCTCCTCTCTTCCTCTTCCTTTTCCCTCCGGTGCCATCCTAGATCTCGGGACGAGATCCTCTCGTAGTGGTGGAGTGTTGTAACACCCCGGAAGTAACTTTCCATATTTGTAACTCCAACTCTTGCCATTTTCGGCATTGTGATATGATATTCCCTCCGTGGTTGGGTTTTTCTTCATTTTGCTTTTGTCCATGTCATGCATTTTTTTATCATGTCATCATGTGCATCGCATTTGCATACGTGTTCGTCTCATGATTCCGAGCATTTTTCCGTTGTCCGCTTTTGCAATCCGACGCCAGATTCTCCCCCGGCGCCCTTTTTACGCTTTTTCCGTAAAGCGGGTACTAAACCTTCTCGGAATGGACCGAGGTTTGTCTAGTGGCCTTGGTATACCACCAGAGACCACCGGGCAAGTTTCGGGTCATTTGGAGCTCGCTTTGGTACTCCAACGGTTAATCGTGACTCTCGCAAAGGCCTCTTTTAAGTTACAGCCCAATAACCCATCTAAGTCACTTCCATGCTCTCCGGCTGCTCGATCACGATCGTAGGGCGAAAACTACACCTCATTTGGACTCTCCTAGCTCCCTCTATGCCTATTTAAGCAACTCCCCGTCCAAATCCGGGTCTTCTTCCCCCGAAACCCTAAAACTTCGTCCCCGCGCCACCGGACGCGTCCGCCGCCGCCGGACGAAAATCGCCGCCGCCCCTCGCCCAACCAGCGCGTGCCACGTGGCCCGCCACGCCTCCGCCGCCCAGCGGCCACGCAGACGGGCCCTCGAACCCGCCCCAGGCCGCCCAGCCGCCGGCCGCCAGCTCGGCCGCCTGCCGTCGCCGCGCCTCCCCGCCGCCTCGGCCGCCTCCGCCGCGGCCTCCTCCGCCGCCGCGGACCTCGCCCGCCGGCCGCCTCCTCCCACTCCGGCGCCGCCACTCCGCCTCGCCCGATCCGGATCGGCCGGATCCCGATCGGGACCGAGCCCGTTGACTTCTCCCCCCTCTCTTATTTCTTCCAAGTTTTTCCATCCAATGATATTTTGTGTCATTTTCTTCATGCTATATCTTTGCATCTGTAGCTCCATTTTGCGCGTATAATATATCAAAATGTTTGTCTCGTAGTGTAAATCATTTCATCTCATTGAATCATTTTCATTTGAGCTCATCTTGATGCCCGAAATGCTGTTAGAAGAGGGCTATGTGATGTTAGTTTCTGTTTCTTAACAGAACTTGCACTTTTGTTATTTTTGCCATGATTAATGTGTGCACCCTATGAATTTGAGTCCTACCTGTGTTTTGTAATATGCCATGCCATATTTCCAGGGGTGTATGCCATGTACTTTTTGTGATCTATGTGGTGACTAGCACAAGCATGCAAAGTAGGTGTCCTGATGTTGCTGTTTCCAGCTCTGTTTTGCTGATATTTTGATGCCATGTTAACTTGATGCTACCGAGAGATCCATGCATATTTTGAGATACTTCAGTAAGGATGTTTTGTTAAACATTTCTTTCTCTATTCATCCCTGTCCTTGTTTGCAATTATGGAGTACCATAGCTTGAGTGAATCGAGCTCTACTTTTGCTATCAAATGTTTCCTGGCAGATTGTTTACATGTTATTCAATTTTGCCAAGGTTGTTGTGGTTGATCCATGTATGCTATGTTATTGTTCTTGCCATGTATGTATTCTATGCCATGTCTTCTTGATGTATGTATGCTTAGTTTATCATTTAAGGATCTGTAGTGAATGCATTGAGCTTGTAAACATGCCTACTATATTTTCAATATTGACATGCCATGTTGCCATGTTGCTGAATCTGTTAACGAAACTTTCAATATTGACATGGGTGTTACTATATTTTCTGATCCTTTTTGGCTTATGGTCAGTAAGGTACTTTTGTTCTATGCTTGGAGTAGATTCATGCCATGCCTTGTTTTACTATTTTAAGTTCCTGTAGAATGTATTTTTCTTGCTCTGAACATTGCAACCTGATGCTGTTTTTGCCATGTCCAGCCTGTTATTTTGTGCACTTTTGCCATGCTTGTTTGAACCTGTTATGATATGATTTAGCCGAAGCTCAGTGCTCATCTTTTGTCAAGCATCTTGTGTAGATCACTGCCATATACTTTGTTGATACGTTTGGGTAAAGTAGCTTAATTTCTTGTTGCTTGCTAAGTGGCATCATGCTGTTAATGGCAGATTTGTGCCATTCTTGTTTTGCTTGTCATTTCCAAACCGTGCATCCGATTCCGGTGATCTTTATATCGATTTCAACCGAAATCATCTCATCTGTCCAGTGGCATACTTGGTTTGCCAAGTTGATGCCTGGTTCATCATTTTCCTTTCGAGCGCACATACGCATTGCATATCACATCCCGCATATCATGCCATGTTTTGCATCATGTTGATTGTGCATTGCACCGTGATTTATTGTGGTTCCTTTGTTTGTGTTGTTCCTTTGGGTAGAGCCGGGAGACGAGTACGTGAACGAGGAACCTGTTGATAACGCTTACGAGGATCAAGCTTTCGACAACTCTGAGAACATTGCAGGCAAGATGACCATACCCTCGAAATCACTTCTATCTTTGCTATGCTAGTTGCTCGCTCTTTTGCTATGCTATGCTACTTGCTCGCTCTTTTGCTACCACTTGCTATACCATGCCACCCATATTGCCATGTCAGCCCCTAACCATCCTTTCCTAGCAAACCGTCGATTGGCTATGTTACCGCTTTGCTCAGCCCCTCTTATAGCGTTGCTAGTTACAGGTGAAGATGAAGTTTGTTCCTTTTGGAACATGGAGATGTTGTTCCTTGTTGGAACATGTTTACTTGTTGGGGATATCACAATATATCTGCTATAATTAATGCATCCATATACTTGGTAAAGGGTGGAAGGCCTGCCCTTATGCCCGGTGTTTTGTTCCACTCTTGCCACCCTAGTTTCCGTCATACCGGTGTTATGTTCCTTGATTTCGCGTTCCTTACACGGTTGGGTGATTTATGGGACCCCTTGACAGTTCGCTTTGAATAAGACTCGCCCAAAGAAGGCCCAACTTTGGTTTTACCATTTGCCACCTAAGCCTTTTTCCCCGGTTTTCGCGAGCCCGAGGGTCATCTTATTTTAAACCCCGGCCAATGCTCCTCCGAGTGTTGGCCCAAACTAGAGCACCGGCGGGACCATTCCTGGGCAACTTGGATTACGTCGGTTCCTCAGACGCTTCGCTTATCCGGTGGGCCCCGAGAACGAGATATGTGCAACTCCTATCGGGATTTGTCGGCACAATCGGGCGGCTTTGCTGGTCTTGTTTTATTGCTGTCGAAATGTCTTGTAGTCCGGGATTCCGAGATTGATCGGGTCTTCCACGTAGAAGGAATATCCTTCGTTGACCGTGAGAGCTTATAATGGGCTAAGTTGGGACACCCCTGCAGGGTAATATCTTTCGAAAGCCGTGCCCGCGGTTATGAGGCAGATGGGAATTTGTTAATGTCCGGTTGTAGAAAAACCCGAAGTTGACCTCAACTAAAAATACACATCAACCGCGTGTGTAACCGTGATGGTCTCTTCTCGGTGGAGTCCGGGAAGTGAACACGGTGTTGGAGTTATGTCTGACGTAAGTAGTTCAGGATCACTTCTTGATCGCTACTAGCTTCACGACCGTGCTTTGCTCCTCTTCTCGCTCTCTTTTGCGAAGTAGCCACCATATATTCTAGTCGCTTGTTGCAGCTCCACTTTACTACTCTGTCCTTCCTATAAGCTTAAATAGTCTTGATCTCGCGGGTGTGAGATTGCTGAGTCCCCGTGACTCATGATACTTCCAAAACAGTTGCAGGTTCCGACGATGCCAAGACAGGTGACTCAACCGAGCTCAAGTGGGAGTTCGACGAGGAACGTGGTCGTTACTTATGTGTCTTTTCCTGATGATCAGTGAGTGGTGCCCAATTGGGACGATCGGGGATCCGTGTAGCATTTGGGGTATCTTCTTTTATTTTGGTTCCGTAGTCGGACCTTGAGTGTACTCTGAATGATGGATGTTTATTTATGTATTGTGTGAAGTGGCATCGTAAGCCAACTATGTATCTCTTTCCCTTATTTATTACATGGGTTGTGTGAAGATTACCTCACTTGCGACATTGCTTTCAATGCGGTTATGCCTCTAAGTCGTGCCTCGACACATGGGAGATATAGCCGCATCGGGGGCGTTACAGCTAGTCTACATGAACTCATTTCACTAGATTCAACCAACTTAGTGCAAAATAGATAAATAGCCACTCAATTGCTTATGGTTGTTAAAAGCATATGCCAGGATGAAGCAGTTTGCTGATAAAAAAAGAATTTCTGGTGGGTATAATGGTCTACTTAAAGCTTTAACCTTATAGGCATACTTTCGTGAGCATTCACAGACATTTGAAACTACACAAGTTCTATCGCTCATTCAGAAGACTAAAGAAAATTGGAAACTCTTCTCACAAACTGTTGTTGCCAGAAGGTTGTAAACTACACCCTACTTTTCATGTGAGTCAACTAAAGCAATACATTGGCCCCGAAGTGATTTCTACTCTACCTACCTTTGGTTGATGATCAAGGACACATCATAATTGAGCCAGAAGCGATCTTAGTAAGAAAACTCATTCCAAGTCCACAAGGAGATTTCAGTGTACCGGTAGTGGTAGTGCAATGGTTGGTGCAATTGGTTAATGTGCCAACTAAGGAGGCAACATGAAAGGATTCTGCTTTTATCTAGAAGATTTTTCCTGCTTTCCAATCTTAAGGACAAGTATGATCTTTAGAGGGGGGAGGGGGGTATCGTCACACACATACCTGCATCTACACTATGAAGATCTTCTTCAGTTAGGTGTTCACTATACGGAAAGCTCTTTGTACCAAGTTGTAATCGGGCACTACTTCCCCATTTTCAAGCTATAGAACCCTAGCTAGTTTCCTCTTAACCCGGGGCTTAGTTCTTGCAATCCGACTATGAATTTGCATTATTTCCACTTCTGATCATGACAATGGGACAGGAACGGATGAGAGATCTTTAATTTGTCTACATTGTGATGGGCAAGTGCAAAAGGCCGATAACAACCACCCCGGCCCTGATCCTGATCCGAAGGGAAATGCATCCATGGTTCTCAGATTGAACTACACCGCACGGCCTACGGGTTTACGATGCGCAGGTCTGTCAGATTGGGAATCGAAGATTGCAAGCCAAAATGCAATCGCCAAGAAAGATAGAGAAAAAAAATTCCTTCAGATCCCAAACAGCGTCGTGTCTGCAGTGCACAGCTAACCGGGCGCTCGAAAACGCGGGCGGCAAGCCAACGAATTTCGCGGCCGCGTGTGGTGTGTGCCACCCTAACTCGGATTGTCGATCTGTGGATCCTCGCCTAGGTCTAGAGCGTAATTTCGACTCGAATTTGAATCCAACTCCAATCGAGGTCTCTATTCCCACCCGAATCTCGTCGATCGATCCATCCGCTCGCCACCCACCTCCCCTCCTCCGTCGATCCCCTGCTCCCATCGCCCTCGCCTCCACCGCGCGCGCGTCCCCCTCTCCAGCAACCGGTTGTTCGTCCGTCGGGCTAGCGCGATGGCCGCTCGCAAGCGGCCTGCCGCAGTCCTCGACGCCGCCACGCCACCACGACGGCGCCTCAACAATCGCCGGCTTGCTGCAAGAGGAGCCGCACCAGAATCAGGAGCACCGCGAGTACGAGGAGGAGACCCGCCTCGGCGAGGGCGGCTTCGCTGCGTCCTCCTGGCGCGCCACCGCGACACCCGCAAGATCGTCGCCATCAAGTACCTCTACTGGCCGGACGGGTCCCAGCAGCCCCCAACGCCGCCGAAGCTTCTGCGGGAGGCCCGATTCCTCGAGGCTCGCGACGGGAACCCGTGACGTCGTCGGCTTCGAGGGCCTGGTGCGCGACCCGACAACGGCGCGCCTTCGGCCTCGTCATGGAGTACGTCGGCGCGCCGAGCCTCCACAAGTTCCTGCGCAACAGGCGCAGCGGTCAGCCGCTCCCGGAGTCCACCGTGCGCGCCATCATGTGGAAGCTCCTCGCCGGTGCCAGGACGATGCACGACCGCCACGTCGTCCACCGCGACATCAAGCCCGGGAACATCCTCGTCGGCCAAGACGGGGAGCTCGTCAAAATCTGCGACTTTGGGCTGGCGATCTCCATGTCCGAGCTGCCGCCGTACAACCAGGCCGGCACGCCGTTCTACGTGGCGCCCGAGGTGCTCCTGGGGAAGCGGGACTACGACGCGCTCGTGGACACGTGGTCTATCGGCTGCGTCATGGCCGAGATGCTCACCGGTAAGACGCTGTTCCTCGGCGATGATGATGACGACGCCGCAGACAATGAGATCGTCCAGCTCTGGAGCATCTTCCGCTTGCTCGGGATGCCGGACGAGAGGACGTGGCCGGGGTTCACGTCGCTGCCGCTCACCCAAAAGGCGCTGAAACTGCTACCGCGGGGGCACAAACACAACAAGCTGCGAGATCTGTTCCCTGAAGAGAAGCTGTCCGAGCATGGATTCCAGGTGTTGCAAGGCCTTCTCACGTGCAACCCCAACCAGCGACTGACGGCGGCCGCCGCGCTCAAGCACCGATGGTTTGCTGCTCCTCGTCCAGCCGCCGCCGCCGCCGCTCCAAAGGTCGAAAAGAAGGCACCAAGGATCAAGTTCGTCCCGCCGGCCATGCCGCAGAAGAATCTACTCAAAATTCCACTCGCCGTGTGGAACGCAGCTCAACGAGTCTAGTTAAACTCTCCAGATTTAGCTGTGCTTGGATGAGCCATCTATGTAAATGCAACTAGGATAAATTCTCTTGATGTAACTGTGCTTGAAGTGGATGAGCCATCTATGAGCCATCAAGCAGAACTTGATTGCCGGATCGCCCATTAGTGTTGGCCTGCTTTTCTGAATTGTATGTGCCATTATGCACACGTTCAGAGAATCAGAGATGTGTAAATTGTGACGTAGTGTTGATAGATCCATCAGAGTGCTGTTGTTTACAGATGCTCAGTTGTTATTGAGTTAATAGTGCTCCATTTGTGCATTCTTTTTCCAAAATCCTGAATTGATGATAAATATGTAGTGCAAATGTTCTAAGCAACAGAAATGTGGAGTGATGGATGAATTGATGGTTAAAATGTCCTGCTAGCTGGTGCAGATTTCATGAGTACTTATAACTTTAATAATGGTACTAGTACAGCAATTGGACTTGTTCTTGTACCTCAGTGTATGTGTTTCCACCATCTTTTCATATGCAAATTTTTGTACTGTGAAATATTACCTCCGTTAGAAAATAAGTGGCGTGGTTTTAGTTCAATATTTGAACTAAACCACACCACTTATTTTTGAACGGGGGGAGTTGATAGGAAAAGGAAGTATGTCATGTATTTTCTTTTAAGTAAGCTACACATGGTAGTAACTAACGCTCTTATATTTGTTTACGGAGGGAGTACTTGTCGGATTTTTGACACATCAAACTGTGGAAGATGACCTACAGAGGGAATGAAATTCAAGAACTTGGTTCCTTTCAGTTCAGTCATGTTCGTAGATAGAGCCAATATGGCTGCCCATGTGTGTCTGCGTGAAGCCCCAGTCTCATTGGTGCATGAATGATCAGAAGTTCAGAATACAATCATCAGAAAAGTAAGTTCCAAGATAAAAACTACAAATATCAAAGTAGCATGGAAGAAGGCATCCTTTTCCCCAATTGTTCCTCTCCAAACCTTAGGAGAGGCAATTCATGGACGCATCATGCCACCACCTCTCCTCCGCCAACAGTTCGCGATTCCTCCACGGGCTTTGTTGATGTGGGAGTGCAGATAGGTCCATATCTACTGCATGTAGTTGCAGCTTTCCCTGACTTTAGGCTTTTAGATAGGTTTTTGTTGTGCGTCGCTTTGGCCCTTCCGATGGTGGCGGTGGCGGTGCTCAATAAAGTCCCCTTTGGTGGCACCCCATTGTTGGTGGTGGTGGCGCCAGTTCGATGAATAAGGTCCACTCAAGTCTCCCCAACTCGACAGTGCCATTTGTAGCGGCATCGGGTCGAGGGCGTATTTTCTCCTAGGCCATTCCGACACGGCGGCTGCTTCCCTTTGTAGTTTGGTCCTCTGCCTTTGGCTTCATTTCCTTCACGTCGATGTAGCTTCCGGTGCTAGTGTGAGGCCAGCGAAAAATAAGAGGTTTGGTTGCGGCTCTTCCAGTGCGACGGTTTCTTGCTTAAGGCGTTGGTCTGGCGAGATCTGTCCTTGATGACTTCCCATCCGCTATCAACAATGGCAGGCTGGCTCCAGCGTTACAACGACATGCAATGTCGCACCATCGACCCATTCGAGAGGGGGGTGAAGGCGATAGACCCCAAGGTTTTCAATATAATTTTTAATATTTCAGCGTTGTTTGTGTTACTAGTTGGTTAATAGATTTGAGTGCCAAAAAAGTGACAGGTAGAAGCATGGCTACTTAATGTATTTTATTTCTCAAAGGAAACTTAATGTTTTTTATTTAATGAGATGAGGGAAAGATTTGTGCATTCATCATATTCGGCTCCTGCTGTGTAACTAACCTAACTGAGTGATGAGTTTTAGTATTTTTGTTTTACTTTATGAAACGAGACAAAGTATTTTATCTATGTTCCTCGAGCGCTACTAATTATTTTCTGTTGCACTTCTTTTGCATCATTCTGTTAGATTTTAGCAAAATATTTTTTGATAAAGAAAAATATCTTTTTGATTGAGGTTCCAACAATCCTCTTCAAATCAGTCTTTAGTTATTTTCTTCACATTCCTCTGTGTACGTAATATTGACCAATAATATTCTGAATTAATTAGACAAGACAATCTCTATTCTATCTAAGTTGCGAAATATTGTTGCTTTGGTAAATCACAATAATATCATCTCTTGGTCTCCCTCTGCTTATGATCTATAACGCAATTGGGCTTCGCTGTCAAGCCATGATGTATGTAGAAACTAAAGCTAAGAGTGGGGAAGGATGGCATGGAACTACATCTAGCAGCAACACAACATTGTATTGATGTTCACAATACTCCAAAGGGATACATATGGTTGCTCGATCTTCTTGAATTGGAGGAGAAGGAGGTAACTAGAGAAGCAAATCCAAGAACGAAAGGCGAACAATCAACACCAATGCGTAGCCTTTGGATAAGCGCTCTAAAAAAACCTTACTCTTGCAAAAGCAAAGTTTCTACTCGATTGGTTGTTTCAATCCAAATAAACGAAGCGAAAGTTTAAACAAGGGATTTCTATTCTCATACCCTCGGTTCCTTAGTTCTACTCAGATTTGCCCATGGCAACAAACATTCCTCACTTTTCCCCTCCTCACTCGGCTCATTCTCACAATTGCTCAAACGGAGCCTTGACGTCTGGTCAAAGAAGTTCACCGTTACCTATAGCAGTTACTAACGAGTGGGACCTGGGCTCTTATGACAGGTGGGCCGCGACCGCTTATGGCACTTGGGCCGAGGCAGCTTCTGACGAGTGGGACCTAGTTTTGGGCTATCACTGTCTCTCGCCTAAAATAGCCCGACCCACACGTCCGACCCCCACTTAGCCGCCGCCACCACACAGCCCCCCCTCCCCCCCCCCCTCACGCAGCCGCCGCTGCCGTTGCTCTCGCCACCCACTCCGTCCGTCTTCCTGAGGAGAGCTCTATGACGGAGGTACCTGGTGCATAGCATCGCCCTTTGGCCCATCGATTCGAGGAGCACGAGGCCCTTGGCCATCTGGTAAGTATCAAATCCTAAAAATAGAAAACCCTAGTTTATTCCCAAGTAAATATTCCTAAAAAATCTAGTGAATATGCATAGGATTTGTTGATAGGGCCATTGGATTGAGCGAATTGGAATAATGATTTCACAAATTGTGAACTAATTAGTTAGTTTGAACACCCTCCCCATGTTTCTAGGGTTCAATCAATTATGTTGGCAGGTTAGCAATGGAAAAGTTCTGCGCCGACGATGAGTTCTTGTTGGAAAAGTGCAAAGAGATATGCTCATGGTTTCGAGCCAGAAAGCTCTCGTGATGCATGCGTTGGAACTGATGATGGAAGCGAAGGCGGAGGAGATTGTGTTTGGGTCTAATGTTTACAAGATCCCTAGTCGGCTAAGGCGGTGGAGGAGTCCTCCTCGAATTCGGCTTCTTCATCTTGAATGACAAGTCTTCTAGATCCTCCCTTGTTGAGGACCCACATGCCGGACCGATAGTCGGGGCCGCATAATGCCTCAAGGTGCCTCGGGCCTGGCTGGTGATCCGACATCCCGTCTCGTGAGGCACCCCTGCATTGATCCTTGAGCTTGACTGCTTCTAGGTCGAGGTAGAACTGAGCCCGCTGTTTCTGAAAGAAGGTCGCGATCATAACCGGTTCCCGAAGCATTCTTGAAAAATAAATCTGCACCGCCTTGCCCTCCGAGGCAACAAGTGACGCTTTCTATCAGGCTCTTCCGACCGTCGGGTAAATTGTTCATATATAGTAAAAATAAAATAGAAATGTTCATATATTTGAAGACATGGTTGTCCCTTGTTATATTTTTTTTGCGGGGGTAAAGGGAGTTTATTGCAAATTCAAAGAGTTACAGTCAAGAGGCCATAAATCCTCAATACAAGGTGGAACTGAGCCAAGCCACACAGCCGTAGCCCGCTCAGACCGGCTATAATTGGCCAACCGATCGGCAACTCTATTTTGAAACCGACTAATTTTCTGAGGTACAAACTCCCTACTACCAAAGAGATCCTTAATCTCAAGTACTAACTGGGCATAGGCCGACCTTACCAAAGAAGTGTTCGACAGGCTTGACAGGGAAACCGACGAGTCTGACTGAATATGACAGGTAAGGTGGTATGTTGGATCGCCAACGCCATGCCCTGCATGATTGCATGTAGTTCCACTTCCAAAGAGTCGTTGCAATGAAAAATGAACCGATAAGCAGCAAAGATAATAGCTCCGTCGATGTTCCGAAGTACCATGCCCACTGATGCAGACCCGTCGGACTCCTGGAATGATCTGTCGACCGACAGGGCCACCGAGCCCACCGCAGGAGCCGGCCAAGGAATAGCAAAGATCCGCTTCTTCTCCGGGGATTTGCCAGTACTATTCGGCAGCATCTTCCCTTTAACCATTTCTTCCTCTGAGTACATGCCAGCGAGCTTGATAGACTTGTAATAGCAGTCAAGGAACTCGACCGAAGCCAGGACCGGGGGGATGTCCTTACCATGGGCCAAGTCATTGCATAGCTGCCATATTCTCCAAGTCAACATGATGATCATATCACGGGTATCGCCCGAACAATTGTCCAGCAAGTGTATGAGCCACTCCTTACCATTATGAACTAGAAGATCATCCACTGGGAGTGGCCATCTCCGGCGCATGTTAACCCACAAAATCCGTACATGTGTGCAAGTGATCAACGCATGAAACGTGCTCTCCTCCTCCACACCGCACAGTGGGCAGGTTGATCTTGTTGCGATATGTCTGAAGTTCTTGTATTGCTGCGTGGCCAAAGTGCCTGTTGCCACCTTCCAGGCTGTAATTTTCATCTTCTGGGGAACTTCCGATTGCCAAACACAATTCCACAAGGGTCGTGTACGACACGGGTTCATGCTGGAAGCCCCGCCAGCAAAGGTACAATTGTGATCTTGTGTAGCTAGCTTGTAAGCACTTCTCGCCGTAAACGAACCCCTCCTCTCAGGAAACCAAGAGAGAAAGTCAGCATGTTGGTGCGGTGAGGTTCTGATCTTCAGGATTTGAGCGACATCCATTGGCCAAAAGGCCGCAGCCAAACGGTCCGCGCGCCAGGCCCTATTGCCGTCTAAGAAATCCAAGACATAGTTGAAACGTCATGAACCTTTCGGAGTAATAGGCCGGAATGAGTAGGGCCTTGGGATCCAGGGATCCCGCCATGTTCGGATAGAAGTACTGTTTCCCACGCGCCAGATGACACCTTTTTTCAAAAGCTCGAGACCATGCAGAATTCCCTTCCAAACAGCAGAACCACTGGCAGGAAAGACAGTATCTAAAAGGTGACCGGAGGGATAGTATTTTGCCTTCAAAAACCGAGCACATAAACTGTCCGGCGACTCAAGTAACCTCCAGGCCTGTTTGGCAAGCAAGGCCTGGTTGAAAGCCCTCATGTCTCTAAAACCCATGCCCCCAATGGATTTGGGGAGTCTCAACTTGTCCCAGCTCATCCAAGCCATTTTCTTCTTCCCATTCTCCACCCCCCATCAATACTGACGTATCATACGTGTCAATTCATCACAAATTGATGCCGGGAGTTTAAACACACTCATGACATAAGCTGGAATGGCTTGAGCCACAGATTTAATTAGGATTTCCTTCACCCCCGAGGAGGAGTATTGCTCACTCCAATCAATAAGTCGTTTCCTCAACCGCTCTTGTATTGTTTCAAATTTACCTTTATGCATTCTCCCTTCAGGGACTGGAAGGCCCAAATATTTGGGCTCGAACACCTCCTGAGAAATTTCAAGAATACCCTTGACCTCCTGAGCCACACTTTGCACGCAGTTGTCTGAGAAGAGGATGGAGCACTTCGACGGGTTAATCAATTGGCCAGTCGCCGCCGCATAAGTGTTCAACAAACCCCTAACCAGCCCTGCTTGATGTGCAGACGCGTGGAAGAAAAGGAGTGAATCATCCACAAAAAGGATGTGTGAAATTTCCGGAGCACTTCTACAGATCTTCACACCTCTAAGACCTTCCTCTCTCATTGCCTTATTGATCAAGGAAGATAATGCATTAGCAATGAAAAAGAAAGAGAAAAGGTGATAAAGGATCACCTTGACGAAGCCCCCTGGAAGGAATGAAGGACTCCAATAATTTCCCGTTAAACTTTACTGAATATTTCACCGAGGTCACACACGCCATCACGCGGGAAATCCAATGAGGTGAGAACCCCCACTTGGCCAGCGCCTTCTCCAAAAAAAACAGTCAACACGATCATAGGTCTTTGACAGATCCAACTTGTAAGCACATAAGGCTGGTGCAGTACCCTTGATTGATTGAGTATGATTAATGCATTCGAACGCAATTATCGAGTTGTCAGAAATAAGCCTTCCAGGAATGAAGACACTTTGATTATCATAAATAAGCACAGTAAGAATAGGCCTCAACCTATTCACCATGCATTTAGAGACCACTTTGTAAACTACATTACACAAACTTATTGGCCGAAAATCCCTAAGCTCTTTTGGGTGAGGAACTTTCGGGATAAGCACAGTTGCTGTGTCGTTAACTGCATGAGCCCAGTTGAAAAGAAGTCCTGAACTGCTGCACAAATTTCTTCTTTAACCAATGACCAGTTCCGCTGATAAAACCGAGCCGGAAAACCATCGCAGCCCGGGGCCTTCAAGTGGCCAATCTGGAAGAGAGCGTTAGATATCTCCTCATATGTGTACGCCTTACACAGAGATTCATTCATCGTTGCTGTAACTCGCGGCTCTATACAATCCAGGACCTCACTCGAGCTGAGTGTTGGATCCTTGGTAAAAAATTCCTTAAAGTATGAAGAAGCCATCCTTTCCATGTCGCTCGGGACATTGCACCACGTGCCATCCTCCTTCAAAAGGCGTTGGATATGGTTCCTTCTCGCACGCCAAACTGCCCGCCGGTGGAGGTACTTGGTATTTCGCTCCCCCTCCTTCAACCACGATATACGCGAGCGTTGGAGCCATAGCATCTCCTCCCGGTAAAGCAATTCATCTAGCTGTTGCATCTTACAGCGGATCTGCGCTCTGTCCGAACCGGCTAACTGGAGGTCAGCTAGCTGTTGACGCAGATTCTCAATTTCCTTCAACACATTCCCAAAATTTGCCTTGCTCCACTGTTTGAGCTCTTTCATGACTTCGCCAAGGGACGTGGCCACCGCACCCAGTTTGCCCGCTGGTCTATGTTTGGCCCAGGCCGCGGCAATGACCCCGGGAAGTGCGTGGTCGCGTTCCCACATTATTTCATAGCGAGAAGCAGGAGCCCGGCGCCGCTGCTCCTGTACTCCCTTGTTATATTTTCATATATGTATTGAAAACGTTTATGTACTTTAAAAATTGTTTGTGTATTTAGACAATTTATTTTTGGAAAACTGTAAAATAATTCATGTTTTTTTAGAAAATGCCAGGTTTAGAAAAACATTCGTGTATTGTAAAAATAATTAAAAAGGGAAACATGGGAAAAACCAACTAAAAACCGATGGAGAAAAAGAAAAATCAACATGAAATTAATGGGAAAAGGAAAGAAAATCGACAAAAAAACACAATAGGAAAAGGAGCCTGGAATAAGGCTTTCATCGGCAAATACTGTAGCTCCATCTGAAGAAAGCATAAATAGGCTAACAACTAGCACGCATTAATTAAAACCACAACGCTAGCCGCCGCCGCCTCCTCCAAGAAAAGTTAGGGTTCGTGCCTCTCGTCGGCTCCGCTGCAGGTCCGCCTCGTCTCCGGTGGCCCTAGGGCCATGGGGGCGTGGTGGATCCTGGCAAGGGCCGGCGGGAGGGCTCCGTTGTTAGTCGTTCCTTTAAAATTTGTTAGGGTTTGTGTCCTACTCAGAAAGATGAGACGGTGGCGGCTCCCTGAAGATGGAATAAAGGTCTCCCCGCCTAGTCCCCGTTCCGGTGATGCGTCTAGCATCGTTGGTGGGCGTGTGGAGGTGTGTCTCCGGCGGATCTATCCTCGGTGGATTTGCTCGGATCTGGTTGTGGTTCGTCTATGTTCGTGTGTCTTCATGTTGGATCCTTTCGATCTACTTTATTCTTCATCAGCGGTGGTTGCTGTTCTGGTGCGCTGGTCCTACGGGGCCTTAGCATGACGACTTCCCGACTGTCTACTACAACAAGTTGTGCCCGACTCCGGCAAGGGAGGGGTGATGACGGCGGCGCGCCTTCGGCTCGTTTCAGTGATTGTAATCGTCGCTAGATGGTCTACGGATCTGGATGTAATTTTTATTATTTCTAGTGTTCGTTGTACTGCCGTAATAGAAGATGAATAGATTGAAAGTTTTCTCGCAAAAAAAAACTAGCACGCATTAGCAAGCACATTTTACTCTTTTCTAAAAATATCAAAACTTACACATACTTTATGGAAAAAATTAATCATTTTAAAAGAATATTATGTGTTGCGATATATGGTAAACTGTTCATATATAGCAAAAAGAATGCTCATTATATGGAATGGCGATGTAAAATAATGTTAATGTATGTGAAATAAATATATTCATGTATAAAAAAATGTTCTTGTATTATGAAAAAAATAGGGTATTGATATAAGAAATATTCAGTTTCATCAGGAATTTTCTTTTCCGTTCTTTCCTTTTAATCCGGTTCGAATTGCTAGCTGGCATGTTTGTGTTTACATCACTGTTCAAACAATTTGGCATCCATGTCTAATACTTCAAATATATGCTGATTAAGTTAGCATATTCGCATGTAATCCCTCTGTCCCCAAATAGATGGTGTTGATCAAACAGTCAACTCTTTCTAAGTTTGACCAAATGTATAGAAGAAAATTTCAAAAACTATAGTATTGAATAAATAAATTATGAAAATATATCTAATGATGGATGTATTGATTTGATCTGGAATTGTTTATCTTCGTACTCCAATTTTCTATATATACTTGGTCAAAACTTAGGAAGCATTGACTTTTTGACTGAAGTTATACGCCATTTATGTAGGGCCGGAGGTAGTAACATTTGTACCACCGGCCGAAGCAAAAGTAAAAACTGTAAGTGTAAGCTGAGCTAATCTCAAACTTGTGTGAACATATGTGTGTTGGCACTTTAATAGAGAATATATTACTGTGTGTTGTTTCTTATTTTTAGAAAAAGGGTTTCCCCCGCTTTAGATTATAAAGCAACCATTCGATACAACGAGCTTGCTGGGGCCGTAGCACAAACAAGCCCAAAAGAAAAAGGGAGAGAGAAAGAAAGAGAAATAAATGCCAACGACGGCAGATCGACAAAACAAAGATGGCCGGCAACCGCTGCACCCTCCGGAGAAGTACCACCGCGCTCCTAGCACTCCGAAGCGTCGCGTACCGGGCAGCACCTTCAAGAAGGAATGCGACGACGACGCCACTGCTGCCCGGACAAGTCCAAGGTGATATAGGGTAGAACCCTAACGGCCCGATCTTTCACGTTTGGAGGGGATTCCACGAAGAACACGAGGTGAAAACACGAGGGGAAACACGAGAGAATCACTCAAACCAACAAGATTCGATTACATATGTGCTAGATCCTTGAAACACAAAGAGATACACGATCCACGATCAACAAGGGACGATACATAGGGTAACTGGTTCTTCTCCGTGAGGAGATCTTGAGGGGGTCTTCTCCGAGAGGAGGTCTTGAATCCGCTTGGGGGATCTTCTCCGAAGAGGTCGTGAGCTCCAGGAGAAGGTAACCAAGTGGATGAGCAAAGCTCTCACACAAAAATGAGCTAATCTATTTATAACCCAAGGGGCGAAGGGGTAAGTGAGGGGACGAAACAGGTACACGGGCCTCAGCCCAAGTCATGCATGCAGGCACTGTTCGGATGGTCCGGATGTTGGTCTGGATAATCCGGGCTTCGGGGGTCTGGATGATCCGGGTTGGTGTTCGGATCGTCCGGCTGTGTTGGGGCTGCTGCGGGAGATCCGGATGGCCGGGTCTTGGTCCGGACGTCCGGGGGTGTCCGGATGATCGGGGACTGGGTGTGTTCAGGTGCTGTAGCCGGATGCTCCGGGACTGGGTGTGTTCGGGTGTTGTAGCCGGATCGTCCAGGCCATGGTCCGGATCATCCGGACGGCGGTCCGGATCGTCCGGGCTTCTGCTGACTTTGCCCTTCTTCTTCTCCATCTTCGCGTCCATCTTCTCCTTCCGATCCACCTTGCTCCTTAGCCTCTCCATGGCTATCTCCCAAGTACCTAAGTATGCAAAGTGTCTCCGTTTGAGGTAGTAACCATGTCTCATGTGCATCGAAGTGGCATTGTGAGAGGAGAGATGTCATCTCAGTTTCAAGAGCTCTTGCACGTGCTCGTGTCATGGGTCCACTAGGCACTTGGTGAGACGATGGTAGGTCCATGGGGTTGACCTTGGGTTGCTCCGCATCAACGCCCCCCACCCCCCCCCCCCCCCCCCCCCTTGTGAATGATCCGACCTCGGATCAAAATCTTCATCATCATTGTAGGGCGTGTGATCCTTGACGTTGAAGACGTCGCCCACGGTGTACTTGTCGCTTGGAAGGTCGCTCGTAAGCGTTGTCGCTAGAAGCGTGCATAGCACCTTGAAGGGTCCATCGGCGCGAGGTAGGAGTTTGGACTTGCGTTCGTGGGGGAAGCGGTCCTTGCGAAGGCGTAGCCACACAAGATCTCCAATGTTGAAGATCATGGGTTGCTTGTTGACGTTGAGCTTGGTCGCGAGTCTTTGTACTTGGCGCTCGATGGTGTGCCTTGTATCTTCCTGCATCTTCTTGAGGTGGTTGACTCGGGCACTCGCGTCCATGTTGGTGCGCTCTTGTAGAGGTAGAGGAAGAATTTCCAATGGGGACAACGAGTTGAAACCGTAGACGACCTCGAAGGGGGACTTACCGGTAGTCGAATGTCTTGCACGGTTGTAGGCGTACTCGGCGATGGGTAGGCACTCCTCCCACTCCTTGATGTTCTTCTTGATTAGCACGCGAAGAAGAGTGGAGAGCGTGCGGTTCGTCACCTCCATTTGGCCGTTGGTTTGTGGATGGTATGCCGTGGAGAATAGTAGCTTGATTCCGAGCTTGGTGCATAAGGTCTTCCAAAAGTAACTCAAGAACTTGACGTCGCGGTCCGAGACAATCGTCTTTGGCACTCCATGAAGTCGCAAGATTTCCCTACAAAAAAGATTGGCAACATGTGAAGCATCGTCTATCTTGTTGCAAGGAATGAAATGAGCCATTTTGGAGAATCGGTCCACAACAACAAACAGTGGAATCCTTTTCATTTCTAGTTCTAGGCAAACCAAGCACAAAATCCATGCTAATATCTTCACATGGTTGATATGGAATTGGGAGAGGCATGTAAAGGCCATGATATTGAGCTTTTGACTTAGCTTTGCGACATGTCAAGCATCGGTTGGTCAAGCGATTAACGTCGTGGAACATCTTGGGCCAAAAATAGTTCTTGGAGAGCGTAGCAAGTGTCTTGTCGCATCCAAAGTGTCCCATTAGTCCTCCACCATGAGATTCTTCCAAAAGCAACAAACGAAGAGAAGACTCGGGGATGCAAAGTTTGTTAGCTCTCATAAGATAACCATCCTTGATGTAATATTGTTCCCAAGATGTATGCGTCAAACATTTGGCATAAGGAATTGCAAAAGTAGGATCATGTGCATACAAGTCTTTTATGTGCTCAAAGCCAATGACATTTAATTCAAGTTTGGTAACAAGCATGCATATACGGGAAAGTGCATCCGCCACAACATTTTCTTTGCCCTTTATGTATTTGATGACATATGGGAAAGACTCGATAAATTCACTCCATTTAGCATGACGCTTGTTCAACTTAGTTTGACCCTTAAGATACTTAAGCGTTTCATGGTCGGTATGGATGATAAATTCATGAGGGCAAAGATAATGTTCCCATTCACGCAAAACTCGCACTAAAGCATATAGCTCTTTGTCATATATGGGATAATTGAGTTGCGCGCCGGAAAGTTTCTCACTAAAGTATGCTATGGGGCGCTTCTCTTGCGTTAATACACCTCCTATGCCATTACCACTAGCATCACAATGAATTTCAAAAGGTTTGTCAAAGTTGGGTAAAGCAAGCACATGAGCATGAGTAAGCAAATTCTTAAGCTCATTGAATGCGGTATCCTGGGATGGTCCCCAAACAAAAGGCGCATTCTTCTTGCTCAAAGCATGCAAAGGTGAAGCAATGGTGCTAAAATCCTTCACAAATCGACGGTAGAAACCGGCTAAACCAAGGAAACTACGCACTTGTTGCAAATTCGTTGGTTGTGGCCATGTTTGAATAGCATAGATCTTAGACTCATCAACATGAACACCCTTAGAAGACACAACGAAACCCAAGAAAACAAGCTTATCAACACCAAAAGTGCACTTCTTCATATTAGCAAAAAGACGCTCTTTCCTAAGGGTTTGTAGCACCATTCTAAGGTGTGTGACATGCTCTTTGAGAGATTTGCTAAACACGAGAATATCATCAAAGTAGACGACAACAAAGACACCAATGTAGGGTCGAAAAACAAAGTGCATGAGTCTCATGAAAGTACCGGGTGCTTCTGATAAACCCATAGGCATCACCAACCACTCGTACAAGCCAAATTTAGTTTCGAAAGCGGTTTTACATTCATCACCCTCTTGTATGCGGATTTGATAGTAACCACTTTTAAGATCAATTTTGGAGAAAATAGTGGCACTGCTAAGCTCATCTAGCATATCGTCAAGGCGAGGTATGGGATGCCTATATCTAACGATGATAGCATTGATGGGTCTACAATTGGAACACATGCGAAAAGTACCATCTTGTTTAGGCACAAGTATAACCGGAACGGCACAAGGGCTTAAGCTTTCATGTACATGGTCGTTGTCGATGAGTTGTTGTACTTGCCGTTGGATCTCCTTAGTTTCGTCGGGGTTGACACGGTATGGAGCTTTGTTTGGAAGAGGTGCTCCGGGGATGAGGTCCATTCGGTGTTCAATGCCATGTAGAGGAGGAAGACCGGGAGGTAGCTCATTGGGAAAGACATCCTTGAATTCCTGCAACAAGTTGGAAAACACTAGAGGAAGCGGGTTAGGAGTGTTAGTCGTTGTCACCTCATCTTTGCATATGAGGACATAGTGGATGACACTCTATGGGTTCTCACACACTTCCCTCATCTCACGTTTTGTGGCAAATAGGACTAGGTTTTTCTTTCTTGGCGAAGAGTCGCTCAATTTGGGTTTGTGGCGCTCACTTTCTTTATGGTGGTTCACTCTCTCACTAGACTCTCCACGATGGGTGGCTTGTTTTTCGGCGAGTACTTAGCTTGGAGACATAGGTCGTAGAACATACTCCTTCCCCTTCATCTTGAAGCTTTAGTGGTTTGTACGCCCGTTGTGGATGACACCTCGGTCGAATTGCCATGGCCGTCCAAGAAGGAGGTGGCAAACGGTCATAGGAACAACATCGCACTCCAAAGTGTCCTCGTAGGCTCTGATTTTGAAGGAGACTTGTACCCTATGCTCGACTTGGAGAGTGTCGTTGTCGCTTAGCCATTGAACCTTGTAGAGGTGCGGGTGCTTCGTCTTGACCAATTGGAGCTTGGAGCATAGTTCTTCACTTGCTAAGTTATGAAAACTCCCTCCGTCGATGATGACCTTGACGGACCATCCATTTATGCCTGCCTTGGTGTGTAAGATATGGCATCTTTGGTCCTCATCTTGTTGATGTTGAAGAGTCAATACCTTGGAGACAACGAGAGCAGGACTTGAATCTTCGTCAAAAAATACTTGATCTTCATCTTCGTTCACTTGGCGGTGCATGTCCACTTGATCAATGGCTTCCATCTCTGCTTCACTCATGGAGTCATATGTTCCGTCGTCATTGAGGATCATGGTGCGCTTGTTGGTACACTCATAGGACTTGTGGCCTCGGCCGCCGCATGTGAAGCATTTGAAGGAACTTGTCTTGATGGTCTCATCGGTCGGAGTAGATGAAGAAGCTCTCGGCTTGAAGGTGCTTGTGGTAGGAGGACGACTTGGGGTTGTCGAAGTTTTCTTGTAACTTGACTTGTCGTCGTTGCTTGTAGATGGTTTGGTAGAGGTAGAAGTTGTTGGAGTCGTTGAAGCTTGAGGGTTGGAGAAGCCGTAGGACTTCGATGAAAACTTCGCATATTTGAAGTCATCTTGCACTTGTCGTTCCGCTTTGGTAGCTTGATGCACTAGCTCGATGAGGTTCGAGTATGGTTGGAAGTCGGCGATCTTCTTGATAGGATGATTGAGTCCATTCAAGAAACGTGTCATAGTTTGCTCATCATCTTCCGTGACATTGGCTCGTATCATGGCAATCTTCATTTCCTTGTAGTACTCTTCAACGCTCTTGGTTCCTTGTTTGAGGAGTTGGAGTTTCTTGAAGAGGTCGCGGTTGTAATAGGTGGGCACGAAACGTGCTCTCATGACATCCTTCATTTGCGCCCAAGTAGTGATGGATGGTTCCCCTCTTGCCTCTCGGCGCTCAATGACTTATTCCCACCAAATGAGGACGTAGTCTCGGAATTCGAGGGATGCCATCGCAATATTCTTCTCTTCCTCATAGTTGTGCAAGCGGAAGATTTTGTCGACCTTCAATGCCCATGAAAGATACTCCTCGGGATCATTGCTTCCGCAAAACTTGGGCATGGTGAAATTTAGCTTGCCATAGCGCTTCATTGTGTTGGGGTCGGGGATGATGACGCCCGTGACGAGGAGGATTGTCAACCTCATATTGCTCTTGGCGTGTAGGCTCTCCATAGTCATCATTTTCTTGTTGAACGTGAGGGTCTGGTCGAGCTTGTGGAGGAGCTTGTCGAGCTTGTGGAGGGACTTGAGGATCTTGTCGAGGAGCTTGCGGGGCTTGACGATGCACTTGAGCTTGATAGTTCCTCTCTTGAACTTCTTGGCGAAGCGCTTGTTCTTGTTCGCACGTTTGGCCGTTGCGGTCGGCGAAGGCGCGATCTGTGTCGTGAAGGGCACGTTGGGCTTCAAGTGCTTGCGCTTCACGCCGTTTTTGTTGTTTTCGGAGTGCCTCAGCGTCTTGCTCCTCTTGATGTAGACGCGCGAGCTCCTCTTCTCGTTGACGTTGGCGTTGTCGTTCTTGTGCTTGCGCGAAAGTGGCTTGGTTTTGACGGTGTCGAAGTTCTTGTGCATGAAGTTGCTCTTGAGAGTTGTTGCCGTGTAGAGGATTGCAGTTAGATTGACGATCTTGACGCGCGACACGACGAAGAGTGTTCGATGTCGGTGTACTTGAACCGGAGATAATGCCGTCGGAGTGTCGACTTGAGCAGCTCCGTCTTGAGTAGGACGAAGTGGTAGAAGAGCGGTTGACCAACAAGGCACGAATCTCGTCCATTCTTGCGTCATTCTCTTGTTTGTGTTCGTCAAGCTTGTTGTCGAAGTAGTCTCTTGTACGTTTCTCGGAGAGTCGCAAGTCGGTGGCGAGGTTGTCGATGCGGTCGCTCATTGCTTGTTGCTCTTGATGTAAAGCTCGTTGTGCACCAAAGAGGTGGCTCTTTGTGACGTAGGATGACATATTGTCGTCTTGCTCCAAGAAGAGTGGGTTGGTAGAAGTACTTGGCCTATCCATCATTTCAAGCAATTATGTGAGTGGGAGAAAGAGAAGACCAATACCAAATGTACCTTGACCGAAGTTGAAGGTGGATCAATGATTACTCAAATATGGGACAAGGAAATAGCACAATTGGTACCAATTCTTGTCGGTTCTCACACCTACACAAATAAGAGCTTATGGTGGAGCTTGGTTAGGATGGTGGCACAAAATTTGAAGTGAAAGTAAGCAAGATTCAATAATGTTGGAAAAGATTCGCGAATTCGCAAATGTAACAAGTAGACCAATAGCAATAAGTGGTACATGGAAACACAACGCACGGAGAGATAAATGGGGTCGTGCAACCAAGGAATGAGCCAAAATGTGGTATCCACGAAAATGCTCTTGTTGCACAACACTAGAGAGACGCTAGCACTATTGCACAATAGGTGGATACGAGACTTGTGCACAACCTACTAAGCAAAAATGCAACGACTTCTATCCCAAGTATGCTCTATGTATGGTGTTCCGATGGTATGATCCAAGATGATCGTATATGACAATCTTAATGTAGTATGATGATATGGTTCTTGCTGACAAGCTCTTTGCTTATCTTTTCTCTTTGCTTAAAAGCTTGGTTGGCTCTTTCTCTTTGGAGCTCTTTTCTCATGCAAAACTTCACGAACCAAGATAGCGATTGAGTATGTTGATGACAACCTCGTGACATAAGAGATGATACCAAGATATGCACCACAATGATACGATATGTATGATATTGGAAGTATGATCACTAATGTGCACAAGTGACGTTGCCGGCAATACTCAAAGGCTAGTATCGATGGGTAAGTTACGCAAAATGGGCTATGGGGTGATCAATGTAATGGCAAGGAGTGGACAAAGATGTCGTTGAAGTTACTTTCCTTGCTTACGGGCGAGGTGTCCAAGATGAGAAGTTGTCGATGTCGAGTCCCTTGGCGAAGATGAGTGGCGGTGATGTCGAAGTCGAACCGTTCCTAGTTAGCAGAAACACCTTAGGAAAATGATGAACCACAACTCAAATTCTCAAAACCAAATGCAGCCAAATTTGTCGGAGTTCGTAGCGGTTAAGTGGTGGTAGGGTTTGGTGAGACCAAATGGTGTGCGAAAGGTAAGTGGTGCTGGGGTTTGGTGAGACCAAATGGTGTGAGGAAGGTAAGTGGTGGTGGTGAGTATGCGGAGGCGTAGGTGGTGTCGGTGAAAAACTGCAAATGCAGTTTCAACAGAGGAAGCGGATGATCCGGGCCAGGATACGGATGATCCAGGCCAAGAGCCGGATGATCCGGGCAGGTCAACTGTGCTCGGGGACGGCTCGGGATGAGCATGAAAACGGGGATAAATCCGAGGATTTCGTGGATTTTGGAATGATTTCGAGGTGGAGTTGTTGGGGAAAGGCTAGATCCATTTGCAACACAACAAATTGACGGATCAAAACCAACAAAACATCATCAAAACTCACAAATCACAAAAAAAATTAGGGGGCTATTTTTGTGGGGATTTTCGGATTAGGACGAAAACAACAAAATCAAGCTATAAAACAACGTGTGGAGGCCCAAATCCGTGATCAACGTGGCTCATGATACCAAGATGATGTAGAGCAGAACCCTAACGGCCCGATCTTTCACGTTTGGAGGGGATTCCACGAAGAACACGAGGTGAAAACACAAGGGGAAACACGAGAGAATCACTCAAACCAACAAGATTCGATTACACATGTGCTAGATCCTCGAAACACAAAGAGATACACGATCCACGATCAACAAGGGACGATACATAGGGTAACCGGTTCTTCTCCGCGAGGAGGTCTTGAGGGGGTCTTCTCCGAGAGGAGGTCCTGAATCCGCTTGGGGGATCTTCTCCGAAGAGGTCGTGAGCTCCGAGGAGAAGGTAACCAAGTGGATGAGCAAAGCTCTCACACAAAAGTGAGCTAATCCTTTGCTTCCCTAGAAAGGAGGTGGAGGAGGTGTATTTATAACCCAAGGGGCGAAGGGGTAAGTGAGGGGACGAAACGGGAACACGGGCCTCGGCCCAAGTCATGCACGCAGGCACTGTCCGGATGGTCTGGATGTTGGTCCGGATGATCCGGGCTTCGGGGGTCCGGATGATCCGGGTTGGTGTCCGGATCGTCCGGCTGTGTCGGGGCTGCTGCGGGAGGTCCGGATGGCCAGGTCCTGTTCCGGACGTCCGGGGTGTCCGGATGATCCGGGACTGGTTCCGGATGATCCGGCTTCGTGATGAGGCTTCGGGTGTGTTCGGGTGCTGTAGCCGGATCATCCGGGCGGTGGCCGGATCATCCGGACGGCGGTCCGGATCGTCCGGGCTTCTGCTGACTTTGCCCTTCTTCTTCTCCGTCTTCGCGTCCATCTTCTCCTTCCGATCCACCTTGCTCCTTAGCCTCTCCATGGCTATCTCCCATGTACCTGAGTATGCAAAGTGTCTCCGTCTGAGGTAGTAACCATGCCTCATGTGCATCGAAGTGGAATTGTGAGAGGAGAGATGTCACCTCGGTTTCGAGAGCTCTTGCACGTGCTCATGTCATGGGTCCACTATGCACTTGGTGAGACGATGGTAGGTCCATGGGGATGACCTTGGGATGCTCCGCACCATAAGGGTTTCCCCCGGTACGCAGAGGGCAGTGGGGAAGGGGTATATCCGACGCCCTTCAGGAAGGTATGGTGGCGCCCGCAGGCGTCACCGCATCGATGACGGACGAGCCACCAGGGATTTCTCCCACCCAAACAACCACCACCACCCCGGACGATCTGAAGTGCACCACCAGAACTGCCGCTAACATGTGCCACCACGGTCACCGCACCATCATCGCCGTCTCTCTGAGCCATTGACACGCGACCTGGGGGAGGGATGAAGAGCCAACAGGCTCGGGGGCATCCGCCACTCAGCCGATGGGTGGGGACTACCACCACTGCTGCGGCGGAGCCGACCAGACGGGACGACAGGAGCTTACCAGGCCCGCACAGGCCCGGCCGGACCTCGAAGGATCCGGACAACCCCTGCCGCCACGCTGCAGCACATCAGCCGACGAGGCCGCCACCGCCCGCAACCCCCGACGCCGCGCCATCTCCACCAGGAGTCAGCGCCGCTGGCCGGAGCACCGCCCGCCCCAACCTAGAT
This sequence comes from Aegilops bicornis, assembly GCA_021605145.1. Lineage (NCBI taxonomy): Eukaryota > Viridiplantae > Streptophyta > Magnoliopsida > Poales > Poaceae > Aegilops > Aegilops bicornis. The sequence goes on from CM038672.1 coordinate 575,615,651, forward strand.
GAGGCGCAGACAGGCCCAGATCTGGGCGGAACAGAAGCCGGCGGCCAGCCGCACCACCACGCGCCCCAGGGCCAACGGCCGCGCCGCCGCATCAGGAACGTCCGCGACCCGCGGGAACGCTGCCAAGTCGCACCATTGGAAGCCGAGGAGCACCGCCGCCGGCCATCGGCGCCCGAGCAGGGATGGCCGCACGCAGGGACAGGTAGACCCGCCGCCGGCGGCACCACGCGGGCAAGGCCCGGCGGCGGGAGGAGGGAGGTGCGGCAGGGGAGCGTTGGGAGGAGCCGGGAAGGGGCCCCCAGTCGCCTCGCTCGGGGAGGAGCCGGGAAGGGGCCCCCGGTCGCCTCGCTCGGGGAGGCGACGCGGGGGTAGGGGGAGGGGAGGGAACAATAAGGAGCCGTTGTTTCTTATTTGACGGTGGTGGCTGGAGAGAACAATAAGGAGCCGTTGTTTCTTATTTGTGCTTACTTTGTGTTTTTGTGCTGATGCTGCTTAATTAATCCACTTTTATGTCCTTGACACTTCAGACATAAAGCAATCAACTTCAATTCATGCTGCTCTCCCAGTAATGAATCCAGCGCACGAAAGAAAATGTCAGTTGGAGAAAGCAGGGGAATCAAGTCAGGAAAAACGAAGAACACGAACCATGCATGCATGCATGGAACGAATGTTAATCGTAAAAATCTTGATTAGTATAGTTGTCAGCATATGAAATTATTAGTGTTTATGCAGAAAAGGATGATAAGCAAAGCCCAAAAAGCTCATAACAAGAACCCTTGATCCACTTCCATTAGAGGCAAATGGTGGCCGCCGGCGTAACGCGCGGGAAAACGAAGCCGAGTTCCAAGCAAAAACGCGGGCGGCAAGGCAACGAAGTTCCACCGCAAGTCGGATTGGATTCCGCCGTAACTCGGATTGAGTTCCCTACGTATGCCAGCGCAGCGCTAGGGAGTACTCAGTTCATCTCAACTTGAATCCGAATCCCATTGCGCCTTCGCTAGCTCCTGTAGGTAAATATACTACGGATCCATCCACGCGGAAGCTCCTCCCTCCCCCTTCTCCGGCCCTGTCCAGCAACCAAAGCAGTTCGTTCGTCGATCGAGCGCCATGGCCGCCTGCAACCGCAAGCGACCTGCTGCCGTCCTCGACGCCGTCCACGCCACGACGGCTCAACATCAACAATCACCGACGCGCTGCAAGAGGAGCCGCACCTTCATCGGGAGCACCGGCGACTACGTGGAGGTGAACTGCCTAGGCCAAGGCGGCTTCGGCGTCGTCCTCAGGTTGCGCCACAAAGTCACCAAAAAGGACCTGGCCGTCAAGTTCCTCTCCTCGCCGGACGACACCGAGGAGGGCCCCGACGTCGAAGATCTTTATCGGGAAGCACGGTTCCTCGAGGCCTGCGAAGGAAATCCTTACGTCGTCGGCTTCGAGGGCCTGCTGCACAGCCCGGACACAGGCGACGTCGGCCTCGCCATGGAGTACGTCGAGGCCTCGAGCCTCGAGGACAGGCGCGCCGGCCAGCCGCTCCCGGAATCCATGGCGCGCGACTTCATGTGGAAGCTTCTGACCGGAGCAGAAATGATGCACGACCGCCATGTCGTCCACCGCGACATCAAGCCCGGCAACATCCTCGTCGGGGAAACCAGGGAGCTAGTTAAGATCTGCGACCTCGGGCTGGCCATCTCCTTGTCCGACAAGCCACCGTACAGCCAGGCCGGCACGGCGTCGTACATGGCGCCCGAGATGATCCTGGGCAAGCGGGACTACGACGCGCTCGTGGACACGTGGTCCATCGGCTGCGTCTTTGCCGAACTGCTCACCGGCAAGACCTTGTTCGCGTGCGACGGCGAAGATCACGACGACGACGACGACAAGATAAAGGTTGACATATACCAGCTGTGGAGCATCTTCCGAGTGCTCGGGGTGCCGGACGAGAGGACGTGGCCAGACTTCACGTCGCTGCCGCACACCACCGAGGCGCTGCGACTGCTACCGGCGGGGCACAACCACAGCCGGCTGCGGGATTTGTTCCCTGAAGAGAAGCTGTCCGAGGAAGGATTCCGGGTGTTGCAAGGGCTCCTCACGTGCAACCCATACAAGCGATTGACGGCAGCCGCCGCGCTCAAGCAGCCATGGTTCGCTGCTCCTCGTTCCGCCGCCGCCGCTGCGAATGTCGACGCTCTGTCGGAAAAGAAGGCACCAAGGAAAAGTTCATTCCGCCGGCGATGCCAGAGAAGAATCTACTCAAAATTCCAGCGGCTGTGTGGAACGCAGCGCAACGAGTGTAATTAGATAAGCCATGTATGTGAAAGCCATGTATGTAAAAGCTAGCATAAACTTTCTTGATGTAACTGTGCTTGGATGAGCCATCCAGTAGAAGTTGATCGCCGGATCGGCCATTAGTGTTGGCCTGCTTTTCTGAATTCTATGTGCCATTGTGCACATGTTCAGAGAATCAGAGATGTGTGTACTGTTGAGAGATCCATTTGAGTGCTATCATGCTGGCATGTTGTTTGCAGATCCTCAGTTGTTATTGAATTACAATGCACAATTTGTGCTGTTTTACAGATCCTCAGTAGTATTTAGTACGTACAAATGTTCTAAGCAACAGATGTCTAGAGGTACAGCAATTGTTTCCGGCATCTTTTTTCGTATGAGGATTTCTTTACTACTCTTTAAGATTTCAATATGTACTCCCTCCGTTCCTAAATATAAGTCTTTGAGATTTCAATATAGACCACATACGAAGCAAAATGAGTGAATCTACATTTTAAAGTATGTCTATATACATTCATATGTAGTTCATATTAAAACCTCTAGAAAGACTTATATTTAGGAACGGATAGAGTATTTTATTTTTTTTAAGTTAGCTACACATGATAACGGTAGTATGGCACCTGTCGGATCTTCAACACATGGAGATGTCGAAGAATTCCTGCAGGGAGAATGAACCAAATTCAAGAGCTTAGTGGACCAGCGCAACCCGATGATACACTTGGAGTTTCAATAATACTGCAGGGAGAATGAACCAAATTCAAGGGTTTAGAAAGTTACCAGAATAAGTTTCCGTAATAGTGTGATAATAAATTTAAACAAACTTTTGAAGGGTAAGTAGGAGGAAGCTCCTTTTCTAAAAAGTAGGAGGAAGCTAAATCTATTGATTACATGCTCTCACCCCGTGGTAGTTAGAGAGTTCGTGCATAGGGTTTTTGCCGGTTGCAGACCTGCAGCATCATGCATCTTCACCGCATGCTGGTCGCCAGCGTCTTTGTCATCACCATCGACCGGCACCATGCATATGCATGCAGTGAAATCTGAAACTATGGTGCGAACTGTGTATCTGCTTTGTTCAAGCATCATCTAGGAAGCAGAGACGTCATTTTACATGTGCGAGGCTGGACGCACTAGGCAAACAGGTACGTGCAGGCCCCAGATAGGTAAGTGGACGAGTAGGTGAGAATTACATGCCCGGCTGAATCCCAAGCAAACGATGTACAAATGGCAGGAGAAGGCAGCTCTTTTATAGCAAACGATGTCCTCAAGTAAGTTTCAGAACCCTTGCAACAAGAATCAGAGTGGCGTAACAGAAGCGTGGTGGGCCCATAACCCACAGGTCCTAGGATCGAACGGCTAAGATACACTCACAAAAGGAGATCAACGACATTCAAGAAGACGACGACTTGGGTTTGATTTCCGGCACGGCTACGTGCTCCGCTGATGCTTGCTTCACAACTGTAGTTAACTCGGGTAAGTCCTTGTCACGGGCCCGATCTAGATCCCAAGGGAGAAGAAGGAGGTAGGTGGGCAGGAAGGGAAACAAGGATGCCGATAAGCGAGAAGGACAGCTTCTTCGTAGTTCTGTTGATTACAATAAACTTGATGCCCCTACTCGGGTCCGCAACTTGCTTATAACACACACACACACACACACACACACACACACACATACACACACACACACATCTCACACGCCTGTCGTTTGGTCCACTAGTCAGCGGTTTGCCACCATCCTTCTCCTCTTCTGGCATGTTTTCTGGGCCTTCATCGTCAGCGTCTCGTGACTGGTTCAGTACGGCCATGTCAGCCGTGACAGACTCCCCCGCTTGAAGGGCACCTTGTCCCCAAGGTGGATGTACTGGAAACTGGCGCTGCAGCACCTCCGGGTCCTCCTAGGTGGCCAATGATCTGGGCAGGTTGCTCCACTGGACCAGGACGCGGGGACGCAGGCTACCTGCCGAACGGACCGTCTTGTGATCGACCACGCGTCAGGGTTCTTGTTCTGCCTGCGAAACAGAGTTATCTGGTGGTAATTCTTCATTGACTGGCAGCTTTGCCCCGATTTGCTTTTTGAGAAGCGACACATGCACCACCGGGTGGATCTTGCTGGATTCCGACAGGTTCAGGCGATAAGCAACTGCTCCCACTAGAGCTTGGACAGTGGATGGCCCATAATAGCGAAATGCCAGCTTTTCGAACGGTCTCCGTGCCACGGATGTTTGAATAAAGGGTTGTAGTTTGAGAAGGACCGTGTCCCCCACCTCAAATGATCTGTTGGTGCGGTGCCGGTCAGCCTGAACCTTCATCTGGTCTTGTGCACTTTTGAGTTGTTGTTGGAGATGTTCTACCAATACTTCCCGCTCACGGAGCCATGCCTCCAAGTCAGGCACAATACAATCATCCAAATGGGCCACACCAAACTCGCGGGGCAGATGTCCATATATAAACTCGAAGGGTGTCCTCCCCAGTGCTGAGTGGAAGCATGTATTGTATCAGTACTCTAACAATGCTAGCCATTTAGACCAATTAGCTTGGTAGGAGTGGACCGAGCAGCGGAGGTATGTCTCCAAGCACTGATTCACCCTCTCCGTCTGTCCATCCGTCTGAGGGTTGTACGAAGAACTCATCTTCAACTCTGTTTTGCTCAAACTGAAGAGCTCTTGCCATATCCGACTAGTGAATATGCGATCCCGGTCAGTGATAATTCCCAGAGGTAGCCCATGAAGCTTGAATATCTCCTGCATAGATGTTTTTGCAATATCGAGGGCGGTGAACGGATGATGAAGTGCCACAAAGTGTGCGTATTTGGAGAATTTTTCAACAACCACCAAAATCGCATTGTATCCTCCAGATTTTGGAAGTCCTTCAATGAAGTCCAAGGAGATAACACCCCATGGCCGTTGTGGAATTGGTAGTGGTTATAGCAGCCCTGCAGGTGATACGCGTTCCGTTTTGGCTTGCTGACACGTTAGACAGCTTTGCACAAACAGTTTCACTTGTTATTTCAATCCTTTCCAAGCAAATAGCCTTTTGATGCAGTTGTAAGTGGCGTGGAATCCCGAGTGCCCACCGGCTGCACTAGCATGGAGTGCCTGGATAATATGGTGTTGTGCGTCCCCTCCATCAGCTACCCACACCCGGCCTTTGAAACGGAGGATCCCATCATGAAGTTGGAAGTCCGGGTCCGCGGATGGACTGATTGCCATGCGAGTAAGCAGAGCTTTGGTAGTTGGATCCTTGGGATATCCGTCACGAATGGCAGCTAGCCACACTGGCTTGCACACCGACAATGATGCCACTTCTGCATCAGATGTGTGCTCTCGTCTGGACAAGGCCTCCGCCGCTCGATTTGTCAAGCCTGCCTTATACTGGATGAGATACTGCGGCCCGAGCAGTTTGGTAAAAGCCCTTTGTTGGATCGGGGTGTTAAGTCTTTGGTCCGTCAGATGCAGCAAACTTTTTTTATCCGTTCTGATGGTGAATTCAGCATGTTGCAAATAGGAACACCAATAATCGACAGCTAGTAACAGTGTCAAGCACTCTTTCTCATATGCAGACAATCCCAAATTGTGAGGGGCCAGTGCTTTACTCAGGTAAGCAATGGGATGGAAATCTTGCATCAGAACCGCGCCGATGCCCGTGGCACTTGCGTCTGTTTCCACCACGAACCTTTTCTTGATATCCGGCAGTGTGAATACTGGTGCGTCCACCAATGCCTTCTTGATAGCAGTAAAGGCCGCATCCGTGACCGGTGTCCAAACAAACACCACTCATTTGCGCAACAGGTTTGTCAGTGGCTTGCTGATCACCCCAAAGTTCCTGACAAATTTCCGATAGTAACCGGCTATTCCAAGGAACCCTCGCAGTTTCTTCACGGTATCGGGTACTGGCCACTCTTTGATCGCCTGCACTTTGCTTTCGTCAGTTGACACCCCTTGGTAACTAATGATGTGCCTCAAATAACTGATGCTATGTTGCGCAAACATGCACTTCGAACATTTGGTGTACAGCTCATGTTGAGCCAGTAATTGCAAAACTTGAGTCAGCCGCTCCACATGCTCCTCCAAGGTTTTGGTGTGCACAAGTATGTCGTCCCTGAAAACCAACACGCCCTGGCGTAGCACCGGAGCGAGCACTGTCTCAATAGCACCTTGGAATGTAGGTGGTCCACCCGTCACTCCGTACGGCAGCACACAAAACTGGAAATGCCCTTGGTGAGTTTTGAACGACGTCTTGTGATCGTCCTCCGGCAACAAACGTATCTGATGGTAACCTGCACGCAGGTCTAGTTTTGAGAACCATCGAGAGCCAACCAACTCATCAAGTAACTCATCGATGATTGGCATCGGATAGCGTGATTTGGTGGTAATGGCGTTCAGATGTCGGTAATCTACGCAAAGTCGCCAGGTGAGGTCCTTCTTCCTGACTAGCAGGACTGGGAAGAGAAGGGACTGGTGCTGGTAGTGATGAGCCCCTTTCGTAGCATTTCTTTGACTTGTGCCTCTATCTCATTCTTCTGCTCAGGAGTGTAGCAATACGGTCGGATATTCACTGGTTTTGTGCCTTCGAGCAGGGGAATAGCATGATCCCATGGCTTACGTTGTGGTAGGTCGTCCGGATCCTCAAACACAACCTGAAATTGGTCAAGGACCCTTTGAATAATTTAAGGAAACTGCATCTACTCCGTGGTTACCTCTGTTCCACACAGCAACACTACATGAGCGAACGAATTGGTGTGCTCCATTTCTTCCAACTGAGCTACAGACACTGGTGTGGGTTGTTGTCTGTGGCGGGACTCGACCGGGAGCATTGTCCTGACGCCGAAACTCGCGACGCAGTAGGGCCTCGAAGATTTCCTCCTGCAACAGAGCCAAAGAAAAGCGGTATCCAATTCTTGCGGATGATGTAACACTACACCAGCACGAATTTCAGCACGCAACCCATCTTAAAATTTAGTGGTGAAGTACACTTGATCAAATCCTGCATTATGAGCAAGTAATTGATGCATTAACTCTTCGAATTGGCTCATATACTCTGCCACCGATCCAGTTTGACAGAGAACTGCAGACTGCCTGAGCTGCGCCTAGTATTGGTTGCGCCCAAATTTACTAGTAAGAGCCTCACACAACTTGTCCCAAGTGAATGATCTAGTGCCTAATTCATGTAACTGCAGCCAACGCGCAGCATTCCCTGTGAAATGCAGCGTGGCAACGCGAACCCATAGATCAGGATGAACTCCATAGACATCAAAATACTTCTCACATTGGGTCTTCCAAAACTGTGGATTATCTCCATCAAATTGGGGGAAATCCAACTTCGGCAACACCCAGTGACCGTGCGGTGCGCCACGGGACGATGTGGGTCCGGCAATCAGAACTAAATCCTTAGATGAGGCAGAATCAAGGGAAGAAGGGAACGCACCCTTGACCGAAGGCGGTTCCAGGGCGGTGACCACCCCGTGTACCTGGCCCCCGGAATCTTGGATCCCGTCATGGACAACTGACCTGTGGTGGTCAACGCCGGCACTGGGTGGAGTCGCCGCCGGTCGCCCCATGGATGTAGACGCCACGATAGCGTCTGGATCGGTGAGCGCGAGGTGGAGGGCGATCTTGCCGACTTGGGATCGGAGCTCGTCGAGTTGCTGTTGAAGATTTGTGACCGTCGGTCGCCATAGCTTGAGGGACTGCTGGATCGCCTCCAACTTGGCATCGTTGGCGGTCCGCCCTTCGTTGACGGACTGAAGCAGCGCCGCTAGTTGTTCCTCCATCGTCGTCGTCTTCTGGGCTTGCTTGCTGGAGTACCGCGGCCGGGGGTAGGCTGTCTCCAGGGTTGCTGACCTCTGGTACCACTTATCAAAGGCCTGATCTAGATCCCAAGGGAGAAGAAGAAGATAGGTGGGCAGAAGGGGAAAGAAGGATGTCGATAAGCGAGAAGGACAACTTCTCCTTTGTTCTGTTGATTACAATAAACTTGATGCCCCTACTCGGGTCCGCGACTTGCTTATAACACACACACACACACACACACACACACACACACACACACACACACCTCACACGCTGTCGTGCCCAGCACGCCCGTCGTCTGGTCCACCAGTCAACGGTTCGCCTCCAACCTTCTCCTTGTCTTGTGGGCCTTCATCGTCAGCCTCTCGTGCCTGGTTCGATATGACCGTGTACTCAGCCGTGACAGTCCTGTCAGTTGGCCTCGTGCCGGAGCTCCCTAGTGGCGTCGGCGGGGTCCTCGGTGCAGCGGAGGAACTTGATCGCGACGGTCTTGCCGGTGGCGTGCTACGTCTCCGTCGTATCTACTTTTCCAAACACTTTTGCCCTTGTTTTGGACTCTAACTTGCATGATTTGAATGGAACTAACCTGGACTGATGTTGTTTTCAGCAGACTTTCCATGGTGTTATTTATGTGCAGAAACAAAAGTTCTCGGAATGACCTGAAACTCCACGGAACGTCTATTTGGAAATAATAAAAAATCCTTGCCAAAGATGAAGACCAGGAGCCCACACCCTGTCCACGAGGGTGGAGGGCGCGCCTGCCCCCCTAGAGCGCGCCCCCCTACCTCGTGGGCCCCCTGGAGCTCCTCCGGCCTCAACTCCAACTCTATATATTTGCTTTCGGGGAGAAAAAAATCAGAGAGAAGAAATCATCGTGTTTTACGATACGGAGCCGCCGCCAAGCCCTAAAACCTCTTGGGAGGGCTGATCTGGAGTCCGTTCGGGGCTCCGGAGAGGAGGATTCATCGTCGTCGTCATCATCAACCATCCTCCATCACCAATTTCATGATGCTCATCGCCGTGCGTGAGTAATTCCATCGTAGGCTTGCTGGACGGTGATGGGTTGGATGAGATCTATCATGTAATCGAGTTAGTTTTGTTAGGGTTTGATCCCTAGTATCCACTATGTTACGAGATTGATGTTGCTATGACTTTGCTATGCTTAATGCTTGTCACTAGGGCCCGAGTGCCATGATTTCAGATCTGAACCTATTATGTTTTCATGAATATATGTGAGTTATTGATCCTATCTTGCAAGTCTATAGTCACCTACTATGTGTTATGATCCGGCAACCCCGAAGTGACAATAATCGGGACCACTCCCGATGATGACCATAGTTTGTGGAGTTCATGTATTCACTATGTGTTAATGCTTTGGTCCGGTACTCTATTAAAAGGAGTCCTTAATATCCCTTAGTTTCCATTAGGACCCCGCTGCCACGGGAGGGTAGGACAAAAGATGTCATGCAAGTTCTTTTTCATAAGCACGTATGACTATATCCGGAATACATGCCTACATTACATTGATGAATTGGAGCTAGTTCTGTGTCACTCTAGGTTATGACTGTTACATGATGAACCGCATCCGGCATAATTCGCCATCACCGATCCAATGCCTACGAGCTTTTCACATATTGTTCTTCGCTTATTTACTTTTCCGTTGCTACTGTTACAATCACTACAAAACACCAAAAATGTTACTTTTGCTCATTACCTTTTGTTACCCGTTACCACTACTTTCATATTACTTTGCTACTAAATACTTTGCTGCAGATACTAAGTTATCCGGTGTGGTTGAATTGACAACTCAACTGCTAATACTTGAGAATATTCTTTGGCTCCCCTTGTGTCGAATCAATAAATTTGGGTTGAATACTCTACCCTCGAAAACTGTTGCGATCCCCTATACTTGTGGGTTATCAAGACTATTTTCTGGCGCCGTTGCCGGGGAGCATAGCTCTATTCTTTGAGTCACTTGGGATTTATATCTGCTGGTCACTATGAAGAACTTGAAAGACGCTAAGACAACAATTTATCCCTCAACTACGAGGGGAGGTAAGGAACTGCCATCTAGCTCGCACTTGATTCACCTTCTGCTTTTGAGTAAGCTTGCGACACCTAAACCTGCTTCCGCTATTAGATTACGATATGTCGCATGTTATTGATGATGCCACTTCGCTATGCATGATACTTATGATGAAACTACTTCTATGCTTGATACTACTGTGCCCCTTAGTGAATTTCTTGATGAACAAATTGCTAGGGCTAGAGAGAAAGAAATTATTGAAACTGATTATATTGATAAAATTGATGATGAAGACTTGCATGTTATTACTGAGGGTTATATTTTTGATAAAGAAGCTTCCTTAGCTATTTTAGCTTGCAAAGATAGAAATGAACTCAAGAGATTATTAGCTAAATGGAATAAGCAATCTCTTAATGATAGAATGAGACACGACCTTTGCTTTTGCAACTTCACCTATCTGTGTTACCGATAAGGATTATGAATTCTCTATTGATCCTGATATAATTAATTTGGTTGAATCTGGTCCTTTTCATGGCTATGAATCTGAAACTGTTGTGGCACATCTTACTAAATTAAATGATATAGCGACCCTGTTCACTAATGGTGAGAGATCTCGCTACTTTTATATCCTTCAAATATTTCCGTTCTCATTAAAGGGTGATGCTAAGATATGGTTTAATTCTCTTGATCCTGGTTGTGTGCGTAGTCCCCAGAATATGATTTATTACTTCTCTGCTAAATATTTCCCTACTCATAAGAAACAAGCTGCTTTAAGGGAAATATACAACTTTGTGCAAATTGAAGAAGAGAGTGTCCCACAAGCTTGGGGGTGGCTTCTCAAGTTACTTAATGCTTTGCCTGATTATCCTCTTAAGAAAAATGAAATACTTGATATCTTTTATAATGGACTAACCGATGCTTCCAGAGATTACCTGGATAGTTGTGCTAGTTCTGTTTTCAGGGAAAGAACACCGAATGAAGCTGAAATTCTATTGAATAATATGTTGACAAATGAAAATAATTGGACACTTCCTGAGCCAGCTCCTGAGCCAATCCCTGAGCCTATTCCTAAACCAACTCCGAAGAAAAGAGGTGGTCTATCTCTCAGTCCTGAAGATATGCAAGAGGCAAAGAAATCTATGAAGGAAAAAGGTATTAAAGCTGAAGATGTTAAGAATTTACCTCCTATTGAAGAGATGCATGGTCTTAATCTACACTTTGTTGAAGAAACATATGATCTTAATCCTTTACCTACTGAAGAACCTCCTGGTCTTGATAACCTGACACAGGTAGTAAAGGTAAATTCTCTCTATAGATATGATAAAGCTGAAATCCCTCCTACTAAAGTTGCTAGCCAATGCTTGGATGAGTTTGACAACTTTATGGTTAAGCAAGAGGATTTTAATGCTTATTTTGGTAGACAATTAAAACAAAATGCTTATATGATTGAACACTTGGGTAATTACATGGCTGATGTTAAAGGTGAACTTAAACTCATTACTAAACATGCTTCTATGGTTACCACTCAAGTAGAACAAGTACTTAAAGCTCAAAATGATTTGCTCGATGAAATGAATAGTAAGAAAAATGATTATGCTGTTAGAGTGGCTACTAGAACTGGTAGAATGACTCAGGAACCTTTGTATCCTGAAGGCCACCCTAAGAGAATTGAGCAAGATTCTCAGAGCAATATTGATGCATCTAGTCCTTCTAAAAAGAAGAAAAATAAAAATGATAGGACTTTGCATGCTTCTAGTGAACCTATTGCTGAACCACCTGAGAATCCAAATGATATCTCTATTTCGGTCTTTGAAACACAATCTTGTAATGAACATGAACCTAGTGAAAATGTTAATGATGATGTTCATGATGATGCTCAACCTAGTAATGATAATGATATAGAAATTGAACCTACTATTGATCTTGATAACCCACAATCAAAGAATCAACGTTATGATAAGAGAGACTTTGTTGCTAGGAAACATGGTAAAGAAAGAGAACCATGGGTTCAGAAACCTATGCCTTTTCCTCCCAAACCATCCAAGAAAAAGGATGATGAGGATTTTGAGCGCTTTGCTGAAATGATTAGACCTATCTTTTTACCTATGCGATTAACTGATATGCTCAAAATGAATCCTTATGCTAAGTATATGAAAGATATTGTTACAAATAAGAGAAAGATATCGGAACCTGAAATTTCCACCATGCTTGCTAATTATACTTTTAAGGGTGGAATATCAAAGAAACTAGGAGATCCAGGAGTACCTACTATACCATGCTCCATTAAAAGAAACTATGTTAAAACTGCTTTATGTGATCTTGGAGCCGGTGTTAGTGTTATGCCTCTCTCTTTATATCGTAGACTTGATTTGAATAAGTTGATACCTACTAAAATATCTTTGCAAATGGCTGATAAATCAACTGCTATACCTGTCGGTATTTATGAGGATGTTCCTGTTGTGGTTGCAAACGTTACTATTTTAACGGACTTTGTTATTCTTGATATTCCCGAGGATGATAGTATGTCTATTATTCTTGGAAGACACTTTTTGAATACTGCAGGGGTTGTTATTGATTGCAACAAAGGCAATGTCACTTTTCATGTTAATGGTAATGAGCATACGGTACACTTTCCGAGGAAACAACCTCAAGTTCATAGTATCAACTCTATTGGAAAAATTCCATCGATTATTTTCGGAGGTTTTGAATTTCCTCTTCCTACTGTCAAGAAGAAATATAATATTCTTATTATAGGGGATGTGCATATCCCCATTGAGGTAACATAGTGTTATTCGAAATTTCTCCGGTTCCATGTTATTCGAAATGAGTTTGTTAACAAGACTTGATCAACCTTGTTAGTGGATTCCTTTTGATGAGCGTGAGATGGATGAAACTAGAAGGCACAACCTTCTGTACCCTCTTTCTACTTTCTGTTATTTAGTTGAAATAAAGTAAAAATAGTATTTTTCTGTCTGTTTTCTGATTTATCCATGCAATATAAAAATACCCCGAAAATAAAAGTTCTCCAAATGCCCTGAAAATGGAATATGATTTTTTCTAGAATTTTTGAGAATTTCTGGTACTGAGAACACAGCAGGAGGAGCTGGCACCTGGCCACGAGGGTCAGGGGCGCGCCCTACCCCCCTGGGCGCGCCCCCTGCCTCGTGGGCCCACGGTGGCCCTCCTCCACTTATTCCTGCACCCATACACTCCTTCTTCCTCCCACAAACACCAATATCCAGCTCAAGCACGAGTTCTAGCTCATTTTGCTGCGATTTTCGATCTCCTAGCTCAAAGCACTTCTCACAAAACTGCTTGGGGAGATTGTTCCTTGGTATGTGACACCTCCATTGGTCCAATTAGTTTTTGCTCTAGTGCTTTATTCATTGCAAATTTGTGTTGCCTAGGTGACCATGTTCTTGAGCTTGCATGTCAAATTTATATGGTTCCAAGTAGTTCTAATGCTTGACATAGGCTCTAGGCACTTGTAGGAGTAGTTTCTATCAATTTTATTGAGTTTGGTTCACTTTTGTTTGAAGTTACTAAAAATTTCAGAATATTTCAGAAAATAATGAATAGATTTTTGAGGGGCTCATCGAGCCGAAGCTCGAAGGATAAGCAAAATGAAGAAGCACAAAGGCCCAAATATAATTTGCCTCAAGACTCATGGAGGTCCGGCCGTGTGAATGGCCTTCCGATGATTTATTGAGAAAAGCCGGGATTTATGAAGATTTCTATTCTTTGGCTGAGAATCCAGGCCTCACCGACTTCCTCCGCGACCAACGTCATCAGTATCTCTTAATCACCAATACTTTTGTGCAAAACTTCTACTATTTTCCTAAGGAATCACCTCCCTCAGTAGAGTTTCATTTATATGATGTTGTTAAGAAAATACCACTATCTGAATTTTGCGAGGTTTGCAAAATACCTTTCGAGGGTACCTTAGATGAACAACATCGCAAAGATATGGACGGGTTTATTGACACCATTACTTTGGGGGAAACCAGGAAGGTTTCCGATGCAAGAATCACTAGCATACATTTTCCTGTTTTACACTACTTTGCTATATTTGCTAGTCGTTGCTTAATTGGTCGCGGAAACTGTGGAAACCTTAGTGTTCCTGATATTATCATTTTGCTCCACGGTTTATATTCCAATAACATTGTTAGTATGGGCGGTATTATTGCTAAACGGTTAAGTTTGAACCGTACTAAGGGCCCCATCTTTGGAGGTATTTATGCTTCACGCCTAGCTGCGCATTATAACATACCTATTAGGCTCTATGAGAAAGAAGAAAAATTGTTGCCCAATGCTTATTTAGATTATAAGAGTATGTTAGCGCATGATTTTATTGTTAAGAATAGGGAAGGGGCGCTTAAATATAAATTTTTCTTTGATAAACATCACCCTGAGACTATTAGCTTGCCTGCTCCTTCCTTGTTTAATTTATCTGAAGGTCCGTATCTCGTTCCGTGGGCGGCCATTCAAGCCCACCGGAACCCTACACCAGCCACGGAGTCGGAACCACAATTTGAGCCTCCACGACAATCTGATTACTTTTGGGATCCGGAGATGACTGCCAGCCAGTGGCAGTCAGAGTCCGCTGCATCGCAGTACGACCCCAGCTACACCTACGGATATCCGCCAGGCCATCCTTGGCAATGAATCAACTTAGGCCAAAAGCCTAAGCTTGGGGGAGTATGTATTTCTCACCGACATTACATTTATGTTCACACACACTCATTGCTAGATGTCGGTGCTCATACTCTTTCACTGTAATATCCATGCTAGTGTATTTTCTTTTTCCTGCTTTCTTCTTGTGTGTTTGTTAATCCTTAAGAAAAAACAAAAAAATTAGTGTAGCTTTTAGTTAGTTTACTTTTCTTGCTGTAGTAGTAATAATTAAAAAGAAAACCCAAAAAGATTTCCCGTTCTTCTTTTGCTTGTTGGGAGCTTTCCCGTGTAAATATTTTTATTTGTTTTCTTTTCTTTGGAGGTCGATAGGAGAAGGCCATGATTAAATTGTTGAAGTGGCTCTTGTATGCATTATTGTTGATTTAATCAAGAGCCCATATTGCCTTGTCTTCTCCTGTTTATTGAATGCTCGCAAATTCCAGCTTAGTCCAATGCACGTGCACTCTTATTATTATTCACATCATTCGGTCGTGCAAGTGAAAGGCAATTATGACGATATATGATGGACTGACTGAGATGAGAGAAGCTGGTATGAACTCGACCTCTCTTGTTTTCGTAAATATGATGAGTTCAACGTTCCTGATTCAGCCTATTATGAATAAACATGTTTGCAATGACAATTAGAGATCATAATTGCTCGTGTCATGCTTGATTAGCTATGAGTTATAATGGTTTACCTTGCATGCCAACAAGTTATTAAAATGGTTGTGATGTGGTATGATAGGGTGGTATCCTCCTTTGAATGATTTAAGTGACTTGACTTGGCACATGTTCGCACATGTAGTTGAAACAAAATCAACATAGCCTTCACGATAATTATGTTCATGGTGGATTATATACTACTCATGCTTGCATCCAATGTTTATTAATTTTAATGCATGTTCATGACTGTTGTCGCTCTCTAGTTGGTCGCTTTCCAGTCTTTTGCTAGCCTTCACTTGTACTAAGCGGGAATACTGCTTGTGCATCCAATCCCTTAAACCCCAAAGTTATTCCATATGAGTCCACCATACCTTCCTATATGCGGTATTTACCTGCCGTTCTAAGTAAATTTGTATGTGCCAAACTATAAACCTTCAAATAAACATTCTGTTTTGTATGCTCGAATAGCTCATGTATCAATTAGGGTTGTCTGTATCTTCCATGCTAGGAGGATTATTCTCAAGAGGAGTGGACTCCGCTCCTCATTCACGAGAAAATGGTTGGTCTCCGGGATGCCCAGTCACATGCTTTATGCAAACTAAATCAAAATAATTGCAAACAAAACTCCCCCTGGGACTGTTGCTAGTTGGAGACACTCGTTGTTTCGAGCAAGTCATTGATTGATGCTTGTTGGTGGAGGGGGAGTATAAACTTTACCATTCTGTTTGGGAACCGCCTATAATGTGTGTAGCATGGAAGATATCGCCATTTCTTGGTTGTTATGTTGACAATAAAAGTATGCCGCTCAAAATATTATTTATCTCTATTTCAAAACCGAGCTCTGGCACCTCTACAAATCCCTGCTTCCCTCTGTGAAGGGCCTATCTATTTACTTTTATGTTGAGTCATCACCCTCTTATTAAAAAGCACTAGCTGGAGAGCGCAGCTGTCATTTGCATTCATTACTATTAATTTATATTGAGTATGACCATGATTGAATCTCTTTTACCATGAATTACAATGTCTAGTCAGTCCTTGATCTTTAAAGGTGCTCTCCATTTATGTTTTGCGGTCTCAGAAACGGCTAGCGAGATACCATCTTGTTATATCATATTATGATTGTTTTGAGAAAGTGTTGTCATCCGAGATTTATTATTATGGCTCGCTAGTTGATTATGCCATTGATATGAGTAAACATGAGACCTAAGAGTTATTGTGAATGTGGTTAGTCATAATCTTTGTTGAAAACTTGAATGCTGGCTTTACATATTTACAACAACAAGAGCAAACAGAGTTTTTAAAAGTTTTTCTTTATCACTTTCAGGTTATCAACTGAATTGCTTGAGGACAAGCAAAGGTTTAAGCTTGGGGGAGTTGATACGTCTCCGTCGTATCTACTTTTCCAAACACTTTTGCCCTTGTTTTGGACTCTAACTTGCATAATTTGAATGGAACTAACCCGGACTGACGTTGTTTTCAGCAGACTTTCCATGGTGTTATTTATGTGCAGAAACAAAAGTTCTCGGAATGACCTGAAACTCCACGGAACGTCTATTTGGAAATAATAAAAAATCCTTGCAAAAGATGAAGACCAGGGGGCCCACACCCTGGCCACGAGGGTGGAGGGCGCGCCCTCCCCCCTAGGGCGCGCCCCCTACCTCGTGGGCCCCCTGGAGCTCCTCCGACCTCAACTCCAACTCTATATATTTGCTTTCGGGGAGAAAAAAATCAGAGAGAAGAATTCATCGCGTTTTACGATACGGAGCCGCCGCCAAGCACTAAAACCTCTCGAGAAGGCTGATCTGGAGTCCGTTCGGGGCTCCGAAGAGGGGGATTCTTGTCGTCATCATCAACCATCCTCCATCACCAATTTCATGATGCTCATCGCCGTGCGTGAGTAATTCCATCGTAGGCTTGCTGGATGGTGATGGGTTGGATGAGATATATCATGTAATCGAATTAGTTTTGTTAGGGTTTGATCCCTAGTATCCATTATATTCTAAGATTGATGTTGCTATGACTTTGCTATGCTTAATGCTTGTCAGTAGGGCCCGAGTGCCATGATTTCAGATCTGAACCTATTATGTTTTCATGAATATATGTGAGTTCTTGATCCTATCTTGCAAGTCTATAGTCACCTACTATGTGTTATGATCTGGCAACCCCGAAGTGACAATAATCGGGACCACTCCCGGTGATGACCGTAGTTTGAGGAGTTCATGTATTAACTATGTGTTAATGCTTTGGTCCGGTACTCTATTAAAAGGAGGCCTTAATATCCCTTAGTTTCTGTTAGGACCCCGCTGCCACGGGAGGGTAGGATGTAAGATGTCATGCAAGTTCTTTTCCATAAGCATGTATGACTATATTCGAATACATGCCTACATTACATTGATGAATTGGAGCTAGTTACATGTCACCCTATGTTATGGTTGTTACATGATGAACCGCATCCGGCATAATTCTCCATCACCGATCCAATGCCTACAAGCTTTTCACATATTGTTCTTCGTTTATTTACTTTTCCGTTGCTACTGTTACAATCACTACAAAACACCAAAAATATTACTTTTGCTACTGTTACCTTTGTTACCGTTACCACTACTATCATATTACTTTGCTACTAAACACTCTGCTGCAGATACTAAGTTATCCATGTGTGGTTGAATTGACAACTCAACTGTTAATACTTGAGAATATTCTTTGGCTCCCCTTGTGTCGAATCAATAAATTTGGGTTGAATACTCTACCCTCAAAAACTGTTGCGATCCCCTATACTTGTGGATTATCAGTCGTAGCGTGGCTGGTGTGATCGCGTCGAGGACGGCAGCATGCCTCTTGCGATTCTTGACGGCCATGGCACTCGGTTCGATCGACGGCTTGGTTGGACACGGGAAGGGCGAGTGAGAGGATTTTCTACCATGCACGGACCTCTCGTGCATGTATGCATGTTTATTATTCTTGTTTTGTGGGCCCATAGATATCATATATATAGTGTCTCTAGTCACTAAGTTTCATTCAAACAAATACTTAGATGCCTGCAGTATTTTGAAATAAAACTTTGTTTTACTTTCTTTTTACACAAATGTGTTTTTTGCGACAAGATCTTCAAAACAAGACCAATATTGAGTAAGGGGCTGATGCCTTCCCACCCACCCAGGTTCAAGGCATGGTACTTGTAATTTGGGTTTATTGCACCAATTATACTGTAAGGGGTTCCCTTACAGTCTTTCTGTCAAAAAATATTGAGTATATATTTTGAATTACTTTTTTGACGACTAAATCATCAGGTTTCCAACTTGTTTCATCGAAATTCATTATTTCCATACAAAAAAAATCAATAATGTGACAAGGTCTTTGAAACAAAAGAAAATCTTGAATGTATTTAGATAAGATTTAAAAATTGAGTCTTCAAACATGGTGACACATTATGAAAATATAATCAAAAAAAGATTACGAAACTAAAAAATATTATGAAACATGGTAAAACATTATGCAACTATCAGCAACTAGTTTTAGTGTGAGTGACTGATTGGTATGACCAATTGATGGAATACAGCTGCTAGTTGCTGGACTAAGCAATATTAATAAAATATGCATGCATGAATGTGAATCTCCAACAAAATCAATGGCCAAATGCACGGGAGATCCCGTGCATGGCAGATATGCTTTTCTCGTGAGCTCAGTATTGAAACCGAATCGGAAACGAAGAACCTGAATTCGAGTCGGAAATGAGCAAACGTGAATCCGCCATCGGGCAGAAAACGCAGCAGCAAGGCAAAGAAGGCATCGACCACCGTAACTTGGACTGAAATTGAACTGAATTCCATGGCGAGTCGGCGAGGCAACCTGTCGAAACAAATTGCCAACGCAGAGCATGGATCCATACGGAAGTTCCTCCCTCCCCCTTCTCAATCATCCAAACCGCAAACTCTGCCGCAGCCCTCTCCACCAACCAAGGCAGTTCGCTCGTCCAGCGCCATGGCTGCCCGCAAGCGACCTGCTGCCGTCCTCGACGCCGCCACGGCCACGCAGCGGCTCAACATCAACAATCGCCGGCGTGCTGCAAGAGGAGCCGCGCCTCCATCGGGAGCACCGACGACTACGAGAAGGTGGCCCGCCTAGGCAAAGGCGGCTTCGGCGTCGTCCTCGTGGATGCGCCACCGCGTCACCAAAAAGAACGTGGCCGTCAAGTTCCTCTCCTCCTCTGACGTCGAAGATCTTGAGCGCGAGGCACGATTCCTCGAGGCATGCGACGGAAACCCTTACGTCGGCGGCTTCGAGGGCATGGTGTGCGACCCAACCACCGGCGACACCGCCCGGCCTCGCCATGGAGTACGCCGCGGCACCGAGCCTCCAGCCTTTATTGTGGGGCGAACGCGGCGACCGCCGCCCCGGAATCCATGGTGCGCGACTTCATGTGGAAGCTGCTGACCGGCGCCGAAAAGATGCACGCGCACGAGCGCCACATCGTCCACCGCGACATCAAGCTTGGCAACATTCTCGTCGGGAAAAACGGCACTACTAGGAAATGGCCTACTAATGGCGCACCTAATTTGGCCATTAATGGCGCATTAGTGGTGCGTCATTAGTGCCACGCCATTAGTATATTTTACTAATGGCGCACCACTGGTGCGCCATTAGTATCTGGTATACTAATGGCGCACCACCGGATGCGCCATTAGTATATACAACATTGCGCCATTAGTATGCCTCCCAAGGGGCCATGTATACCCAGGTGCTTTGGCATACTAATGGCGCACAACGGCAAGATGCGCCATTAGTAACTTCGGCATACTAATGGCGCACTGTTTAATGATGCGCCATTAGTATCCTTTGGCATACTAATGGCACACTGTGATGTGATGCGCCATTAGTATGAATATTATGTTTTTTTATTTTTTTATTTTCTGTTTTTTGCACAGGTTACAAAATGTATAATTGGACAAAATATAGACAGCTCACATCAACAACAGATTCATCGAATACAATAGAAGATTAGTCTCTGAATACAATTCATCATATTAGTCTCTGAATACAATTCATCATATTAGTCTCCGAATTGAAAAGACCGAACAAAGATAGAACATTATATTACAAGTCTCGAGACCGCGAGTAGCGAGTTTGTCTTCACATTACAAGTCGATATCGATCATCTAAACTACCATCACATAGAAGAGAGCTGCGGTCATCACGATGAGCATCATCACGATGAAACTTCGTCTTCATCCGGTTCCTCCAACGCTCCTCCCTCTCCCGCTAGATAGCGGGCGTATCTAGATTCGGCCTCGGCCCTAGTGGTGTACCCTTTGTAACTGTTACCGCTGAATCGGTGAACCTGTCTCCGACATTCCTCCCAGTCGTCGTAGACTCCGGGAACCTTACCCTTGTACACTACATACGACGGCATCGCTATGCACTAGCCAAACGAAACGTTAGTACCAATTCACAGACAATACATAAGCAATATATAGGTATGCAACAGAACGATCGGAAGAGAAAAGCAAGACATTAATAGCATCGATTACATCTAAGTTGAACGACTCTCGAAACCAAAGAGACATACTACAAGTTCATTAAAGTTTAGTTACAACATGAGCCAATCGATGTTTGAGAACTAGACACAGACATCACCGCTTCGACTCGACTCAAGGGACCGGAGCGTGGATGAAGCCGCCGTCTCATCGTGGGAGTCATGAAAGAACGGGCGTTGTCGACTGCATTTGTAGCATTGTGTCGATGTCACCGTTGGACGGTTGATTTACGAGGTAGAACTGCCCCGAGGTACGAAGCGACATCTTGATGGATGATTTCCGCAAACTCCGACCGGATGCGAAAGAATTCTTGTCGATGTCCGCGTCTGGATTGCCGACACGCTCATGGCCCAATCTTTGAGTTTACTCGGTAGCGAAGTTGATGATGGTCCCGTATGATCGCCTCGCATGTGATGGATGGCGTAGTAGGCACCCTTCGACCGCCCGGTAAAGCTTGGCTGACGCAGCAGAACATCGTATTGTGGGAGAACACGTGCTTGCCGTACTTACGAATAGGCCTGGTGAAGGTGCCTCCAGATTGGGCGTAGCCGGGGAGAACATCATCAAGAACCTTCTTGACATTTGTGTAGTCTATGTTCGAATGACGGTCCGGGTCGAAATACGTGGACACGGAATATTTGGGGCTTAGGAGGATGAGCGTGCAATGTGTGTCACTGCACAAAACACGGAATGTTAAAAGAAAAACGATCGAAATATAAGAATTCATATGTTACGGGCTGGTTGAGGGGAGGACTTACTCGGGAAAGTAAGGCACGAGGAAGTTATCCTTATCTTGGTTTGCCAGAATGACGCCTTGAGGTAAGAACTTCGCGACTTGCGGTCCCAGTAGCTGCCCAAGATCTTGGCACACATGTAGAAGGGGTCGACTATCACGATGTACTGAGTCTTGTCGAGAATGATCAGCATCTCAATACTCATAGAAAATAGACGAACGAAGGTGTAGTGCAGCGGATGAAGTTTCAACATAGCGTGGATGTCATCAAACCGCAGGACGATCGTGACGCCCGATGGAGTTATCCACAAAGCCCTTGCCCTCCGGCACCTTGGCCACGAAAACCGGGTATGCCACATCCTTCTCTCACGAGACGCCGCTTCTCCAAAGAAAGAACACTGTCATGTAGACTCCGCATAGCACCTGTTGCAGCATTGAGCATATTTGTCGGTAGCATCGCCCTACCCGCCACATGCACCCTCCTCGAGATATCCTCAGGTGAAGGTGGCCCGTCCTGAGCACGGATCGTACTCGGTGCCGGCTGGCCCACACCCTTGTTAGTCTTTATTTTGCGTGCCTTCTTCTTCTCCTGTAATGGGACCGAGTTCTGCTCACAGACCGCCTTCTTGAGTGTGTTGGGGCTGATAATATTTTGCACCTTGCCTATCTGAGGCTCGGTGAAGTCGGTAGCTGGAGGCGTCTCCGAGAGCTAAACGGCAGCGACGCTTTGTTGCTACTTGGCTTCTCCGCGGTACCAGCTAGATCGCGCACATCTTTTGTTGGGTTGGGTTCTTGAGAAGGAGGCCCCATGAAGTCGCCACCGTACCCATGATCGGCAAAGTACTGATCGACATTGGCAAATGTATCATCGTCGTCGTCGTTCTGATCATGTGCCATATGCATGTTTGGATCCAGTGGCATAGGGATGTCCGGCACCGTTGCGGCGGTCTTTCCATGGGGCCGACTTGGCGCCGGCATGACTGGCGGTGTTGTCTTTGGGGTGGTGTCCCCCGCCCCCAAACAAATCTGGCTCTTCGGCCAAAGCAGGGGCCAGCTCAGGCAGGCGCTGAGGGTCAACACCTCAACAACGTCGGCCCCCACCGGTCGAAACGGAGGTAACAACACGTCGCAGCAAGGCCGCACCCCAACCAGTTCAACCCAAAACAAATTGGGTGGCATCCGGGTACCGTGGAACAAGGGTTGCCGGTTGAACGATTTTGCCCTTGGCGACATCGACCAACTTCGTTGTTCACGAAGTGCGTGAGAGTGCACGGAACATCGGCGGCGCCCTGCGAAAACATGTAGGGCGTCGAGGATGCCCACTCAAAGGCAAGGAGATGAAGTCCTCGACGAGAGAGGCTTAATTAGTTACCGTGATGATGGCGTCAAGCTCGGCTAATGTCGAGGCACCGCCAACGGCGGGCGTGCGGTTGACGGAGGGCCCGCTTGCTGTAGAGGTGCCGGCCGGCGTACACCCGGGTGCATTAAGCTCCCGTGCCGGCGTCGGAGACACCAATGGCGCCTCCGCCGGAGACACCAATGGCCCCGCCATCGCATTCTGCGAAGTTCTTGGCCGTGAAGCTAGGAATCGGGCGGCCCTGTTGGCGCCCGCAGATCCACGACTCAACCCCTGGATCAAGGTAGGCACAATGGCGGTGATCGTCGCTCGAGTTGTTGTTGCACTTGCTCTTGGACAATCTCCGGAATCCGCGCCACCTGTGCCTTGAGTTCTTGAACCTCGCGCTACCGGCTTTCCGAGCTGGTCTTTTCTCCTTCCGCACACCGGTGTATAGTATGACCCCATTTTGTGGACAAGCCTTTGCCGCCACCACGACCGGTGACGTCGGCTTCTTGAGCTTATCCTTGTTCTTCATTACATTCAACGCCCTATTTAGAGTGGTGTCCCAAGGGTTGCTCTTAGTCGACCTCAGCCTTGCTTTCGATCGCTGCGGAAGGAATGTGAACCATTTAGAAATTTGGCTTCATTAATTAGAATGCAACCATATGGAGCTAATTACGCGGGGTGGTATTCCTTACGAGAACAACCTCAAGCGCCACGGTCTTCGGATCCGTGGTAAGCTCCTTTGTTTTCGGGTCCTTCTTATACCGGGCCACGACAAAGTTCTGGTCCGCTTGTCACCGTATTTATCGAAGAGGCGGTAGGCCTTGCTCGGCATGCTCCGCGTCCTCCTTGTCCCATATAGGCTCCGCCACTCAGAACCGCCGGGACCGAGTGTGTGTTCCCTAAGTTCAGCTCCGCATTTCTTTCCCCACCGACTTGATTCGGAGTTTGCGGTGCTCGAGCAATTGATCTTGAAGTCGTTGTAGTCATCTTCGGTGATCGAAGGATTTTTCTCCTTGATCTTCTCATAACTCTCACCTTTCTCGATCATTCTCTTCACATTGCTTTTCCAAGTAGATAGGGCCTTGCTCATCTTCGTGAGGGCAGCATTGTTCACTTTATTACCTTTGAGGCTTGTGTTTTCAAATTCAGCGGGGAACTTGTATCGTTCGTGCAGCTTCGTGAAGAGGAGGTTGCGCAAATTCCTCGGTCGGGATGCCTCGGGTTCTCGGTGTTGATCGAGACGGTGCTCGGAGAATGCACCCGAGCTGAGCGAGTACCCTTGACTATTCGTTCGGGCGCCGTTGGATTCCGCCGAGTCCACTTGATAACTTCCTCATTGAGGGTGCGGAGCACGGTCGGGCGCCAGTCCTTCCGTTGCCTCTTCGGTTGGCTGCCATGCATGCGTGCGCCGCCATCATCGATGGTGGCATCCTCGGCGGCACCATCGGTGGTGGCATCTGGGGTCATCCTCGGCGGCACCATCGGTGGTCTCGGGATCGGTGGGGAAAGGCGTCCTCATACAAGTGAGGTTGTTCCTCCATCTCCGGGACAGCTCCCAGAATGCCTTGCCTTGAACCCCGGCCTCGTCGTTGTTGGCCATGTTTCTCTCTAAATAGGAACAAAGTTTGGTCAAAAGTTGGTTATTGTCAAGGAACAAGATCATGGTCTCATCATTTAGGGTTTGTCGACACGAGGCATCCTAAAAGCTAAGCTTTTATCATTGAGGGTTTTTCGACGCCGAGGCACCCTAAAAGCCTAAGCTTTCATCATTAGTCACAAGTTCCCCATATGTCCTATTTTTAGCAAAGTCATGCTAAAATTCATGGAAAATTTCAGCATGACCTTTGCTGAAAATAGGACATATGGAGTACCCGAATTTGCTGGAACGGAAGTTAATCGACATTCCAGCAAACTCAAGGGCCTCTCGGGTGGACAAGGCAAAAAAGGCCTCCATCACAACATGGAAAATACATTGGCATGTGGATTGGAATGTGGCTTCATTTAACAACAATAGTTTCACACAGAAAACAGAGTTGAATTCATTGAGATATTTGCATTGCTAGCTACATTTCAGTGCCAAATTTCACCAATTTAAGCAAAACTACCGTTTAGCTAGCTACTGATTCGATGCCATATTTCACATGGATTAAAATAAACACATACACATAACTAACAGCACACATACACATCACTGATTTAACAAAATTTGCACACAACTCAAGAGCACTTCATCATCATATAAAGTATATTAGCAGCAGTACAAATAAAGAGACATGATCAAAGTACTTCATAATAAACCCAAGCAACTTCATAATAAATCACTAGTCCTACTTATTGATGGTTTCTAAATCATTTATTTGATCGATAAGAAATAGCCTTGTCCTGCACAAAATCTTTGTCCTCAGCTGTAAACCGAACGGCAGGTAGTAGTCATTTTCTATGTACATAAGTGTGTGGAATTCATATCTGTACATTCACAACATGTCAACATGTATGTTGTTCATATAGTTAATCATCAATTACAAGGTGTCGATCCATTTGCATGTGCCCGTTCTGTAAATAAACTAAAGAAGGTGCTAACATTCATCATACAGGGATATACATGAAAAACCATCCATCTATATCAGAGTTCCTGGTTTTGTTGGGGTGTTGGGGTCAATTATATCGGGTGCATAATTGCAATAAATCTGGATTCTCCTAGACAGACCCTATCTGTAAATAGTTGTAAATGCAGTTTTCAATGCCATCTAGTATTAGTCTTAATTCTCCTATTGTTCAATACTTCGATGCATAACCATGGCCTTACATAACTTGGGAGCATTGATAGCGTCTTGTTTTCATGTGTAAATCTGGATTACGTATTGGGCTTGAATACCCACACGGGCCTGTTGTATTCTGCAGTGAAGTAATAGCCAATGCGTATGAGTACCTTCCTTCCTTGCATATTATATACTGTTGTCAGGTCATGTTGAAAGTAAAATAGGACCTTGCTGTGTTTGGGACCAAATTGTTATGGCTATTCTAGCTGGCTTTTTTTAGCGAATTGTAACTTGTGTGAAACTGAAACAAAGTTAACTTACATGCTCCTATATGCTCAGCTGAATTATTATAACATGTCTATCCAGTTTGCAGTTATTCTTACAATGTTATCTTGGCATATTTTGCAGAAAGGTACCAAGAGGGTGCATTTTGTCGGGAACTTGATTAGGGAGGTTGCTGGATTCGCTCCCTATGAGAAACGTATCACTGAGCTTCTTAAGGTTGGAAAGGACAAGCGTGCACTCAAGGTCGCCAAGAGAAAGCTTGGTACTCACAAGAGAGCAAAGAAGAAGAGAGAGGAGATGTCAAGTGTCCTTAGGAAGATAGAGGTGTGTAACCACTCGACTCACCATTTATATTATGAACATTATTTGACTCTGCTGTCCTATTATTCAGTTTTCCTTTTTGCTCTGGACTACTTAGTTACCTAGAGCATTGCATAGTGCATCCTCTAGCATTAGGAGAATTATGAATTTGTTGGGTTTAAAAGTGAACTGAAGACAAAAGAATTCCTTAACATTAAGAAATGTTGTCTTGGCTTCCATCCAAGCTTAAATAAAGCGCTTAGGTCTAAATTCCTTTTTTAATCTCGCTTAGTGCCTATCTCTGTCTCTGCCTTAGTGCCTACCTTGTAGTGTGTGCGCCGGGCATGCTTAGCATGACTAGGCCCTAGGTGTTCTGTTGTTGCATTCGCCTATGCACGCTTAAACGAACGCCTATGCACTCAACAATTCTTCCAGCAATTAAAAAAAATTAGACGTGGCTTTTCTCCCTGTCAAGTAGTGTAGGTTGTAGACAGCAGTTTCCACTTGGAAGATGATGGTGGTTTCCGTGTTGCATATATAATGCAATCTTCACCATAATTATGTTTCTATTGCTTGTAGTTCTTTAGGTTTTTCTTTTTTCTGACCATGTTCATGTCTTCTACTTTCGTGCAAAAATAGTTGCAATTCTGTTTTGCTGTAACAGTTGGTATATAAATGACTAAAATGTTATCACGTGATACGCAGGTCTGCTGGTGGTGGTGGTGCTGGTGACAAGAAGAAATAGAGCGTGGCTAGTTGGTGAATTTTATCCGAAAACTCTGTCCTGTATGCGAGGGGGAGAGGGGGAGAGGGGGAGAGGAGGAGGGGGAGCTCACGGGGGCGGTGGTGTGGGCCAGGCGGCGAGGTGGGGCGACGTGGTCGGGGTGGTGGTAGTGCTCCGGCGAAGGTGGTGTGGACGGGGCGGCGTCCGGGCCACCGGCGATGAGGGCGGCGGGGCGATGGCGTCCAACGAGGTGGGGCGGCGGGGCGGATCCCCTGGCGGGCCTGCGTTTTCCATGCGGCGGGGTTAGCGGGGAGGGGAGGGGAATGTGCAGCAAGACAGGGGGTACTCACGCACGGGAGGGCGAACGAAGAGCGGAGATTCCTCCTGCCGGAGTCGGCCGGGCGAGGTCAACGGTGAGCGCCCCCTCTTCCTCCTCCTTCTCCGCGGGGAAAGCGGCGGGGCGGCGGCGTCGGGAGAGGAGAGGGCGGCGTCGGGGCGTCGGGGCGGAGACGAGGACGACGGGCGGCGTCAAGGCCGGGGCGGGCCGAGGCGGCGGGCAGCGCGTCGGAGAGGAGAGGAAGGGGATCGAGGGCGATGGCGAGGGAGAGAGAGGGGATAGGTTTGGGCCGCCGGGGTGGGGGCGACACAATACTAATGGCGCACCACCCATCGGTGCGCCATAAGTACATCCATTCTAATGGCGCACCTCACCTTGGTGCGCCATTAGTAAAAAAAATTGATTTCTGCTCGAGCCAACAGGTTATCTCCCACCTGACCTGATCCACACCAAGTTCCCTCTACTAGCTCGACTGGTCAGCAGCCAATTCTCACACCAGGAGGTCACAGGTTCGATTCCTGTGCTCCTCAATTTTGTTATGCATTTAAAATGCTGTGTGATAATTATTTGTGTTTAAATATGTTCAAACTTGTTTAAATCATAACAGTAATATTTTTTTTATAAGACAGTAATATTTTTTAAAAAAATATCATCAAACAGTAATGCCGGTGGAGCGGGGGAGGGTGCGGGGGGTGCGGGGGGTCGGCGGCGGTGGTTGAGTAGGGGAATCGAGGGTGCGGGGGGTCGGCGGCGGCGCCCGGTGGACCGGGGGGTGCTCGGCGGTGAGGGGAACCGGATCTGGCGAGGTGGGATAGCGATCGAGATGGAGGGGGATCGAGATCGAGTGTCCATGAAATTTAAAAATATTCATGATAGTTCAAAAAGTGCCCATGAAATACAATCGAGAAATGAAGGCTACGATTTAAATACAATCGATCTTAGCTAGCTATTTGTTCACAATCTTCTTGCCCTTCTTTTTCGCAAATGGAGTTCTTCTGTGGAACGGACGTCCTTTAGGTAGGGTGATCATGCTTCTTCTTGTGGTGTATGCTGCTACTTCATCATCGTCGTCATGTCCGATCCTCGGGTCGCCGTACTTGTCAAAGTCTTGCTCATTGGCTACTCCATCCATTCCGATGATCTTCCTTTTGCCTCTCCTCACGACAACACGACTGGGCTTTGGCGGGTCGGTAATGAAGAAGCATTGGTCCACTTGGGAAGCCAGTACCCATGGCTCATTTTTCGATGACGTTTGCGCCATGGTCTTGGATTTGGCTTCGGGTATAACCATGGTGGTGAAATATCGGTCTTCTTTTAGGACGCTCTTGGCCCATCCGACACGGAACATCGGCACCTTCTCTCGGTATTAGCTCAGCTCCCAGATCTCCTCGATCCTTCCGTAGTATCTGTCCTTGTCCTTACCGGTGTAGGATTCCATCGTTACCCCGAAGTTCTGATAACCATCGCTCTTCATGTCCTTGTCCTCGGTGTAGAATGTGTAGCCGTTGATATCGTACGCCTCATAGGTCATCAGGTTGTGCTCGGCATACTGTGACAAGGTGAATATGAGTTGTTCTTCCGCGGAAGAATCTTCATGTAAAGGGCAATGAAGCTTCGCTTGAACCAACGCGTGAAATATGAGTTGTGCTATTTGAGTATTTCTCCATCCGTCCTCTATTGGCCTCGGTCATTGTATGTCTTCTCAATAAAGGTTTTGTGCTCTACCACCCAAGGATCGACCACGTCTATGTGTTGTAGCGCGACTAGGTTTGCTCTTTCAAAGTCGGTAGTCGACCCTCGAAGTCGACATGCATTTCGCGGCGACCCTCACGGTGACCCCATCCAGCGAGCCTGCCGAGGTGCCCGCTGACGGCAGACCAACGGGTTCTCGATGCCTAGATAATTCGTGCGTAGGAGATGCACTCTTGGTCGAAAAGCCCCGGCTATACTTCCCTCTCGACGTGACATGTTCCGACGTATCCTTTGATGACACCATTCATCCTTTCGAACGGCATCATTTTGTGCAGGAACGTCGGCCCGAGTTGGATGATATCCTCCACGATATGGACCAGCAGATGCACCATAACGTCGAAGCATGCGGGCGGGAAGTACATCTCAAGCTCGCATAGTATCACCACGATCTCTTCCTGTAGCCTTCTGAGTTGCCTCACGCCAATCGACTTCCGAGAGATGACTCGAAAAAGTTGCATAGGCCAAATAGCGTTTCACGGATGTGCGCGTCCATGATCCCACGGATTGTAATCGGAAGTATCTGCGTCATCAAGACGTGATGTCGTGGAGACTTCATCCCGCTGAACTTCGCTTCGCTGGTTCTAGGTATCCGCTTATCTTCCCAGCAGAATCGTAAGGGAAGTTTTACTCCTAGGAGGCGGTGAAAAATCGCTCGATATCCTCGACTTAGAGTGAAGCACGCGGGAGGGTAGTCATTTCCGGTCTTCTTGGCCTTTTTGCCTTTGGCGACGACTTTACGTGTCCCGCTTCGCCTCATCGTCATCATCATCATCATCATCATTAGCGTGAAGCTCCTGCACGATGCCCATTGATTTCAAGTCCGCCCTTGCTTTCGCCCATCTTTGGTCCTCTCTGGCATGTTGAGCAGGGTACCAAGCAGACTCTCGCACACGTTTTTCGTGATATGCATGACATCAAGGCTGTGAGGCACACGGTGGATCTTCCAGTACGGCAAGTCCTAGAAAACAGACCTCGTTTTCCATACCTTCAGCAGCGGCTCTGTCGCCTTTCGCTTCTTTCCCGGCTCTGGCGCCTTTTGCTTCTTTCCCGGCAGTGGGCAGTCTTTCCAATTTTTCAATAGCTTGTCTATTTCCTCGCCGCTCCTCGTACACGGGCGTTTTCGGGGTTCGGTTTCACCATCGAACAGATCCTTGCGTTTCCTCCACGGGTCATCGTCGCGAAGCCACCTTCGATGTCCCATGAACACGGTTTTCGAAGACCCGGGATCTCTATCTAGTTGGCGATACGTTGTGTCATCCATGCACCTTACGCATCCAGAAAATCCGTGGACTACCTGCCCGCGAGATATCCGTGAATCGAGATAGTCGTGGCACCGTCATGAGCGGGCGGCTCTCATAGGGAAATATTCTTTCTCTGCGGCGTCCCACGTATTGGCTGGCGTTTTCCACAGCGTGTCAAGCTCCTCTTTCGGCAGCCCTAGATACTGATTGATGTCGTTCCCTGGTTGTTTCGGCCCTTCAATTAGCATACTCATGTGCATGTACTTCCCCTTCATGCACAACCACGGGGGAAGGTTGTACATCAACACAAACACATGCCGGGAGCTATGTGTGCTTCTCCGGCAGCTGCCAAGCGGATTGACTCCATCGGTGCTCGCGCCAAAGACGATGTTCCTTGGATCGTTCCCAAATTCGAGTCTTGAAGTTCAACGCTTGCCACCGCTCGCATCCTTAGGGTGACTCAACATCTTGTCTTTTTATCTATCTCCGGATCATTTGCGTCATCTTCTCGCTTCTTCTCCTCCCTATCCGGCGTGCAACGCAGGAGCTTTACTACCTTAGGGTCCGCGAAATACCGCTGCAGACGAGGAGTGATCGGAAAGTACCACACCACTTTTCGAGGAGCTTTCTTCCTCTTCTTGTATCGAGTGACGCCAAGACACCGGACATATGGTAGACTCCGTGCTCATCCCGATAAATGATGCAATTGTTCATGCACACATGGTATTTCACGTGCGTAAATCCGGGGACACACGATTTTCTTCGCCTCCTCCAAACTGGTCGGGCACTTGTTCCCCTTGGGAAGACATTCGTGCCAGAACGACATGTTCTCGTCGAAACATGCGTCGGTCATTTTGTGTTTTACCTTCATCTCCAGAGCCATGAGCGTTACTTTCAAGCGGGTATCCTCGGGCCTGCATCCTTCATATAATGGAGTAACCGCGTCTAACTCAAGTTGATCCATCTTAGCTTTCTCTTGGGCTGCAGCTCTTGCGTTATCCGTCTTCTTGAGAAGCAGCTCTTGAATATGAGGGTCCTGCACCCAGCCCATCGATGGTCCAGTGTCGTCTACTTCGTCGGCATCATCATCTTCATGATCATGCTCGTAAATGCGCTCCCGCATCTTCCTCATCATCATGTCCTGCATCTTCTACATGATGATCGTGGTACAAGATCACCGTCGTGATCATCTTACGGGGATTCTTCGTCTTCTCGCCCGCCCGAGCCGCGGTGGTTGTCTTGCTGCCCTTCCTCATTTCTTGCCCGGCCCCCATGGGCGACTTCGTAGTCATCTTCATGACCTTGCCACCGATAGCCATCCATGAAACCACGCAAGAGCAGGTGGTCCCAAGACCTGCCGAAATCCGGAGTCCGCAATAAGGCTCTTGACTTGCATCTTCGACACGGACATCTTATCTCCGTCTCGTTCTTTTGAAGCATCTCGGCCTTCGCGGACCTCAAAAACCTATTCACGATGCCTTCGGTCATCGTGCGGACCATGGTCACCTGCGGGGTAGAGCAAAACGATATTTTAGAACCAAGAAAAAATTTGGCATGAC
Source organism: Aegilops bicornis (assembly GCA_021605145.1). Classification (NCBI taxonomy): domain Eukaryota; kingdom Viridiplantae; phylum Streptophyta; class Magnoliopsida; order Poales; family Poaceae; genus Aegilops; species Aegilops bicornis. The sequence continues at coordinate 575,647,649 of CM038672.1, forward strand.
TTTCCCTAAAAATAGGACCAAAAAGAATGTTTAATGCCAAAATTCTCGCCGAAACGGAAATGAATCAACATTCCGGCAAAATATTGGCAACTATCGCATTGCAAATACCGGTACACCTCCAAACACAAACACATATGCAACACCACAAACATATGCAACACCACGAACATACATAGATCTAGATAGGCCATAAAAAGTGCATGTGCACATTGTTGTAGGGAGAACAACATAAATATAGCTTCCCCCTTACTTATCTATTAAAACAAGGTAATTTAACCACTTAATTTGAATGAACCTATGGTGGAAATGAGGTGAAAAAGAGGAGGCACCCGAGACAAGGAGGAGGTGGAGAGAATGAAGTGGGGAAAAAGTGAGTGTGGGTAGGAGAGGCTGTCCAAAATATCTTGTTCTTGCCCACTTACTAATGGCGCACCAAAGACTAAATGCGCCATTAGTAATCCAGGATTACTTAATGGCGCACCTTACGGTGGTGCGCCATTAATAGTTTTAAAAAAAAATACTAATGGCATCGATCCACAGTGGCCATTACTAGTTTAAACTAGTAATGGCGCACGGTTGATCAGTGCGCCATTAGTAGTATTGCAAAAAAAGGAATAAAAAATATAATAAAAAAATAACATTAGTGGCGCACTTTCGGATGCGCCATTAGTATGTTTAGACAGGCGCACTAGTTAAAGAAAAATTGATACTAATGGCGCACCTTGGGCCAGGTGCGCCATTAGTAGTTTCAACTCTAATGACGTATCAACAGGTGGTGTGCCATTAGTATATACTAATGGCGCACCCATTGTCTGGTGCGCCATTAGTGTCAATCCCATCTATAGCCCTTTTTCTAGTAGTACGGGGAGCTCGTCAAGATTTGCGACCTTGGGCTGGCCATGTCCATGTCCGACTGTCCGCCGTACAACCGGGCCGGCACGATGTCCTACATGGCGCCCGAGATGATCCTGGGCAAGAAGGACTACGACGCGCAAGTGGACACGTGGTCCATCGGCTGCGTCTTTGCCGAACTGCTCACCGGCAAGACGATGTTCAAGGGCTACCTCGAAGATGACGACGAAGACAAGACAAAGAATGACGTAAGGCAGTTGTGGAGCATCTTCTGTGTGCTCGGGATGCCGGACGAGAGCACGTGGCCAGGGTTCACCTCGCTGCCGCTCACCGCTGAGGCGCTGCGACGGCTGCCGGCGGGGTGCAAGTACAGCCGGCTGCGGTATTCTTTCCCTGAAAACAAGCTATCCGAGGAAGGATTTCAGGTGTTGCAAGGGCTCCTCACATGCAACCCCGAGAAGCGGCTAACGGCAGCCGCCGCGCTGAAGCACCCATGGTTCGATGCTCCTCGTTCCGCCGCCGGCGCCGCTGCGAAGGTCGACGCTCTGTCGTTTCCCAAAAAGAAGGCACCAAGGATCAAGTTCATCCCACCGGCCATTCCCCAGAAGAATCTACTCAAAATCCCGCTCGCCGTGTGGAACGCAGCGTAACGAGTGTAATTAGACTCTCTGGATGTAAATGAGCCATCAAGTAGAACTTGATCGCCGGATCGCCCATTAGTGTTGGCCTGCTTTTCTGAATTCTATGTGTCATTGTGCACATGTTCAGAGAATCAGAGATGTGTAATTGTAAGGTTGTGTTCAGAGATTCATTACAGTGCTGACATATGTTGTTTACATGGCCAGTTGTTATTGAGTTATACTGCACAATTTGTGTTGTTTTTCAGAAATCATGAGCTGATGAGAAAATGTGCAGTTCAAATGTTCTAAGCAACAGAAATCTACAGAGTGATGGGTGAATTGATATTAAAAATGTCTTGCTGGTGCAGATTTCATGAGAACTTGTAAATTTAGTAATGGTGCTAGTGCAACAATTGGACAAAGGCCTGCTGGGGAGAATGAACCAAATTCAAGAGCTTAGTGGATCATCGCAATCCGGTGGTACCCTTGCACTAAAACTGAAACAATGGCGTGGATCAGCTCTGTTCAAGCATCTAGCTCTGAAGCAGGAAGCAGAGACTTGAGTCTGCAAAGCAGGAGAAGGGCAGGATATGTATAAGAACGTAAGTTTCAATACCAAAACAGGCCCCAAAACAGCAGCAATCAGAGTGGCGCAGCGGAAGCGTGGTGGGCCCATAACCCACAGGTCCCAGGATCGAAACCTGGCTCTGATATGTGTTTTTCCATTTGGACTTCCATTACTTATTGAGCAGAGCTGTTCTAGGCGAGCCAACATTGGCTTGCAGCCACAGGCGTGCAATGCCATCTTACTACTAACATATCTTCTTCTGCTCCTTCAAATGCTCATCAACTCAACTTGAGATAGCTCACATATACTCCTTCCGTTCGAAATACTGCGTCATTAAAATGGATGTATTTTAGTTTTAGATACATCCATTTTGATTCTAATAATTCAACGGAAGCGAATTAACAAAGAACAGTCCGGTCATGGCAATAAAGGGCAGGAATGTTAATGTCTCTTCTTAGTAATAGAAGTTCGGCCACGGGCCCTTCAAAAAAAAGAGAGCAGAGTACACAAAGCAAAAAACAGGCAAAAAAGTACGGAAATGTTAACGCCCACACGTGTGGGCGTTTGCACATCGCCCACACGCCTCCACCATCACTCATTTTGCCACGTATGAATAGATGACATCAGCATATATTTTTTTGGTTTTCGGCTTAAAAATATTGTATCTCCTAAATAACCTGGCTCTGAAGGGCAGGAAGCGTGGTGGGCCCATAACCCACAGGTCCCAGGATCGAAACCTGGCTCTGATATGTGTTTTTCCATTTGGACTTCCATTACTTATTGAGCAGAGCTGTTCTAGGCGAGCCAACATTGGCTTGCAGCCACAGGCGTGCAATGCCATCTTACTACTAACATATCTTCTTCTGCTCCTTCAAATGCTCATCAACTCAACTTGAGATAGCTCACATATACTCCTTCCGTTCGGAAATACTCGTCATTAAAATGGATGTATTTTAGTTTTAGATACATCCATTTTGATTACAAGTAATTCCGAACGGAAGGAGTACTAACAAAGAACAGTCCGGTCATGGCAATAAAGGGCAGGAATGTTAATGTCTCTTCTTAGTAATAGAAGTTCGGCCACGGGCCCTTCAAAAAAAAGAGAGCAGAGTACACAAAGCAAAAAACAGGCAAAAAAGTACGGAAATGTTAACGCCACACGTGTGGCGTTTCAGACATCGCCCACACGCCTCCACCATCACTCATTTTGCCACGTATGAATAGATGACATCAGCATATATTTTTTTTGGTTTTCGGCTTAAAAATATTGTATCTCCTAAATAAAAAAGCCAACTAAAAATCCGTTTCCACCATTAAATCCGTCTCGACGAGATCTTCAAAACTAGACCCCATGTTGATATGTTTCGACGAATTTTTTTTTATCAAAAGTTGTCATGATGTTTACACTGCAGTTGCCATAGGGCTTAAACTAAAGTTACCATGTGACAATTTTAGTTTGTAGATCATGGCAATTTTAGTATTTTGATGATGGCAACTCCAGTAATTTGATCATGAAAATTATTTTTTCTATGAACCATGGCAATTTTACGTGCATGTATCATGGCAATTTTAGTTTATGGTTCATGGCAAGTCTAGTTTCTTAATTCCCCGTTTCATAAATGTCAAAATTTACTTTTAAATGTAGAAGAAAATAGCTGAAACATATCATGGCAACTTCAGTGTAAACATCATGGCAATTCATATGCAATAGACATGGCAACTTTTAATCCAAAAAAATTTCATCAAAACATATCAACATGTGATCTAGTTTCGAAGATCTCATCGCGAGGGATTTAATGGTGAAAACGGATTTTCAATCAGATTTTTCGTTTAAGAGATAAAACATTTTAAAAACTGAAAATCCAAAAAGATTCCTACATGCATGCATGCGATGACGTGGCAATTTGTTTACATTAGAGACGTGTGGTGTGTCTCCCTTCCTGCCACACGTGTGGCAGTTAGTTCGACCCAAAAAGTAACCAAAGCAAACAAAACTGAAACTGAAGAAAGGACCTTTCCCTGGCCAATACCATGCAGTCCACTTTGAGCCAAAATTTTCCAATTTTGTGATTTTTTTGATAAATTTCCATTGGTTCGTGTAGTCCACTTTGAGGGCCAGAGTGGAGGCTAAAACAGCTAAATACAGGACTAAACTAGAACTGGAACCTTTACTTGGCCATACCACAATACCCTTTCTACTTTGAGCGTCATGACGATGTTGCATAAACTATGACGACTACTCCCTGTGTAAAGAAATATAAGAGCGTTTAGATCACTAATGTAGTGTTCCCGAGTGGAATGGCAAAAGGCTGACCCATGAAATCTCTTCCAGCGAGCAGGCACTGAGCAACCTGGAGAGCTTTCTTGATCAGGGGAACAATGTGAGCAGAGAACTGCAGATGCGTGCCATAGAAATACTACAGAACTGGCTTTTGATTCGTCGGCCAACCTCTGCACGGGAATAAAAAAAAATCTAGTCAAGAAGCAGTTGCAGATATTCCTTACTGATGATGAAGGGAGAGAAGAAAAGCTTAGAGTTACGGCTGGGAAATCGCGGGCATTACTTTCCAGGATAAAAACTATCTCTATGTTCATAGTGATGGGACAGAATAACATTCTTGATCGTCTCAATGAAATACTTGATGCTAAGAACATCACTTACGGGATAGTAGCATTGGAGATCTTGGAGAATTTGTGCACTCACTGTACATTGGACAAGGATTATCTCAAGGAAGTCTTGCTGCCAAAAGTAAGCTTAAAGACCCGTTCATCTGCTAATTACATAAAAAATTAGCCAGCATGACAATAGTTTTGAATATACTCTTTTAACAGTATATCATCTGGGCAGTGATTGTATTTCCACAAATTACATTATTTGTTGCAGGTCCTCACGCAAGTACTGGCCAGTAAAACGAGACCTCCCCATAAAACAAAGAACAAATTCTGCACGGGATGGATTGCAGTGTCTTGCAAGAGTGACCGAGACAGTAAAGGCAATTGTCGCAACCAAAAAACATGAAGAAAACCAGGCAGTTTCTGGACCAGGTGATGATGAAGAAAACCAACTGCCGTCCAAACAGTGGCAAAATCAAGTCACCTAATCAGACAAACAAGGAATTCCAATAAGCATTGTTATCGCTTACCTTGGTGATGTGTGTCAGTGCAAATGACTTTCAACGATGTGGCTCGAGAGATTCCCTCCAAGAGGGTGAATTTGTTCGGAACCTCAAGGCTATAGTAGAACAAAGCTGTGAGGCCAGAGCTGACTGTCTAAGAATCGTGAAGCTTTGCGGCCAGATTGCGATATTAATGCTGCAGCGCAGCCATGTCACCGCGGACTTGGAGGAATGTGTGAAGTCCTTGTGTAAGGCCTCAAAGATCATGTCTAACCTTGAAAATTGCATGCTCTTTGCAGGGACTGATTGCAGAGTGAAGAAGAATGCTAGGCCTCTCCTCTCCGACATTGCCAAAAAAGCGAGCCAGTTGGTTGGTAATTACTCCCTCCGTAAACTAATATAAGAGCGTTTAGAATACTAAAGTAGTAATCTCAACGATCTTATATTAGTTTACAGAGGGAGTACAATGTAACCGCTTTCTACCTTTGTGTTGTACTATGTATCAGGAATAAAAATCATGCCCTCGCCTGCTATCTTGGTTGCTTAATCTATCTTTATTAATTTCTTCATTAATAAATTACTCCCGCATGTCATGGAGTATAAATTACTCCCTATCATGCCAGGACATCAAGTAACTACTATAACATGCCCTTATTTGTGGTTGGCAATGTGAATAACAGACCACCGTTTTGTGTGTAAAACATGGATCTGCAAGATGCAAAACAGCACCAAAACTATGTTTTTTGACACTGGATCATAATAAGATTTCAAAGGAACACTGAAATTACTTTAATATGAACTGTTACAAAAAATGTGAAGCAATCACATGAAAAAAGTGGATGACATGTCTTTTTAGCACATATACCTCACTTGCTGTCTTATGCTTTTCTGCTTCACAAATAAGGGCATGCCCACAGGTAGATAGCAGAATTTTTCCTAATACCCATTTGTTATGTATGAGCTTATACGACTGAAATTCTGGTAAAGACTGAAAACTTGGAATGTCAGTGTCATTACATACTACAGGCAGTTTTTGTATCAGGTTATTCTTAGATATCGTCTTCCATGTATCCCACTTCTGAAACCTGAGTTTCATAATAGCTTTATTATCCCATCTCTCGTGTGGCCTGCATACTTTTTGGAATGAGCAGAAATTTATTCAAGCCGTCTTTTATTTTTATCAAACCATGCAGAAGGCCAGCATGTGAAATACATAGAAGGAGAAGAAAGGGACCAAAGGCCCAAGTCTGAGTACACAAAAGTACCACTGGTTTAATGATGTGTAATTTTTTTGCAGGTCAAAAAGAATTAGTATCAGTTTTATCTATTTCTTATAATTGTGATACATATTGCATGCAGACTCTAAGTAACACCATGATGGCAGCAGCATCATAAGCTTCTTTTCAGTTTACAGATCACCTAGAAATTCACTACACAACAGGAGAATCACCTTGCTAAGAAAATTACCAGATTATTCCAAATGCACAAGGATAGTTCTTCATTTGTTCGTCATCTGAAGAATGTATCAAAGATAATCAAAAGTCAATGGCAAAGAATCAGACATTAATCAATACGAACAGAACTAAAAACACAGCTACAATACACATAATATCTAGTAGTCTATATACAACCCGATGGTTTTGAATGTTCAAACAATTTTGGAATTTGAAAAGTTAGAATGGTGATCATCGACCGAAAGATTCACAGAAAGATCTTCACAAAAGGCAATTATATATCAGAACAAAATTTGAAGGATAATCTCTGAAAATAAACCATCTTGAAACAGAGCAGTACAACATTAACAGAATTAAGCAATAAAATAATAGCTTAGATAAGCTGATGTACCAATGGTTTAAATCCCTGGCAAAGGAGTCCCTCCAGATTAATCTTTCAGTAAAACAATATTAAATAGGAGCTCCTAACTCTAAAGCACGCCGCCTAACTGCAAATTTCTTAACAGAAAAATCATACTAAAATACTGACAATTTGTGCATCTCTTGGACTTAACCTGGAGAGAATAACATATTTTGATCGATAGGAGAGCAGAGCAGTGCTGAACTGCTCATATAAATTCCTCTCTAACCTAAAGCGTATAAATGATAAGGCATTATTAATGCAACAAGGAATAGCATTAAATCTATGCAGACAATTTAGCAAAGCTAAATTACTTTCCTAGATTTCTTCTACACGGGATCAAATTTCGCATGGAACATCGACCTTTCACTGAGATAACAAAATAACTAGTACTAATTACAAGAAAAGAAGATGCCGGATAACTTAGATACAGCAGATCAACATATAGCAATCCCCTTTCCGCCGTTCACATTTGCTAAGAAGCCTCTTTTCTCAGCACTTTGACTCGCCGGTATGCCGTACGCTACTGCTGCACCGAGCTGTCTCTGTTAGGGGCAGAGAGAGGTGAGAGTGAGGCCGTCAGACAGGGAGGCGAAAGGCTGAAAGTGTGACGGCGCACTGACTCCTGATCCATCGGGCCCTCCTATCGTTAATCTTGCGATGAGAGCCTGAAGGCTGGTCGGTCAACGCATGGCTGTAGGTACGCGGAGCACAGGTGGCCAAATTGGACGGGAGACCGAACCTAGGTAGTGCGCTGGCGATGGAGGAGGAGAACGGCGGCCGCTGGGCACGGCACGGAGAAAGCGGGAAACGGCGGAGGCGGCCGCTGTGCTCGAGCAAGGAGATAGGCCGGACCGGACGTGAGCGTTTGGGCTTGGAAAACCGATCTGATCTAACGGCTCACAGGTGCCCCCGGTTTCCCTTCAAAAAAAAAGGACAGGTGCCTCCGGTTAGTGATTGAAATGATTTTGTTCGAATTAGCAGGCTATATGGGACCATATTAAACGGATTATGTCGTGATTTGACAAGTTTTTAGCTTCTGTGTTGATTTTCGATGTTTTGCGCGTGAAAATTATATTGTTTGTATCAAGCGTGGCACCCCAACAATAAAATTCTACTAAAATTATCAATATGTGTATTTCCCATCTAAATCTTGGCTTTGACTTGGAAAACACCCGCAGCGTCTGCTACGTGCGTAGACGTTGAATGAAGCGTGAGTGTGCGTTCATCATCATCTCCTCACGTAGCCACTCCCGTATTCCCGGTTGGCACCACACCACTACATCATCATCTTCCTCAAGGTTTGCGATGGGGGTCCTATTAATTGTGGTTGCGAGGTTGAACCGGAGCGCAACAAGGATCTTGTTGTAAAGGGTCAACCGTAACATGGTTGTTGCGGGCTGATGGACGGAGATTAGACGGTTGTTGTAAAGGGTCAACTGTTGGAGATATGCCCTAAAGGCAATCATGTAGTACGATATTTTCTATGTGTTTATGAATAAAGATAGTCCTTGGACATTATTAATGATGTGTATCAGCAAGTACGTGACTTGTTTGTGGGACTATGCATTGTATGATGACTGTTCTAAAAGATCCCTAGTTGAAAGGGCTATGTGGACGCGCAGCCAACTAGACTAGCATATGACACGGTCGATGGCTTGGTCTCACTAGCCATGGGGCATTGGATGCTAACCGGATAATATGGACTTGGAAGGATCTGGTCGGATTCACGTAGTCGGATCCGAGTCGGACAGACGCAGTGATATGTCATCTGTGAGTCTCTAATACAACATCGTTCTATGTCCTAAGACCTAAGCTGGCACATGTACTTGGGATGGTGACAGACTTGCTTTGGGCCGACTAAACGCTACTCCGTGACTAGGTAGTTACAAAGGTAGCTTTCGGGCTTGTCCAGGCACATGGTGCGAGACATGGTCGAGCAAGATGGGATTTGCCCCTCCGATCAGGAGAGATATACTCTGGGCCCTTCGTGTGACCCGACCAGGATAAGCATGGCCATGTGTTAAGGATTATGAGATCATCCGGTTTATGATCGGCATCGCTGGAACGAGAAAGAGGTCGGGCTAGCACAAGGATGACAGACTCGCCTTGAGCCCAACAACATATATCGTGTGGCAAAAGGAATGGAAGTGTGATGTACATGTTCGCCTAACCAGCTTCATCGTCTGCTTGATGGTCGGCACGCCTTGCTAGAGGCTGATACCAGCCATGTAGTCCGGAGGTGATCCGAACTGCGACCAAGCCGGCTTGAACCTAAGGGGTCGCGCGCTTAAGGGAAGGAACCTACGAGTTCGGATCCGAGGACACTGGTTGGATGTGATCCGAGCTATATTCGGATTACGGCTGAGTAGACTTGTGGGCTTTAGGGTCCATGCGAGGCCCAAGTGTTGAGCCCGCGACGAACGCCTATATAAAGTGGATGTGCCGCACACTCATGAGGTTGATCGCTTCGGCGCTATCACTAGGGTTTGCATGTGTTGCGAATAGACACCTCCACTCGCCGCCGGTTGTGTGCGGACCTAGCAGTCCGCCGCACGACGTTCCTCCTGCACGCGCGGATACCATTAGAGGCGGTGCACTAGCGGCGCTCCGGCGAACCTGTACGTCGAAACCGACGACTGGTTGTTCGAGGGAGATCGGACGAGGAGGAGACGATCCACGCAGACACGCTGCCCCAACTCTTCTTTCGCTGCACGGCACTGCGCGTCTAGTGGTAACGAACTGTGATCCATCTCCCGTAGCATGTTCTTGGCTGTTATGCGCGTAGGAAATTTTAATTTGCAGTCGACGCACCCTACCGTAGAACCCAACATCAACCGCAACACCCGCAGCATCCGCGTTTTGATTTTTAGTGGTGAGTCCTCGACAGAGCTCCACAAAATGCATGGACTTGTTAAGTTCATTCAAAATTCAAGAAAAGTAGGTCAGTTATGCACATATAGGGGAAAAAAGAGGGTCTTGGACCCATATTCTGAACTAGGTCTCACTTTGTGCATCAAACTAAACATGTTCATGGACAACCCGGCCCGGAGGCCTGAACCTGAAGCCCTACATTCGGGCCGGGCTTGGGCTCCAGTTTCTCGCCCGAAGCCCGGCCCGAAAGCTCGAAATGGCTATATATATTATTATTTTTAGAAATATAGGTATAATAAACTAATATAATATACCAAATATGATTAATTTAATTTTAAAAAGCCACTATTCATGTGCTTCAGGCCGGGCCGGGCCGGGCTTGGGCTTGGGATTTTTTCATCGGGCTTTGCCAAGCCTGGCCCGAACCCAACCCGGCCCGGGGAATGATCAGGTTTACATCAAAGTATGCAAATGTTTTCTCCCTCCACTTCGCCTCCATAGACGCCTCGATGATAGCTCCGCCTTGCTATGAATGTGAAACTCAGGGCTAGTATTTATAGTTTACCTTGGTTCAATTAGGCTTAGGAAGTTTTTAGTAGGGACTATGAAATGTTTTTTTGTTTGCAAAAATATAACCAGAATGTTTTGGTATTGTTGTGTGAATTTATGAACCGTAATTGAGGAAATTTGTTATGCATATCTTTCCTTTTTGTCTAAAAGAACCTCAGCTATTACTTTACTATAGTTAGATATCCATCGCAGCTGGGGTATTTAAAGAGAAAAGTATACTTTTGGTCCCTCAAATTTACCAAAAGTATACAACTGGTCTCTCAAGATTTCTTGGGCGACATTTGATGCCCCAAGTCTCAAAATTAGGTAAGTTTCGCCCGAAAACTGGTTTCAATAAAAAAACTGGCCATGTGGCAGCGGTTTTCTCGCCCTCGTGATATATGTCTCACCCAAGCAAAGAATGGATCCAGTCGTACGCCACCAACCCACCACCACAACCGTCCCCTCCCTCACCTTCTCGACAAGTTATAGACATCGACCCGCTGCCCAGTCGTCCTCGTCGATCTTTCTCATTGATCCCCTCCTCTGCAACTACAACGTGCCTCCCCGTGTCGAGGAGAGGCCAAGCTGCATATGGGCTTAGCCATTTCCCCTGCCTCCTCTATCGCACGGGGTCTCACCTCCGCCCTATGGTTCTCGCCGGAGTCTGTCCAGAGAGGAGATCCAGATCATGGTCATATCCACCGCACTCCAAGCCCAAATGTTCTTCGCATGTGTCGTAGCCTCCCCGGGTTGGAATGGTCGCATTGCCGACTAAGTTTGCCTCGTTGTTAATTGCTACCCCATTTCCTCGGGCTAGCCCCCATCTTGGATGAAGGCGGTGCCCACACCGGATGTGCCATGAGCAACTACCTTCACGTCGTGCATGTGTCCCCGTTGTGCCCCATTAGGTCGTTGTAGTTGCCTCTGTGCGCTCAGAACGCTGGCGGCTGTGATGCAGCGCCTCCTGCCGCTTGAACCGAGCACTCCCGCCCGCCCCGTGTCGCTTACAATTGAGCTGAGGAGGGGGGTCACAGGGAAAGAAGATCAGTGGTCAGTGTCTCTGTAGGTCGTCGCGACCATCACTGCCACCACAAAAAGGTTGGGTCTTGGTTGGAGGGGACCGCCGTGTGCGTAGAGCCTTGTATTTCGTACATGATCACTCAAACCGGTAGAATCCGATTCTATGCGTAACTTTGTGTTTGCAGGTTTGATGTGAATAGTATGGCTCATGTGTATGTGATGCATGTGCCTAATTTATACATGGCCTGCGTGTCATGTTTGTCAGCCGGCAGGAGTCAAAGTGTTGTCATTATAATGTATAACGACCTGTGTGTCGACTTCTAACTCTATGTAAAATTCATTACTAGTTGTAGTAGTTGGATAATAGAGATCAGGTTGGTGGCTTGGCGTCCCGGCGCGACAAACAAATATGGAGTTCCTAGATGGTCATCAGAGTCGGAGCCGACCTAGAAGAACGTCCAAGAAGGAGCCATACTATTTCACAATATGTGTTTATTTGTGATTGTTATGCTTCTTTGTTCCTATGCATGTTAAAATGGTAGAAATGTCCCTCATGAATATCAAGTGAATTGCCATCCCCGTTGTTGCACCTTCGCACGTCAAGTACGTCCAGTAGTGGGCTCATAAAATTGGGGTGCTGCTAGGTGTCCTTGAACTGAAGGGTTCATGTCGGACACGTACATACCTTTGCATCAAAGTTAACTTGACAAGGCTATCAAAAGCGGTTTTGGGCCTTGTGGCAAAGAAGGTTGGGAGCCGGCTATGAGATACCTTCCCGACCGGCGAGTCGTATAGAGATACGATTAGCAAGGAGTTGCTTACGGATAGGCATGTTGTCTAGCGTTGATGCTAAAGCTCACTAGTCGCATGTGCTAGTCGGATCCTAAATCACTGAGAGTTTGCGGAGGGATGCTGACTTCAGTGGGAGTATTTCTGTTTAAGGCTAGAATTACTCTACATAAACACATTGCTTAGTGATTGCATTTTTTCTGTTGTAGATCAATGGCACCACCTGCTCAACCCAACTTTGCATTGAAATCAATTCTGGAAAAGGATAAACTGAATGGAACAAACTTTACCACCTGGTATAGAAATCTGAGAATTGTTCTCATGCATGATAAAAAGGAACATGTTCTAGAGGATCCACTTCCAGAGGAACCTGCCAATAATGCTAACGCCACAACTAAGAAGGCCTACCAGAAACTCATTGATGAATCAATAGATCAGCTGTCTGATGCTGGCTTATATGGAGCCCGATTTGCAACAGCATTTCGAAAATGTTGAGGCTTACGATATGATCGAGAGTCTCAAGAGCATGTTTCAGACACAGACTAGGACCAAAAGGTTCAATGCCTGGCGATCGTTGATGGACTGCAAGATGAAGGAAGGTGATCCACTGAGCCCACATGTGATCAAGATGATCGGATATGTGCAAGCTTTGAATAGGTTGGTGACGGTGTCCTGGACTAGAGGGTACTCACCACGTCGTCCCCCAATCGGTTAGATTGGGCCGAGGACCCCCAGGGCCGCATACTCATGGGCCAGTCCGGACAGGTGCCGCATACAAGGAAGATTCCACAAGACTTGGTGATCAAGACAAGGACTCCTCCCCCACCGGCGTATTCGGCTAGGACTCTTGTTTTCTAGGCCCCTGGTGCATTATATAAACCAGGGTCAGACTAGTCGACAGATATACAATAGAACAACAATCATACCATAGGCTAGCTTCTAAGGTTTAGCCTCTTTGATCTCGTGGTAGATCCACTCTTGTAACACACATCATCAATATTAATCAAGCAGGACGTAGGGTTTTACCTCCATCAAGAGGGCCCGACCATGGGTATAACATCGTGTCCCTTGTCTCCTGTTACCATCCGTCTAGACGCACAGTTCGGGACCCCCTACCCGAGATCCGCCGGTTTTGACACCGACATTGGTGCTTTCATTGAGAATTCCGCTGTGTGTTTGGCAAAAGGCCGATGGCTCGCCTGCAGATCAACTGCGACTTCGGCATCTTCGTCACCAGCTCGACTGGTCACCTTGGTTCGACCAAGGACTGTGCCCTACCTCCGATTGTCATGTTCGGATGGAGGCCTTCATCAACATCAGCTCCGATCTCTATCAAGATCACGGAGGAATCACTACAACAAACACCCCCCTACAGCAACACATGTCTGGCAACGACGATAACACAATGTGTTGTTTGATTGAATCCACCTTCCCCACTTAGGGCTAACCTCCCCGTAGCCACCTCCATCTCTACCCACCTCCATCTTTTTTTGCGCTGTCAACGCTCGCGCACGAAGGGGGAAATCTCCTTCCCTTCGTTAAGAAAAATCGGGAGACAGAGCGAGCAGCCAAGCCTCCCACCGCCGCCCCCGGCCCCGGCCCCGCCTCCTCTCCCTCGGTCGCCTACCACCGTTCCTCCAGCAAGATCGCCTACCTCCTCTCCCTCGCCACCTCCCACCGCCGCCGCCCCCGCCCCCGCCCCTTGCCCTTGGTCGCCTGCCACCGTTCCTCCTCCAAGCTCGCCTTCCTCGCTAATTTCTCCGCTCATCGGGGATGCACAATGCATAGTCGCCCATCCTCCTGTATCGGGGTAGGCGTCGGGGAAGGCATCGGGGAAGGCATCGCCCCTGACAGTCCTCCGCGTGACCGGAGATGCAGACGCCGCTGTCGTTCTTCCACGCAACCGGAGATGCAGATGCCGCCGTTGTTCGTCCGCAGAGCCAGGAACAACGCATGTACCGACGGACCCGTCCTCCTCAACTGTCGCAGTTCAGCAGGTCTTGTTGTGTCCCTCCCGCATCTGCAATTCTTTATCTGTATCCTGCTTTGTTTGGTTCAGTTTATTCCTCAGAACCAGTCAACGCATGTCACTCGGATCCCTTTAGGGATTGAATCCCTTGCATCAACTATTCCCCTTCATATGAATACTGTTCGGTAATATACAGGGTTTGACAGGGGTTAATTATTATATCATGATGTCAGATAACAAAACACAGAGATTTGAAGTACACGTACTCTTCTTATTATAAAAAAAGTCATGAATCAATGTGTATAGATCCCAATTAATGCATCATCACATTGTTTTTTCTTGATAACCAACTGTTTGTTTACCATGATTATTGCTCGTATATATATTTTCTCATTTAATGGCAAAGCGAATGCTTATTTGCTTGGTGCTTCATGCTTTAAATCTTCACTGCAAAGGCATTACACAGTTACTAAGAGCAAAGGAGAATTGGATATAATTCAGGAAATACTAAGTATCTTTGTAAGTATATTGGTAATCAGCTCTGATTAATACTATGTGGATTTCACAAATTTGGAAAACAAACAAACCAAATATATGCCCACAACAACTGATTAGTTGGTTAGGACAATTGGATAATTCAGCCCTACCTAGGATGTAGCAGGAAACTAGGATCAAGAACCGTCTCAATCTAACCTGTGTAACTGTGTCGCGGTCGTTGCCGTTGGAAGATGGCCGCCCCATCCTTGACACTTCCGCCTCGCGGTGCAGACTCACATTGTTTTGTTCCTGTCCAATCCATAACTTCTTTCTATGCATGGATGTGTAATGCAAGGAGAAGACCCTCTAGCCTCTCCGGGCGCTAGCCCAAGCTAGCACTGTCGACAGTAACTACACCATCATGTCCTTGCCCACAGCCCCTTAAACCTCTCACCAACGTCTTCTTCCTCCCATCTTATCCTCGTCAAGGGGTGAAAGGGCCAACTAGCGATTCTCTTACATCTTTTCTATATTTGGTGAGCTAATCTTATAATTTTTTGCCCCTAACATTTGATTCCTCACAGAATTTGCATCACCATTTGCCCTACTGCTCACCCTTGTTCATGTAGAGCTAGCAAATTTAAATTGGGAATGGAACAATCGTAAGTGCCATTACTTTACTGTTTGTACTTACAGCTCGCTTCTTGATTTTCTTGTGTGATTACTTTACCTCTGTCATTGATTTCAGGTGGCTCTTTCAAATTACAAGTGGATATAGAATGAGGTATCTGTGGTATTTCAGTATTTTTGTTCTTTCAATTGTTTTCCTCTTACCTCTAATGAATTTATTTATCATATAGCTCCTTTTGTTTCTCGACCGAACCACATGTGGACCAAAGGTGCGCGCTTACTGTTGCATTACTATTTATAATAGGAAGATGTTGTACCTTACGCATTGTAACAAATAAATTCATGCCATGTGTGTTTGGCTCAGCTACCTTGGATTGTATACGTGATTGTTTTTGGAGATGTGTTGTCTAATACACAAATGCTTAACCATGGATTGTTTACGCACCCAACACAAGTGACCTCTTCTCAAGTTCGCTTTTCTTTTCACGCTTTTTGTTTAGTGAGTAACTACTCCATATTTGGTAACTTGAGTGTCCTCTTCGACAACTGGATATTAGATGCAAGGTCAAAAAACTGGATATTAGATGTCTCATTATGCCCGAACTCCCGATCATTCTAACAATCGGTATGCCTAATCTTTCTTTGAAATGACTACATGTTATGTCCAAGGAGCCACGTGCGACTCTCATGTGCAAGGTAATAAAATGCATCTCCGCAAGTAATGGCTAACTAATGATACCTTTGATCTTACATGCTATTTGACTACTCTGTGTGTCACGTGGCTTGGTTTGAGCACTGCCTTGGTTCTTGGAAACAGTTTAGATGTTCCTCGTATGCTTAAATTTGGCTAGAGTTGAAATGAAATCTCTTAGCTATAAGATAACATAGTATACATAATGTTCTACACTAGATTAGATGGGGTGATGATCTACTTCTTTCTTTATGCTTTCAGTTTGGTTGCCTCTCGCCAAGTTTTATTGGAGAGAACATGTGGCCATGAGTTGATAACTCCACCTGTCCCAGATCCGATGATGCTTTTTTTCGTATTGCTTCTGCAGGTTCTGAGAATCTTTTTCATGGATCAGGAAATTATAATTGTGAATTAATAGTTCTCGGGTAACTCCGAGTTTTGCATGATGTAGATTATTTAAGGATTTTCAAGTTGCTCGTGACCGAGATTTTCTCCTAATACACCATAGGAAGCATGGCTAATGAATCATCCCAAGCTGAGTAGTACAGAGTAATGTGATGAAAAGCTAATTAGTTCGAGACCACTAGAAAATGGAGATGTTGAATTTTCTAGTAATCGGTCCTATTGGTTACCTACGTGTCATTAGCCTTGCTGAATTCATCTCCTGTTGTTGGTATAATATGATGTTTGGATAATTTTTAGTAGTAAAGACAAGCTGACAGTTTTCACAATGTACATGCAAATTCGATAGGTCAAAGGTGCTTGGTTTTTGCTGATCAAAGATGAAAATAATAAATTGATACACTAATATAGGTTGCATAATCTGCAATGTTGTTCAATAAATTCATGTCAAAGAAGTTTTTCTATTTAGATTATTAATTGCCTCACATCTATATATAAATCTAAGTCATGGTTAATCACATTTGTACGGTGGCCATTTAAATTTTACTTCTCTGTTAGCCTGATTTTCTCTACTGTAAGTTACTCACCTCATATTGTTGTTGTAGATCACTGAAATAAATAGATGATGCATGGCTCAGATGTTCATTGCAAGGTTAAGAATGGAGCTACTACAAGATAATTAGAATCCCATGATAGGATCAATGTTTCAAATATTATAGTTTCACCTCCTGTAATGGATCATGTTCTTTGTAGTGCAACATAGTCGATTTAATATATGAGATGTGTGATCTTTGGATTATCTTCTTTGTAATGCAACATGGTCAATTTAATATATGAGATCTTTTGGTTTTTTGTATTGTGCCTCCTATGCACTATCGGCATTGACCTAATAATTGTGGATGACAATATATAAGATGTCATTAATTGTTCATGCTATCTAATGAAGCTTAAAGTCGTTGGAATGCTTCGGTATGTCCATTTAAAAATCATTTTGTACAGGGTTGCCACCAGCGCATATGAAGTGTTGTTGGTCTCTAGCTTTATATGTTTCTACCTAACAACGCTTCTACATGCCGTTTACCAACGAATGCATATACGTTGTTGTAGATCCTTCCAACGCCACCAAAAGCAACGGACACTAATCCGTTGGTGTAGACCTTAGCAACATATATATGAACATAAGACAATGCATTGATGCGTTGCTGTAGGGGGGTTCTTGTTGTAGTGAATCATGCAGGGAGCCCGGGGGCTCAACGTCAACATTGCCCTCGGGCGACCGCGCTGTTTTTCTGGACAGGGAACTTATATCTGCCGTCACCGCCTCCTCGAGCGTCGGTTTGACGATCGCTTCGGTGGACTTGTGCGGAATTGAGTCTACAACAACCCTGGAAAATTTCATCGAGTTCCGATGGAGGAATCTCTGGCAATCTCCGATATACCGGAGCCGCATTGAATCTGGACGAGAATCCGGACGAGTTTAGGGCGTGGTGTCCAGCTTCTAGCTCGAACTTCTTTTGGAAGATCCAACCGTTGATCGGCTGCGGAATTCCTATATCTACCACCCCTCAAAATTTCAGCTCGATCCGACCGTCCAAACTCCGGGAACCTTCCGATTAGTGCATCACCTTTCGGATCTATTTTCTACGCGAAAACGAATCCGACCCGAGTTCGTCTTTTTTATGAACGGGATTTCGGACATCCTTTTTTAAGGAAGTTTTGTATGGGGTATTGTGTTTTGTTCCCAAACACATCTCACTAACTTTAAGATCTTTTGAACATGATCTTCGACATCATGCTGGTGTCAAACCAGTCCGGCAATATTGCTCCACGGCGGCCGACCTGCGCTAGACACGTCGTCACTTTGTTGAGCCGAGCTTAACTTCTTCGGATCATCATCTCGGCAAGCCGAACAAGAATCCGGCATCGCGAAGGATAAATCATCACCAACATCGCCGCCCCACGGATTACACGGAGCGGGCATACCGGCATCGCTGCACGGTCGCTTCATCAAGCCGCATCGACCACGCCACGACCTGCATCGGCAGGTCCGCACTATTGCTTCTTCAAGCTAGTGTCCATCACGCCGACCTACTTCGACATCTCGGCTGGACCGGGGGCTTCGCCATCTCTTCATCAACCTATTCCGGACACTTCGGCGTCACTAGCCGACCAGGCAATGGGTGCGCGGATCGAGTCCCAATTTTGGGAATCAGCTTCCTTCGGATTGCTACAACAGATAAACCAGGTGCTATTAATCCTAATATTGCTTTTTACTTGTTTGGGTTAATTTTTCCCAAGAAATTATTACTCTGGTTTGTCCATCATATGTACACAGGTCTATCAAATGGTGGCCGCATTATCGACGATCGCATGATGGTTCGGCCGGGTTTCGTACATAGTCCGTGAACGCCGCATCCTAACTTCGGACCGACACGTGAACCTGTGCTTTGCCACTGTTGAAAATATGCCCTAGAGGCAATAATAAATTAGTTATTATTATATTTCCTTGTTCATGATAATCGTTTATTATTCATGCTATAATTGTATTGACCGGAAACCGCAATACATGTGTGGATACATAGGCAACACCATGTCCCTAGTAAGCCTCTAGTTGACTAGCTCGTTGATCAATAGATGGTTACGGTTTCCTGACCATGGACATTGGATGTCGTTGATAATGGGATCACATCATTTGGAGAATGATGTGATGGACAAGACCCAATCCTAAGCCTAGCACAAAGATCGTAGTTCGTATGCTAAAGCTTTTCTAATGTCAAGTATCATTTCCTTAGACCATGAGATTGTGCAATTCCGGATACCGTAGGAATGCTTTGGGTGTACCAAACGTCACAACGAATCGGGTGGCTATAAAGGTGCACTACAGGTATCTCCGAAAGTGTGCATTGGGTTGTACGAATCGAGATCGGATTTGTCACTCCGTGTAAACGGAGAGGTATCTCTGGGCCCACTCGGTAGGACATCATCATAATGTGCACAATGTGACCAAGGGGTTGATCACGGATGATGTGTTACGGAACGAGTAAAGAGACTTGCCGGTAACGAGATTGAACAAGGTATCGGGATACCGACGATCGAATCTCGGCAAGTACAATACCGCTAGACAAAGGGAATTGAATACGCGATTGATTGAATCCTCGACATCGTGGTTCATCCGATGAGATCATCGTGGAACATGTGGGAGCCAACATGGGTATCCAGATCCCGCTGTTGGTTATTGACCGGAGAACGTCTCGGTCATGTTCGCATGGTTCCCGAACCCGTAGGGTCTACACACTTAAGGTTCGGTGACGCTAGAGTTGTTATGGGAAATAGTATGTGGTTACCGAAGGTTGTTCGAGTCCGGATGTGATCCCGGACGTCACGAGGAGTTCCGGAATGGTGCAGCGGTGAAGATCGATATATTGGACGAAGGGTATTGGAGTCCGGAAGTGTTCCGGGGTACTGTGCTATGGCCGCATGACCGAAAGGTGTTTCGGAGCCCCAAGACGTGTTGGAGGGCCTCATGGGCCAAAGGGAAGGGCAAACCAGCCCACTAAGGGGTGGTGCGCCTCCCAGCCCCTCTCACGTAACCGGGAGAGGTGGGGCGCCTCCTAGGGCAGCCCCCTTCACGGCTTGGGGGCAAGTTTCCTAGGGGTGGGGCGCCCAAACCCATCTAGGGTTTCCCTGTGGCCGCCGCCTCCCCTAGGGAACCCTAGGGCGCCTCCTCCACCCCTTACCCCTATATATAGTGAGGGAGAGAGAGGAGCCGCACCCTTCCTCGGCGCAGCCCTCCCTCCTCCAACACTTCCTCCTCCTCCATAGTGCTTAGCGAAGCTCTCACGGAGAACCACGAGCTCCATCACCACCACGCCGTCAGGTTGTCGGAGTTTTCCTCAACTTCTCCTCTCCCTTGCTGGATCAAGAAGGAGGAGACGTCCCGGCTGTACGTGTGTTGAACGCGGAGGTGCGATCCGTTCGGCACTAGGATCATCGGTGATTTGGATCACGGCAGTGCGACTCCATCAACCCCGTTCTCTTGAACGCTTCCGCTTAGCGATCTACAAGGGTATGTAGATGCACTCTCCTTCCCCTCGTTGCTGGTTTCTCCATAGATAGATCTTGGTGACACGAGGAAAATTTTGAATTCCTGCCACGTTCCCCAACAAAGTGGCATCATGAGCTAGGTCTATTGCGTAGATTCTTTGCACGAGTAGAACACAAAGTAGTTGTGGGCGTTGATTTTGTTCAATATGCTTACCGTTACTAGTCCAATCTTGTTTCGACGGTATTGTGGGATGAAGCGGCCCGGACCGACCTTACACGCATTTCCACGTGAGACAGGTTCCACCGATCGACATGCACTTGGTGCATAAGGTGGCTAGCGGGTGCCAGCCTCCCACTTTAGTCGGATCGGATGCGATGAAAAGGGTCCTTATGAAGGGTAAATAGCAATTGACATATCACGTTGTGGTTTTATGAGGTAAGAAACGTTCTTGCTAGAAACCCATAGCAGCCACGTAAAACATGCAAACAACAATTAGAGGACGTCTAACTTGTTTTTGCGGTGGTATGCTATGTGATGTGATATGGCCAAGAAGAATGTGATGAATGATATGTGATGTATGAGATTGATCATGTTCTTGTAATAGGAATCACGACTTGCATGTCGATGAGTATGACAACCGGCAGGAGCCATAGGAGTTGTCTTTATTTATTGTATGACCTGCGTGTCATAGAACAACGCCATGTAATTACTTTACTTTGTTGCTAACCGGTAGCCATATTAGTAGAAGTAATAAGTTGGCGAGACAACTTCATGGAGACACGATGATGGAGATCATGATGATGGAGATCATGGTGTCATGCCGGTGACGATGATGATCATGGAGCCCCGAAGATGGAGATCAAAAGGATGTAACACCCCGGATGAAACTTTCCATATTTGTAACTCCAACTCTTGCCATTTTCGGCATTGTGATATGATATTCCCTCCGTGGTTGGGTTTTTCTTCATTTTGCATTTTGTCCATGTCATGCATTTTGCATCATGTCATCATGTGCATCGCATTTGCATACGTGTTCGTCTCATGATTCCGAGCATTTTTCCCGTTGTCCGTTTTGCAATCCGACACTCCTATCTCCCCCGGCGGCCCCTTTTACGTTTTTCCGTAAAGGGTACTAAACCTTCTCGAAATGGACCGAGGTTTGTCTAGTGGCCTTGGTATACCACCCAGAGACCACCGGTCAAGTTTCGGTCATTTGGAGCTCGTTTGGTACTCCAACGGTTAACCGTGACTCTCGCAAAGGCCTCTTTTAAGTTGCAGCCCAACACCCCTTCAAAACAGCCCAATAACCCATCTAAGTCACTTCCATGCTCTCCGTCGTTCGATCACGATCGTGTGGCGAAAACTACACCTCATTTGGACTCTCCTAGCTCCCTCTATGCCTATTTAAACATCTCCTCACAAAATCCGGGTTTTCTTCCCGAAACCCTAAAACTCCTCGCGCCAGACGGACACGTCCGCCGCCACGGACGAAATCGCCGCCGCCCGCAGCAGTGGCAGCGCCACGTGGCCCACCACCTCCGCCTTGGCCGCCGCCCGGGCCCTCCGGCTTGGTCGCGCCGCCGCTACTTCGCCCGTGAGGCGCCAAAACCCGCTCCCGCTCCGGCCCGGCCGCCGCCTCCTCGGCCGGCTCCGCCGCCGCCCTCACCGGCCGGCGCCATCGCCCTCTCACTGCCGGCCTTGTGCATCATGGCGCCCATGCCGGCGCACAGCGTGCCGCCCTCGGCGGCGCCGCCTCCTCCGGCCACGGGCCCGCCTCCTCCTCCTCGCCGGACCCGGCCACGGTGCTGCCCACCGCCGCCGCCGTCCTCGATCCGATCGGATCCGGATCGGGACCTAGCTCCCGTTGACTTCTTCCCCCCTCTAAATTCTCCTAAGTTTTTAATCCTATGATATTTTGTGGCATTTTCAACATAGTATAACTTTGCATCTGTAGTTCCATTTTGCGCGTGTAATATATCAAAATGTTCGCCTCGAAGAGTAGATCATTTCATCTCATTGCATCATTTTCATTTGATCTCATATTGACGCACGAAATGCTGTTAGAAGAGTGCTATGTGATGTTAGTTTCTGTTTCTTAACAGAACATGCACTTTTGTTATTTTTGCCATGATTAATGTGTGCACCCTATGAATTTGAGTCCTACATGTGTTTTGTAATATGCCATTCCATATTTCCATAGGTGTATGCCATGTATTTTTGTGATCTATCTGGTGACTAGCACAAGCATGCAAACTAGGTGTCTTGATGTTGCTGATTTCAGCCCTGTTTTGCTGATATTTTGATGCCATGTTAACTTGATGCTACCGAGAGATCCATGCATATTTTGAGATACTTCAGTAAGTATGTTTTGTTAAACATGTATTGCTCTATCCATCCATGTCCTTGTTTGCAATTATTGAGTGCCATAGCTTGAGTCAATCGAGCTCTACTTTTGCTATAAAATGTTTCCTGGCAGATTGTTTACATGTTATTCAATTTTGTCAAGGTTGTTGTGGTTGATCCATGTATGCTATGTTATTGTTCTTGCCATGTATGTCTTCTATGCCATGCATTCTTGATGTATGTATGCCTAGTTTATCTTATAAGGCTCTGTAGTGAGTGCATCGAGCTCTTAAACATGCCTACTTGTTATCAGTTTTTGACATGCCATGTTGCTGAATCTGTTAACGGAACTTTCAATATTGACATGGGTGTTACTATATTTTCGGATCCTTTTTGGCTTATGGTCAGTAAGGGACTTTTGTTCTATGCTTTGAGTCGATTCACGCCATGCCTTGTTTTGTTATTTTAAGTTCCTGTAAAATGTAGTTTTCTTGCTCTGAACATTGCAACCTGATGCTGTTTTTGCCATGTCCAGCCTGATATTTTGTGCACTTTTGCCATGCTTGTTTGAACCTGTTATGATGTGTTTTAGCCGTAGCTCAGTGATCATCTTTTGTCAAGCATCTTGTGTAGATCACTGCCATATACTTTGTTGGTACGTTTGGGTGCAGTAGCTTAATTTCTTGTTGCTTGCTAAGTGGCATCATGCTGTTAATGGCAGATTTGTGCCATTCTTGTTTTGCTTGTCATTTGCAAACCGTGCATCCGATTCCGGTGATCTTTATATCGATTTCAACCGAAATCATCTCATCTTTCCAGTGGCATACTTGGTTTGCCAAGTTGATGCCTGGTTCATCATTTTCCTTCCGGAGCGCACATACGCATTGCATATCACATCTCGCATATCATGTCATGTTTTGCATCATGTTGCGTGTGCATTGCACCGTGATTTATTGTGGTTCCTTTGTTTGTGCTGTTGCTTTGGGTAGAGCCGGGAGACGAGTACGTGAACGAGGAACCTGTTGAGAACGCAACGAGGATCAAGCTTTCGACAACTCCGAGAACATTGCGTGCAAGATGACCATACCCTCGAAATCACTTCTATCTTTGCTATGCTAGTTGCTCGCTCTTTTGCTATGCCTATGCTACGATGCCTATCACTTGCTTATCATGCCACCCATATTGCCATGTCAGCCCCTAACCATCCTTTCCTAGCAAACCGTTGTTTGGCTATGTTACCGCTTTGCTCGGCCCCTCTTATAGCGTTGCTAGTTGCGGTGAAGTCAAGTTTGTTCCTTGTTGGAACATGGAGATGTTGTTCCTTATTGGAACATGTTTACTTGTTGGGGATATCACAATATATATCTGCTATAATTAATACATCTATATACTTGGTAAAGGGTGGAAGACTCGGCCTTATGCCCGGTGTTTTGTTCCACTCTTGCCGCCCTAGTTTCCGGCTATACCGGTGTTATGTTCCTTGATTTCGCGTTCCTTACACGGTTGGGTGATTTATGGGACCCCTTGACAGTTTGCTTTGAATAAGACTCCTCCAAAGAAGGCCCAACGTTGGTTTTACCATTTGCCACCTAAGCCTTTTTCCCCGGTTTTCGCGAGCCCGAGGGTCATCTTTATTTTTAACCCCCCGGACCAGTGCTCCTTCGAGCTGGCCCAAACGAAAGCAGATCATGGGGCCACCACGGGAAACTTCGAGGTTTGGTTTTACTCGGAGGATGTCTCATCCGGATGTGCCCTGAGAACGAGATATGTGCAGCTCCTATCGGGATTTGTCGGCACAATCGGGCGGCTTTGCTGGTCTTGTTTTATTGCTGTCGAAATGTCTTGTAGTCCGGGATTCCGAGATTGATCGGGTGTTCCCGGTAGAAGGAATATCCTTCATTGACCGTGAGAGCTTATAATGGGCTGTTGGGACACCCTGCAGGTAATATCTTTCAAAGCCGTGCCATGTTATGAGGCAGATGGGAATTTGTTAATGTCGGTCGTAGAAAACCGAAGTTGACCTCTAATAAAATACACATCAACCGCGTGTGTAACCGTGATGGTCTCTTCTCGTGAGTCCGGAAGTGAACACGGTGTTGGAGTTATGTCCGACGTAAGTAGTTCAGGATCACTTCTTGATCGCTACTAGCTTCACGACCGTGCTTTGCTCCTCTTCTCGCTCTCTTTTGCGATGTAGCCACCATATATGCTAGTAAACTTGCAGCAGCTCCACCTTACTACTCTGTCCTTCCTATAAGCTTAAATAGTCTTGATCTAGCGGGTGTGAGATTGTCGAGTCCCGTGACTCATGATACTTCCAAAACAGTTGCAGTGCCGACGATGCGGTCAGGTGACTCAACCGAGCTCAAGTGGGAGTTCGATGAGGAACGTGGTCGTTACTATGTGTCTTTTCACGATGATCAGTAGTGGTGCCCAGTTGGGACGATCGGGGATCCGTGTAGCATTTGGGGTATCTTCTTTTATTTTTGGTTCCGTAGTCGGACCTTGAGTGTACTCTGAATGATGGATGTTTATTTATGTATTGTGTGAAGTGGCATCGTAAGCCAACTATGTATCTCTTTCCCTTATGTATTACATGGGTTGTGTGAAGATTACCTCACTTGCGACATTGCTTTCAGTGCGGTTATGCCTCTAAGTCGTGCCTCGACACGTGGGAGATATAGCCGCATCGGGGGCGTTCAAGTTGGTAATCGAGCCTTCCCGACTTAGGAGCCCCCTACTTGATTGTTTCTTTGGCGTTGTTGAGTCTAGAATGGAAAAATGTTTTGAGTCTTAGGATTATATATATCGGAGAGTAGGATTCTTTTTACTCCCCAGTCCCTTCGTCGCTCTGTGAGGTATCCTGACGTAGTGTTTTGACTCTTCTCTCCTCAAATTTCACTAAAAATTTTTAGGATCACGTGGGTATCTTGGAATCGTTCCGATGGTTTTGTGACGAGAACATTGTTCTTGGTGCCTCGACATTTAGGGGTTGTGGCAGTGTCCCGGGAGTTGAGCTCCGAGGTGTTGTCGTCACAATTTTATCGTTGCGATTCTGGAATACACGAGTTTTGCCGACATCGAAATCTCTTTTGTGCAGTTGTTGGTGAGATAACCCTGATAGCCCAAAGATCGAGGCGAAAAGTGGAGTATTGCCATGACTTGTATAACTGATGTTTTTCAAGGTCGAGGTACACGATTTCCGAGGATTTCTTGGTTATGTGTTGACGGATGGATACAATTTGGATCTAGGTATTGTTAGTTTGGGTGATATATTTTGTGTCCCTGTATCCCCAACACCAGATTGCATAACCGTAAAGTTTCGGGAGTTTATAGGTGGGAATTCTAGTAGCTTACGGGATATCTTTCCGACGGATGTATGATTTGAGATTGGGGTTCAACGTCTAGTGGTCCGCCCATTCACGGTCGATTTACAAGTGGTCGCGAGACGCCTTAAAGAATCCTTGGCTATGCTGATTCGGGACGTCTTGTTTGTCATTCATGACGGCGCTATATCGTCCGTGTCTGCAGGGCCCCACCACTAACACTTTGGGCGTAAATCTCTATCATGTGTTTGTTCCGCTTATTCTAGAAGCCAATCTTTGTTTTCGCCAGTTGTGATATTGAATTGTTTCAAAGGCGTATGATGTTTCCATACCTTTATCTAAGTGGCTTTTCACCTTAATGGACGTGTGATGATTAACTTTGGAATTCATTCGTTCATTCTTGTTCGAATGTTTATTGTGAAGACTATATGTTGCAATTTCTATCCGTTGATTCTACTTATCTTTTGTCTATCAAAGGACTAACGGATGTCACCCTCTTCAGGATGGCTCCGCCACGCTGGCCTGAATCCGGATCGTAATGATGGGGATCACCGAACCCTCCACCTCCACCTCCGCCTCCAGAGGCCCGGCAAGCTATCATGGCAGCCACCAATGCCAATGCTCGATGATTTTGCAGCTCTTGCAAGAACGTACTCAAGGGCAAGGCACCAAGGAAATCAAGGTCAAGGCAACAATCAGCCGCACTTTGCTACTCTCACCGGTTCCTCGCTAATCACCGAAGTCTTTCGGTTTACGTGGTCGAGGCCACGACGTTGACGATTGGCTTGTGGACATCTGCAAGCATTTTGATTGTAGCAATGTCGGACTGAGGACTATGTCAAGTTCGCATCGTTTCAACTCAAGGATCAAGCTGCTTCAAAGGTACCGGCAATACAAAGATTCCAGAGGAGGTCGTGTCATTACAGGGATGAGTTCCGCCGTGATTTCGTGAGCTCATCACATTCGAAAAAGTGTTGTTGAGAGCAAGCGTGAGGAGTTCCGCAATCTCAAGCAGGGCAACATGTCCGTCTATCAATACAATATCCAGTTCGTAAGCTCGCTGCTTTTGCTAAGCAAGACTTTCACGATGAAAAGAGTATGATCTATCAATTCAGAGGTGGTGCGAGAGAAGATCTGCAATTAGCTCTTGTGCTTTTTGAGCCGAGATAAGTATGATGATTTCTACAACATGGCATCAAGCAAGAAGCTGCCCAGCTCAAATGTGAGGCTTCTAAGAAGAGAATCAGGGATGCAGTTCAGTCTTCTTCTTCCTCTCAAGTGGCAGCTAAGCAGCAGGTTTTACCTTCCTCCTCCTCCGTTCCAAAATCGGCCTTATCGCCAGAAGAACTCAGGTGGCCGTGGATCTTCCCACCCACCCAACCACGGCTATCGTAACAAGTCTAATTCTCAAGCTCCAAGGTCAAGTGCTCCTTATCACCGTCCGCTCTCGAGGTGACTTGCAACAAATGTCGCAGAAAGGTCACTATGCGAACAAGTGCTTCAACCAAAGGCGCCTTCCGCCTCCTCCTCTGTGAAATCTTCCAGCAATGCAAAGTGGTCAAGCATAATCCCAAGTCCGCAAAGGTGAACATGATGAATGCAGCTCAAGCGGAGGAATCTTCCGATGTGATAATGGGTAATCTTCCGATTAATGATATTCTGCAAAAGTCTTATTTGATACTTGGTGCATCACATTCTTTCATGTCATATCCTTTTGCATCGAAGCACAATGTTGACACGTAGATTTTGTCCAAAGTTATGCAAGTTGTTTCTCCCGAAAGCTTATCTTCTAGTTTGTTTGCTCGATGTCACTATCAAGATGGGCAACTATAGATTTCTGGCTAAACCAATTGTTCTTGGTGACTCGGATATTGATCTTATTCTCGGGATGGATTGGCTTTCTCAGCACAAAGCTCAGCTTGATTGTGCTGCCAGGGAAATTCAATTGACTCACTCTTCTAATGATGTGATCATCTATGCCGCTCGTGATGAAACCATTCGGTTGTTTTCTCTCAATGAGAAGGGCGAACTGAATGCTATCTCTCAGATTCCAGTCGTGTGTGAGTACCAAGATGTCTTTCCAGAAGAGCTTCCGGGTATGCCTCCTCATCGGCCAGTTGAGTTCAAGTATCGATCTTGAGCCCGGCATCGAACCCGCTTGCAAGCGTCCATACAAGCTTGGACCTGATGAGCTGAGGGAATTGAAGAAGCAGCTCGATGAACAAGAGCGTCTGGGTTTGATCGGACCGAAGTTCATCTCCTTGGGGTTGTGGTGTTCTTTTGTCGAGAAGAAGGATGGCACGGACCGATCGTCGTCGATTACCGTCCATTGAATAAGAAGACAATCAAGAACAAGTATCCACTTCCCAACATCAATGAGCTTTTCGAGCAACTCAAAGGTGCTAAAGTGTTCTCCAAGCTTGACCTTCAGATGGGTTATCATCGATTCGCATTCGTGAACAAGATATTCCCAAGACAGCATTCGAACAAGCTTTGGTTCTTATGAATATCTTGTCATGTCTTTCGCCTCGTCAATGCTCCTCCAACATTCTCTCGGATGATGAACTTCATTTTCAACCCCTATACCAATGAATTCGCCTTGGTCTATCTTGATGATATTTTGGTCTTCTCCAAGAATAAGAAGGATCATGCCAAACATTTGCGATTGGTGCTAGACAAACTCAGAGAGTACCAATTCTATGCGAAGTTCTCCAAATGTGAATTTTGGCTTGATGAAGTGCTTTACCTTGGTGATATCATCTCCGCCAAGGGCATCGCTGTTAACCCCGAGAAGGTGTCCGCAATTGTGAATTGGGAACCTCCTCAGAATGTCAAGCGACTCGCATGATTTTCTTGGTCTTGCAAGCTATTGTCAAGATTCGTTGAGAATTTCTCCAAGATTGCTAAGCCTCTTTCCAACCTCCTCCGAAGCATGTGAAGTATGTCCGGTCTCCGATAGTGACGTTGCTTTCAATACTCTCAAAGAGAAACTCGTCACAGCTCTGTCTTGACTCCTCTGATGAATCCAAGCCATTTGAAGTTTTACGTGATGCTTCTCTTCAAGGTCTCGGTCTTTGTGTTAATGCAAGAGAAGAGAGTTGTGGCTTATACCTCTCGCCATTGAAGCCCAACGAAAAGAACTACCCCACTCATGATCTTGAGTTGGCGGCAGTTGTCCATGCATTGATAACGTGGAGACATCTCTTGTTGGGAAGGAAAGTGGACATTTTCACCGATCACAAGAGTCTCAAGTACATTTTCACTCAGCCCAACCTCAACCTCGAGGCGGACTTCGATGGGTCGAAATGATTCAAGAGTACAACCCAAGTATTGAATATACTCCGGGCAAGGCCAATGTCATTGCAGATGCTTTGAGCAGGAAGGCTTACTGCAACAGTCTAATCCTCAAGCCCTTTCAGCCGGATCTTTGTGAAGCTTTCCACAAGTTGAATCTTCAAGTTGTTCCTCAAGGCTTTCTTGCCAACCTCATAGTCTCTCCTACTTTGGAAGATCAGATTCGTGAGGCTCAACTTACGGATACCATGGTGAAAAAGGTGAAACGTGGTATCGACAAGGGCATTTCCAAGTACAAGTGCTTCCACGTTGATGACAAAGATACTCTTTTCTTTGAGGACCGGATTGTGGTTCCAAAGGGTGATCTACTTAAAAAGTCATTATGAACGAGGCTCACAATTCGCTTCTATCCATTCATCCCGGAAGTACGAAGATGTACCATGATCTCAAGCAGTCATATTGGTGGACTCGAATGAAGCGAGAAATTGCTCAATTCGTGAATGAGTGTGATGTCTGCAGAAGAGTGAAAGCAGAACACCAAAGACCAGCTGGTCTCCTTCAACCTCTTGCTATTCCGTAATGGAAGTTTGATCATATTGAAATGGACTTCGTGACTGGTTTTCCTAAGTCCAAGCGTGGAAATGATGCTATCTTCATTGTCATTGACAAGCTTACTAAAGTGGCTCATTTTCTTCCTATCAAAGAATCTATCACAACAGCTCAGTTGGCAGAGCTATACACCTCCAGGATTGTCTCCTTGCACGGCATTCCACAATTGATTTCTTCAGACCGTGGCAGCATCTTTACCTCCAAGTTTTGGGATTCTTTTCAAGGCCATGGGCACCAACATCTGCTTTCAAAGACAGCTTTCCATCCTCAAACAAGTGGCCAAGTCGAGCGAGCAAATCAAATCCTTGAAGATATGCTCGTGGCTTGTGTCATTTCTTTCGGTATGAAGTGGGAAGATTGTCTTCCATATGCCGAAGTTCTCCTACAACAACAGCTTCCAAGCGAAGTTCGGAAAAGGCCCCATTCGAAATTCTCTATGGCGAGAAAGTGTCGTACTCCTCTCAATTGGTCCGAGACGGTGAACGCCAACTTCTTGGCAATGACTTGATCACGTATGTAAGAAATGTGCCAAGTCATTCGTGAGAATCTCAAAGCCGCGCAATCGCGCGGAAGAGCTATTATGATGATAAGCACCGTGATGTGACTTTTGAAATCGGAGACCATGTCTACCTCCGTCTCTCAAATGAAAGGCACTCATTAAACCCGGTATCAAAGGGAAGCTTGCCCCTAGATACGTGGGTCCTTTCAAGATAATTGGCAAAAGAGGCGATCTCGCCTATCAACTTGAGCTTCCATCCAACTTTGCAAACGTGCACGATGTGTTTCACGTGTCACAGCTTCGCAAGTGCTTCAAGACTCCTGAACGCACTATCAACTTCGAAGAGATTGACCTTCAAGAAGATCTCTCTTATCATGAGCACCCCGTTGATATCCTTGAAGAAACCGAGCGCAAGATTCGCAACAAGTCAATCAAATTCCTGAAAGTGAAGTGGTCACACCATTCCGACCGAGAAGCCACCTGGGAGCGCGAAGATCACCTCCGTTCTGAATATCCGGAGTTCTTTCAGTCCTAGATCTCGGGACGAGATCCTCTTGTAGTGGTGGAGTTTTGTAACACCCCGGATGTAACTTTCCATATTTGTAACTCCAACTCTTGCCATTTTCGGCATTGTGATATGATATTCCCTCCGTGGTTGGGTTTTTCTTCATTTTGCATTTTGTCCATGTCATGCATTTTGCATCATGTCATCATGTGCATCGCATTTGCATACGTGTTCGTCTCATGATTCCGAGCATTTTTCCGTTGTCCGCTTTTGCAATCCGACACTCCTATCTCCCCGGCCCCTTTTACGCTTTTTCCGTGTGCGGGTACTAAACCTTCTCGAAATGGACCGAGGTTTGTCTAGTGGCCTTGGTATACCACCCGTAGACCACCGGTCAAGTTTCGGGTCATTTGGAGCTCGTTTGGTACTCCAACGGTTAACCGCACTCTCAAAACAGCCCAATAACCCATCTAAGTCACTTCCATGCTCTCCGTCGTTCGATCACGATCGTGTGGGCGAAAACTACACCTCATTTGGACTCTCCTAGCTTCCTCTATGCCTATTTAAACATCTCCCCCCGTCAAAATCCATGTCTTCTTCCCCCGAAACCCTAAAACTCCTCCCCGCGCCTGTACGGACACGTCCGCCGCCGCCGGACGAAATCGCCGCCGCCCCCGCAGCCAGTGGCAGCGCGCCACGTGGCCCACCACCGCCTCCGCCGCGCCCGCTGCCCGCAGCGGGCCTCCGGCCCGGTCGCCGCCGCTTCGCCATTGAGCGCCGAGCCGCTCCGCTCGGCCTGCTCCGCCGCCGCCCTCGCCCGGCAGCGCCGTCGCCACGCCTTGCCGCGCGCCGCCCGTCGCCGCCTTGGCCATGCTTGCCGGCGCCACCGCCAGCGCTGCGGCCGGCGCCACCTCCTCCGGCCATCGGGCCCCGCCTCCTCCTCCTCGCCGGACTGCCACCGGTGCTGCCCACCGCCGCCGCCGTCCTCGATCCGATCGGATCCGGATCGGGACCTAGCTCCCGTTGACTTCTTCCCCCCTCTAAATTCTCCTAAGTTTTTAATCCTATGATATTTTGTGGCATATTCAACATAGTATAACTTTGCATCTGTAGCTCCATTTTGCGTGTGTAATATATCAAAATGTTTGCCTCGAAGAGTAGATCATTTCATCACATTGCATCATTTTCATTTGAGCTCATCTTGATGCCCGAAATGCTGTTGGAAGAGTGCTATGTGATGTTAGTTTCTGTTTCTTAACAGAACATGCACTTTTGTTATTTTTGCCATGATTAATATGTGCACCCTATGAATTTGAGTCCTACATGTGTTTTGTAATATGCCATGCCATCTTTCCAGGGATGTATTCCATGTATTTTTGTGATCTATGTGGTGACTAGCACAAGCATACAAAATAGGTGTCTTGATATTGCTGATTTCAGCCCTGTTTTGCTGATATTTTGATGCCATGTTAACTTGATGCTACCGAGAGATCCATGCATATTTTGAGATACTTCAGTAAGGATGTTTTGTTAGACATGTATTGCTATATCCATCCATGTCCTTGTTTGCAATTATTGAGTGACATAGCTTGACTCAATCGAGCTCTACTTTTGCTATAAAATGTTTCCTGGCAGATTGTTTACATGTTATTCAATTTTGTCAAGGTTGTTGTGGTTGATCCATGTATGCTATGTTATTGTTCTTGCCATGTATGTCTTCTATGCCATGCATTCTTGATGTATGTATGCCTAGTTTATCTTATAAGGCTCTGTAGTGAGTGCATCGAGCTCTTAAACATGCCTACTTGTTATCAGTTTTTGACATGCCATGTTGCTGAATCTGTTAACGGAACTTTCAATATTGACATGGGTGTTACTATATTTTCGGATCCTTTTGGCTTATGGTCAGTAAGGGACTTTTGTTCTATGCTTTGAGTCGATTCACGCCATGCCTTGTTTTGTTATTTTAAGTTCCTGTAAAATGTAGTTTTCTTGCTCTGAACATTGCAACCTGATGCTGTTTTTGCCATGTCCAGCCTGATATTTTGTGCACTTTTGCCATGCTTGTTTGAACCTGTTATGATGTGTTTTAGCCGTAGCTCAGTGATCATCTTTTGTCAAGCATCTTGTGTAGATCACTGCCATATACTTTGTTGGTACGTTTGGGTGCAGTAGCTTAATTTCTTGTTGCTTGCTAAGTGGCATCATGCTGTTAATGGCAGATTTGTGCCATTCTTGTTTTGCTTGTCATTTGCAAACCGTGCATCCGATTCCGGTGATCTTTATATCGATTTCAACCGAAATCATCTCATCTTTCCAGTGGCATACTTGGTTTGCCAAGTTGATGCCTGGTTCATCATTTTCCTTCCGAGCGCACATACGCATTGCATATCACATCTCGCATATCATGTCATGTTTTGCATCATGTTGCGTGTGCATTGCACCGTGATTTATTGTGGTTCCTTTGTTTGTGTTGTTGCTTTGGGTAGAGCCGGGAGACGAGTACGTGAACGAGGAACCTGTTGAGAACGCTTACGAGGATCAAGCTTTCGACAACTCCGAGAACATTGCAGGCAAGATGACCATACCCTCGAAATCACTTCTATCTTTGCTATGCTAGTTGCTCGCTCTTTTGCTATGCCTATGCTACGATGCCTATCACTTGCTTATCATGCCACCCATATTGCCATGTCAGCCCCTAACCATCCTTTCCTAGCAAACCGTTGTTTGGCTATGTTACCGCTTTGCTCGGCCCTCTTATAGCGTTGCTAGTTGCAGTGAAGCTGAAGTTTGTTCCTTGTTGGAACATGGAGATGTTGTTCCTTATTGGAACATGTTTACTTGTTGGGGATATCACAATATATATCTGCTATAATTAATACATCTATATACTTGGTAAAGGGTGGAAGACTCGGCCTTATGCCCGGTGTTTTGTTCCACTCTTGCCGCCTAGTTTCCGTCATACCGGTGTTATGTTCCTTGATTTCGCGTTCCTTACGGTTGGGTGATTTATGGGACCCCCTTGACAGTTCGCTTTGAATAAGACCCTCCAAAGAAGGCCCAACGTTGGTTTTACCATTTGCCACCTAAGCCTTTTTCCCCGGGTTTTCGCGAGCCCGAGGGTCATCTTTATTTTTAACCCCGGACGGTGCTCCTTCGAGCGCCGTTCAAACGAGCAGATCACGCAGGCCACCACGGGAAACTCGAGGTTTGGTTTTACTCGGAGGATGTCTCATCCGGATGTGCCCTGAGAACGAGATATGTGCAGCTCCTATCGGGATTTGTCGGCACAATCGGGCGGCTTTGCTGGTCTTGTTTTATTGCTGTTGAAATGTCTTGTAGTCCGGGATTCCGAGATTGATCGGGTCTTCCCGGTAGAAGGAATATCCTTCGTTGACCGTGAGAGCTTATAATGGGCTAAGTTGGGACACCCTGCAGGTAATATCTTTCGAAAGCC
Source organism: Aegilops bicornis (assembly GCA_021605145.1). Taxonomy (NCBI): domain Eukaryota; kingdom Viridiplantae; phylum Streptophyta; class Magnoliopsida; order Poales; family Poaceae; genus Aegilops; species Aegilops bicornis. The sequence continues at coordinate 575,682,141 of CM038672.1, forward strand.
GTGCCCATGGTTATGAGGCAGATGGGAATTTGTTAATGTCCGGTTGTAGAAAAACCGAAATTGACCTCTAATAAAATACACATCAATCAAGGCGTGTAACCGTGATGGTCTCTTCTCGGCGGAGTCCGGGAAGTGAACACGGTGTTGGAGTTATGTCTGACGTAAGTAGTTCAGGATCACTTCTTGATCGCTACTAGCTTCACGACCGTGCTTTGCTCCTCTTCTCGCTCTCTTTTGCGATGTAGCCACCATATATGCTAGTCGCTTGCAGCAGCTCCACCTTACTACTCTGTCCTTCCTATAAGCTTAAATAGTCTTGATCTCGCGGGTGTGAGATTGCTGAGTCCCCGTGACTCACAGATACTTCCAAAACAGTTGCAGTGCCGAAGCGATGCGGTCAGGTGACTCAACCGAGCTCAAGTGGGAGTTCGATGAGGAACGTGGTCGTTACTATGTGTCTTTTCCCGATGATCAGTAGTGGTGCCCAGTTGGGACGATCGGGGATCCGTAGCATTTGGGGTATCTTCTTTTATTTTTGGTTCCGTAGTCGGACCTTGAGTGTACTGAATGATGGATGTTTATTTATGTATTGTGTGAAGTGGCATTTGTAAGCCAACTATGTATCTCTTTCCCTTATGTATTACATGGGTTGTGTGAAGATTACCTCACTTGCGACATTGCTTTCAATGCGGTTATGCCTCTAAGTCGTGCCTCGACACGTGGGAGATATAGCCGCATCGAGGGCGTTTCAAAGGAGCAAAATGATATTGGCCATATCATGTCACTATTTGATTGCATGTGATGTTTATCATGTTTATGCATCTTATTTGCTTAGAACGACGGTAGTAAATAAGATGATCCCTCATTAAAATTTCAAGAAAATGTTCCCCTAACTGCACCGTCGCGAAAGTTCGCTGCTTCAAGCACCACGTGATGATCGGGTGTGATAGATTCTTACGTTCACATACAACGGGTGTAAGCCAGATTTACACACGCGAAACACTTAGGTTAACTTGACGAGCCTAGCATGTATGCAGACATGGCCTCGGAACACAAGAGACCGAAAGGTCGAGCATGAGTCGTATAGTAGATACGATCAACATGAAGATGTTCACCGATGATGACTAGTCCGTCTCATGTGATGATCGGACACAGCCTAGTTGACTCGGATCGTGTAATCACTTAGATGACTAGAGGGATGTCTATCTGAGTGGGAGTTCATAAGATGAACTTAATTATCCTGAACATAGTCAAAAACCCTTTGCAAATTATGTCATAGCTCACGCTTTAGTTCTACTTTGTTTAGATATGTTCCTAGAGAAAATATAGTTGAAAGTTGATGAGTAGCAATTATGCGGTCAAGAGAAAGCTTATGTCCTTAATGCACCGCTCGGTGTCGGACCTCGAACGTGGTCTGTGGATGTTGCGAACATCGACACACACGCTTTTGATGACTACGTGATAGTTCAAGAATGTTAAACGCGTCTTAGAATTAAGGCACCAAAGACGCTTTTGAAACGTCCACGGAACATGTGAGATGTTACGAGGGCTGAAATTGGGATTTCGGCTCGTGCTCACGCCAAGAGGTATGAGACCTCCGACGAGTTTTCTAGCCTACAAACTAAGGGAGAAGATCTCAATCGTTGAGCTTGTACTCAGATTGTCCGGGTACAACAATCACTTGAATCGAGTGGGAGTTAATATTCCGAGATGAGATAGTGATGTTTCTCCAAAGACATTGCCACCAAGCTACTAGAGCTTCGTGATGAACTATAACATATCGGGGATAGATATAATGATCCTTGAAGTGTTCGCGATGTTTGACACCACGAAAGTAGAAGTCAAGTAGGAGCATCAATTGTTGATGGTTGGTAAAACCACTAGTTTCAAGAAGGGCAAGGGCAACAAGGGATACTTCGTGAAACAGCAAAACAGTTGCCGCTCTAGTGAAGAAACCCAAGGTTGAACCCAAACCCGAGACTAAGTGCTTCTGTAATAAGAGGAACGGACACAGAAGCGGAACCACCCTAGATACTTGGTAGATGAGAAGGCTGGCAAGGTCGATAGAAGTATATTGGATATACATTATGTTAATGTGTACTTTACTAGTACTCCTAGTAGCACCAGGGTATTAGATACCGGTTCGGTTGCTAAGTGTTAGCAACTCGAAATAAAAGCTACGGAATAAATGGAGACTAGCTAAAGGTGAGCCAACGATATGTGTTGGAAGTGTTTCCAAGGTTGATGTGATCAAGCATCGCACGCCTCCTCCGCCATCGAGATTGGTGTTAAACCTAAATAATTGTTATTCGGTGTTTGCGTTGAGCATAGACATGATTGGATTATGTCTATTGTAGTACGGTTATCCATTTAAGGAGAATAATGGTTACTCTATTTATTTGAATAATACCTACAATGGTCTTGCACCTAAAATGAATGGTTTATTGAAATCTCGATCGTAGTGATACACATTTTCATGCCAAAAGATATAAGATAGTAATGATAGTACCACCTGCTTGTGGCGGTGCCATTTGAGTCATATTGGTATAAAAGCATGAAGAAGCTCCATATTGATGGATCTTTGGACTCACTCGCTTTTGAAAAGTTTGAGACATGCGAACCATGTCTATTGGTGTATACGCATGAAGAAACTCCATGCAGATGGATCGTTTGGACTCACTTGATTTTGAATCACTTGAGATATGCAAATCATACCACATGGGCAAGATGACTGAAAAGCCTCGGTTTCAAAGAAGATGGAACAAGATAACAACTTGTTGGAAGTAACACATTTTGATGTGTGCAGTCCAATGAGTGCTTTGAGGCATGCGATGAATATCGTTATGTTCTTACTTCACAGATGATTTGAGTAGATGTTGAGTATATTTACTTGATGAAACACAAGTCTGAATTATTGAAAGGTTCAAGTAATTTCAGAGTGAAGTTGAAGATCTTCGTGACAAGAGGATAAAATGTCTTTGATGTGATCATAGAGATGAATATCTGAGTTGCGAGTTTGGTACACAATTGAGACATTGTGGAAATTGTTTCACAACTAATACCGCCTGGAACACCATAGTGTGATGGCGTGTCCGAACATCATAGTTGCACCCTATTAGATATGGTGCGTACCATGATGTCTCTTATCGAATTACCACTATCGTTCATGGGTTAGGCATTAGAGACAACCACATTCACTTTAATAGGGCACCACGTAATTCCGTTGAGACGACACCGTTTGAAATATGGTTTGGAGAAACATAAGTTGTCGTTTCTTAAAAGTTTGGGGCTGTGACGCTTATGTGAAAAAGTTTCATCATGATAAGCTCGAACCCAAAATGGATAAATACATCTTCATAGGACACCCAAAACAGTTGGGTATACCTCCTATCTCAAGATCCGGAAGCAAAAGTAATTGTTTCTAGAAACGGGTCCTTTCTCGAGGAAAAGTTTCTCTTGAAAGAATTGAGTGGGAGGATGGTGGAGACATGATGAGGTTATTGAACCGTCACTTCAACTAGTGTGTAGCAGGGCACGTGAAGTTGTTCTGTGGCGCCTACACCAATTGAAGTAGAAGCTTATGATAGTGATCATGAAGTTTCGGATCAAGTCACTACCGTACCTCGTAGGGTGACAAGGATGCATACTACTTCAGAGTGGTACGCAATCCTGTCTTAGAGGTCATGTTGCTAGACAACAATGAACCTACGAGCTATGGAGAAGTGATGGTGGGCCCGGATTCCGACGAATGGCTCGAGGCCATAAAATCCGAGAAAGGATCCATGACTTTGGTGGACTTGCCCGATGATCGGCAAGCCATTGAGATAAATGGATCTTTAAGAAGAAGACGGACTTGGACGGTAATGTCACCGTCTATGAAGCTCGACTTGTGGCGAAGAGTTTTTCACAAGTTCAAAGAGTTGCCCTACGATGAGATTTTCTCATCCGTAGCGATGCTTAGAATCCATCGGAATCATGTTAGCATTAGCTGCATTTATGAAATCTGGCAGATGGATGTCAAAACGAGTTTCCTTACCAGTCTTCGTAAGGAAAGGTTGTATGTGATAGAATCAGAAAGTTTTTGTCGATCCTAAGGATGCTAAAAGGTATGCTGGCTCTAGCGATCCTTCTAAGGACTGGAGTAAGCATCTCGGAGTTGGAATGTGCGCTTTGATGAGATGATCAAAGATTTTGGGTTTATACAAAGTTTATGAGAAACTTGTATTTCCAAAGAAGTGAGTGGGAGCACTATAGAATTTCGATGAGTATATGTTGTTGACACATTGTTGATCGAAATGATGTAGAATTTCTGGAAAGCATACATGGTTATTTGAAAGGTGTTTTCAATAGAAAACCTGGATTAAGCTACTTGAACATTGAGCATCAAGATCTATAAGGATAGATCAAAACGCTTAATGGTACTTTCAAATGAGCACATACCTTGACATAATCTTGAAGGTGTTCAAGATGGATCACCAAAGAAGGAGTTCTTGCCTGAGTTGTAAGGTATGAAGTTAAGAGTTAAAGCTTCGACCACGTCGAGAAAAGAGAGAAAGGATTTAAGGTCGTCCCCTATGCCTTAGACATAGGCTCTATAGTATGCTATGTTGTGTACCGCACGGAAGTGTGCCTTGCCATGAGTCAGTCAAGGGGTACAAGAATGATCCAAGAATGGATCATTGGACAGCGGTCAAAATTGCCCTTGGAGTAAATAAGGACATGTTTCTCGATTATGGAGGTGATAAAGAGTTCGACGTAAAGAGTTGCGTTGATGCAAACTTAACACCTATCCGGATAGCTCTGAGTAGAGATACCGGATACGTATAGTGGAGCAACCATTTGGAATAGCTCCAAGTGGAGCGTGGAAGCAGCATTTACAATATGACCTAGAGATTTGTGAAGTACATACGGATCTGAATGTTGCAGACCCGTTGACTAAAACCTCTCTCACAAGCAAAACATGATCAAACCCCAGAACTCATCGAGTCTTAATCACATGATGATATGAACTAGTTTAGTGACACTAGTAAACTCTTTGGATGTTAGTAATATGGCAATGTGAGCTATCAGTGTTAATCACATGGCGATGTGAACTAGATTATTGACTCTAGTGCAAGTGGGAGACTGTTGGAAATATGCCCTAGAGGCAATAATAAATTAGTTATTATTATATTTCCTTGTTCATGATAATCGTTTATTATTCATGCTATAATTGTATTGACCGGAAACCGCAATACATGTGTGGATACATAGACAACACCATGTCCCTAGTAAGCCTCTAGTTGACTAGCTCGTTGATCAATAGATGGTTACGGTTTCCTGACCATGGACATTGGATGTCGTTGATAACGGGATCACATCATTTGGAGAATGATGTGATGGACAAGACCCAATCCTAAGCCTAGCACAAAGATCGTAGTTCGTATGCTAAAGCTTTTCTAATGTCAAGTATCATTTCCTTAGACCATGAGATTGTGCAACTACCGGATACCGTAGGAATGCTTTGGGTGTACCAAAGCGTCCTGGCAATAAGCTGGGTGGCTATAAAGGTGCACTACAGGTATCTCCGGAAGTGTCTGCATTGGGTTGGCACGAATCGAGACTGGATTTGTCACTCCGTAAACGGAGAGGTATCTCTGGGCCCACTCGGTAGGACATCATCATAATGTGCACAATGTGACCAAGGGGTTGATCACGGGATGATGTGTTATGGAACGAGTAAAGAGACTTGCCGGTAACGAGATTGAACAAGGTATCGGGATACCGACGATCGAATCTCGGGCAAGTACAATACCGCTAGACAAAGGGAATTGAATACGCGATTGATTGAATCCTCGACATCGTGGTTCATCCGATGAGATCATCGTGGAACATGTGGGAGCCAACATGGGTATCCAGATCCCGCTGTTGGTTATTGACCAGAAAACGTCTCGGTCATGTCTGCATGGTTCCCGAACCCGTAGGGTCTACACACTTAAGGTTCGGTGACGCTAGAGTTGTTATGGGAAATAGTATGTGGTTACCAAAGGTTGTTCAGAGTCCCAGAGTGATCCCGGACGTCACGAGGAGTTCCGGAATGGTCCGGCGGTGAAGATCGATATATTGGACGAAGGGTATTGGAGTCCGGAAGTGTTCCGGGGTACTGTGCTATGGCTGCATGACCGAAAGGTGTTTCGGGAGCCCCGGCAAGTGTTGGAGGGCCTCATGGGCCAAAGGGGAAGGGCAAACCAGCCCACTAAGGGGTGGTGCGCCCTCCCAGCCCTCTCACGTAACCAGGAGAGGTGGGGGCGCCTCCCTAGGGCAGCCCCTTCACGGCTTGGGGGGCAAGTTTCCTAGGGGTGGGGGCGCCCAAACCCATCTAGGGTTTCCTGTGGCCGCCTCCCCTAGGGAACCCTAGGCGCCTCCTCCACCCCCTTACCCCTATATATAGTGAGGGAGAGAGAGGGCAGCAGCACCCCTTCCCTGGCGCAGCCCCTCTCCTCCTCCAACACCTCCTCCTCCTCCGTAGTGCTTAGCGAAGCTCTGCGGAGAACCACGAGTTCCATCGCCACCACGCCCGTCGTCTTTGTCGGAGTTTTCCCTCAACTTCTCCTCTCCCCTTGCTGGATCAAGAAGGAGGAGACGTCCCCGGGCTGTACGTGTGTTGAACGCAGAGGTGCCGTCCGTTCGGCGCTAGGATCATCGGTGATTTGGATCACGACGAGTACGACTCCATCAACCCCGTTCTCTTGAACGCTTCCGCTTAGCGATCTACAAGGGTATGTAGATGCACTCTCCTTCCTCTCATTGCTGATTTCTCCATAGATAGATCTTGGTGACACGTAGGAAAATTTTGAATTTCTGCTACGTTCCCCAACAGCCACGCCTTTATTGCATTGCGCCGACGACCTGCATCGACATCGACTTCGGCGCCAGGCCATATTTCTTTTATTACTCACTTTGCATAAATTATTCATTATGCAATATTTTTTTAATTCCTATTATTACTATTATCCCCGGTCTGCACTATTTTTGTGCACAGGAAAATGATCCAGCCGGACTATATCCTTTGGCGTCACCTCGGCTGGACGGGGGACTTCGTCAACACTTCATTACCCCATGCAGGGGACTTCGGCATCACTCTGCCGTCCTGCATTGACGGTTCTATGTCACCACTTCGGAATGTTGAGCTCTCCGCTCCGCCACCTCGGGACCGGCTTGGGGGATGGAACCTTGTCCCGCATCAAGCTCGGACCGCATCGTCAATACCGAACACATTAACCAGCTAAGTTGCCTTCATGCTCAAAGTTTTAAATTTCTAACTTGTGTTCGGTTCGACCAAGCATTATACTTTTTGGGAAAAAAGTTGCTTGTAAAAATTTTCCTTGTCGAAACTTTGTTCGCACACACTTGACGCGCTACGCGCGCTCATTATACCTGGGGGCTCCTTTAACAGAAGCTTATTAATTCGGGCTTTATGCCTAACACATGTGTCACACTTCCGCATGTACCTTTTATTCACCATTATATGCATCGATATGACTTAAGTTTTGGCCAAGCTGGGTTGCCTGGCTCCTGTGCTTACCCCTACGTTCCCGATTGTTCGGCTAGGGTGGTAAAGGGAGCACCTCTGCGATTATTCTTGCCGTGTCGGCGGATGTGTACCTCAGACTGGGTGAAGCCGAAAGCTAGCGTTCTTAAGGGAATACTCGGTCGGTGAACTAAAAGATGATTTCTTACCTATTTATTTACCTGCCCCCAGATGCTTTTCTGCTCTTTTCGCAGTCCGGGCATGCACTTGGGCATGCCTCCTGTGGAAAGGAACCCCTAACGGAACTATTCTCCCTGGAAGATGTTTCTTACTAACCATGTAATATAACATAACTAGTTGGGCACTTGGCTGATAAAGCACTAATGACCCCTACGTCTGGTCTCCACGCATGCCCCGGTTTTTATAACCGCGAGGGTATTCGGACACACTCCGGACTATTGGGTCCAGAGGTTGAAGCGAAAAGGTCCGCTACGACAAAGGATCTACAATCCGGCTAGAAGGCATTCTACATGTCACCTTACATTTTATAGTCAACTTTTACCCAAGTCACTTGGGGGCTCTTATGTTTATTTGAGCCGTTTCATACTAAGTGTTTTTCTTCTTAGTCGTTGCAAAGTTAAAGCATGACAGAAGCACTTTTTTTTTCTAAAGTCCAATTTTCGGATTGGCACCGAACACTTGATCTTGTTCGGACGTCATGTTTTTACTGAAGTTTTTTGGTTTTCCAAGCTTTTGGCACTTTTCACTATTTGTGTGTTTTCAGTACAAGTCTCGCAGTGCAACGCCGGACACCTTTAGAGATTCGGCAAAAACATTCTCGGATATTGCTATATATGCATTAGTTTCGAATTGTGTCTTCGGTCAATAGTTGGGTTGCCCGGCTCCCGCGCTTGCCTCCTACGTTCCGCTTTGTTCGGCTAGGTGTGCAAAGGGAGAACCACTGCGATTGTGCTTCCAGCTCGCATGGTCAAGCACCTCAGTGGAGAAAGCCGAAAACTGACTGTCACAATAGGTGTAAACTGGTCAGCGATCCGATGACTATATTAAATGATGGGCCATTCATAAAATTGGCCGAAGTGTTTCCGGCTTGACCTCGATTGTCGCCGAACACTACCGGGGGCTAGTAACTGGCCTCCCAAACTAAATCCTCAATATTTTGCCCTTACATTGGAGCTGAGGTTTCATGATCATGCTTAGCATGACAACCCAAAGAAAGGAACCGATAGCGGCACTATTTTCTTTGGAAGACACTTCTTCTATTAAATAGTAATATAACATATCTCTCTGCGTACCTTTGTTTATAAAACCGTATGGCCAGATTGCCTTGTTTGTCGTAAATCTTTGCCCTCATAAAGGCTTTATAAAGTAGGACAAACATTCCTCGGCTATTGGCCGAGGAGGTCGAAGCCGATGGTCGGTCAACAAAGTTTTGTACAATGCAGATCCGAGCATTAATGACGTAAAGTACTTGGATACATAGAGTCATTACAAATAATTTGTGATTTTACTATGGATATCAATCCTTAATTCGGCCACCCGTGCCTGCATTAAGGCTCGGGGGCTACTGGGCTTCGGGCCTATTATTTACAAATATTAAAGGGGCACATTGATCCCACGATGCGGTGTTGCCACCCGACCAATGTCTCGGGGCTACTGCATTGCTTGTTCTATGCGTAAAATTTTAAGTGCTGTCAGATTTCCGAGGAGATTTTGATCCTCAGGTTGGTCGGCCGCACCCAATCTGAGTCTCAAGGTCTGAGCACGCCGTGTTTTGCGTCCCGAAGTATTCTGCCGAGCTAGGACTTGATCCTCAGGCCGACTTTGCAAATCAACCTGAGTCTCAGCGGTTACTGGGATCAACGGTCTTATGTCATCCTTCATGGGCATCTCGGGTTTTAGACCGATACACACCTTGAGGGCTACTGGCCATGTATCTCGGTAGAGAATAAATTGCATCAATCAAAAATATTGACAAAAATCGGCCCACATTCGGGTGGTGCACCACCTCGGAAGCGATCGGCATAAAGCTCGGGCGCTAGTGGCTGGCTCCATAGAGAGCATTTCCGGCATTAAGCTTGGCTAAACTCCTTCAAACTTCTTTGAACCAAGGTGCTTTACGACACCTCAGATATAGTCCGGCGTTGGAGCTCGGATACATAGTCTGACGTTGGAGCTCGGATACCGTCTGACGTTGGAGCTCGGATACATAGTCCGGCGATAGAGCTGGGAAGCAGTCTGGCATTGGTGCTCGACTGCAAGAGATACCTTGAATGCAGTCCGGCGTTAGAGCTCGGACGCAAGAGGACACTGCCTCCCGGGAACAATTTCGAACCCGAGGTGTGGCATAAAAATAACGAGGCATTGATAAAGGCCGGAAACTTAAAGGGGCTCCTCGGATACCCGACGTATAAACTCGCCGAATGCATTTCGGCGATCCTCAAGATCGAAGATGAGAAGATATGTTGAACCAGTTTTCAAGACCGGCAACCGAAGATGAAGAACAGTTCGGAAGAATCGAGGAGCGTCCCTAACTTGAAGACCGGTTCAGGGGGCTACTGACGGTGTCCTGGACTAGGGGGTACTCACCACGTCGTCCCCCAATCGGTTAGATTGGGCCGAGGACCCCCAGGGCCGCATACTCATGGGCCAGTCCGGACAGGTGCCTCATACAAGGAAGATTCCACAAGACTTGGTGATCAAGACAAGGACTCCTCCCCCACCGGCGTATTCGGCTAGGACTCTTGTTATCCTAGGCGCCTGGTGCATTATATAAACCAGGGCCAGGCTAGTCGACAGATATACAATAGAACAACAATCATACCATAGGCTAGCTTCTAGGGTTTAGCCTCTTTGATCTCGTGGTAGATCCACTCTTGTAACACACATCATCAATATTAATCAAGCAGGACGTAGGGTTTTACCTCCATCAAGAGGGCCCGAACCTGGGTAAAACATTGTGTCCCTTGTCTCCTGTTACCATCGGCCTAGACGCACAGTTCGGGACCCCCTACCCGAGATCCGCCGGTTTTGACACCGACAGTTGGGCTTCCCGCTCTTGGATGAGCTGGCTACTGATGCAGTTCTGGGTTCTCTTCCGCCCAGCTATGGGACTGTACGTTCATCTCGAACTATCATATGCACGGCATGGATAAGAAGCTCACTGAATTGCATGGGATGCTTAAGGTGGCAGAGCGGGATATTAAGAAAGGCACGCATCAAGTGTTGATGGTGCAGAAATCGGCTAAGTTCAAGAAGAGTTGGTCCAAGAAAAAGGCTAAGGCAAAGGGCACGGAGATGGTAACCTCCGCCATCGCTACCAAGTCCGGACCGGACTCGAAGACCATTTGCTATCATTGCAAGGAGACCGGTCACTGGAAGAGGAACTGTAGCAAGTGGCTTGCAGAGCATGGCAAGAAGGCCGGAAATGCTTCTTCAGGCAAAGGTACACGTGTTGCATATGTTATAGACATTTACCTTGCTGACATACCTAGTAGCTCTTGGGTATTTGATACCGGATTGGTTGTTCATATTTGGAACTCGATGCAGGGGCTGGTAAGAACTAGGTGTGTGGCACAAGGGGAGCTTGACATCAGGGTTGGCAACAAAGCAAGAGTTGCTACGTTGGAGCTCGGCACGATGCAGCTCCAGCTTCCTTCTGGATTTATTTTGGAATTGAATAATTGTTATTACATTCCTACACTTAGTCAGAACAATATTTCTGCCTCATGCTTGATGAGTCAGGGTTATGAATTCAATTTAAAGGACAATTGTTGTTCGTGTTATTTGAATGGTATGTTCCACGGCTATGCGCCCGTTGTTGATGGGCTATTTATATTGAATCTAGAACAGGAACCGGTATATAACGTGAATGTCAAGAGGCATAAGCCTAATGAGATAAATCTGACATACTTCTGGCATTGCCGGCTTGGACACATTAGTCTGAAACGTATGAAGAAGCTCCATGATGATAGGCTCCTAACTTCGTCCGACTTTGAGTCGTTCGAGACATGTGAATCATGCTTGCTCAGCAAGATGACTAAGTCTCCTTTCGCAAAGAGTTGCGAGAGGGCGTCCGAGCTATTGGAACTTATACATGGTGATGTGTGTGGTCCAATGAGCACAACTGCCAGAGGTGGCTATCAGTACTTCGTGACTTTTGCCGACAACTTGAGTAGATATGGATATATCTATTTGATGAGGCACAAGTCGGAAACTTTTGAAAAGTTCAAAGAGTTTCAGAACGAGGTTGAGAATCAGCTTGGCAAGACTATAAAACTTCTACAATCAGATCGTGGAGGTGAGTACATGAGCCAGGAGTTTGATGATCATCTGAAAGGCCGAGGTATAGTACCTCAGCTCACACCTCTGGGTACGCCACAGAGAAACGGCATGTCGGAACGGAGGAATAGGACCTTGTTGGACATGGTCCGGTCGATGATGAGCAAATCGGATTTACCCTTGTCATTCTGGGGATACGCTCTAGAAACTGCAACTTTCACACTTAACAGGGTACCATCAAAATCAGTAGACAAGACACCACATGAGATGTGGACCGGGAAGAGTCCCGGTTTGTATTTTCTAAAGATTTGGGGTTGTGAAGCATTTGTCAAGCGACTTATGTCAGACAAGCTTACACCCAAGTAGGATAAATGCATATTCGTGGGATATCCGAGGGAAACCTTGGGATATAGCTTCTACAACCGGGAAGAGAACAAAGTGTTTGTTGCTCGGAACAGGGTTTTCCTTGAGAAAGAGTTTCTCAGTCGGGAGGCCAGTGGGAGGACGGTCCAACTCGAAGAAATTCGAGGACCACTCGGGGACGGCTTGGCTGGTGATGAGACCATACCAGAGTCAGGCAGGGAACCCGCAGTGGAAGCGGCACCAGAACCACGGAGGTCGGAAAGATTGCACAGAGTGCGTGATGTATTGTTGCTGGTAATTTCACGGTTTGGTTCACGGTTCCGTTCTCTCCCATTAAAGAATTCACCTTGCAAGCCAATACACACAATAGCCCATATGGCGGGGTTATGTCCAAGAATATGCATTTTCATATTATGCTTCCAACTAGCAAAATTAGTACCATCAAAGTAAGGACCTCTACGGTGGTAATTTCCCTCGCTAGACGCCATACTCTCCTAGGTTGTGAAACCAAGGCTATGGCTGCCAAAAGCTATGAAAATCAAAGCAAATTGAGACCAAAGCTCTGATACCACTTGTAGGATCGAAAGTATGTCTAGAGGGGGGTGATTAGACTACTTGACCAAATAAAAATCTAGCCTTTTCCCAATTTTAGTTCTTGGCAGATTTTAGCAACTTTGGACAAGTCAAGCAATCTTAACACAATTCAAGCAAGCATGCAAAGAGTATATGAGCAGCGGAAAGTAAAGCATGCAACTTGCAAGAATGTAAAGGGAAGGGTTTGGAGGATTCAAACGCAATAGGAGACACGAATGTTTTTGTCGTGGTTCCGATAGGTGGTGCTATCGTACATCCACGTTGATGGAGACTTCAACCCACGATGGGTAACGGCCGCGCGAGTCCACGGAGGGCTCCACCCACGAAGGGTCCATGAAGAAGCAACCTTGTCTATCCCACCCTGGCCGTCGCCCACGAAGGACTTGCCTCACTAGCGGTAGATCTTCACGAAGTAGGCGATCTCCTTGCCCTTACAAACTTCTTGGTTCAACTCCACAATCTTGTCGGAGGCTCCCAAGTGACACCTAGACAATCTAGGAGACACCACTCTCCAAGAAGTAACAAATGGTGTGTTGATGATGAACTCCTTGCTCTTGTGCTTCAAATGATGGTCTCCCCAACACTCAACTCTCTCTCGCAGGATATGGATTTGGTGGAAAGAAGATTTGAGTGGAAAGCAACTTGGGGAAGGCTAGAGATCAATATTCATATGGTAGGAATGGAGTATCTTGGCCTCAACACAAGTGTAGGTGGTTCTCTCTCAGAAAATGTAAGTTGGAAGTGTAGGTTAGATTCGATGGCTCTCTCCATGAATGAAGAGGAGGTGGAGGGGTATATATAGCCTCCACACAAAATCTAACCGTTACACACAACTTGCCAATCTCGGTGGGACCGAATTGATAAACTCGGCCGGACCGATTCAGCAAATCTAGTGATCGTTAGGATTTTCGGTGGGACCGACATGCAACTCGGTAGGACCGATATGGTTAGGGTTAGGGCATAACGTAATCTCGGTGAGACCGATTACACAAACTCGGTGAGACCGATTTTGGTAATAAGCTAACCAGAGAGTTGGTCAGGTAAACTCGGTGGGACCGATTCGCTCATTTCGGTGAGACCGAAATGTTACAAAAGGGAAACAGAGAGTTTACATTGCAATCTCGGTAGGACCGATCGCTCATCTTGGTGGGACCGAAACGTTACGAAGGGAAACAGAGAGTTTACATTGCAATCTCGGTGGGACCGATCGCTCATCTCGGTGGGACGAAAGCGTTCTGAAGGGAAACAGAGAGATTACAATCCCATCTCGGTGAGACCGAGATCCCTATCGGTGAGACCGATTTGCCTAGGGTTTGTGGCGATGGCTGTGACATCCGAACTTCGGTGGCGGCGGATAGAAAGAATCGGTGGGGCCGAGTTTGACTTTTGGTTTAGGTCAGATGTGGATGTGAGAAAGTAGTTGAGGGCTTTGGAGCATATCACTAATCATTTTGAGCAAGAGCCTCATTAAGCAACACCTCATCCCTCCTTGATAGTATTGGCTTTTCCTATAGACTTAATGTGATCTTGGATCACTAAAATAGAAAATGTAGAGTCTTGAGCTTTGAGCTTGAGCCAATCCTTTTGTCCTTAGCATTTTGAGGGGTCCACTTTTCTCATCCATGCCATGCCAATCATTGAGCTTTCCTGAAATATTAATCTTGAAATAGCATTAGCTCAATGAGCTATATGTTGTTAGGAATTACCAAAACCACCCAGGGATAGTTGCACTTTCAATCTCCCCCTTTTTGGTAATTGATGACAACATATAGATCAAAGCTTCGACAAATGATGATAAGAGTGAAAAACATTGTCGCTTTGAGAAGTATGTGAAAAGCAAGAGCTCCACCTAAATTTGTGCATGGTTTAAGATTTACTTTGGACTGCAAATGCACAATGAGTTAGGATCATGGGTTACTCTTCCATGTCACATATATCTTGGTGGAGCACTCAAAATGATAATAATTAAATACATGCACTCATCACCAAGCAAAGTGAACGATCATATGGGGATATAAAAGGATAATATCATCCAACAAGCATTAAGGTAGCATATGATCAAACACATGATCATCCAAGTATCACACAAAAGCATAAAGTATCTCAAACAAGCAAATAACAAAGTTCAACCACCAAAAAACAAGAGAGAACAAAGAGCAACACTCTCTCTCGAAGCCTATGATCTATACATTTTCTCCCCCTTTGGCAACAAGTTACCAAAAAGTTCATAAAAAATGCATAGTGCTAGATCGACTCTCAGGCTTGATCTACAGGTGGTGGTGTATATAAAACTCCAAGGACGAAGGCATCAGTTGATGTAGATGGAGCTGGTGGAGTGGGTGCTGGAGCTGGTGGCACTAAAGTTGTAGCTGGTGCAGATGAAGTTGCTCTGGTGTCTGTAACTGGCATTGCAGCAGATCTCTGTCCTCTGGGCACTCTAGCAAAAGCATCAGTGGTAGACTTGCCCTTCTTCTCCTGCACTTCATCCTGAAGTTGCTCAACAATCGATCGTATCTCAGTGACCTTCACATCTAAATCATAGAACTTCTGCTCCATGATCCTCTCCAAGCTCTCCTGGTTTTGAGTCTGGGTGGCCAATCCTTCTCAATCCTCAGAGTGGAGGCAATCAAGTAGCCAAGCTGATCTTGCTTGCTCTTCAGAAGATACTGAGATGCCTCATCAATGGTTGGCATCTTTGCAGCCTTTTCAGTCCTTGCCTTCTCCCTCTTTGCTTGTGCTTGCACAAAAGATGGTTCATTCTCATCCATTACCACAGTGTTGTCCTCAAAGTCTGGGTAGATGGGCATATGATCCTTGTGAAGGAAATATGCCCTAGAGGCAATAATAAAGTTATTGTTTATTTCCTTATATCATGGTAAATGTTTATTATTCATGCTAGAATTGTATTAACCGGAAACATGATACATGTGTGAATACATAGACAAACATAGTGTCACTAGTATGCCTCTACTTGACTAGCTCGTTGATCAAAGATGGTTATGTTTCCTAGCCATTGACATGGGTTGTCATTTGATTAACGGGATCACATCATCAGAAGAATGATGTGATTGACATGACCCATTCTGTTAGCTTAGCACCCGATCGTTTAGTATGTTGCTATTGCTTTCTTCATGACTTATACATGTTCCTATGACTATGAGATTATGCAACTCCCGTTTACCGGAGGAACACTTTGTGTGCTACCAAACGTCACAACATAACTGGGTGATTATAAAGGTGCTCTACATGTGTCTCCGAAGGTACATGTTGGGTTGGCGTATTTTGAGATTAGGATTTGTCACTGCGATTGTCGGAGAGGTATCTCTGGGCCCTCTCGGTAATACACATCACTTAAGCCTTGCAAGCATTGCAACTAATGAGTTAGTTGCGGGATGATGTATTACAGAACGAGTAAAGAGACTTGCCGGTAACGAGATTGAACTAGGTATTGAGATACCGACGATCGAATCTCGGGCAAGTAACATACCGATGACAAAGGGAACAAACATATGTTGTTATGCGGTCTGACCGATAAAGATCTTCGTAGAATATGTGGGAGCCAATATGAGCATCCAGGTTCCGCTATTGGTTATTGACCGGAGACATGTCTCGGTTATGTCTACATAGTTCTCGAACCCGTAGGGTCCGCACGCTTAACATTTCGATGACAATTGTATTATGAGTTTATATGTTTTGATGTACCGAAGGTTGTTCGGAGTCCCGGATGTGATCACGGACATGATGAGGAGTCTCGAAATGGTCGAGACATGAAGATTGATATATTGGAAGCCTATGTTTGGATATCGGAAGTGTTCCGGGTGAAATCGGGATTTTACCGGAGTACCGGGAGGTTACCGGAACCCCTCGACAACTTAATGGGCCTTAGTGGGCCTAGGTGGAAAAGAGGAGAGGCGGCTAGGGCTGCCCCCCCCCCCCAGTTCGAATAGGACAAGGAGAGGGGGGGCGGCGCCCCCCCCCCCCTTCCTTCTTCTCCTTCACTCTTTCCCCCTCCCAAGTCCTAATCCAACTAGGAAAGGGGGGGGGGGAGTCCTACTTCCGGTGGGGAGTAGGACTCATCCCGGCGCACCCTCTCCCTGGCCGGCCGCACCCCCCCCCCTTGCCCCTTTATATACGGGGGCAGGGGGGCACCCTAGAGACACAACAAATGAACGTTTGATCTTTTAGCCGTGTGCGGTGCCCCCCTCCACCATAGTCCACCTCGATATCAGAAGCGGTGCTTAGGCGAAGCCCTGCGTTGGTAGAACATCAACATCGTCACCACACCGTCGTGCTGACGAAACTCTCCCTCAACACTTGGCTAGATCGAAGTTCGAGGGACGTCATCAGGCTGAACGTGTGCTGAACTCGGAGGTGCCGTACGTTCGATACTTGATCGGTTGGATCGTGAAGACGTACAACTACATCAACCGCGTTGTGCTAACGCTTCCACTTTCGGTCTACGAGGGTACATGGACAATACTCTCCCCTCTCATTGCTATGCATCACCATGATCTTGCATGTGCGTAGGAATTTTTTTGAAATTACTACGTTCCCCAACAGTGGCATCCGAGCCAGGTTTTATGCATTGATGTTATATGCACGAGTAGAACACAAGTAAGTTGTGGGCGATATAAGTCATACTGCTTACCAGCATGTCATACTTTTGTTCGGCGGTATTGTTGGATGAAGCGGCCCAGACCGACATTACGCTTACGCTTACGCGAGACTGGTTCTACCGACGTGCTTTGCACATAGGTGGCTGGCGGGTGTCAGTTTCTCCAACTTTAGTCGAACCGAGTGTGGCTACGCCCGGTCCTTGCGAAGGTTAAAACAGCACCAACTTGACAAACTATCGTTGTGGTTTTGATGCGTAGGTAAGAACGGTTCTTGCTAAAGCCCGTAGCAGCCACGTAAAACTTGCAACAACAAAGTAGAGGACGTCTACACTACAAAAAAAGACACATCCGTGACATTTTGGGCCGAACGAAAAAAAATTATGTCATACATATGACACTTCTATGATGATAATTGTGACAAAACCCGGTATCATCATAGATGTGGTGGGCTCCTACTTCTATGACAATAAATCGTGACAGAAAATGGGCTTTTCGTCCTGGGCGGGCCGGAGATGCAGCTGCATGACATTCTTTGGGCCGTCCATGACGGAAAAAACCGTGGTAGAAGCGAGGGGGAGGAAAATTTCGGGGAGTTGCCGGTTATGGTGGGAGGTCGGGGGCCGAGCGATGCGCGTTTCTCTCATACACGTACGCGCGTGTGTGGGAGGCGTTGGCTCTAACTGAACCCGAGCGAGTCGTAGGGCTCTAACTGAACCCGAGCGATTGCACTACAGGCTACGTGTTACTGAACCCGAGTGATCGATCGATGGCTGTTAATCGAACCCGTTTGAGCGATTCTTCGCTATCGCCGCTAATCGAAGCCGATTGATGCTGCCTCTGGGATGAGCGATGGCGTTATGGGGGGGTTGGATGAACAATGAGCGGTGGCGTTTGCCTCTGGATGAACAGGACCCGTGGTGTGGAGGGCTGGATGAGCGATGAGACGGTGGAGGGTGGTTGAACAGGACCCGTGGTGTGGAGGGCTGGATGAACAGTGAAGCGGTGGAGGAGTGCCCGTGGAGGGGTGGTTGAGCGATGGCGGTGGAGTAGCGGCGGTGGAGGCTAGATGAACAGAGCCCGTGGAGGCTGGAGGAGTTCGACGGTGGAGATGAACTGTATCCCGTGGAGTCCCGTTTTGCGGTACGCCACACCCCTCCCGATGAACCGGACCCCCGTTTCGACCGTAGCGCTCCAACACAAGTCCGTTTCGTCCGTTTTGCGGTACGCCACACCCCTCCCGATCAACAGGACCCCCGTTTCGACCGTAGGAGGTCCGTTCCATCCGTTTTGCGGTATGCCACACCCCTCCCAATCAACAGGACCCCCGTTTCGACCGTAGGAGGTATGTTTCCTCCGTTTTGCGGTACGCCACACCCCTCCCGATCAACAGGACCCCGTTCCGAACGTAGGAGGTTCGTTTCCTCCGTTGTGCGGTACGCCAGGCCTCGTTTCCATCGCATGTTCCGTCCAAGCCCTCCCGATGAACACGACCACGCATTCCGTTCCGACCCAGCCGGTTGGCTCCCACGCGTTCCGTTGCCTCCCGATGAACACGACGCATTCCGTTGCCTCCCCATGAACACGACGACGACGCTGTTTCTCCGTTCCGACCCAGCCATGTACACGAGCCCTGGCCGTACGTACACATACGTGGCCGTATTTTCTTTCTTGCACCCTGGCCGCTGTACGTACGTGTACATGCTACGTGCGCGCCTCTACTACGACACGTGCGTGCCTCTACCACGACACGCGTGCGGCGCCTCTACAACGACTGCGTGCGTGCCTCTACATCGACCAAGATGTACGCATACCGTTCGCAACCAGAATGACAACGCTACGTACGCTTCGACCAGGTGGGTCCCGACTGTCAGGCACTTCCTTGCGTGCGAAGATGTAGCTAGTGGGTCCCAGCAGTCAGGGGGCGAATCGTTTTTTTTGCCGGATGCACTTCCTTGCGTGCGAAGATGTAGCTGGTGGGTCCCAACAGTCAGGGCGGCGAATCGTTTTTTTTTGCCCGGACGCACTTCCTTGAGTGCGAAGGTGTAGCTGGTGGGTCCCAGCAGTCAGGAGGGAAATGTTTTTTTCGCGAAATACGGTGGCCCGTTCGGTGGGTCCCTGCTGTCAGGTGGAGGAATCATTATTTTCTGCGTAATAAGGAGGCACTTCCTTGCTGCGGCCGTGGACCCAGCTGTCAGCCTCTCCGCATACAGTTCACGTCCGATGGAAGTTGTTCCTTGACCACGTTGACCACGCCGCGCCGAGAGCACCAGGGCGGTGGACGACAGCAAGGCCTAGGAAGGGGACGACACGGAGCCGGTGAAGACGCCGCAGTGGATGCCCACGCGGAGAGGAGTATGAGGCTTCACTCGTTCGGCTGCGTTGTGAGGCTGCCGTCGCCGCAGGGCCTGGCCAGCGGCGGGAATAGTAGGGGGCGGTTGAGGGAGTCCTGGATTATGGGGTATCCGGACAGCCGGACTGTGTACAACGTCCGGACTATTGAAGCGTGAAGATACAAGACTCAAGACTTTGGCCCGTGTCCGGATGGGACTTTCCTTGGCGTGGAAGGCAAGCTTGGCGATCCGGATATTATATTTCCTTCCTTGTAACCGACTCCATGTAAACCCTAGCCCTCTCCGGTGTCTATATAAACCGGAGAGGTTGGTCCTTAGAAGGTCGATCACAATTACAATCATACCATCATAGGCTAGCTCTTA
Organism: Aegilops bicornis; assembly: GCA_021605145.1. Classification (NCBI taxonomy): domain Eukaryota; kingdom Viridiplantae; phylum Streptophyta; class Magnoliopsida; order Poales; family Poaceae; genus Aegilops; species Aegilops bicornis. The sequence continues at coordinate 575,702,237 of CM038672.1, forward strand.
GGGTTTAGCCTCTACGATCTCGTGGTAGATCTACTCTTGTACTACCCATATCATCAATATTAATCAAGCAGGAAGTAGGGTTTTACCTCCATCGAGAGGGCCCGAACACAGGTAAACATCCGTGTCCCTTGCTTCCTGTTACCATCAGCCTTGACGCACAGATCGGGACCCCCTACCCGAGATCCGCCGGTTTTGACACCGACATTGGTGCTTTCATTGAGAGTCCCTCTGTGTCGTCGCCGTCAGGCTCGATGGCTCGTCTCATTGTCAAGGACGACGTTACTTCGGAGGGGGCTCTGGCTGTAGGCCAGACGCTCCGGCTCGGCGGCTTTATCATGGTCGCCCCATCGGCGGTGGCGCCGACGATGACTTCTCGGGTCATCAATCATAACCTTTGCGCCAGTTCGGAACTTGCCGAATAGATGGATCCAATGGAGCTCGCCTCCCTTAACAAACTCTTGGATCGCATCGCCGCTCTGGGAGTCGCTACAGACTATGACCGAATTGGGCTTAAACCCGACCAAAGGGATATCAGGTCCCCGCCGGCTACCCATGAGATAGCGATAGTGGAGGAACCACACTGATTCCCCTCAACTTTGAGGACAAGTTGTGTTCGGATCACCGAACTCCTTGAGCCAAAGACCTGCTCAAAGGAAAACCTGACCCAGGTCCCGGACTTAGAATTGGGCACCGGGCCGAAGAAATTGGGCACCTCGGATCCTGAGCTGTTTAGCTCGGGACCGCCCGCGCCCTTGGGCATTAGATCGGATCAAAATCCGGACTCCAAACTGGACCTAAACTGTCTCTCCCGCATCAGGCAAGAGCCCCAGGAAACTGTACATCGCTACTGGGCCAGATTCCTCCTTGCGCTTAGCAAGGTCGGGGACTACCGCGAAGAGAACATGGTCTCACTTTTTTGCAAAAACTGCACGGATGAAGGACTCCTCAATGCTATAAGCCGCCGCAACATAGTGCGCTTCGCGGACTTGGAAACCGTAGTACGGAAGTACTGTGCGATGGAGAGCGCTTGGAAGACCCAAACAGAATTTTGGGATAGTACTGCTCTCGCCAAAACCTTTGCCCGAACTAAACGGACGAACTCTCGTAAGTCGTCCGACCCAACCCCCAAGAAACCAAAGCCCACCTGTATGGAGATCCGTATTGGAAGGATGGCTCGACGGGCCATGTAAGCTCCACAGTACTCCGGATACAACACCAACTCATAGCCTTAAGGCATGTTGGATACTCTGGCAGGTGGCAAAAAGTGGCGAGGATCTCCTTGTGGGCCATAAAGCGGAACAACAGCCCGCCAGCGAACACAATACGGTACTAACAGTCTTCGAGACTTTCACCTCGAACAATAGGCACAAGCGAGCTCGTCGAAGCTCCGCTGAAATTTACCATGTGGCAAAAATAAACCCTTGGAACGACACTGCTATAACTTTTAATGCCAGTGATGAACCTCGATTCTGGGCTGTCCGGGCACCAGCCGCTCTGGTCCTTAGTCCGATCATAGACGGCTTTCGGCTCACTAAAGTACTCATGGACGGTAGAAGCGGATTAAATCTGATTTATGAAGAAACACTCAGCAAGATGGAGAATGATAGAAGCCGCATTGAACAAAGCGGCACGACCTTCAGGGGAATTATCCCTACTCGGGAAGCGCGGTGTGCGGGAAAAATCACACTCGATGTGGTATTCGGTACCCCGGAGAATTATAGGTCCGAGGAAATCACATTCCAGGTGGCTCCTTTTAGCAGTGGATACCACGCCCTTCTAGGGCGGGACGCGTTTTCAAGCTTACAAGCCGTACCCCATTATGGGTACATGAAGCTTAAAATGCCTGGACCCAATGGAATCATCACTCTAGCCAGTGATCCGGACGTTGCGCTTCACGCCGAAAATAAAACCGCAGCTCTAGCCTTGGAAGCATTATCTGAAGCCCTAGCAGCGAAGAGTTAACAACAACTGCGGCCACCGTGGATGTGGACGACGTGATACTAGACAAACGACCCAAGTCCACCTCATTCAAACCTGCAGACGAGATAGTCAAATTCCAGGTCCACCCAACGGACCCCATGAAGACAGCTTCCATCTGGACACAGTTGAGCCCCGTGATTGACGCCGCACTACGAGATTTCCTACGCGAGAATTGGGATATTTTTTCCTGGCACCCATCGGACATGCCAGGCATCCCATGCAGACTGGCCGAACACAACCTCAATATTCTAAAAGGATATAAACCAGTCAAGCAGACCCTAAGGCGATTCTCAGAGCCCAAACGACAGGCAATGGGGGAAGAGTTAGCCAAGCTACTCGAGGCCGGATTCATCAGAGATATCAAACATCCGGATTGGCTGGCAAATTTGGTGATGGTGCCAAAGAAGGACAAATCCTGGTGCCTATGCGTCGACTTCAAAGACCTCAACAAGGCTTGCCCCAAGGATCCCTTTCCCCTCCCTCGCATCGATCAAATCATCGATGCCACAGTTGGACATGACTTGCTGTGTTTCCTCGACGCATACTCTGGATACCATCAAATAAAGATGGCAGAGTCTGACCAAGCTGCAACAGCTTTCATAACGCCATATGGCCCTTTCTGCTTCAACACTATGCCTTTCGGGCTCAAGAACGCCGGTGCAACCTACCAACGCATGATTCAAACATGCCTGGAAAAGCAAATCGGCAAAATAGTGGAGGCATATGTGGACGACGTGGTCATAAAAACAAGACACATCGAAACCCTAATAGAAGACTTTAGGCTCACATTCGACAATCTCCGGACATACGACATCAAGCTGAATCCGGAAAAATGCGTTTTTGGCGTCCCCTCGGGGAAGCTACTCGGCTTCATCGTTTCCAACAGAGGAATTGAAGCGAATCCGGCAAAGATCCGAGCTCTGTCACAGTTGGCTATACCAACAGACCTCAAGCACATCCAAAAACTAGCTGGATGTGTGGCTGCTCTCAGCCGCTTTATCTCCAGGTTAGGAGAAAAGGCACTACCGCTTAATCGCCTTCTTCGGCGCACCGAACAGTTCGTATGGACGGATGCAGCCGCGGCTGGACTGGACGAAATAAAGAACTTATTGGCCAGTAATCCAAAGATAATACGCCGAATATCGATGAACCTATCTTTGTTGTACATAGCTGCAACGCATCAAGTCGTAAGCGCAGTGCTCGTCGTTGAACGAGAGGCCGACGGATACAAATACCCGCTCCAGAAGCCGATCTACTACATGTCCACGGTCCTAACCCCATGCAGATCCTGATACCCACACTACGAAAAAATAGCATACGCGGTGTTCATGGCATCCCGGAAGCTACGACACTACTTTCAAGAGTGTTCGATTATGGTGGCCTTCAAAGTACCACTCAATGACATAATAAAAACCGCAATGCTACGGGCCGAATTGCCAAATGGGCCATTGAGCTCCTTCCGTTCGACATAACGTACAAGCCATGGCGGGCCATCAAGTCGCAAGTGTTGGCCGACTTCGTCGCCGAATGGACAGAAGCCGAACTCCCTAAAGAGTACAGCGCATACTCAAACTGGATCATGCACTTCGACGGCTCTAAAATGCTGGCCGGATTGGGAGCAGGTGTAGTCCTGACATCTCCCACCGGAGACATGGTCCAAAGATCGTCCTCGAATATTATACACAGACTCCAACAATGCAGTCGAATATGAGGCTCTGTTGCACGGTCTTCGGATGGCAGTCTCTATGGGCATTCAACGCCTAGAAGTGCGCGGGGACTCAAACCTCGCAATATCACAGATAGACGGAGATTTTGATGCCAAGGACCCAAAAATGGCGGCCTACCGTAATGCCGTCCTCAAAATGTCAGCTTGGTTCGAGGGGCTCGAATTCCACCATGTGGCTCGAGAAAACAATCAAGCGGCGGATGTCCTCACTCGCATCGGCGCTAAACGCGACCCTGTCCCACCTAACATATTCTTGGAACGGCTGTTCAAGCCATCCGTAGTATGGGAAGGGGATTCCGGCAATACTAGCACGGATCCGAATACATCCCCAGATTACGAACCATCAGACATAGTCGGAGGTTCTACCCCCGAAATAACTTCCTCAGCCCACGAAATCATGGTTGTAATTGCCCCGTGGACCTAGCCCTTCTTGGCCTACCTAAATAGGCAGGAGCTCCCCGAAGACCAAAATGAAGCACGCTGCATTGTCCGGCTTTCTAAAGCTTACAAAGTCTACAAAGGGGAACTCTACAAGAAAAGCGCTACCAGAGTACTACAAAGATGCATCTCCGAAGAGGAAGGGCGGTAACTCTTGGCTGAAATCCATGCCGGCCTGGGCGGGCACCACGCCGCGGCTCGGGCATTAGTCAGCAAGGCCTTCCGTACAAGCTTCTACTGGCCGACAGCCCGAGCAGACACACAAGACCTTGTCCAACACTGCGTCGGTTGCCAGCTCTTTGCCAATCAGAGTCATATGCCCCCTACCGCTCTCCAAACAATCCCCATAACTTGGCCCTTTGGGGTCTGGGGGCTGGATATGGTCGGACCTCTTAAAGGGGGAAGCCATAAGAAGAAATACTTATTGGTCATGGTGGACAAAATCACTAAATGGATAGAAGCTAAACCAGTCAAAACGGCTGAGTCCGAACCAGTAATAGACTTCATATCCGGGGTCGTACACCGATACGGTGTCCCCCATAGCATCATCACTGATAATGGCTCAAATTTCACAGCCGAGGAAGTGAAAACTTGGTGCGCAAAAATGGGCATCAAGCTCGATTACGCTTCCGTCTACCATCCCCAAACAAACGGCCAGGTAGAGCGGGCAAATGGTCTCATTATGAGAGGCATCAAACCCAGACTAGTGCGATCCTTGACAGAGTCGGATACGCACTGGGGGGAGGAGCTCGACTCCGTACTCTAGGGGCTACGGACCATGCCAAATCGCACCACCAGATATACACCATTTTTATGGTGTACGGTGCGGAAGCAGTATTACCTTGCGACATAATACATGATTCGCCATGCGTATGCATGTACGAAGAGAAGGAAGCCGAGTTAGATCGGCAGGATAATTTGGATGCCCTGGAGGAGGAGCGCGATGTCGCAAAAGCCGGTTCCGCATTCTATCAGCAGCAGGCTCGACGGTACCAAAGAAGAGAAGTGCGGGCCAAAACTTACAATATTGGCGAGCTCGTTCTACGACTACCGGAGAAGAAGAAGGACAAACTCAAACCCAAGTGGGAGGGTCCCTTCGTCATTGACAAAGTTCTCACCGGAGGAGCGTACCGCTTACGTAATGCATCCGATAACAGACTCGAGCCGAACCCATGGAACGCGGCAAGACTACGGAGATTCTACGCCTAGCACCGAACCCATGGAACGCGGCAAGACTATGGAGATTCTACGCCTAGAGCCGAACACAGTGTTCCTCTCCTAACCCCTCCCTTTTGATTATGCCCCATCCCCTTTTCCTTTCTCGACCTTTTTCTCCCTTCACACAAAGTATTTAATATAGTGCGGATTTCCGGATTACTCCGGCCGCACGAAGTGTGTAAGCAATACCTGGGGGCTTCCTATACGGAAGCTAAAAATGATTACTCACATGGCTTTCTGCCCGTCGCATATGCATTCTTTTTCCATATGTGCCTTTTCTTCACCATTATATGCATCGATATGACTTAAGATGTTGCCAAGCTGGGTTGCCTGGCTCTTGTGTTTATGCCCTACATTCCCGTTAATTCGGCTAGGGCATAAGGGGAGCACCTCCGTGATTGTTACTACCGGTTCAGCCGGATGTGTAACTCAGACTGGGTGAAGCCGAAAGATAGCTTCCTTAAGAGAATATTCGGTCGGTGAACAAAAGATGTATTCGTTTATTATAACATAAATCCCCAGAAGTCTTGTACCCTGCGCCTTCGTTCGCAGTCCGGACATGTGCATCGTCGCATGCGTACCCAGGGAAAGGAACCCCTAACGGAACTATTCTCTCTGGAAGATGTTTCTTACTATCCATGTAATATAACATAACTAGTTGGGTACTTATGCATTCAAGCACTTATGACCCCTACGCCTGTTTCCACGCATACCCGGTTTTGTATAGCTGAGCGGGTATTCGGACACACCGGACTATAGGATCCGGAAATTTGAAGCGAAAGGTCTGCCATGACAAAAGATTCTAATCCGGCTAGGGGCTCATCACGCCCATTAATTTACACAGTCACTTGGACTGATTACATTCCTCTTCTATACCATCCAACAGGCTATCTAGCTTATAATCCTGTTGAGAATACTTAGCGGCTAACGCTACCTGGTCATACACCAGACTAACAGGAATTTCTTGCCCATCGGGCCCCGCCGGTCCCACTTCGGCCATATGGTTCGGGTCCAGCTTGGTGTAGTGCGTCTTCACCATTGCCCAGGCTTCTCTTGCTCCTTGCCGGCATGCTGATATCTTCCATAGATGGAAGCGCGCGGGCTCCTTGAAGCAGGTCCATAAGTTCCCCATGCTATTCGGGCAAGAGGCTTGATGGCCACAAAGCCTGAGCAACACCCTGCATCACTTTCCGAGCTCGCTCGTGCAGTTGAGAAAGGTCTTGCAGTAAATCATTTGCAGATGATGGCATCTCCTCAGGGCGACCCGTTAACATTCCTGCAAGCAAAATTCTTTCAATATACTTCCTCGCCGAACTGTACAACTATTCGTCTAGGCACTTACCATATATGCCGCGTCGAAGCCTCTTGTTCTCCTTCACGGAGTCCGCCAGCTGAGCGCGGAGATCTTTTAACTCCACGTCCAGCTGAACTTTGGCATCTTGAAGATCGTTCTTCTCCCGCCTAACTCGCGTAAGAATGCGCTCGCTAGCCTCTAGCTGCTTTTTGAGATGCGATGCATCCTCTCTTACACCCTCCGGATTCACCCCGGGATCGTCTGCAGAATTTTCTGTTAGACTTGTCACATCAGGCATTTACTAACTGGTGCATCTTCGTGCAATTGTGACAATTGTTACCAGATGAGGGCTTTTGGGGTTCCTCTAATTTGGCAACTGCAGCCCTCAGTTCGGCCTTGCATCCCTCCAGCTCCTGAGACAATTGCTCGTTCTTCTCTACAAGGACCTGTACATACGTTGATCCTTAAAACTGTTGTTTCAACCGTTTCAAGTCTCAGGGGCTACTGCTACGCATGCTTATCAAATTTTCTTACCCGTATATCTTTGGTATCTTTGATGCATCGCCGGGCAAGCCCGCCTTGAGCAGCTTCGGATGTATGCGTCTCCCGAATTGAAGGCATTAAAAGCCTCTTCGGAAAAGATGTTGGTCCGAAGTACGGCCCGTCAGCGCCTGTGATTCATGGCGCTCTCTACTTTGGAATTCGTGGCTGAGCTATGCGGTGCGGCTGGCCCCGTGTCCGCCTCCACCCCCGAAGCCGGTTCTGGAACTCGGCTGATGGAGGCGTGATTGGTAGGGTCGCCGGATATAGTCCGGTTATTCCTCTTCCTGCCAGACACAACGGGCGCTGTCATATTTTAAATTATATAATTACAGGACAGGTATCCGGTCTCGGCGATGCGCCATACTTCGGCCCCGCCCACTTGACATAGGGACTCCCCCTTGGTGCGGGGGACGAGGCAGAACAACTTCCTCCATAATCCGAAGTGTGGTTCGCAGCCTAAAAACAGCTCGCAAAGGGCAACATACCCCGATATGTGCAGAATAGAGGCAGGGGTAAGATCATGTGACTGGAGGCCGTAGAACTCCAGGAGCCCGCGAAGAAACGGGTGGATAGGGAACCCGACACCCCCCAGCAAATGAGGGATCAGACATGTACGCTCCTCCGGAGATGGGTTAGGAGATCCCTCAGCTTGGTCTCCTCCGTCATAAGTGGCTATTCCAGCTCGGACGGAGACCATGAACACCGGTGGGAGAAACCCTTGGGTTTGTAACTTTATCAAACGACTATGAGGAACGGAACACTCTCCCCAATCCCCTAACTTGGAATGAGAAGGGCAAGCAGAAGAGCTGCGACGGCCGGCCATGTTGGAATGGCTTTTCGCGGAGCGCTCTGTTTGATGCTGGCTCTGGGAGGGAGAGTGAGGTTTGGATCTGAGAATCCCCGTCCCTTCAAATAGACGGTTAGCCCGGAGGATCGAGGGTGGCAAATGCAAAAATGCCTCGACTCCTTGCATTCGCCCGACACTTGGAGATGGTCATTACTGAGGCACCGAAGCCGAGGAGCACAACATTGATTGGAGGCCGGACACTATTCGTCGTAACAGGCACTTTAGAGTATTCGGAGAAGGAACCCGCCCTGCAATGCCGAAGACAAGACAAGGCTACGCGGACTCATCGTCATTGAAGCCTGGTTCAGAGACTCTTGAGGAGTCTGGATTAGGGCGTATCCGGACAGCCGGACTGTGTACAACGTTCGGACTATTGAAGCGTGAAGATACAAGACTCAAGACTTCGGCCCGTGTCTGGATGGGACTTTCCTTGGCGTGGAAGGCAAGCTTGGTGATCCGGATATTATATCTCATTCCTTGTAACCGACTCCATGTAAACCCTAGCCCTCTCCGGTGTCTATATAAACCGGAGAGGTTGGTCCTTAGAAGGCCGATCACAATTACAATCATACCATCATAGGCTAGCTCTTACGGTTTAGCCTCTACGATCTCGTGGTAGATCTACTCTTGTACTACCCATATCATCAATATTAATCAAGCAGGAAGTAGGGTTTTACCTCCATCGAGAGGGCCCGAACCTGGGTAAACATCTATGTCCCTTGCTTCCTGTTACCATCAGCCTTGACGCACAGATCGGGACCCCCTACCCGAGATCCGCCGGTTTTGACCGACAGCGGTGAGGCCTCCGCGGAAGCACAGCCGGCCACGGGAGGCAGGAGCAGGCGGCACGACCAGCGCTGCTTTGGGCGGCTGGAGCAAGAAGACCAGAGGTTGAAGAAGCACTCTGGCCATTGGATGGACATCATCTGATCCTTTGGAGCTAGAATCGTTCATATTGACTAAGTTGACAAAGCCCTCCGTCCCCGTCAACTTACTAGGCCCACAAGTCAGCTACCCACCAAGGTGGGTCCCAGCTAGCAGGGGGAGTATTCATTTTTTTGTGCGTAATAAAGAGGCACTTCCGGTGGGTCCGAGCTGACAGCAGGGGGAACGTTTTTTTCGCGAAATACGGTGGCCCATCCGGTGGGTCCCAGCAGTCAGGGGGAAAGGTTTTTTTCGCGAAATAAGGTGGCCGTCCGGTGGGTCCCTGCTGTCAGGTGGAGAAATAATTATTTTGCACGTAATAAGGAGGCATTTCCTTGCGGCCGCCGTGGACCCAGCTGTCAGCCTCTCCACGTACAGTACTCTTTCGATGGAAGTCGCTCGTTAACCATGTTGACCACGCCGCACCGAGAGCACCAGGGCGGTGGACGACGGCGACGCCTAGGAAGGGGACGCGAGCCGGGAAGATGCAGCGGTGGAAGCCCGCGGAGAGGAGTCACGAGGTTCACTGGTTGGCTGCGATGTGAGGCTGCCGTCATTGCAGAATAACGAGGGTGTGGGTGAGTGGAGGGATGGCCTGGCCAGCGGTGGGAGTAGTATGGGGGCGGTGAGGCCTCCGCGGCAGCACAGCCGGCCACGAGAGGCAGGAGCAGGCGGCACGACCGGCGCTGCTTTGGGCAGCTGGACCAAGAAGACCAGAGGTTGAAGAAGCACTACGGCCGTTGGATGGACATCGTACGGTCACTGAAGCTAGAATCATTTATATTGACTAAGTTGACAAAGCCCTTGGTACGCTCCAACTTAGTAGGCCCATAGGTCAGCCTCCGAAACGGTGCGCCCTAGATGTCAGGGGGAGGAATCATTTTTAGGCGGTCGAAGCTAAGAATATCCGAGATTGAAGAAGCACGACATCCGTTGGATAGACATCCAACGGTCACTGCTGCTAGAACCATGTGTTGACTATAATAAGTTGACAAAGCCTTGCATATGCATCAACTTATTCTTTTAGGGAACGCGTCACTTAGTAGGCCCACAAGTGTGTGGCAGAGAACTTATAGCCCATTTGCGTTTTGTAAGAATGTACAACCCATTTTTGAATTCTAATGGAATTTACAACAACCCATTTACAGTTTTTTAAAAGTACAGCCCATTTTCTAGCTAGGACAACGATTAATAATTTCAACCAACCGTTGAAGACAGAATTCAATAAAATTTCCCACATTTTGATGGGATCCGAAATATTTTTGTCCCGAAATTTCTAGTCAGATTAAATATAAATTTGTATTACGTAAAAATCCAACGATACATTGCGCGAGCAACAATGAAAATTTAAGATTTTCAAAATCCATAAATAATATTTTATAAACTAATTTGGTGTTTGGTGTATTTTTTTATAGTTATTGCCCAGTTTTTATAATTACATCCTATTTATTATTTTTTAAAGCCCATTTTCCTGTTAAGCCTAATGCATCCCTCCTAGGAAAGATTTCAGCCCAGCGGGGCGGAGAATAACAAGTTAACCTTGCCTGGGTATTCCTCAAAAAGACGTATAGCTTGGCTAGCCATTTTCATCTTGAAAAAATTAGTATCTGGGCTGGATATCTGGCCTGGGCTAGACGGGCCACAGCCCGCCCAGTTAATACCTTGCTCTCCTCTAAACAACAACAAAATCATCGCCAAGAAAAACTCTGCAGTGCTCACGCCTCAAAAACACAAATACTGCTCGAGCTGCTTGGTCCCAGTTGTCGGCTGCACCTTGTGCAATTCTCTCGTTTATATTGACTACATAGGTTGACAATGGTGTGGGACCGTGATGTCAGGAAACCAGGGGAAAGCAAAAAAATATAGTTGTACATAATAAGGAGGCACTTGCGTACGTACGGCTATGGGCCTAGTGGGTCCCTAGTGTCATCCAGTCAAAATAAAGTCATCTCCTGAATCCTCATGTTCGTTGACCATGTTAACAATGCTCAGCGCCACGGCGAGCGCAACAACTCGAAGGACAACGGAGGGGACCTCACGGGCCCTACGGAGGTCTGATACAGCGCCCGCTGCTCATTCAGGAAGCCAGGATCATCGGACACCTATTAGCACCTTCGAGAAACTGAGACGGCATGAAACGGTAAGGCCGCGCTCGGGAGCTCTGGTTTATTTCAAACCTGTATTAACATACAAGTGTAATTTACTCGTCATCGGAAACAACGCGTAAAATACAGGTGTAATGAAACCGAGGGCCCGAGGTGCGTAAGTAAAACCGCCGGGTTCTGGCGTGTAATTTGAGAGACTAGTGTATATTTTATGAGCACTGCTATATGGACGACATTACCAGACGATACATGCACGACGTGTGTATCATGCCATCCATGGGCAAGGCTGAAACAGCAGCTAACGGCTGGATTAGCAATCGTCCGAGTGTCGTTCAGCGTTTTTATCGTGTGTGAAGTACTTCCGATATTTTACTAGTCGAAATCGACCAACCAAGCGCCTTCGCCCGAGACCATCTACTTTAATTTACAAGCGTCTGTTTTACAAGCGGTTTTGGTTGGAAAACGACGATCCAATCACGGCCTAATATCATGAGTTGGTCGGAAGATCATATGGTTTCACGTCTAACCTACCCGACTTGTCGTATAGGCTATGAATGAAACATCAGACGATGAACTTCTTAAGCACGGAAACAACAGAAGAGGATGATCTTCTTAACAAGCAAATCTGGCATTAGATCGACATGCAAAACAATACGAAGCATTATTCTCAGGAGGCACGGTGAACAGCTCGTGATGCCGCATGCCACAACATTCCAAGCTCAACTTTGCAATCAAACACAAGGCACGGCATTACACAGACAATATTCAGAACAAACTCTTAACACAGGAATATCTCAGCAGAGTAACTATTTACTTCTAAACCGAACACAGGAATAGGAAAAAACACTCGGCGCTGCTCACAAAGAAGGGCGTCCCACTCAAAAATATCAAATGCATGTCTTCTGGCTAACATCAATGAGAAAATTTTGACAAGGTTTTCCTATTCCAATATATTAAACTAACGTCTTCTTGCTAACATCAATGATTAAACTTTGACAAGCTTTTCCCATTCAAAATATGTAATGCCTATGATCGTGGAGTCCTGTCGCTTCTTGCTAACATCAATGATTAAAATTTGACAAGCTTTTCCCATTCAAAATAAGTAATGCCTGTGATCATGGAGTCATGTCGCTTCTTGTACTTGTTTGGGCACTTTTTGCCCAGGGCACTCCACGTGTTGTTAAATTGCCAATGGTCTCTGTAGACTAGTCATGTCACCGGTGTCTAATATTTATGGCACCGGCTGAAGCAATGAAGGGATTCGGTGCCAAACTAAGAAAAGGTGAAATTGGCACCTCTTTTGGCCTACATAGTGGAAGGCCTAATACTCTTAAAGCTTCTCGGTCATTCCTTCTGTAATGTAGCGCAAACAATGACTGCTTCTTTCTGCAAAGTGGAACGACCAAGCTGGACCAGTAATGCAGCAGTTTGCCTTGGACACATTGGCTCCTTTTGTGCAGTTGAACTGAAATCGAAGTCGGAATAAAACCGAGCTTTAATTGTGATATCCCTGTAAGCAACAAAAGGTATAAGGGAAACAATTACTGAGAAATAATGGTTGATGACTTGTACTCCCAGAAGAAAAACATCTACTGATCTACCTTATCTTAATGGGAAACAAAGCAGGAGAGTAGCAATTCTCAATCAGTGTGATTCATTCATATTAACTGAGACATTATCTTAACAATGCCTTGTTTCAACATGTATAAAGAACGAAAAAGCAGAAAAGTATCATTCCTAAAATAATGCGACTGATTCATTTTAACAGAGACATTATCTTAACAATACCTTGGTTAAACATGTAGAAAGAACTACAAAGCAGGATAGTACCATTCCTAACAAGTGTTGCAGTTTTGAACTAAGATTCAGTAGTTGATTAATTCTGAGAGTGGCATTGCTTAATTTTACCAAATGACATTAGATTAACGAAAAGCATAAACAGTTCGAGGGGAGAGTGGGCATAACAACAAAGATGTGCTTCCATCTACTTATAAAGGGGTGATGCAGAGTTTGTTGTAACAAAGCAACAAGCATCATGTCCAGGTTGGTCCCATGTCTGTTCACTACTTAATGGGAAAAGACAGCAATACAATAGCTTCAATTCAACATTTATTTAAAATAGTACCAATACAAGTAGCACAACATCTCAAAGCACACTGCACAATCATGTGGATGAAGGCATGTACTGACCTTTATGAGACCACCAGGATAAAATACGAATCTGCCAACACGAATAGGAAATCCAATCTCGTTTTGTGCAGTTACCTTTGAAAATCAAGCAAAGTGTTTGGCGTGGCGAAAGCAAAATGTCATAATAGCAACAAGTTGAATAGATATCCTGTTTAAACAGAGGCAAAAAGGAATCACCTTGGCTAATAAAGGAGGATGAAACATGCGGCCACAAAATGGTAATCCCGCCAATCCCTAACAAGTGTTGCAGTTTTGAAATAAGATTCAGTAGTTAATTACGAGAGTGCCATCAATTCTTGGCTTATAAAGGGGTGATGCTGAATTTGTTGTAACAAAGCAACAAGCATCATTTCTGGGTTGGTCCCATTTTTGTTCACTACTTAATGGGAAAAGACAGCAATACAATAGCTTCAATTCAACATTTATTGAAAACAGTACCAAAACAAGTAGCGCAACATCTAAAAGCACACTGCACATCATGTGGATGAGACCAAGATTTGAAACAACTCGCCACGAAGATTGGAAACAAATCTCGATCTCCTTTTGTGCAGTTCCACAAAATTAAGCAAAGTCACCGTGTGACATTCAAGTTGAACTGCACAAAACACTCTTAAAACATAAGTGTTTGAGTAGCGAAGCAAAATGTCGCAATAGCAACAAGTTGAATCGATACCCCTGTTTTAACAGAGGCAAAAAAGGAAACAATTACTTGCTGATAAAGGAGGATGAAACAAACGGTGACAGAAAGAAGCATCTAACTTATCTTGGATGAAAAACAAAGTAGGATAGTAGCATTTCTAAAACGGTTGTTGAGGGAGTCCCGGACTAGGGGGTGTCCGGATAGCCGAACTATCATCGCGGCCGGACTCCAAGACTATGAAGATACAAGATAGAAGACTTTGTCCCGTGTCCGGATGGGAGTTTCCTTGGCGTGGAAGGCAAGCTTGGCGATATGGATATGTAGATCTCCTACCATTGTAACCGACTCTGTGTAAACCTAACCTATCCGGTGTCTATATAAACCGGAGGGTTTTAGTCCGTAGGACGAACAACAATCATACCATAGGCTAGCTTCTAGGGTTTAGCCTCCTTGATCTCGTGGTAGATCTACTCTTGTACTACCCATATCATCAATATTAATCAAGGTGAGTAGGGTATTACCTCCATCGAGAGGGCCCGAACACAGGTAAAAACATCGTTTCCCTTGTCTCCTGTTACCATCCGCCTAGACGCACAGTTCGGGACCCTCTACTCGAGATCCGCCGGTTTTGACACCGACATTGGTGCTTTTATTGAGAGTTCCTCTGTGTCGTCACCGATAGGCCCGATGGCTCCTTCGATCATCAACAACGACGCGGTCCAGGGTGAGACTTTTCTCCCCGGACAGATCTTCGTATTCGGCGGCTTTGCACTGCGGGCCAATTCGCTTGGCCATCTAGAGCAGATCGAAAGCTACGCCCCTGGCCATCAGGTCAGATTTGGAAGTTTGAACTATACGGCCGACGTCCGCGGAGACTTGATCTTCGACGGATTCGAGCCGCAGCCGAGCATGTCGCACTGTCTCGATGGGCATGATCTAGCTCTGCAGCCAAACAGTGCCCTGGAGGCCGCACCAGCATCCGCTCCGACCCTTAATCCGGAGCCGGATTCCCCGATCGAGGACGAGTGGTTGGACACCGCCTCGGGGGCTACAATCTCTACGGCGATTGAGCCGAACTCCATCCCTGTCCTTTGCGAAGACCTTGACTCCAGGGTGTCGGACTCCTCTCCGGACTCCGAACCCTCCAGCGCCCCACCTTGTCGAATCCGATTGGGCGCCCGGTTATGGAGTTCATCGCCATGACATCTTTCAGCACTCGCCCCTTGGCGACATCCTGAATTCACTAAAAGTCTCTCTCTTTATCCGGAGAGCCCTGGCCGGACTACGGACAAGAAGGTTGGGATACGGACGACGAAATTCAACGCCCACTCACCACCCACTTTGTAGCCACTGTCGATGATTTAACCGACATGCTCGACTTTGACTCCGAAGACATCGATGGTATGGATGACGACGCCGGAGACGACCAAGACCCAGCGCCTACAGGGCACTGGAAGGCCACCTCGTCATACGACATATACATGGTGGACATCCCAAAAGATGGGAACGGCGATGGAACAACGGAGGATGACCCCTCCAAGAAGCAACCGAAGCGCCGACGGCGCCGGGCGCCGCTCTAAATCCCGCCACAAAAAGCGGTGATTCCGCACGGAGATAATAACACCGGACGGTGCGAAGACAACCCTCCAGCAGGACTCAACGCAGGAGGAGGGAGAAGCAAGTCCACACGACGGTCTGGCAGAAAGAGAGGTCGAGGGCGATAATTATGTGCCTCCCTCCGAAGATGAGGCAAGCCTCGACGGCAATTTAATTTGTCGTGCACGAGGATCCTGCCAACAGAGGCGTTTCAAACGCAGGCTTATAGCCACGGCAAGCAGCCTCAAGAAAAAGCAGCAACAGCTTAGAGCTGACCAAGACCTGCTAGGCAGCGGATGGACTGAAGTCCTTGCGGCGAAGAGTATGAACTTCGAAGGCCCTCCAAAAGCTACCCCAAACGCAGGTCGTTGCCTCGATCAGAGGAGGAAGCACCCAAGTCACCGGCGCAAGATGACATGGCAGACCGGCCACCCCTGCGTGGTCATGACAGAGAAGCCTCTCGGCCCTCCGCTCAAGCCACACCCCGACGCCGCTCAAAAATTACCAAGGCACGGAAAACGCACCGGACTTGCGAGATATATTGGAGGATAAGGCAAAACATACAAGATCGATCTACGGACCGTGGCGCCAATGACGCGGATGATTACCGTCGCACGGATCTGACAAACCCGGCCGGGCGAACACGATGAGACAAAGCTCATATGAGCTACGTCGTGATATAGCCCAATCTGTAGGCGTCGCAGACACCTTTGTGCTTCACAGATGAAGTAATGGATCATCAAATCCCCGAGGGCTTCAAACCCGTAAACATCGAATCATACGATGGTACCACAGATCCTGCGGTCTGGATCGAGGACTATCTCCGCCATATCCACATGGCCCGCGGTGATGATCTACATGCCATCAAATACCTCCCACTCAAACTTAAAGGACCAGCTCGGCATTGGCTCAACAGCTTGCCAGCAGAATCAATTGGTTGTTGGGAGGACACGGAAGCCGCATTCCTTGATAACTTC
Source organism: Aegilops bicornis (assembly GCA_021605145.1). NCBI lineage: Eukaryota > Viridiplantae > Streptophyta > Magnoliopsida > Poales > Poaceae > Aegilops > Aegilops bicornis. The sequence continues at coordinate 575,718,715 of CM038672.1, forward strand.
CGGGCACATATGTGCGACCACGACGCCGACGACCTTAGCCATATAATTCAGCAGCGGGAAGAATCGGCGACAATTCTCGGACATGGTTCCTAACAAAGAAAAATCAAATCGTTGACTGTCCGGATGCGAGGCCCTTGCAGCCTTCAAACATAACACCATGACGAATGGCTTGCGGCACCTAGGACAGGAAAAGCCGAAATCCATGGAGGCCCTCACAACACTCATGACCCGCTTTTGTGCGGGAGAGGACAGCTGGCTATCTCGAAGCAACAACTTGGCCAAACACCCTGATAGTTCGGATACCAAGGACAACAACGGCAGGTCGCGTCGCAAGAACAAAGCGCCGCATTAACGGCGATAATCTTGAAGATACTGGCCGTCAATGCCGGATTCGAGGCTTTAAACCTGGTCGTGGAAGAAGCCATTCAAAAGAAATACCCAGGGCCCGTCCAACTTGGACCGAATACTTTCGATCGCTTGTGCGGATACATGGCACCCCCGAAAAACCAGCCAATCACACCAACAGGGATTGTTGGGTGTTCATGCAAGAAGGCAAGTTAAGTGCCGAACTCAATGACAAGGGGCTACATAGCGATGACGAGGAAGAGCCCCGGCCGCCGAACAATAGAGGACAGAAGGGCTTTCCCACACAAGTGCGGACGGTGAACATGATATACGCAACCCACATACCCAAAAGGGAGCGGAAGCGTGCACTAAGAGACGTATATGCGATGGAGCCAGTCGCCCCAAAGTTCAACCCATGGTCTTCCTGCCCGATCACCTTCGATCGAAGGGACCACCCCACTAGCATCCGTCACGGCGGTTTCGCTGCATTGGTTCTTGAGCCAATTATTGATGGATTTCACCTCACCAGAGTCCTGATGGACGGCGGTAGCAACTGAACCTGCTTTATCGGGATCTGATTGCACAAAATGGGCATAGACCCCTCAAGGATTAAACCTACAAAGACGACCTTTAAAGGCGTCATACCGGTGTAGAGGCCAATTGTACACGCTCGATTCGCTTCGAAGTGGTCTTCGGATCCCGGATAACTTCCGAAGCGAAGAGTTAATCTTCGACATCGTCCCGTTCGCAGCGGCTATCATGCCTTTGCTCGGACGAACCGCATTGCAAAGTTCAATGCGGTGCTGCACTACGCATACCTCAAGCTCAAGATGCCAGGCCCTCGAGGAGTAATCACGGTCAATGGAAACACGAACGCTCTCTCCGAGCGGAGGAGCACACGGCGACCCTCGCAGTGAGGCGCAGCAGCCTCTCACAGCAATTCTTGAGTCCGGCCACTAAGCGTCCGGACACCGCTGTCAAGCGCCGAGTAACCCACAACAAGACCGCTGGCACGATTCAAGCCGCAGCGTAGCAATCCAGCCCCAACCCCAGCCCTCGCAAAATTGCGAAGCCCGATTACGCTGGCATATAACTACGCTCTGGAGATACCATGGGCATAAAGGGAGGGCACGACCACGGCTGCGCCCGAAATGCGGCTCAACCGCACTGTGGGCTCCGATTGTGTCATTCTTTTTCTTTTTCTTTTTCTTCCTTTTTCTTACTTTCGGGACTCCGTTTTCCAGAAGTCCCGTCCGCACTAGAATCGCCCGAACTCACGATGCAACAGCCGAGCGTAAAAAGCCACGCCGAGTTTTCGGTGGTCTCTATTACGAGCATTATACCTGCTTTTACATACCATCCCGCAGCCTTACCTCGGAGGGGACATGTTAGATAGTCCCATCCCTTGCTTATCGCACTATTTGTATCGTTCTGCTTTCATTGTAGTACCTTTTTGAATAAACAATACATAGATTTTGCCTATTATTGCACTCCTTTCTTTATCTATATATATATGTTCATTTCACGACATTACGCACCCGTACACTTTGGTACGGCCAATACACCAGGGGCTTAAGTACCCCAAAATCATGGTGTGATAAGTCCGAACACTTTCACAAGTGCGGCACCCCGAACTTATAGCATTATATGAATCGGTTCCGAATCATGTCTTGGGTCAATAGTTGGGTTTGCCCGGCTCCGTGTTTTGGTACCTTACGTTCCGTTATATCGGCTAAGGTAGCATCGGAGAACCATCGCGATTGTGCCCCAGTTGAGCTGGGTCGAGCACCTCAATGGAGAAAGCTAAAACTGACCGTCATGATAGGGCGAGAGCCGGTCGCTGTTCGAGAAATTTTTTCGGGTCCCTAAAGACTTATGCTGCTTAGAGCGAGGACCCGGACTTGTCCGCCAAGGCGTGGATAGCGCCCGAACTTCGGTCTTCCGAACACTAGGGGCTTCACGAAATTTAAAATTATAGAATTCTATGGCTAAGTGAGAGTGTTCAAGCATCATAAGTCCGGTTGCCTTGTTCGCTATGCGTTGAGCGCCTCCTAGATGGACCCAAGAATGGGAACAAGAGTGCTCAAGTTTATCCCGAACACCCCGGCACTCGTGGCATGGGGCGAAGCCAACGACTTGCCATCTCTCAAATTTGATAAACGGCCGCATGAAGGTAATATTTTAAATTAACAAGCGTTGCTTAAGCGCATATGAACAAGTTTTCAGCGACAGGATAACAAATACAAGTCTATTCAAAAATTACATCTTTGGAGCACTCATCCGCTATTCGGCGGGCACCCTTCAGGAGGCCCTCATAGTACATTTCGGGCGTATGATGCTCCTTGCCCTTCGGTGGCCCGTCCGTCACAAGCTTCTCCGCATCCAGCTTGCCCCAGTGCACTTTAGCACGGGCAAGGGCCCGACGGACACCTTCAATGCAGACGGAGCGCTTGATGACTTCAATCCGTGGACAGGCGTCCACCAGCCGCCGCACTAGCCCAAATTACCTCCCAGGCATAGCTTCCAATGGCCACAGCCGAACTATGAGGCCCTTCATGGCCTGTTCGGCGACCTTGTGGAGCTCGACCAGCTGCTTCAGCTGGTCGCTTAGGGGCACCGGATGTCCGGCCTCAATATACTGAGACCAGAACACCTTCTCCGTCGAGCTCCCCTCCTTGGCGCGGTAGAACGCGGCAGCATCCGATACACTACGAGGAAGATCTGCGAACGCTCCTGGAGAGCTCCAAATCCGGGTAAGTAATAAGTAATTCACTTTCACATGCTTGCTCTGCATAAAGAATGCCTTACCCGCCGCGATCTTCTTTATTGCCTCAATCTCGTGGAGGGCTTTTTGGGCCTCGGCCTTAGCAGCTTTGGCACTCTCAAGAGCCGAAGCAAGCTCGGACTCTCGGGTCTTCGAGTCACGCTCCAAACTCTCGTGTTTTTCCATGAGAGCCTGGAGCTCTTGCCGCACCTCTGCCAGCTGCGCCTCCCCCTTCTCTCGCTCTGTGCGTTCCAACCCGCTTTGTTTTCGACCCACGGACACGCGTCCTTCGTGGTCGCCACCTGCTCGTGGGCCCTGCGTACCTATGTTATTCCTGTTATTTTTTGCAACGAAACCTTTCTATCAGGTATGTCTTTCATAAGGTATTACTTACCTTCCTTGTCCTCGAGCTGCTTCTTGGCAAGGCCGAGCTCGTTCTCGTACCGCTCGAGGCTTTGCTTCAACGCATCGACCTCCGCCGGTCAAGGCGGGCAGAGGTCAGCAGCGTAGCACTGCATTCCCATATTGACATACTTATGTTAGACTCCTGCGTATATCTTTTTAGATCCTTAGTCCGCTTTTCTTTCCGAACACCGAACTAAGCATCAGGGGCTACTGTCTATACGGTAATATTTTTACATATTCTAAACTTACCTCAAAGCCTGTTAGAAGGCTGGTACAGGCTTCGGTGAGCCCGCTCTTGGCGGACTGAACTGTCCGGATCACCACACTCATAACAGAGCGGTGCTCCTCCTTGATGGAAGCGATGTTAAGCGCCTCCAGTAAGCTATCCGGTGCCTCCGGTTGGACGGAAGACACCGGCGTCTTACCCTTCTTACGAAGGGACCGCTTGCCGGACTCCGGAACTGCTGAAGGTTCCGGCATGGAGTCCGGACGAGGGTCGGGCTTAGAGCCCCTGGGGGTCTCGCCCCCCACGCGCCTGGAGTCTGGGAGGTTGCCTTGCGGCGCCTCCTGCGCCACCTCCTCTTGACCAAGCCCCCTTGGGGCCCCACACCAGCGTCGTCCATGGCGTGAGGTGAGGAGGCGGCCAGAAGTGAAGTACTCTCCATTTCCGATTTAACTCGGGGACCCGCTCGTGAGCGGCGAACTCGCCCTTGGGCGGGCTGCATGATTGTTCGGCATTAGAGAACACTATGCAATGATAAAAAAGCCATGGGTATCCGGACACTTACGATCTCGCCAGGGGCTTGGCCCTTGTTGGCCAATCCTCCTCGTCGTTGTCGACGTTGGTGGAGAAGTCCGGAGGAAGGGTTCTTCCTTCTTGGACCCTCCGGCCTCCCGGTTGGGGCAGCCTTCCTTTTCTCTCCTCTTCGCCGGGGAGAAGCTTCTTTTTCCTCCTCCTCGTCCTTAGGAGAAGATTCTGCTTCAGAATCTGACAACACCAGGCGTCGGTAGCTCCTTCGAGTTCCTGTTGCCTCCTTCTTGGCCTTCTTCTCCGACACCACATGAGGTACCGGAGCCAGCGGCCCCGTCAATCGGGCGTCCGCTGGGTCTTTTGGCAAAGGAGTCGGACAGTTAACCTGTCCGGACGTCTTCAGCCAGTCCTGTTAAAGATTAGGGAGTTTTAGATCCCACATAGAGTCAATCTATGAAAAAAGAGTCCCGTAAAGGGTAGAATAACTTACCTAGCTGGCTTGACGCTGCGAGCTGAATCCGCGATCTTGATGGCGGATGTGGGAGCCTCGACGCATATGAACGGCACCTTCGTGCATCTTCGTACGTAGTGTCGAAGAGCCTTTTTAGAGTTGAGTGCTGTGTCGGATCGAACTCCCACAAATTGAAGGCCCATTGTTGGCATGGGAGAATCCGGCGGATGAGCATCACCTGGATTACGTCGACAAGCCTGAGATTCTTGTCCACCAGGTTTCGGACGCATGTTTGGAGTCCAGATAGCTCGTCCGAATTCCCCCACGTCAGGCCCGTCTCTTTCCATGACGAGAGCCGTGTGGGGAAGCCAGATCTGAATTCGGGGGCCGCCGCCCATTTGGGGTCGCGCGGCTCGGTGATATAGAACCACCCCGATTGCCACCCCTTTATTGTCTCCACAAAGGAGCCCTCGAGCCATAGGAATTTGGCCATCTTGCCAGCCATGGCGCCTCCGCACTCCGCTTGACGGCCGCCCACTACCTTCGGCCTGACATTGAAGATCTTCATCCATAAGCCGAAGTGGGGCTGGATGCAGAGGAAGGCCTCGCACACGACGATGAACGCCGAGATGTTGAGGATGAAATTTGGGGCCAGGTCGTGGAAGTCCAGGCCGTAGTAGAACATGAGCCCCCGGACAAACGGGTGAAGTGGAAAACCTAGTCCGCGGAGGAAGTGGGGGAGAAACACCACCCTCTCATGGGGCCTGTGGGTTGGAAGAGCTGCCCCGCGTCGGGCAGCCTGTGCGCGATGTCGCCGGACAAATATCCGGCCTCCCGCAGTCTTGTGATGTGCCCCTCTGTGACGGAGGAGGCCATCAACCTGCCTCCCGCTCCTGACATGGTTGGAGAAGGTTGAGGTAGGATGTGCGGACTTGGGCGCTGGAGCTCGAGTACGCGGAAATGGATGAGCAAGGGAGGAAGAAGGCGTAGGTGAAAAGGTGGATCCTTATCCCCTTATATGGACGGACGAAGCTATGCGTCCCCCACCAGCCTGGTAAAACTCACTTATCTCCCAAGCGCTGTAATCAATGGCGCGGATGGGTTACCCACGTCTGTATTGATGAGAATCCCGGAATAAGGGGGCACGATCTATGCTTTGATAAGGCGTGCCAAGGAAACCGCCTCGCTAAACGCGCTAAGGTGGAACGGTAAAAAACGATTCATATAAAGGCCTGGCCGTGGTGTGATGTCACACCGCGGAATACATCAGCAGATCTGTGCAAAAGTTATTCTCTCTACGGTGGTATGTGGAACTTGTTTTGCAGAGCCGGACACTATCCTTGTGTTCAAAACCTTCTATGAAATATTCGGACGAGGAACCCGCCTTGCAATGCCGAAGACAATATGCGCGCCGGACTCGTCGTCATTGAAGCCTGGTTCAGGGGCTACTAAGGGAGTCTGGACTAGGGGTGTCCGGATAGCCCGAACTATCATCGCGCCGGACTCCAAGACTATGAAGATACAAGATTGAAGACTTCGTCCCGTGTCCGGATGGGACTTTCCTTGGCGTGGAAGGCAAGCTTGGTGATATGGATATGTAGATCTCCTACCATTGTAACCGACTCTGTAACCCTAACCTATCCGGTGTCTATATAAACCGGAGGGTTTTAGTCCAGAGGATCTAACAACAATCATACCATAGGCTAGCTTCTAGGGTTTAGCCTCCTTGATCTCGTGGTAGATCTACTCTTGTACTACCCATATCATCAATATTAATCAAGCAGGAGTAGGGTATTACCTCCATCGAGAGGGCCCGAACCTGGGTAAAAACATCGTGTCCCTTGTCTCCTATTACCATCCGCCTAGACGCACAGTTCGGGACCCCCTACCTGAGATCCGCCGGTTTTGACACTGACAGTTGCATTGATTCATATTAACAAATACATTCTCTTGAAACAACATTCGTTAAAAATGTAATTTACTTTTAACAGTGGCATTGCTTCAATTTTCCGGCAGCATTCTTAGATTAACAACAGCAAAGTAGTTGTATGGGACATGCCAGCACCATGTGCGTCCACACGTATAAATGGGTGGTGCAGAGTATGTAGCCAGGCAGCATATATGCGTTGGTCCCATATTTGTTCTCTTTGAACCTTTTTCCTAAGTGAGGACAGCAAATCTAGTCCTGCACAAACTACCCGACCCCCGCTTTCTTTCCTTTTCAACAAAGAGATCGGTTCCTTACAGATGTGTGTACCGGGTTACCCCCTTTTTCCCTTTTCGACCTACAAAGCTTTGGATAGCCGCCTATACTACTTTTCGCCCCTCCTTTCCTCATTGAACCATGTCCTAGATTCTTGCTCCAGCCCACCGCACCCTTCTTTCCTCTTTGAACCAAGACCTAGATTCGACTACAGATCGAAAAAGATCCACATGCAGCTAGAGCAACGACGGTTTCAAAGAAACTTATACCTTAGGGTCGTCGGGATGTGGCAAGGCGTGCGGCGGGAGGCCGGATCTACCCACACTACGTACGGCAGCGAGGAAGAAGGGGTCGGTGGCCCTCCCGCACAGGAGCTGGGTGAAAGAGAATGGCGCAGCCGGCAGTGGATTGCCTCCCTCGCCGAAGGCGATAGAGTGAACGCTGCACCTCCTCCCCTTCCCGGTGCGACGGGATACGGATGCCTCCTTCACCAGCTGTGGGGGGGGGGGAGAGAGAGACAAGAGGCCAACGCAGTATTGTCTAGATCTGGTGAAGAGAGGATGAGAGACTGTGAATATAGCAAACCCTAGCAAATGAACACTGAGCCTCCAGCGTGTAACATATATGTAGTGCGGCGAGCGTGTGGACAGTGCAAACCCTAGCGAACAAGCGCCGAGGCTCGCTTATATATATACTACTGTAGTACGGATCGAGCTCTGGTGCCTTCATCGCACCTACTTTTGGCTGTATGATGGTGAGCCAGCCACATTTTGGGCCCACTGTCATAAACCCAAAGGCAGGTGCACTAAGTCAAGCCGCGTCCATATAGTACTCTCGTGTATACGACTAATATATACTAGTGGAGTGGTTTTCTTATTCTCTCCATAACAATCGTTTTAAATTGTGTAAGTACGAAACGAAACTCTTTATTTAATGTACAGTGAAGAAAACTAGTACTACTTCCGATGAACTAACGATCCACGCCCACGCGTCCTGGTCGCACCTCCTGTCCTTCACGTGTGGTACACTACCCTCCCTTAAGTGAACAACCAGAAATGCGCCAAATTATCGGAAACGTGTGAGAGTGTGTACAAATAAAGAATTTTAATTTCAATTATCGAAAAGGTTTGAGAGTATTACAAAGTTTGACTTCAGTCAAATCTAATATGTGGAGTAAATAAAAATGGAGGGCTACTACGTCCATCCGGGTTTTTAGTCCACACCATTTTATAAATCAAATTAAATAGATGGACAAAAAAAATAAAAGCGGACATGTAGACAAAGTTGTGTGACGTCTTAGAAATCAAAACAAAAATTATGCTCTTAGTACCAACGCCGATCCTTCTTCGAGGAAACATTTGGTTCATAGCCAATTGTGTGATAAAATTGCACCAACATGAAAGACGATTTGCGTCTCCAACGCAACCAAGGTGAATTGACGAAGGATATCATCTTTGTGCGTAACAAGCAAAGAGCACTGATGGAAGACAACTTGTTTTTCATTGAAAATCGATCAGCTTCACTAGCCGACGCAGCCATGAGGGCAACCATGAGCATCGATAGGTCATCATGGTGATGCATCATCCATTTGGCATCAATTTTGGGCGAGGCACCTATGAAGTTCGACAAATCCTCACTGTGGTCTGTTTCTTCTCAGTAATCAAGCTCGAGGAAGGAAGAACCACGTGGCAGAGGACAGTGAGGCAGAACAACAATGGCCATCCAATTTTGTGCAGTTCCACTAAAATTGAGGAAGACATGCCCAGGTATGGAGACACGTATTGCTGTTTCCAAAAATATAAAAAAGGGTTAGCAACAACATCTCAATTGTCAACAAGAATTAATGAAAAGTACACCAACAAATAGAAGCATCATAATTATATCTTGATGGGAACTAAACCAGGATACCCGAGAAAAAAGCATTTCTTCATTTAACCAGTGATAGTACTACCACCATATGGACAATGACCGCACAACCACCATGTACTTTTTGTCGAAACAACATGTATACCTCCACTGAGGCATAAATCATGACAACTTTTCGAGTGGCATTTCCTCTATAATAGTACTAGTAGGTGATGTTGGACCAGCCGACGAACCCTAGCTACTACTATGCATGGAGAGCTGGGGAGTAGTCGCACCTGGGGAGCTGGACCAGTACAAGAAGTTATACCTCAGGTGGGCGAGATGTCATTTAGGCGGGCGGGCGGGATCTGCCCACACGACGGCAGCGAACAAGGGCGCGGAGGATCTTCGTCCGCCCAAGGCCTGCTCCGAGAGGACGCTATGCATCGGCTCCCTCCGTCGCCGACGGCGACAACGTCAACGCTGCACCTCCTCACCTCCCGCAGCGGACGGGATTCGGCCGGATCTGTGACCACCGGTGAGGAGAGAGATAGAGTGGACACGTCATCTTGTTTTGATATGGAGAGGGTGAGAGAGCGAGACGCGAGAAACTCTGTCAAACAAGAGGCTATAACAGAGTAAAAAAATCTCTCCATAGCAGTGGTTCTAAATTGAATACGCGCGTTCCCGGAAAAAAGAAACGAAAACTGGCGGACAATTTTTTAAGGGTCTGTCTAGGACACATCTAGACGTGACATAGTTATGTCACATCTAAGTTGATGTCCACTCTGTTTGTGGTCTATTTTTTTGTCCTATTTTTTTTGGTTCTTGTTGCTACATTATATACTTGTGGGAGCTTAGATGTGATATCCTTAAATAACATCTAGATGTGAATTAGACAAACTGATTTTCTAACGCATCAAGAAAGAAAACTTCGATTAAAAACACGCCCGCCTGTGTCGCGAGAGTTGTCGCACACACACACACATAGACATAGACATGCATATCCGTGTTTACGTACAATTCCTTTTCCATCTCCATCTCCAATCATATTTGTCCAACTGGCACATTATTTACGTTGTTAATTATATACGCAGCAATATTAACGTACTACAGCATCTCTTGTTTGCGCACGTCCGGACCGCTGCCACGGCCGGTCCTGACCAACCCGAACCCTCTTCATCACCCACGCGTGCTTCCCGCCCGAAACGGTCAGTGCCGCATTCATGCCCGGCCAGAGCGGACGTGACCTCTCACTGGCGCCGGCATTGAAGCAGCGCGCCGGCCGAGAGAGCATCGCCCGTGCCGCTTCCGGGTGCACGCGGCTGCTCCGCGTTCAAAGGTCGCAATAGCCGGCTACAACATGCATGTAAAAAGTTCTTGGGAGTCCGTGCTACAGCTAGCTGTCCTCCCCCAACTCGTCAATCTCTTCCAGTAGTGCTAGTACTCCATGGCGTGATCCATCAGACAAGCAGGCGGGAAAGTTATCATATACTCGGTTTGCGGTGAGTGGCATGCCGAGCGACCGTGTGGGGTCGAGCCGTGGAGGAGGGTGAGACACGAACACGACAGACGTGATTTAAACGTTGGTTTTTCTCGATGGCGCGATCCAACGAAACGAAACGTTGGTTTATCTCCGTTTCCATTTTTTCTCCGGAAAAACGGGAACTTTCCACTCCATTTTCATTCCTATTCCAAGGTTGCCCCGTTACAACATTCCATCAAATACAAAGGAAAACTAACACACATGCTGATGCATCTGAATGATTCACAGATCATAGCCAATATTTACTTCACAACTAAAGAAAAAAGTTGTGAGAGCGTGTAGGAAAGAAAAACTACTGATGGGGTCACTACGACTTAAACCCTAAACCCTAGACATGATTTAATTCCCTGGCCAGGTAGAACCTGTCGAAGGAAAGACGGCTGGCACCCTCGGATCATACGATGCTTTTGTGCAGTTCCACTAAAATCGACTGAGCATCCCTGATGGCAAAAATATTGAAGAAGTGTGATTAGAATAATAGTACTGGCACTAGTTCATGAGACATAAACTCATCACAAGTAGAAGCCGGTAGAAGTAGAGAAAGATCAACATGGAGATGGAGCTACGGCAGTGGAGCAAGCCGGCTCCGAAAGGAAGATGGACTACCTGGGACGTCGGGCTGTAGCTAGAAGGGCGGTCGGGATGCGGCATCGGCCCATAACGCGGTGACCCCCGATTGGGACGCACCGACTGTGGGTTTTCTCCCTCGCCGATGTCGACCAAGGCTCACGCAGAACATTGTTCCCTTCCCCGCGGGATCGGGCCGGTCGTTCTATGCTTGTGAAGAGAGCAACCTTAGCAAGGTGCTTGTAGCTTAGGCTCCTGCTAGTGTATATATAGTGGTTTTCTTTTTCTCTCCATATCAACCATTTTATATTGCGACGTGTCATTCAAGAGTGAAATGATGGTTGCTTCTTTCGACTAACTTATCAGGATTTGACTGCTCCCTAGTGGCCCCTACATGTACTCCCCTACATGTATGCAATGATCCACACGTACACATGGGCGCAAAAAGCAGCAGCGACGCCCTAATGCTTGCAGGTCCGAGCACACGACGGAACACACACGGTCACGCTCAAGTGCTCAACCTACACGTGCATGCACACACATACTCAGTCAAGGTGAGCTAGTGACTGTATAAACACCAGAAAATATATATATTGAGTGCAATGAGCGTATTATGAAATCCATCGACTGCATTTTTACAAATATACTGATGACAGATAGTGTATTTATCTCGTTTGAAATTAAGCCATATTAACCGGAGAGGAGGCGGTATGGACTAGCATTACTTTCTGTGTCCCGTCAACTTGCTTAACGAGGAGAAGGTTGCAGATCGGAGAAGCTTGCGCGCGGTGGCTCGCAGGACAAGGAGAAACTTTTGACTAATGCAAACTCTCCCTCGCTCAGGCGGTGGACGTGCAACAGTTAATTCGGTGTAAGATTGCCAGAAGCATACACTATACTACTAGTGCTAGTACTATTGTTCGACTTCCCGAATAGGCGAACAGCCAAGCGCAAAGTTTACTAGTACTAGTACTACTACTATAGTCTATAAAGGTACGTACTATACTAAGTACTAGGAACCGGATGGAGGAGCGTATGCACTCTTATTATAATTTTAAAATGTGATAAAGCAATCTTCAACACATTTGGTTCTCTTCGAGGGTTCTCGCATGTGATAATGGAAGTTGATTGCATGGAACACTCGCCACAATTCTCGCTTAATTCTGGCTCATATCCTGTTTCAAATAGTAGCTCTCGGTAATATTTCCTCTTTTTTTGTTATTCAGCATGTAAACAGGTCAGCAAACCTTGCGGTGCATCTTCGTGTGAACCGCGCTTGCTGCACTTTGAATGTGGCCGAGAGCTGGCTTGATGAAACACCTCGCTTCCTACTTATTTTTTTGTGGGGTACATTGCTTCCTAGTGACCAGTGTCTTGGCTGATCGTCCTAAGAATGCTTATTTATGAATAAAGCTCTCTCATTTACCCGCAAAAAAGATTAAGCCATATTAGCCGGAAAGGAGGGAGTATGGACTAGCACTACTTTTCGGTGTGTCCCGTCAACTCACAGAACGAGGAGAAGCTTGCAGGACAAGGTGAAGCTCGCTTACACCTTTTGACTAATGCAACCTACCCTCGGTGGACATGCATCAGTCCATTCGGTGTCAGATTGTCAGAGGCATACACTGTAGTACCCAACATGCGGAGTACCTTGTTCGACTTCACGAAGCCAAGCGCAGTAGTACAAGTAGTGCTACTACTAGAACCGCATGGTGGAGCGTCTGTACTCTTTTTTTTATCTCTAATAAAGTACACGTATATTCCGAAGAAGGGCAGAAAACGGCAGCCCAACATGTAATGAATGATATCGATCAACCAACCATGCTCGAATATATCTTGGCCTCCGTGCGAGCCCGTCTGTGTGTTCTTGCTCCTCGCCTCTCTCAAGGAACAGCGGGTTGGCTCTTTGCCGTCAATTGAGATCGGTTTGCTCACACTCTTGTCCCACATGTCAGTGATATGCCAAGAGGAGGTGCGTTGACCGACTGGCCATCTGCATTTCTTGGTTTTGCACCTTCATAGTTATCCACCCTCTGTCACAGTTTACAGGGCGCGCTTCATTATGATGCATTTCTCTCAATGCATTTCCACCACCAGAGAGACTTTAGACATGTTTGGTTTAATGCTCAATTAATTAGGGCGTGGTAACCGCAATCAAGTCCACAATTTTCTCTTCATGTACTATACTATTACGGAGTGGAGTAAGTGCATGCATGTGTGTACCCGGGGTGGAAGCACTGCATGCATGTGTGTACGCCGTGCTATAACTACCAATGCTATTTTTCAGGCCGGTCACTAGTCGCCTTGGTCCCACAAATATTTTTTCTTTTTTCTTTAACGCGTTGTATAAACAGTGACGGATGGAGTAGTATGAGCGGATTCAAAGAAGAGCGTATTGATGGTTGCTTCTCCCATGCGGTTGTGCACTACCCCCTCGGTTCTTAAATATACTCCGGAGTATATTTGTGTCGGGGGTTGGGTGCGACATATGCCAAAGGATGGCTTATCATGGAGGGGGCGAGTAGAACGTCGCCGGTGCCTGGAAACGGGATGAGGCAAAAGCATGCACGCCGGCGAATCTTACCCAGCTTCAGGGCTCTCCGAGAAGATAACATCCCTACTGCTGCTCTGCGGGGTCTCCGCAGATCACTACGGCAAAGTGAGTACAAGATTGCTCCTTGAGCTGTTCGGGGTGAGGAAGGAGAAGGGCACGTCTAGCTCTTCTCTTCCCTCTATGTGTGTGTCAAACTACTAGGTTCCAACCCTTTGCATGGGTGCCCCGGGGGGTTTATATAGGCCTACCCCCCCGGGGGTACAATGGTAATCCGGCCGGGCGCAGGTCCCAGCCGTCAGTCTCTTAAGTCGCCGTCCTCTCCGCCGACTTCTGGGGCCCGCCGACTAGTGGGCCCCGCCGACGGTCCAGCATGGGGCCGACAGCCCGTGTCCGCCGCGGGCGGGTCTTGCCGGCTGCGGGTTACTGTAGCCGCTCTTCTAATGACGCGAGCTTGGTCGCGGGGTCATGGTGATGCAGCCGCCGCTGGCGGGCGATCCTTGTTGCCATTCCCTCGCCTTGTCCGGTTAATGGCGATGGAGCCCGTGGGAGGGGCCGGCCGACTCTCGAGGCCGACTCCGGCGAGTCCGTCTTTGGGGTGCTGCCGTCTTACGCACTCCCGCCGACAAAGCGGGTCCCGCCGTCTTCGGTCGCATGCAGACGAGGCCATCGTGGGTACGTGAATCGCCCACAGGCGACGTCGAGGCAGCGTGGCAACAGTGCTGCGCCAGACGGAGATCTCCGTTGGTACGGCGCTCTGTGGCCATGCCTGCTCTTTATGAGCGGGGCAGGGACGGGCCGCGAGGTGGCTTTATCCCATCCCGCTCGTAGTCGCTCAGGCAGGAGGTGGATGAAGTCGCGGGCCGACTCCCCATAGCCGGCTTCATCGGAAGTCGCTGGCTTGGAGTCGGCTTGTCTTGTGGCCGTCTCTGGGACTCGGCTGGGAAGGGCAGTCGGCGACTCCGTCGCCGACTCTCGGGCGGCTCTTCGTCCTCGGGGTCTTGAGGGGCGATCTGCCTGATGCTTTGGAAGGTCCAGGGCTCGGACGGTTGCCTACCCGTGGCCCATTACTCGGCCAGTAGTCCCGAAGCCGGTGGTGAGGCACCGAGGGCAACATGTCGAGGAGCCTCAACAGTTTCATCCCTTTAGTGGAAGAATCTGGGCTCGGCTTGCCGTCTCTATCTTGAGCCGACTAGCTGGAGTCGACCTTGCAGGAGGCCGTCTTGCTCCTCAAAGGTTTCGAAGGTCGTGGCGGGATCCGGGCAGCATGCCTGATAAGCTTCCAGGCAGCTGCCCGTTGCGGGCCCGCCACATGACGCCACGCGGCAGGGCCAGTCTGCCAGCCCACGAGCGTGACTAGACAGAGCCCGTCAGCGGGGCCCGCCACTACCGCGCCTCGGCGCACGGGCGGATCCGCTGCGGCCATGCGGGCGGTTGGGCTCCCCACGCCGTTACTGCGCGCAGTAACGTCATGGGTTAAATCGGGGGGGCGTGGGGACGTGGGCGCAGTTAATCCCACGCCCGCCCCCTCGGCTTCTCAGCCTAGGCGCCTATAAGTAGGCAGGAGGAGGGGGGGCGGCGACGCACGCGCACCCACTCTCCCTGCTTCCTCTCGCTTCCTCCCCCTCTTGCTTCGTCTTCCTCCTTGCTCCGCCGCGCCGAACCACGCCGCGCCTCGGAGATGAGCTCCTCCTTCGCCGACGCGCCTCCCGCCGCGCGCTCCGGCGTGTGGGATGGCTCCATCGTCGACGACGACATCATCGAGTTTCTCCGCCAAACGCGCCGCATCCCCGGCAGCCACCTAGTGCGGACCCGCGCGCCGACGGGCGAAATTACGCCCGGCGCGGAGGAGGGCGAGCGGGTCATATTCCGCCGCACCTCATGCGCGGGCTAGGGCTGCGGCGGCGGCTTCTTCCGCTGCGTTCCTGGAGTTCTACGGGCTCCAGCCGCACCACCTCACTCCAAACACGGTGGTGCTGCTGGCCGCCTTCGCATCCTTATGCGAGGGCTTTCTTGGCGTTCTCCCCACCATCGAGCTGTGGGGGGAATTCTTCCAAGCCAAGCTCGGAACCCACGTCGCTCGCGTGCCGGCTCTGTGCGGCACGTTCATCGCCATGAGGAGGCCGGTGCCCGAGAACCCCTTCCCTGCCATCCCCCTCATCAAGTCTGTGAAGATGTGGCAGCACACGTACTTCTACGTCAAGAACGTCGCCCCCGAGGGCGACTGGATCAACTTGCCACCTTACGTGGCCGGCGAGTTGGCGGGGCGACTCCTCAGCTAGTCCCATCGGGCCCGGACGCTGACTCCGCAGTAACGCCGCCGCGTCGCTGACTCCAGCGTGATGACATGATCGGAGGGCTGGCGGGGCTGACTTGTTGGCCGCCGTGGCGCTGGGCGAGTCCTTCCTCTTCAAGGCCGACCTCATCTGATACAGCCGGATGAGCGGCCGCCGACTGGATGATCGGCTGTGCTCCAAAGACATGCCCCACGCAGAGGTGGTGGACACGGTGAACTTCCTGGCGAACTGCGGCCTCACGGAGGAATGGCAGTTCGGCAAGGAGCCGTACTCGCGCGCCAACCCCCCGCCTGTGGTAAGTCATCTCTTGCTTCTCTGTTTCCTTCTTCAGCCGAATCCGGCTCTAATTTTCTTTGGTCTTTTCCGATTCAGAATCCCCTCATGCAACCCTCGGCCGGCACCGCGGGGCCGGCTCGTGAATTCGTCCCCGACCGGGCAGAGAGCAACGTCGACGACCCCGACTTGGGGGTGGCGATGATGGAGACCGACGCCGAGGGAGGAGGAGGGGCCGACGTCTTCAGGCCTTCGGCAACCTTCGCCGACTGGCCTGACGATGACAGCGAAAAGGAAGTCATCCCCCGCCGCCAGCAGAAAGCCGGCCATCCAGGCATGAGTTCCTCCGCCGCCTTGGGTGGTCGAGGCGGCGCGAAGAAGCGCCGGGCCGGGCCGAGCCTGCCAGGCGGCCGGGCGAAGAAATTCAGGGGGACGGCCGCCGCGACCCAGCGCGAAGAGGCGGTCGCGAAGTCTAACCGCTTCCGCAAGGAAGTGAAGAAGCCGTCGCTGGTCTCCGCGTAAGTACTTTTTATTTTGTCTTGTTTTCTTCTGGTCCGTCTTGCCCAAGTCTTTACATGTCTTTTTCTCATCAGGGCTCCCCTCACCTTGGAGAGGTCGCCGCCTCCGTCATGGGGTCGGCGGAGACGGCCGCCAATACTCGGCGGATTGATTCTGCGGCCGCCCTCCGGGAGGCGACGGAGCGGAATGCGCAGGAGAAGTGCGACGAGGAGGAGGCCGCCCGTCTGGAGAAGGCGGAGGCTGAGAAGGCGGCGGCTTCCGCCCAGAAGAAGCTGGAGGAGGTCGAATCCGCCGCAGCCAAGAGGCGAGCCGAGGAGGCCGTGACGCCTCCGGGCGGCGCTCGTCACCCGTTGAGCTCTGCGCCGCCGCCGGAGTTCACGGGCAGACGGAGGGAGTCGGCGGTGAGGTCCTCGTCAGAGAGGGAAGGCGGCGAGCCTCCCTGTCGAACGCGGCCGTGCCGCCCTGCCGCCTCCACTGCAGTCCGAGAGCGCGCGAGGCAAACAGCCGGCGGACCCGCCTGTGCCGCCGACCGACGACGAGGCCGTGGCGCAGCTTCTTCAAGTCGCCTCGCCAGCGCGACGCCGTCTTGAGAAGGCGACTTCGGCGCGCGCCCCTTTTGAGACCGGGCGCCGCCCGGCTTCGGCCATTCTCGACGCCGAGGCGACAAGCGCCGCGCCCATTGGGTGGGTGCGAGGAGGCAAGACAGGCCCGCTGAACACGGCGCCCCGGACGCCCAGCGGTTAAGCCGCGAAGCCGAGGGCGAGGCCATCCAGAATCGCCCAAGGCACACTGGCAAGGCCGCGAGCCGCCGTCGGGTAAGTTTCTTCTTTGAATTTTTCTTGCTCTTCTACGTGTGGGCGGCCAAGACCCACTGGTGTGTAGTCCCCGAGTTTCGGGCCGGGCCGAAAGCAGCGGCTCGAACTCTATTTGCTGACTTCCAAATTTTTACCTTTATGCGAAACTCTTGTCGCAGGAGTATCACAACCTCCAGCCAACGCCTTCAACCGCAACGTTGAGGAGATGAGCAAGCGGACTGCCGACTTGGCGAGGAGCCGAGGTGAGTTTTCTTCTTGGCTGGGGGCGCACCAGCTGTAGTCCCGAGATTGGGCCGACTGCTGCAATGGGCCGGATCTTCCCGGCGACCTTCTTAGCCGACGACTTCGCGTCCTTCTTCTTTTTTTTATTCTTCAGAGGCTAGCGCCACTCTTGGCGGGCAGCTGGTACGGCCAACACCGCCTTATGCGCCAAGGAGGAGGAGTGCAGCAAGCTCGCCAGCAGAAGCGCGACCTGCTTACGCATTGGCGGGCGTAGGGAGCTACTTAAGGCGGCGCAGGACGAGGCAGAGAAGAAAGAGGCCGCTCTCCTGGCCGAGTTTGAGAGCAAGCGATCCTCCTGGACCGACAAGGAAGCGCTGCTGACCTCCGGCTTCCACGAAATCGAGAACATCATTGATGGTGAGTTTGCTTTTACTTCTTCTTTTGGGTCGCCGACTATGGGTCAGGCCGACTCCTGTTTTTCTGACTTGCTTCTTCTTCTTCTTCTTGGCAGACTTCTTCCCCGGCCACACGCAGGCGGCCAATCAAGCCATCGAGGCTGATCGCGAGGCGCGGAGGGCGGGTGGTGCTGAGATCGCAGCCAACGCCCCCCGGACCCTTGACAAGCAGTTCCTGAGCATTGAGGCTCGTCTGTGGCCAGCCCATCGGATGCTGCGCCGGCTTCAGCGTGTCGGCGCCCAGGCGATCGCTGCTCTATGGCCGGATATGCCGGTTCTGCGCACTCCCAGCCGGACCGCCCGGTAATTTGGAGGTCGCTGGCCGTCTTGAGGCTGGAAGGGTTCTGCGGCTCGGGTTGAGCTTCGCCGAGCCCCGGAGTTCGCTAAGGCGTGGTATCGAGGGCTGGATCTCGACAGGCTGGCAGCGTTCGGCCGAGGCCCAGCGGAGTTGTTGGCATGAAGACGCCTCGCCGAGCGGCGGGCGGCGATTGCCGACTACACGGACACCAGCGTCTTCGTCCCTGAGCGGGCTGAGGACGGTGGGGAGGCACCGCCGGAGTGGTTCGGGATGAACCCGGACTACGACGAGGATTCGGCGGAGGTGATCGACTCCAGCGCCGAGGAGGAAGACGAGGCGGAGGACGGAGACGACATGGAGGCGCCAGAAGACGGAGCGGGCGACCAGCCTCAGCTCGACCGCGCCTCCAGCAACGAGCCGCGCCCGTCTGGGCCGGCTACCGCCGGAGACGATCAGGCCGAGACCGCCCAGCCGGCCGCCCCGGCGCCTGACGCCGCCGTCGCCTCCGGCCTTCCGACCCCATCTGCCGCTTCCTAGGCCGCTGCCTCGCCTTTATTTTATCTGTTTTGCTAGTCTTTAAAAAGAACTTGTTAATTAAGACAATTCCACCCGCGGGGTGTATTCTGAACTTCTGTCCGAAGATCCGGCCAAGGGCCTAAGCTGTGTAAATATTATTCTAATTTTATCTTTCCTTGCTTATTTCTCTTGTGGCTTTTTCCTTTGCTGCCTTCCCTTAGTTGCCGCCTTGCCCGTCGGGCAACCGCTCTGCGGACTGTCGTCTAGGTCAAGTGCTTGGCTACCTTTGAGAAGGCAAGTACTTGGCCATTTTTTAGAGTCGTTAAGCAAGTTGAGTAGAAAGCGGCAAGCCGACTTCTTAAGAGTCGGTTTTACAAAACGGGTTGGAAGCCATTTTAAACTATGTTTATGCTTTGGGTCCTTAGCCATTTTTTCGTGTGGGCGCCCGTTCTTCCTTACTCCTGCCCACCAAACAGTCGCTCTGCGAGCTGCGGCTTCTGACAGGAGACGGCTTAGGCACCGCACGTTACTTGTCTGACTGCAGGAAGCATTTCATAGCCCAAGGCGGCGAGTCCCCGGGCCGACTAGTCGAGCCCGGTGCCAAATAGCATAACAAAGAGTAACATACTCAAAGGCATAATTCTTATCATACAGACAACAAAAGAGGGCAGTCCCCGAGCTCGTCTCGGGGGGCCCGAAGTTTTGGTACTTTAAACACAAAGGGTGGCGTGGTACATACTGCATCAACTGTAAAATTTTCGGAGGAGATTCGCATTCCATGGCCGTTCCGCCTCTTTGCGAGTCGTCCCTCTTGCGTGCTTTCGGGGCTTCGAAAGGCGTCGATCGTAGTAGGAGTCGCTGCCCGACACTTTGGTCGATGATGAATGGGCCTTCCCAAGGTGCCGATAGCGGCTTGTGCTGGCCAGCTGTTCGCTGGATCAGCCGGAGCACAAGGTCGCCCTCTAGGAATGATCTTGGCTTGACCTTCTTGTTGTAGTAGCGGCGCAGGCTCCGCTGGTAGATGCTGGACCGGCTGAGTGCCAACAGCCGGCCCTCTTCCGAGATCGAGGCCGTCTTGACGCCCTTCTTCGCTTCCTCTTCGGTGTACATGGTGACTATGGGAGTCGAACTCTATATCCGTTGGGATGACGGCTTCGCACCGTAGAGCGAGGAAGAAGGGTGTGAAGCCAGTTTACTTGTTTGGAGTCGTCGGCGCAGACTCCGGAGGACGGCCGGTAGCAACTCCTCAAGCCAGCGGCCGACGAACGCTTCCAATGGTTCGACCGGCCGAGGCTTGATGCCAGACAGGATGAGGCCGTTCGCTCGCTCCACCTGGCCGTTTGACTGCGGATGGGCAACGGACGCTAAGTCCAGTCGGATGCCTTGCGTCGCGCAGAAACGGGCCAGGGCGCCTTTGGCAAAATTTGTGCCATTGTCGGTGATGATGTTGTGTGGTACGCCGTACCGAGTCGTGATGTCGGCGATGAAAGTCACTGCAGTAGGACCATTCAACTTCTTGATGGGTTTTGCTTCTATCCACTTGGTGAACTTGTCCACCGCGACAAGTAAGTGAGTTAGGCCGCCTCGTGCTTTTGAATGGTCCCACCATGTCCAGGCCCCAAACAACAAAGGGCCAGCGATGGGGATAGTCTTGAGTGCGGTTTAGCCGAAGCGGCTTGGAGCGGAACACCGGCACCCCTTGCATTTTTGAACTAATTCCTTGGCCTCTTCTAGGGCAGTCGGCCGTAAGACACCGTGTCGGAAGGCTTTGGCGACGAGTGCTCTTGAGGCTGCATGATGGCCGCACTCGCCCTGATGGATGTCTTCGAGAATTGCTTGGCCTTGCTCTGACTCGACGCAGCGCTGGTAGACACCAGTGACGCTGCGCCTGCCCAGCTCTCTGTTGACTATAGTGTAGGCTGCTGCTCGGCATTGCACTTTCCAAGCCAAGGTCTCATCGGTTGGTAGCTCTCCGCTTACTAAGAACTTCAGGATGGGCTGGGCCCATGAGGGGGCTGCTATTTCTTCGACTGCCAGTACTGCTACTTGGACGAGGGCGGCTGGGCTGGGAGGCAGCGGGTTGGAGTCCACATCAGCTTGCTGGGTTGAAGAAGTCCCCGGGCCGACTTGCGCAGTCCCCGGGCCGAGTACTGGAGTCTTCGCAATGGTCGCCGCAGTCCCCGGGCCGGGTTCTCAAGTCCCCGGCCGCTTCGACCGCCAGCGTTTGGGGGCGTTGCAAGGATTCTTGTGCCGTCTGCCGAGGCTTTGGAGTCGGATCCGACTTCTTCGTGGGGAGCCGCACAAAAATGGAGTCGACTGTGACGGCTTGACAGATGGCTTGAGGAGGCGTCAAGGGCGACGCTCGATGGTATTGCTGGCGGGTGGAGCCGATTCTTGCTGTGGTGTCTCGCTTGGTCGTTGTCGCTTTCTTGGCACGTGGAGGAACTCACACCCTCAAAATATCCACTCAGTCATTGTATCAGGAAATGGAAGCTCGCCATATTTGCATATTTGGCGTCCAATTCGCCGGATGACTGATGGACCACCAAGACCGAGTCGCCATAACACAGGATCAGGCGAATGCCAAGCTCTTTAGCAAGCCGGAGCCCGAGAATGAGCGCCAGATTCGGGCGACGTTGTTGGAGGCAGCGAAATGGATCTGCGCTGCATTTGAGCTTGTCGCCTTGGGGGAAGTGAGGACCACGCCGGCTCCCAAGCCGGTGCGCATCTTGGAGCCATCAAAATGCATCCGCCAATGGTGGAGTCGGGCGGCGGCAGTGTATCGGTCTCGCCCAATGACGAGGAAGTCGGCCGGTGCTTGTGACTTGATGGCGGTGCGGGGCTGGTAATAGATGGTGTAGGGGCCAACTCTATGGCCCATTTGGCCACTCGCCGTAAGCATCTCGGCTTCCGATGATCTCTGCTAGTGGGGCCGTGCAAACCACGGTGATTGGATGCTCTTGAAAGTAAGGTTTCAACTTCTTGGCGGCAAAGTGCACGCCGTAACACATCTTCTGGTAGTGGGGGTAGTTCTGCTTGGAGGTCGACAGTACTTCGCTCAGGTAATAAACCGGTCTCTGGACAGGTAGCGCCTTGCCTTCCTCCTTATGCTCAACTACAATGATGTCTTGACTACCTCGCTTTGGTGGCGGCAATATACAGGAGCGTGGGCTCCTTTGGAGTCGGAGCCGCTAGCACTGGGGATTAGTCAGCATTTTCTTCAATTGGAGAAAAGCCTCGTCCGCCTTCGAGTTCCATTCGAAGAAGGTGGTCTTCTTCATGAGCTGGTACAGAGGAAGAGCTTTCTCGCCCAGCTGGCTGATGAATCGGCTGATGGACGCCAAGCAGCCGGTGAACTTTTGCACATCTAGCAGTCGGCGGGGTAGTTCCATCCTTTCGATTGCCTTGATCTTCACAGGGTTGCACTCTATGCCGCGCTCAGAGACCAGGAAACCAAGGAGCTGGCGGCCGGAACTCAAGACGCACTTCTGGGTTGAGCTTGATCTCGAATCGGGCGCAGATTTTCAAAGGTCTCCTTGAGATCTTCCAACGGCGTTCTCGCTTCTCCGTCTTCACCACCACGTCATCCATGTAGCGTGGCGTTTCGCGAACTGCTTGAGGAGGCACTTCGCATGCAACGCCGAAAGGTGGCGCCGCAATCCTCAAGTCAACGTCATGGTCGCAGCGTGAAGGCTCCAAATGGCGTGATGAAGGCGGTCTTCAGTCTATTGGCCGGGTTTAGCTTGATCTGGTGATATCCTGAGTATGCATCTAAGAAGCTCAACAGCTCGCATTCGGCTATGGAGTCTATCACCTGATCAATTCTCGAAAGTTTAACGGGTCCTTGGGGCAGGCTTTGTTGAGGCTTGTGTAGTCAATACACATCCGCCGCTGCTTGTTCTTCTTTAGTACCAAGACCGGATTCGCTAACCACTCTGGAAAGAACACTTCCATGATGAAACCGGCTGCGAGGAGCCGGGCTATCTCTTCTCCAACAACTCTTCTTTTCTCTTCTGACAGGCGGCGCAAGGGCTGCCTGACGGGCTTTACATCTGATCGGACATGTAACTTGTGCTCGGCGAATTCCGTCGGTACACCTGGCATGTCTTTAGGGGACCATGCGAAAATGTCCCGATTCTCACGGAGGAAATCGATGAGCTCGCCTTCCTATTTACTGTCAAGGTTTGCACCTACGACAGCGTACCTCTCCGGGTGCTCCGGGTCCAAGGGTATCTTCTTGGTTTCTTTGGCCGGCTTGAACGAGCCCTCAACTTCTGACTCCTTGAGGTTGGGAAACATCTCTGGCTGCTTGCTGGTCATTGCTACAACCCAATCAAGAAGCCGCTTCTCAGCTGCAATCACCAGGGACTCGGCCAGCCGACTGCTTTCGGCCGCACAAGCGGACGACTTTCTCAGAGGTTGCCGGGCTATGGTCAATCCCTTGGTACTCGCCATCTTCATCTTGAGGTAGGCGTAGTGGGGGACCGCCATGAACTTGGACAAAGCAGGTCGGCCAAGCAGAGCATGGTATGGGCTTTCGAGGTCCACCACTTCGAACCAGACTGGCTCTCGGCGGAAGTGATCTTTGTCCCCAAAGAGGACGTCTATCAGGATCTTGCCGATCGGTGAGCAGGAAAGGCTGTGTACAATTCTGCGGAACACAGTCCGGCTGTCTTTGAAGCTGCCTTTTGCTTGATTCCTAACTTCTCCATTGTATCCTTGTACAGATGTTGATGCTGCCGCCTCCGTCTATCAAGACTCATGAGAAGCGAGCGGCCCGCCTATCCGCGGCAAGGGTGGCTCCCAAGACCAGGGAGTAGGAGCCCGGATTCGGCATCACCTCTGGGTGATCAGCTCGGCTCCAACTGATAGGTTTCTCGGACCAGTGCATGAATTCCGGAGTATCTAATGCTACTGCATTCACTTCTTGTTGTTGCTGCCGCCTGCTGCGGTGATCGTCGGCCACACTGGTGAACACTACATAGGCTCCATGCTCTTCTGGTACGTCTTGTATCAAGGCCGACCGGCTCGACAGCCGGCTTGCTAGGGGCGGTGGTGGAGGCGGCGCCCAAGAAAGGGGGAGGGATGAGGCCGCCTCCCTTGGCGATCCCGTGAGCCGCTGGCACTTCCGGGTGGTGTGGTTTCACGGCTTGGCTACCGCTATGGAACTTGCGGTGGTCCATCCAGAGTCTCGCTCGTAAGAGAAGGCCGGCAACCAGTTGGACTTGCCGCCTTTACGCCGCTTGGCGTGAGGCTGCCCTTCGCCTGCTGTTGGTTCGATTGCCGCCACTGGCCGGTTGTCAAGCCGGCTGCGGGCCTTGCGCCAGGATCATTCTGTTGCTGCCGCCGGCTGGTGTCGCCACCGGAGTTCTCGAGCCCGAGGAGCCACCTTGCGGTCGCCAGACTTCGATCTCCCGACTTCATGGAGGAGTCGGCTGTATGCATTTGTTCCGCTATGATCAGCAGCTCGTCGAGGGTCTCCGGCTCGTCGCAAAGGAGCTTGTGCTTGAGGAGGGTGCCTTCTCTCGCACCCGGCGGTGAAGTACTCGATTGCTGCACCTCGTGCACTCCCTCGCAGGAGTTCCGAGCTCGCCCCGGTAGCGTGAGGTAGTCGCGAGTAGACTCGTTGGGGCCTTGCACACACAAGGAAAGTTGGCGAGGCTTGGGAGGTCGCTTGTATGTGCTCGTGAAGTTGCGGACGATTGCCTCGGTGAAGTCGACCCAGCTGTTGATGCTGCGGGGCTTCGTTGTTCAACCATGTCCGGCCGCGTGCTCGGAGCATGAGGGGAACATACTTTACGGCAACGCGCTTGTTGCCGTTCGCTATGTTGACGGCCGTGGAGTAGTCCACTAGCCAGTCCTCCGGCTTCACGGAACCGGTGTATTTGGGTGTATCTCGGGGGAGTGTGAATCCTCTGGGGAAGGGCTCGTCTCGGATGCGAGGTCCGAAACAGGGTGGGCCCAACTCGTCTTCTTCCTCCAGCGCCAGGGATCGGTGGAGTCGCTCGATCCGGTGACGGGCGCTGCTTTCTCCGACTCCCTCTCGGCGGCCAAGGCGGTCGCCGAGAGTCGGATGCTCGACGGGTGGCGGTGAGACTCGCCTTTCTCTGCGGGGAGGTGGAGGCAGATAGTCGTCCCGCCGCTCCACCGCTCTTGGGAGGCCGTCTTCGTCGTGCTCGATGGAGATGTGAGTCCGGCTATGGCTGACAGCCGGATCCTTGTTTTTTCTTCCACGGACACCGCCAGTCGGTGTCCGAGACGTCGCGCCTTGATCTCGGCGGGGAGGCAAGTCGCCGTGTTGTCGTCGCGGCGCCTCCGTGCGGCAGCCGGCCGTCTTGTGCACGGCTGCGCCGAGGAGCTGTTGGACTCGCTCCGTCATCAGCGGCGCCTCGCCGGTTATCCAGTTTCGTTTACCGCCGCCGGGCGGCGTGTATGTTCTCCGGCGCAGGTACACGGGCGATTCGCCTCAAACAGCCGGGCGATGGTTGCGCCAAGGTTGCTTTGGACCGCCGCTTAGCGGTTAGGCTCATCGAGCCGGGCGAAGCCGCCCAGGCGCGATCCATCTCGGCTGGTAGGCTTCTAACAAGCGTCTCATGCTTGTCACTTCTCGCGCCCATGAGGAGAGCTGGAGGCGGCGCGCTTCCAGCGCCCCAGCCGGGCGTCTTCGGAATAGGCGCGGTTAGGTCTTGCAGAACCGCGGCCGAGAGGGTCACGGCCTTTCGCCGGAAGGCTCGCTGTGACCAATGACGAGCACCTCCGTGACGGTGCTTCCGCCGCTCGCCGCGCGAGGGAGCGGCTCGTCGTAGACCACCATGTTGGTGGGGAACGCGTCGAGCGACGCAGTGTCGGAGTCGACCAGCATCGGGTCGGTGGAGCCTACGAACTCCAGGTCGGCAGCAGGCTCGCCGGCGACGTGGAGCTGCTCGAGGAGGCCCGCGAGGAGGCTCTCGGGGTCGTTCGTGCCTGCGTCGGATGCAGGCTCATCGGAGAGGCGAACCTCGCCGACAAGTTCAGCGAGGCAGCTCGCCAAGAAGCGGCGACCTCAGCGCCACGCAGCGTCAGTGCAGAACTCCGTCTGGCGTCGGGCTGGCAGCGGCCTTCGCCGAGGAGGAAGAGGGTTCCCGTCGAGCAGTGTCTCCGGACGACGGTGCACCTAGCCCCATGGTGGGTGCCAAATGTCGGGGTTGGTGCGACATATGCCAAAGGATGGCTTATCATGGAGGGCGAGTAGAACGTCGCGGTGTTCGAAAGCGGATGAGGCGAAGGCATGCACGCCGCTAATCTTACCAGCTTCAGTGGCTCTCCGAGGAGATAACACCCCATCGCTGCTCTGTGGAGTCTCCGCATGATCACTACGGCAAAGTGAGTACAAGATTGCTCCTTGAGCTGTTCGGGGTGAGGAAGGAGAAGGGCACGGCTAGCTCTTCTCTTCCCTCTATGTGTGTGTCAAACTACTAGGTTCCAACCCTTTGCATGGGTGCCCGGGGTTTATATAGGCCTACCCCGGGGTACAATGGTAATCCGCCGGGCGCAGTCCCACCGTCGCCTCTTAAGTCACCGTCCTCTCCGCCGACTTCTGGGGGCCGCCGACTAGTGGTCCCCGCCGACGGTCCAGCATGGGGCCGACAGCCCGTGTCCGCCGCGGGCGGGTCTTGCCGGCTGCGGGTTACTGCAGCCGCTCTTCTAATGACGCGAGCTTGGTCGCGGGGTCATAACAACGATGCCGCCGCTGGCGGCGATCCTATTGCCATTCCCTGCCTTGTCCGGTTAATGGCGCATGGAGCCCGTGGGAGGCCGGCCGACTCTCGGAGGCCGACTCAGCGAAGTCCGTCTTTGGGGTGTTTCGCCGTCTTACGCACTCCGCCGACAAAGGGTCCCGCCGTCTTCGGGTCGTAGACAGACAGCCATCGTGGGTACAGGAATCTACCCAGTGGACGTCGGGGCAGCGTGGCAACGGTGTTGCGCGCCGGACGGAGATCTCCGCCAAGACGGGCGCTCAGGGCTATGCTCGCTTTATGAGCAGTGGTAGGGACGGGTCATGAGGGCGGTTTTATCCCATCACGCCGTAGTCGCCAGCAGGAGGTGGATGGAGTCGCGGCCGACTCCCGTAGCCGGCTTCATCGGAAGTCGGGCTTGGAGTCGGCTTGTCTTGAGGCCTCTCGGGACTCATTTGGGAGGAAGCGGTCGGCGACTACGTCGCCGACTCTCAGAAGGCGGCTCTTCGTCTTGGGGTCTTTAGGGGCGCAGTCTGCCCCGATGCTTTGAAAGGTCCAGGGGCTCGGATTTGCCTACTCGTGTACCATTACTCCGACAATTTGTCTTTCTAGAGATTTCAACGAGTGACTACTCAAATATTTGTCTTTTTAGAGATTTCAAATGGACTGGCACATACGGATGTAATATATACATATTTTAGAGTGTAGATTCACTCATTTTGCTCCGTATGTAGTCACTTGTTGAAATCTCTAGGAAGACGAAAAGAACATTTAGGAACGGAGGGAGTACACATACGAAGCAAAATGAGTGAATCTACACTCTAAAATATGCCTGTTTGAAATTTGTAAAAAGAAAAATATTTAGGAACGAAGGAGTATAATTTTGTGCATGGCACATGGATCCGGATGATGAAGAGGCTTCTGGCAATGCTATCAAGCTTCCATCATTTGTTTACATAATTGATGTACTATACAAATAATTTTCCAGCGACATGAAATTGTACAATGGTGTGAGGTTTCGCTTTTGTTTCACGTGTCTTGCCATCGATGCTCTTTTCGAAACAATAAAAAACTAACTTCCTTGCTAATGCATGTCAATTATAAGGCAGACAGAGCTAATAATTACATCACAATCCGAAGACAGAGTTGTGAGAAGGTGTTAAATTAAAATTGATCCATGCTTTCATTGGCAGCAACGCCCCCCAAATTTCCGTCTAAATCAACAAGGCATGTTGGGAAAAAAGTATTTGTTTGGAGCATGCAACATTCCGATCATTTTGTGCAGTTCCACTAAAATAGAGTTGAGCGTCCCTGTTCCAAAGGTATTAAGTGTGATTACGATAATAGAGGACTGCTGATGAAACAATAAACACACAAATAGAAGCCGGTCACCTTTGCAGTCTCTCTTAAGACTAACTAGTTGGAGAAGATTAGGCTCGGAGTTGGATGAGGAGGATAGAGCAAAACCAATCTCCCTTTGTGCAGTCGCACTGAAATGTAGAGACGTTGGCCGTGTGACATTTTAGTACAACTGCACAAAACACTCTTAAGAAAAAAGTGATTTGTGCAGTTCACCAAAAGGTCGCAATTTTTTTAGCTGAAATGGATAGCCCTGTTTGCAAAAAAGAGGTAGAAAGGAAACAATTACTGGCCAATAACAGTTGATGACACATGCTACGACAAAAAAGAAGCATATTCCTTGCCCTAAGGGAAGATAACAACACGGTTGTGTTTGTCTAAAACGGTGTGAGGACGAGAATGCAATATGGAAAGTACGCTGGACGAGCTATGTTTTGGGTAAAGAACTATGGAAGATCCACATGCAGCGACGTGGGAAGACGGGCAGTGGAGCAAGGCCGAAGGGGATACCTGGAGGTCGTCGGGATGTAATTAGGTGAGCGGCGGCGGGCGGAATCTGCGAGCAGGTGGCGTAGGCCCTGCCGCGCCGGAGCTTGGTCAGAGAGAACGGCGTGTACCGCAGATCGGGACGTGCTGCCTCGGCGCCGTCGAACGAGAAACGATGCACTTCCTCCCTTTCCCCCGGCGGACGGGATGCGGCCGGATCAGTGACCAACGGTGAGAGAGAGAGAGGCCACCGCACTCCCTTTCCCGGCAAGCATGTGATGCGGCCGGATCAGTGACCAACGGTGAGAGAGAGAGAGGCCACCGCAGCCTTGTGTGAGATACTCTGAAGAGCGACAAACCAGGCACGCAAGGCTCCATTGTATATAGTGAGCGGGCTACCTTTTTCTCCATAAAAATCATTTTATATTCTGTGTACGTGCCATTGAGCGCTATAACTTTATTTAAAAATAACGTGGCAACGCGTCAAGTCGAACTTTGTTTCGCGATGGCGTGTACCACGACCTCCCTAGGTAAACAACCGCCACAAAGCGCTCAAATTAGCACGTGGGCTTCCATTTCGTACAGAAATGAGCTCCACCGTGTACCCGCACGGGTGTGGCTGGGCACGAAGTGTGAGTACGTGCACGGTGCACCTATTCTCTTCTTGTATACGTACACCACCTACGTGGGGTTGTGTGAGAGAGATACAAACCTAGAGAGATATAGTGTGTGGGATCTTGAGAGTTTTTGGGGGGTGTGTCAATCAAAAAATGTAACATATGCAATGTGTGTGAAATAGAGTCCTGGATATAACATATATATAGAGGGGGCGATCCACGAGAAGAGAGTGGAGGTATCATCGGCTTGAAGTGTTCATAGAATCGAAAAGAGGGATGATGTGTGTGTGTGTCTTGTGTGTGTCGATAAAGAGTGCCATCGAATTTGTGTGTGCCCACGCCAAAGATATAGAGTGGCTGACTTCATCGAAGCGTGAGAGGGGACATGTGCGCTTTGTCTCCGTGGCATGGATACCTACCTGCAGCGCCGACTATCGGTGTGTGGTGGGGAAGAGGGAGGCCCAATTAACTATAGAGGTATAATGGCTGGTATATGTGTGGAGGAGGAGAGAGGCCTACCTCATGTATTAAGGAGATCGATCTGCCTCATGTATTAAGGGAGATCGATCGGCATCCATGCATATGTGTAGGAGAGGAATAAGGTTGGGAGAGAGACAAAGCTAGAGTGTTGGAGGGGGTGGTAGTGGAGTTGCTTCTAACAAATGGTGGGATAGGCTTGCTAGACAAACGGAGGGCACGCCTGCAATATCAATAAGAGAGGAGATGGCTGCGTGTTGTCTGTGCACGTGAGTGTGAGAGACGGGTCAGGAGGCATGCACGAATGATGAGGGGGGACAATGTGGCTGTGGTAAGCAGACATAACTACATAGGAAGATCAATCACCCTTTGTTAGAGAAAGGAGAGACATAACTTTGTTAGAGAAATGACCGTGGGTGAACGACCTAAAGTGAAAAGACGAATTTGCGCGATGGAGCTAGAGAATGTTGAGGGAGGGTGAGAGGGATGCGGGCGTGTGCATGCACAAGAGAAAGTTAGCGCTAGCTACAAAGATAAGAGGGTTGTATGGGTGTAAAAGACGAATAGAGATCATATATACTTCATTATAAAAAGCGAATTCGGATATTTGAAGAATTTATCATAGTGTTTTAAACCGACGCATGTGTGAATATATATAACGGTGATACACATGGTGTGTTTATGAACATGTTATACTACATTTAATATATTTTATCTCTACTCTTATAAAAAACGGAGTTGTTGATGATGGTGTGCCTGCCATCCTGCATTATAGGTCAGTCCGATTTATATCTCATGGATAGCAAGGAAACTATGATGGTTGAAGTTGGCAACAATCATGATTGTAGATTGTTATTGAAATAGAGAAACGAATTCAAATTTAGTTCGAATTGCAGCGGGTAGTATAGACATTTGGAATGCACTAAAATGTTGGTATGAGTAGGTTACATGCATTATACAAATAGTTTAAAAATTTAATCGGACATAACATGGATTCATAATCCCTCCTTCCATCTATATAGGCATAATGAGATTTTCAAGACCGCCTTTGACTATTGACAAGATTAATAGTACATAACATGCACAATGTGAAAATTATATCATTGAAAGAACCTTTCATGCACGAAGTTAACGGTGTGCTTTGTGTAAGTTGCATGTCATATATCATTGCTCTAATATTTGGTCAAAGTTAGCATCGAAAAATGCATTAGGCCCTATATAGATGGAAGGAGGGAGTAGATTTGAATAGCATTTGTATAGTAAAACGGGCAAGACTCTCTCTTTGTGTGGTGTGAATAGTTTTATTTTTTCGCTTTTCTTTTAGGTTGAGGGAAGTGCGAATTGATTTGGTACATACAAGTACAATATTACTACACGTTAGGCTTGTCCCTAAAATTCAAACCGCGTCTTGTTATATCCCGAAAATTCAGATATCGTGCTCCCAAAACTGGCGCCTTCACAGCCCGCGCCTTGTTATCCTGAAATTACAACGCACGTGAAAACTCCCTCCAGCTGCCAAATCCCGACACGCGAAATCCCCCTTCTAACCCTGAGCCTAAAGGGCCGCTAGTTCAAATCGGTGGGGGTACTTTTGTAACACACCCTACATTTTGGACAAGCGTCCCCTAAGTCATGCTTCACCCCTCCCATAGCCCCCTTTTTGCCATTCAAATCCCAGGCCGCCATAACCTCTCCGCTCCAGCCATTTAAACCCCACCTCCTCCGTCCGCCACGTCACCGCTGCCCAGCCGGAGCCTCTTCCCGACGATGTCGCCCACCGCAACAGCTCGACGTCCCTCGTCCACCTCCTCGGATGAGGATCCGTTGCCCATCCTGTCGTCCCGCCGTTCAGCCGCCTGCCCTCCACCTCCAAGGAGCTGCTCCAACGATCGCTTCGTCTATCGCGGTTGCTCCATCCCCACCAGCCGCCTTTAACTCGCTTCCACCGGAACCGCAGCATCCTCACCGACTCCTCGGACGAAGCCGAGGCCTACTCGGCGCCACCAAAGAGGTTGTACACTCATCGCATTGCACCTTCTCCTCAACTCCATCCCGCACCCCCATGGAGCGGCTACCTTGAAGCCGGCGCCACGGGCGACATCTCCACGGCGGCTCTCCCCCAGTGCGAGGCCCCTTCGGCAGCGGCATCCATACTAGCCGGATCTGCTGCTGCTGCTCCGGCTCTCACTTTCGCTTCGCTTCATGGCTACTCGCTGCTCGGCTCTCGCTTCGCCGCCCAGCTGCTCTCTCCCCTTGCTCGTGTTGCTCTGCTCCGATTAAGCCACACTTGATCATTGAATCGACTTTTGGGTCGATCGATTTTTGAGGGGTTGGGGGCTCACGGAGTTAAGGAAGAACCACCCGCAGCTGGGACGGGGGCTCGCCGGAGAGGTACCCCACTATCTATGTTAGGGTTCAGGGGGGCGGGGGGCCTAGAGGGCTGGCCGGGGTGGCGGAGGCGAGTTGTTTCGGGGCGGTGAGGCGGCGCTGGGGCCGGCGGTTCGGCCGGTGGTGGCTGGCGGATCAGGGGGGTGCAGGTTGAAGATGAACTGCAGGCCCTCCCTAAACTAGATGTCAAGTGCCTCTCTGCTACCATTGCGTTCAGCCGACAAGAGTATTCAGATTCCACAGTAAATTTCAGTTTCGACAGCTAATTTCAAAGTCAACAGTTTTTACCTCATCTGTTGTAGTCAGGTGGTTTTTGGTGATGTTAATTTTACATCATCTATTGGAGATGCTATTAGAATCCCACTTGAGATTGACGATGTCTGTCTTGTGCTGCTTCAGCCTTAACGTCTTACGGCTCACCGGAGCTGCTCCAACGATAAAACGATCCATCACAATAGAGCAGTGCCCTGGACGCCGTCTACAGATTCCTCATATCTTCCTCCACACCTCCGACAGCCACCTTTGCCTCAACTGCTTCAGCGACCAACC
Source organism: Aegilops bicornis (assembly GCA_021605145.1). Lineage (NCBI taxonomy): Eukaryota > Viridiplantae > Streptophyta > Magnoliopsida > Poales > Poaceae > Aegilops > Aegilops bicornis. Next base: position 575,751,129 of record CM038672.1, read on the forward strand.
AATGATGCTGAGGTCGACACGGCTACGGCAAAGAGGTTGTACACTTGTTGCATCACTTATTACTATACATTCACGTAGATCCATTAGGGCTATTTTGGTTCAACGGAAAAACGTCGATCCACTGGTTGTTACCATCACTCTAAATTTATGCATGCTCTCCTTACATAATCTCACCATATTTTTTCTCGTATGCATGTCAGATATTGTACACAGTCATGCTGAACATGTAGAGAAAAAGAGAAGAGTTTTGCGCGGCAATACAATGTCATGCAGAAATCATGGTGGGTTCAATGGCAAACCCTCCCCACCCCTCTCCAGATTGTAATCCAGAGGAAGATATCTGTTCTGAGGCGGATCTGCACGCCACTGACCACTCCTATTTACCCCCAAGGTGTTTGCTCTACCTTGGCATGATGATGTTAGTCATATCATGCATATGTTGCCTTGCAAAGTGCCTACTTTTGACATCATATATGTCATCTGCTTAGTTTAGACATGTTCAGTAATGCCACGAGTTTAGTTTCTATATCATATATGGGAATTATGCGTCTCATGTCTTTTAGCCAGCCATAATATATGTGAAATGTGCAATGCCATCCTGTTTAACCAGGCATCATATATTTGAATGATATCTTGCCCATCCTTTTCTTCATTACATTTCCATTTGTCGACAATGTTTGTACATTAAACTACTCTTCCGGTGAATCAGCCATTTGGGTGGGAGATGGAAAAATATGGAGTTAAAACAAGGCCTTCAGAGCGCATGCTGCTACCGTCAAGGCATCCCTTGTTGGGTCCCGATAGCTCCTCGTAGATGGATTCAGAGACGTATGATCACCCTATTCCCCTACCGAGGTGTATGCTCTAACTTGGCACGGTTATATTGCTCATATCATGCATACGGTGTCTTGCATTGCATAGTTTAGACATCATATACACAATATTCAACACCATGTTCTTAGTTCAGACATCATAATCGAATGCCCTCTGTTTAGCATATAGATCACATATGTGAATTAAATGATGTGATCATGATTACTTAGATAACATGTAGGTGAATTATGTCATGCGATCCTGTTTAGTTATTCATCATATCTTTGAATTATGTTATGCTATGCTATCCAGTTTAGATAGACATCATATATGTGAAATTATGTCATGCTATCCGCTTTAGTTAAACAATATACATGTCAACTATTTCATGCCCTCTTTTTCCACACTATCTATTGCATACATCTCTCATACAATGTCTATACATTCAACTGTGTTTCCTGTTTATCGCCCATTTGAATTGGAGCAGGTGATGCCGGTATCTAGCGGAATAAAAACACGGTCTTCAAATAAAAGCAGTGCTACCTCTTGGTGGAGATAGCACCCGGTTGTACATGCACAAGAACCAGCCCTACCACACATAACCCAAACTCGCAGATTGTACCCCTCTGCGATGGACAGAGAACCAGCTTCACCCAATCTAATCCCAACCCCACCGATAGTAACCTCCTTCCTGTTGACACAAAGACCATCTCCACCACAGAGCTCCCAAACAAGAGCAGTTAGTAAGGCAGCTCCAGTGCCCAAAGGGCCAGTACTATCACGGCGAACCCCAACTCCACCAGTTAGTACGCCTATTCCTGTGGAGGAAGCACAACCAGCCAGTCATAGTTTAGCATCTATCGCATTTGATGTTGTTAAATCGTATGTGCGTATCTTCCCATCTTGGAAATATTATACTGAAGATGAAGGAAAATGCCAGTTGCAGGTGTTTTGTCCAGGAGTTATGTGTAAGTAATGTTATTCATGGCAATTACTTTGCTTCGTCCCATACATCCTACCTCCATGATGGTTATAATACAAAGAATTTTCCCATTTTTCTCTATAGAGAAGGACCGATTTGGAAACTCGGATGAGGTAACCTGTGCTAATACCTACGCTATCTTCAAGAATGCTTGGTGGCGATCGGAATTACACAAGAAAACATATTTCACCGCAAAGAAACTCATAAAATTCCCTTACGTTCTCCTCGAGACACATTTATCGACGATGATCGGGAACACCTTGTTACATCTTGGTCCCGAACCAAGAATGTGGTAAGGTCTATGAGCTCATTTTCTATTTTTAAGTATTTTATTCTTGCGTCTTCTTGTACTTTCTGTTCATGTAGAACAAGTGCCTAAACCTCAAGAACAACTGTTCTAATTTAAGATTCCATTACTATCATAGTTCAAAAAAGCGCTAGGCATTAATTGTGCGTTTTGCCACCGCTTTGCGCTTATCGACTAAAGCGCATGCTTATGCGCAGTTATGCACAGATTATGCATCGTTATGCGCAATGCGTTTTGCCAACGCCTAGAGCCTAGGCGTGCTTAAGCGCTCGCTTAGGCGCGCCTTTTTTAACTATGATTGCTTTGCTCTTGTATCACTGTATTTACTCATACAAACTTATTTTTAAATTGAAGGATCCAACCGAAACTCCAATGGCACAGCAGGTATGTTCACGCATGTTTATTTAACAAGTTTGCTCTTATCAATAGCTCTGTTGATTTCAATTTCAATTGTGTATACAGTTGACTTTCATATCATGCACATTACTAGCATCACAACAGAGCCAATAGTGTTGTTGTACATGTAGACCCGTGGTACCCATCCGAAATCTTGTTGTGCCGTGTAGTTTCCCACGCTTTGTATTCTTTCACTGCTGCTTTGTCTTGAACTGGTATGATTTGAACCATGTCTCTATTTTGATTTGGCAAGACAATACAGTGACCATAGGACATAGATATATGTTTGTTTGATGCTTTTATTATGTACTAGTACTTGGCAATGGAATACTTGGTAGTTTAATCCTGTCCACCTTACTAATGAACTGGTTCACCGAAATGAGTTTCATATACTAGTACATGCTAAACTTGTTATGTGCCTGCTTGTTTCTTCTTTTAGAATGCTGACAGAATATTGGGGAAGAGTGCCTTATTAAGCAATTGTAAAGGAAGTAATGCAGATAAGGTTCAGGATAGTGACACATCCTTGTTGGTCTCCAACAAAGCTGATAAAACAGCTAAGGAAGACTATCTTGAAGACAGCGATACAACCCCAAAGTCCTGTCTTGGTTTAGTGTTCGAGCATCGCCACTACCGCTTGCACAAGCTATTCAAACTCACCGTCTGCGAATCAGTTCGGTTTCTTGAGTCTCAACTACAAGTCGAAAGGCATCGATCAATTTGTCTTTGTGACAAGAAGCGGAAGGATCATGGAAGTCCCCGGAGCATTCGGATGCATACTTTCCGTGCAACAACAAGCGTTGGAGGATTTTAGCGCCAAACAGGACAAAGCTAATCAGCTTGCTAAGCTTATTGCCGACATGGTGGATACCTGTGATAACGCTTTCTTGAGCTCTTCCGAAGTTGTTTTAGTTATGCTCTTGTTTTGCTTTGCCGCGTTTATTTACCTTTGGTGGCCAATTTTGACGGCCATGTATGTAATATGTCGCTTTGTTCCCTATATTTGCACCGGTGGCGAACTTTGATGCCCAAAGTGGATGTAATATGTGTAATAGCGGTAATAGGCTAGCGTTAATTGCTTGCTTATTTATTTCCTTATTGTCTTGTTTAGTTGTTTGCTTGTAGTCACTGCAGTTCTTTTTACGTGTTTTTCTAGTGGCCACAATAGCCTATTTTTGGTAACTAGGCCAAAATAATCATGGCAACACACGGACTGTTGTAACCATGGGCCTCCTGTAGGCCGAATGATCCATGGGCCTTCGTCCGGCCGTAGGATCCATTGGCCTTCTATACGGGTCGTAGGATCCATCGGCCTTCTATACAGGCCTTAGGGTCCATGGGCCTTCTACGGGTCGTGCTATCCATGGGCCTCATACGGGCCGTAGGATCCATGGGCCTTCTACGGGGCGTATCAATTTCGCCAATCATGGGTCGTACTATTCATGGACCATAACGGGCCGTTAATAGGCCGTGTTGATAACTCTATGAAAACAGCCCAACGGGTTTTTTACATGAAAACGCCCAACGTATTAACGGTCCGCAAACGGGCCGACTGTAACGACAGGCTGAATTTGGCCCACAAGCAGAAAATGACAGTAACGGGCCGTATGTAACCAAATGCTGCAAATGAGCCCAAGAATCAATGGGCCCTGAGAAGGCCGAAAGATAACTTGGGTTGGAAACGGCCCAATGGAATAACGGGTCGTTAATGGGTATAAAGTGATACACTCTTCATTACGGGCCAGTTTCACCATGGGCCGTTAATGGGCCAAGAGTTATAAAGGTCCTCATATGGGCCGAAAGAAGTCATGGGCCACACATGGGCCGGAAGTTAAAACAGGCTGAATCATATGGGACGGCCCAGATGACGCCATCGGGCCTAATTCGGATAGGGCGTAACGGGCCCTGGGTTAGCGGGCTGTAAATGGGCTATATGCGAATAGGCCGTTAACAGGCTTACCGTGGGCCGGGCCGCCACCTTTTGACCAAGTCAAACGGGCCAGCCTTTTCACAGGAATGGGCCTCTATTGGACCGTGCCACGTGTCGCCGTATCATAGGCGACTTCGGTCCAATGAACGGATGACATCTGTCCCAACAAAGGAGCCGACATCGCAGTTTCCTCCAGCCAATGATGATTTTACACGTGGAAAATCCCCATTGGTCGGGCCTGTTAACGGGTTATCGGACCCAAAACACGACCCGATAGCTTAACGGCGTTTCGTTACGGTGGATGCCACATGTCGGTCACCCTTGACGAAAGCACTTCTGTGACGCGCGATTTATCGTCATGGAAGTGGACACTTCCGTGATGATAATTTTTGTAAGGTCATGGAACACTTCTACGACAGCACAGGTATGACTATCTTGATTCTGTCATAAAATCGTCATGGATGTACATGCATGACAGAAAACGCGACCTACTGTGACAAACACGTATCATCACGGAAGTGTATTTTTTTTGTAGTGCTAACTTGTTTTTGCAGGGCATGTTGTGATGTGATATGGTCAAGACATGATGCTAAATTTTATTGTATGAGATGATCATGTTTTGTAACCGAGTTATCGGCAACTGGCAGGAGCCATATGGTTGTCGCTTATTGTATGCAATGCAATCGCATACTGTAATGCTTTACTTTATCACTAAGCGGTAGCGATAGTCGTAGAAGCATAAGATTGGCGAGACGACAACGATGCTACGATGGAGATCAAGGTGTCGCGCCCGTGACGATGGTGATCATGACGGTGCTTCGAAGATGGAGATCACAAGCACAAGATGATGATGGCCATATCATATCACTTATATTGATTGCATGTGATGTTTATCTTTTATGCATCTTATCTTTCTTTGATTGATGGTAGAATTATAAGATGATCTCTCACTAAATTTCAAGATAAAAATGTTCTCCCTGAGTATGCACCGTTGCCAAAGTTCGTCATGCCCAGACACCACGTGATGATCGGGTGTGATAAGCTCTACGTCTATCTACAACGGGTGCAAGCCAGTTTTGCACACGCAGAATACTCAGGTTAAACTTGACGAGCCTAGCATATGCAGATATGGCCTCGGAACACTTTGAGACCGAAAAGGTCGGCGTGAATCATATAGTAGATATGATCAACATAGTGATGTTCACCATTGAAAACTATTCCATTTCACGTGATGATCGGTTATGGTTTAGTTCATTTGAATCACGTGATCACTTAAAAGATTAGAGGGATGTCTTTCTAAGTGGGAGTTCTTAAGTAATATGATTAATTGAACTTAAATTTATCATGAACTTAGTACCTGATAGTATCTTGCTTGTCTATGTTGATTGTAGATAGATGGCCCGTCTTGTTGTTCGGTTGAATTTTAATGCGTTCCTTGAGAAAGCAAAGTTGAAAGATGATGGTAGCAATTACACGGATCGGGTCCAGAATTTGAGGATAATCCTCATTGTCGCACGAAGAATTACGCCCCGAAGCACCGCTAGGTGCCGAACTCTTCGCAGGAGCAACACCAGATGTTATGAACGTTCGGTAAAGCAAAGCCGATGACTACTCGATAGTTCGGTGTGCCATGCTTTACGGCTTAGAACCGGGACTTCAACGACGCTTTTGAACGTCATGGAGCATATGAGATGTTCCAGGAGTTGAAGTTAATATTTCAAGCAAATGCCCGGATTGAGAGATATGAAGTCTCCAATAAGTTCTACAAATGCAAGATGGAAGAGAATAGTTACGTCGGTGAGCATATACTCAAAATGTCCGGGTATAATAATCACTTGATTCAACCGGGAGTTAATCTTCCGGATGATAGCGCCATTGATGTAATTCTCCAATCATCGCCACCAAGCTACAAGAGCTTTGTGATGAACTATAATATGCAAGGGATGGATAAGACGATTCCCGAGCTCTTCGCAATGCTAAAGGCTGCGGAGGTAGAAATCAAGAAGGAGCATCAAGTGTTGATGGTCAACAAGACCACTAGTTTCAAGAAAAAGGGCAAAGGGAAGAAGAAGGGGAACTTCAAGAAGAACAGTAAGCAAGTTGCTGCTCAGGAGAAGAAACCTAAGTCTGGACCTAAGACTGAAACTGAGTGCTTCTACTGCAAGCAGACTGGTCACTGGAAGCGGAACTGCCCCAAGTACTTGGCGGATAAGAAGGATGGCAAGGTGAACAAAGGTATATGTGATATACATGTTATTGATGTGTACCTTACTAGAGCTCGCATGATAGCACTGGTATTTGATATCGGTTACATTGCTAATATTTGCAACTCGAAACAGGGACTATGGATTAAGCGAACACTGGCCAAGGACGAGGTGACGATGCGCGTGGGAAATGGTTCCAAAGTCGATGTGATCGCGGTCGACACGCTACCTCTACATCTACCTTCGGGATTAGTTTTAGACCTAAATAATTGTTATTTGGTGCCAGCGTTGAGCATGAACATTATATCTGGATCTTGTTTGATGCGAGACGGTTACTCATTTAAATCAGAGAATAATGGTTGTTCTATTTATATGAGTAATATCTTTTATGGTCATGCACCCTTGAAGAGTGGTCTTTTTTTGATGAATCTCGATAGTAGTGATACACATATTCATAATGTTGAAGCCAAAAGATGCAGAGTTGATAATGATAGTGCAACTTATTTGTGGCACTACCGTTTAGGTCATATCGGTGTTTAGGGGTTATGTTTTGGGGTTATGCTTTAGAGACGGCCGCATTCACGTTAAATAGGGCACCATCAAAATCCGTTGAGACGACGCCTTATGAACTGTGGTTTAGCAAGAAACCAAAGTTGTCGTTTCTGAAAGTTTGGGGCTGTGGTGCTTATGTGAAAAAGCTTCAACCTGATAAGCTCGAAGCCAAATCGAAGAAATGTGTCTTCATAGGATACCCAAAAGAAACTGTTGGGTACACCTTCTATCACAGATCTGAAGGCAAGACATTCGTTGCTAAGAATGGATCCTTTCTAGAGAAGGAGTTTCTCTCGAAAGAAGTGAGTGGGAGGAAAGTAGAAGTTGATGAGGTAACTGTACCTGCTCCCTTATTAGAAAGTAGTTCATCACAGAAACCGGTTTCTGTGACACCTGCACCAATTAGTGAGGAAGTTAATGATGATGATCATGAAACTTCAGATCAAGTTATTACTGAACCTCGTAGATCAACCAGAGTAAGATCCGCACCAGAGTGGAACGGTAATCCTGTTCTGGAAGTCATGTTACTAGACCATGATGAACCTACAAACTATGAAGAAGCGATGGTGAGCCCTGATTCCGCAAAATGGCTTGAGGCCATGAAATCTGAGATGGGATCCATGTATGAGAACAAAGTATGGACTTTGGTTGAATTGCCCGATGATCGGCAAGCAACTGAGAATAAATGGATCTTCAAGAAGAAGATTGACGCTGACTATAATGTAACTGTCTACAAAGCTCGACTTGTTGTGAAAGGTTTTTTACAAGTTCAAGGGATTGACTACGATGAGACCTTCTCACCCGTAGCGATGCTTAAGTCTGTCCGAATCATGTTAGCAATTGCCGCATTTTATGATTATGAAATATGGCGAGATGGATGTCAAACCGCATTCTGAATGGATTTACGGAAGAAGAGTTGTATATGATGCAACCAGAAGGTTTTGTCGATCCAAAGGAGTCGACAAAGTGTGCAAGCTCCAAAGTGATCCATTTACGGACTGGTGCAAGCCTCTCGGAGTTGGAATAAACGCTTTGATAGTGTGATCAAAGCATTTGGTTTTGCATGCACTTTTGGAGAAGCTTTGTATTTACAAGAAAGTGAGTGGGAGCTCTGTAGCATTTACGATATTATATGTGGATGACATATTGTTGATTGGAAATGATATAGAATTTCTAGATAGCATAAAGGGATACTTGAATAAGAGTTTTCAATGAAAGACCTTGGTGAAGCTGCTTACATATTGGGCATCAAGATCTATAGAGATAGATCAAGACGCTTAATTGGACTTTCACAAAGCACATACCTTGACAAAGTTACGAAAAAGTTCAAAATGGATCAAGCAAAGAAAGGGTTCTTGCCTGTGTTACAAGGTGTGAAGTTGAGTAAGACTCAATGCCCGACCACTGCAGAAGATAGAGAGAAAATGAAAGATGTTCCCTATGCTTCAGCCATAGGCTCTATCATGCATGCAATGTTGTGTACCAGACCTGATGTGTGCCTTGCTATAAGTCTAGCAGGGAGGTACCAAAGTAATCCAGGAGTGGATCACTGGACAACGGTCAAGAACATCCTGAAATACCTAAAAAGGACTAAGGATATGTTTCTCGTTTATGGAGGTGACAAAGAGCTCATTGAAAATGGTTACGTTGATGCAAGCTTTGACACTGATCCGGACGATTCTAAATCGCAAACCGGATACGTGTTTACTTTGAACGGTGGAGTTGTCAGTTGGTGCAGTTCTAAACAAAGCGTCGTGGTGGGATCTACGTGTGAAGCGGAGTACATAGCTGCTTCGGAAGCAGCAAATGAAGGAGTCTGGATGAAGGAGTTCATATCCAATCTAGGCTTCATACCTAGTGCATCGGGTCCAATGAAAATCTTTTGTGACAATACTGGTGAAATTGCCTTAGCAAAGGAATCCAGATTTCACAAGAGAACCAAGCACATCAAGAGACGCTTCAATTCCATCCGGGATCTAGTCCAGGTGGGAGACATAGAAATTTGCAAGATACATACGGATCTGAATGTTGCAGACTGCTGACTAAGCCTCTTCCACGAGCAAAACATGATCAGCACCAAGGCTCCATGGGTGTTAGAATCATTCTTGTGTAATCTAGATTATTGACTCTAGTGCAAGTGGGAGACTGAAGGAAATATGCCCTAGAGGCAATAATAAAGTTATTATTTATTTCCTTATATCATGGTAAATATTTATTATTCATGCTAGAATTGTATTAACCGGAAACATGCTACATCTGTGAATACATAGACAAACAGAGTGTCACTAGTATGCCTCTACTTGACTAGCTTGTTGATCAAAGATGGTTATGTTTCCTAGCCATTGACATGGGTTGTCATTTGATTAATGGGATCACATCATTAGAAGAATGATGTGATTGATATGACCCATTTCGTTAGCTTAGCACCCGATCGTTTAGTATGTTGCTATTGCTTTCTTCATGACTTATACATGTTCCTATGACTATGAGATTATGCAACTCCCGCTACCAAATGTCACAACGTAACTGGATGATTATAAAGGTGCTCTACAGGTGTCTCTGAAGGTACATGTTGGGTTGGCGTATTTCGAGATTAGGATTTGTCACTCTGATTGTCGGAGAGGTATCTCTGGGCCCTCTCGGTAATACACATCACTTAATCCTTGCAAGCATTGCAACTAATGAGTTAGTTGCGGGATGACGTATTACAGAACGAGTAAAGAGACTTGCCGGTAACGAGATTGAACTAGGTATTGAGATACCGACGATCGAATCTCGGGCAAGTAACATACCGATGACAAAGGGAACAAACGTATGTTATTATGCGGTCTGACCAATAAAGATCTTCATAGAATATGTGGGAGCCAATATGATCATCCAGGTTCCGCTATTGGTTATTGACCAAAGACATGTCTCGGTTATGTCTACATAGTTCTCGAACCCGTAGGGTATGCATGCTTAACATTTCGATGACAGTTTTATTATGAGTTTATATGTTTTGATGTACCGAAGGTTGTTCGGAGTTCCGGATGTGATCACGGACATGACGAGGAGTCTCGAAATGGTCAATACATGAAGATTGATATATTGGAAGCATATGTTTGGATATCGGAAGTGTTTCGGGTGAAATCGGGATTTTACCGGATTACCGGGAGGTTACCGGAACCCCCCGGCAACTTAATGGGCCTTAGTGGGCCTAGGTGGAAGAGAGGAGAGGCGGCTAGGGCTGGGCCGCGCGCCCCTCTCCCCCAGTCCGAATAGGACAAGGAGAGGGGGGCCCCCCCTTCCTTCTTCTCCTCCACTCTTTCCCCTCCCAAGTCCTAATCCAACTAGGAAGGGGGGAGTCCTACTCCCGGTGAGTAGGACTCCTCCCGCGCGCCTCTCCTGGTCGGCCGCACCCCCTTGCTCCTTTATATACGGAGGCAGGGGGCACCCTAGAGACACAACAATTGATCGTTTGATCTTTTAACCGTGTGCGGTGCCCCCCTCCACCATAGTCCACCTCGATAATACTGTAGCGGTGCTTAGGCGAAGCCCTGCGTCGGTAGAACATCAACATCGTCACCACGCCGTCGTGCTGACGAAACTCTACCTCAACACTCGGCTGGATCGGAGTTCGAGGGACGTCATCGGGTTGAACGTGTGCTGAACTCGGAGGTGCCGTAGGTTCGGTACTTGATCGGTCGGATCGTGAAGACGTACGACTCATCAACCGCGTTGTGCTAACGCTTCCGCTTTCGGTCTATGAGGGTACGTGGACAACACTCTCCCCTCTTGTTGCTATGCATCACCATGATCTTGCGTGTGCGTAGGAAAATTTTGAAATTACTACGTTCCCCAACACCCGAGGGGGCGGGGGTCCTTATCCTCCCCCGTCGATGATGGCGAGGGGGTTCGGCGGCGACCGCGCTCCTCGGTCGGTCGTACAGGGAGGCGACCGGGGAGGGGAAAAGGTCTGGGCCGGCCAGGGGGTTTAAGGCCCATAGGGAAACATGGGGGGGCTCTCTGCTCTTTTAGTATAGCCTTTTCCTTTTTTTTCAATTTAGTGCCTCTGTTTTCTTTTATTTTTGGGCAGTAAGCCACTTTATAAAAAGTTGGTCCGCCACCAAAATTAACAAACAATTATTTGCAACAACTCGAACATTTTAGTTCTCATATTTGGAAAATTTGTTTGACTTTAAATTTTGAGTTTGAATAAGAACAGTGATTTGGATCAAGTGAGGATTAGCAACAGTAATGTGATGATGTGGCACCATTGGCAGGGGATTACTATAGCATGACACTGGTGGTGTTACAAATCTCCTCCACTACAAGAAATCTCGTCCCAAGATTTAAGTGCGGAAGTAAAGAGTAACTTCGGCAGAACTGACCCTTATAGGGTTAATTATCTGGTGAACAATTCATGGAATGGGGCAGAAGTATCTCTCGAGTTCAAATTCAAGAAAGTCATCGAGAGCAAGGCTAGAAGGTGCAATAAGAAGCTGCAAGTGGATGGACAATCGTTCGATGTCTGAAACAGAGTGTGAAAGGGGTATAGAGTGTGAAAGGGGTTCGGAGCATCGAGAATAAGTATTGCATCTGGTAGCAGAACAAATCACAAGAAGGTGGCTCATGAATTACATACGAAGCCAAGCATGAGGAACAATTTGGAAGACAGGGATGTACAGGAGAGTTAGATTTTGATCCCGTGGAACTGTGGGTTATGGGCCCACCATGTGAGTTAAAAGTAGAAAGGCACTAACATTGTGCACGGCCATGATGGCAGGGGAAGTCAGAGGATAGCATGTCAATTATGATGGCAACAACATTGGTACCAAGGGCGAGGGATGAAGAGAACCATTTTCCTGCTTGTTAAGACGAGGCGGACCAATAGGCAAAGTTCTCGTCCACCGGTGGCTACCTGAATGTCATCAACAATAGTAACAAGGTATTACTGACAGAGTTTGTACACCGAGGTGTTTACATAAGCAGGGAATTATCACCGCTCAGGTATGTTAGTTTACAAGAAGGGTTAAGCAAAACAATGGAAAGGAAAGTGTGTTGTCGGAGTAATGGGCCACGGGTAGGCTAACCCGAGCCCCTGAGCCTTTCAAGGCAGCGAGTGGCGCCCTCCGAGGTGTCAAGACGAGGTGCCGCCTTCTGGTGGCCGGCTGGAGGAATACCCGGCTGCTCGTAGCCGGCCAAGTTCCAGAAGGCGGCGTTAAGGCAAGCCGAATCCTAGTGGGCGGCTTCCAGAGAAGCCGGCCCCTAGCAGCCGGCCCGTGGCGCCTATGAAGCCTGCGCCTTCATCAAGAAAGACAAGACATGGCATGGCTACAGTATAGCCCATCCCTCCCAAATCCAGGGATGGGCATGGCCACAGTGCACCGTACCAGCGGAGATCTCCGCCCGGCGCGGCACTGTTGCCACTCCACCCCTGACGTCACCACAAGCAGGCGGAGCCCTGCTCCCACGACGGCCTGTTGGTACGGCCCAAGGATGACGGGCCCCACCGATCAGCGAGAGCCCGGAAGATGGCTAAAGCCCCACCAGTCGGATCCAAGGGAGCTCGGTCCCTGGCAGTCGGCCCGCCCCTTCCTCGTGGCCCACTCGCCATTAACCAGACGAGACACGGAGAGGCTACAGCAATCGCCCGCCAGGCGGCGGGGGCTGTAGCCACGCTCCCCTGACCGAGCCGGCGTCATTAGCATCACGGCTACTGATGATCGTGATCGACAAGAACCGCGAAGCGGCGGAGGCGGCCTGGCCGGCTTCATGCATCAACTGGCGGGGCCCACTGTGCAGCCGAGCCCCAAAGCTAGCGGAGAAGCCGGCCACCAGAGAGACTGACAGCCGGGTCCTACACCCGGCCGGATTACTATTGTACCCCTGGAGGGTAGGCCTATATAAACCCCCCCCCCCAGGGCACCCATGCAAAGGGTTCCCAACCTGTTAGAATTAGACCGACCTATAAAGAAAGGAGAGAGCTAGCCCTGCTTTCTCCCACCTCTAGCAAACAGCTCGAGGAGCATCATTGTACTCACTAGTGCCTTAGTGATCATGCGTAGACCCCGTAGAGCAGGACTAGGGTGTTATCTCCTAGGAGAGCCCCAAATCTGGGTAAAGTGCGCCGGCGTTCGTGTCTACGCCTTATCCCGCTTCCAGGCACCAGCGACGTTCAAATCTCTCCCACCATGATAAGCCATCCATTGGATAATGTCGCACCCAACCCCCGACATGTGTTGAAACACAAGTATTAGGAATATATCCTTCACAAGAACAAGCAGAGCAGGATAATCATGACAGGACTGCAAGTAGATAACAACTTCAGTAAAAGAGGTGAGGAAATTCATGACGTTGCCCATACAACAGGGTTTGGATAATCGATCAAGAAACATTTAGCATTGCGCTTCCAATGTTCTTGTTGACGATCGGAGTACCACAAACATGCTTCGGGATAGCATTGACATGGTCATCAGGTAAATGTCAGACTTTTGGATTCACAATGGATCCCACAGGAACTTTTAGAATAGTTCATACAATTTCATCATGGAAAGGATGAGGATGTGGCCGATGGGTTCAGCAGCAATCCATCGACATGCCAAAAGGATGTAATGCCAAAATGATATGAACAAGTTTGTGTTGGGGGGAAGGCAAGAATGTTGTCGATGATAACCCAAATTATCGAGGGGCAAGGATGGTATTTCTCATCATGAATTCGATTGATATCCTAGAAGAGCATCAGAATGTTGATGATGATCATGACACATTTGTCGAGAGATTTCATGAAGATGTAATCGATCGATGATGACATCAAGTCAAAGGAATGATGATGAGAAATGTTATTGGAACCACGGGTATGACACACTCGAAATCAAGCTTGTTGTTCGAGGTGAAATGATATGATGAGGAAGATCGACGTAAGCTTAGCTCATCGTCAAAAATTGTGCTCCAGGAAGAAAGACCAGGTAGCACAATTAAAATTTAGCACGATAATGATATAGTCGATCATGCTAGGAATGACTTGAAGGATTATTAAACTCGTAAGCAACGAAAATAGCTTAGAGTTATTGAATTGGAGTGCGGAATCGATTCACTTATCGGTGTTCTCAAGTGAATAACAACGCAAACCCCGGGGGAAATCTGAAATCGGTGAGAAGCAATACTAGAAGAAGACTCATAGAAAGAAACATAGTTATTTGGTATTCTTGAGATACCGGAGGGTAATACTCGAAGGTAGATCAAAACAGAGGTTGCGGAGATGCATTTATCTGTAGAAGACAAGTGCTTTAACTTGTCCGAGAAATGGAATCAAAGGGGAACAATCATGGTCAGAACCACGGTTGCAAAGGACCAAACATAGTTACCAGATGAACTTATAACAAGGGGATTATTATTATCACAAGAAGCTTCCATGATAAGTTCCACATCGGGTCCATGGGCATGAACACAAAGTTCAAGGTCGACTCCCACTTCTTCAATGCATAACCTTCCATTCACTTCTTGTTTTCGATGAAGTCGTAGTGTTGAAATTATATCTGGCAAAACGCCAGAAGAGTATGACTCGTGAAAACTCTCGGGTTCACACAGATTAGGGATGGCATAGGTTCAACCCATAGGGGCATCTTAGGAACATATACCACAAACTCCAAGAGTAAATAACTCAAGCTCGGAAGCAGAGCATGGTTAACAAAAACAAAGGATGCAACTTACTAAAAGCATTATGTATCTAGGGAAGAACTCAAGGTTTTGGTAATATTAAGGACACTATCGGATAATAATCCATTAAAGGAATCTGGTGGTCCACAAGGAATCTGATGTGAGCATCGTTATCCAACCAGAAAAACAAAGAATGCAAGTAGATCATATTATAGAACCAAATGGCAAATTCAAAGCTCAAATGCAAAGGAATGATGATTTCCAAATCAAGGGATCATAAGCAAACACTCTGATAAAGGATGGATAAGTTGAATAGACTTAGGGGTACAATCGACAACAATTTTTTTGGTCGAGAACCAGCTCAGGTTCGGAAAGACGTCTGAGAAGATAATTTATAAGGATCAATTGATGATTTGCATGCATTCGCGCACAAGTTGAATCAACAGACTCAAAATGATAGTGACAAAGGATGCCAATAAGATTACTAGACTTGTGGGATTAACCATAATGCAAGCAAGCGAGAATTTCAAGAGCAATAGGCTGCTGAAGATTTTTGGAAGATTGAATAGCGTTTTGAAGACATTTGTGAAACACATGAACAACTGGGGATGAACGAATCCCCGGTAAGTGTGAGGAATTATTCATACATGTATTCATGCGGAAAAGGAGCTGCAAGGAAGCAGGCACAAAGGATTCTCGGAACAATAGAGAGAATTTTGAGGCATCTCGTAATAACAAGAGCAACGAGGAATGATTGTATGAATGGCAAGTGTATGTAGTTTTCCATAGGGGTTGACGGTGGAAGGGAATCACAAAAGCGATGGGCACAAGTTCTCGAATGAACATTGGAGAGTATCTTCGAAGTCTTCTGGTGAAGCAGGCGATCATATGGAATGAAGTGGCTCTCCTGGATGAAGTGGTTACGAGAACCTAATGTCTAGCAAAATCGTTTAACCCAATTATAAGAGAGATCAGAGTCCCAGAGTATAGACGAGGAATAAAAGATCATAATACCACCCAATTGGTGACGTGGGCCCGTAAGCCACACAGCCAAGTTAGTAAAACAGTTTTGGACGGCTAGACTCAACTTCGGCCAAGGAGTTGGAAAGGGGGCTACCTACAGGCAGTCGGCTCTGATACCAACTTGTGACGCCCCGATTCAATCGTACACTAATCATACACGTAAATGTGTACGATCAAGATCAGGGACTCACGGGAAGATATCACAACACAACCCTAAACACAAATCAAAATAAAACAAGCTTTATATTACAAGCCAGGGGCCTCGAGGGCTCGAATACATCAGCTCGAATACACAAGAGTCGTGAAGCAACAATATCTCGAGTCTGGGACATAGGTTAGACAAGTCTGCCTTAAGAAGGCTAGCACAAAAGCAACATCGATCGAAAAGGCAAGGCCTCCTGCCTGGGAGCCTCCTAACTACTCCTGGTCGTCGATGGCCTCCACGTAGTAATAAGCACCCTCGGGGTAGGAGTAGTAGTAGTAGTAGTAGTAGTAGTAGTAGTAGTAGTAGTAGTAGTAGTAGTAGTAGTAGTAGTAGTAGTAGTAGTAGTAGTAGTAGTAGTAGTAGTAGTAGTAGTAGTAGTAGTAGTAGTAGTAGTAGTAGTAGTAGTAGTAGGATTAGTAGTAGTAGTAGTAGTAGTAGTAGTAGTAGTAGTAGTAGTAGTAGTAGTAGTAGTAGTAGTAGTAGTAGTAGTCGGTGGTGTCGTCTCGCTCCTAGGCTCCACAATCTGGTTGCGACATCCAGAAAGAAAGAAAAAGGGGGAAAAGAGGGAGCAGAGCAACCTGAGTACTCATCCGAAGTACTCAGCAAGCAAGGATCTACACTACATATGCAACTAAAGGAAATATGCCCTAGAGGCAATAATAAAGTTATTATTTATTTCCTCATATCATGATAAATGTTTATTATTCATGCTAGAATTGTATTAACCGCAAACATAATACATGTGTGAATATATAGACAAACATAGTGTCACTAGTATGCCTCTACTTGACTAGCTCGTTGATCAAAGATGGCTATGTTTCCTAGCCATAGACATGAGTTGTCATTTGATTAACGGGATCAAATCATTAGGAGAATAATGTGATTGACTTGACCCATTCTGTTAGCTTAGCACTTGATCGTTTAGTATGTTGCTATTGCTTTCTTCATGACTTATACATGTTCCTATGACTATGAGATTATGCAACTCCCGTTTACCGGAGGAACACTTTGTGTTGGGGATACAACTACTGAGCGTGAACTGCCCCGAAGGGGCCGGTTTTTAGCTCGTCCATGATTCAGGCCCACGGAGGAGGCCTGGAGCCCAGAGGCGAATTAAGGTCCATTTATGTAAACCGCCTTAGTATTGTAACTTGTGTTGTAAGTTAAGAAAGAAGAGACCGAGCCGGACGCTTCTATGAGCCGGATCGGGACTCTATAGACCGGTCAAGGCCAACCCGTATATAAGGGGACGACCCGTGGCGAAGTTGGGGAGAGGATTCGAGGCTAAGGCAAAGCTATTGCTCCCTAGTCGCCAAATCATATCAATCACATCACAACCGGACGTAGGCTTTTACCTTCATCGAAGGGGCCGAACCAAAGATAATTCCGTGTCTTGTGTCCGCTTTAACCCTCTAGGTTAACCCGCACGATGGCCCTACGACTAAGTCCTTTCACGAGGACATCCGCCGTGACAATTCCACGACAGCTTGGCGCCCACCGTGGGGCTATCGCACGATGGTTTGATGATCTTAGAGGGCAAGTTGAAGGACTCGAAGGCTATGCGCAATGGGCGGATGACTAAGAGTCGTCGCGGCAAGCTCTACATCGACGATGCGGACCGGGGCCCCGAGGCCGGCTCGGTTGAGTACGGGTACCGGGTCCCCTTTGGCGGCATACACGTGTTCATTGGCAAGATCGGGCGAGCCGTGGCCTGGGCCGGACGTCTACCGACCTCGCCGAGACGGCTCCGGGCGAAGAAGAGTCCTGCCTCGCTAAACCGCGGTCGCATGTTTCGTGGGAGTCGCCCACGGAGGCTACGAGGACGGATCGGCATCCGGTGACGTAAACTGTTGTTTACTCTGGCGACGAATCGTCGGCCGGAGAAACCGAAGTCTCTATACCACCGCAAGATGGCGGATCGGGGCTATTCCGGCGGTGAGAGTATTCCGGACCCTTCGATCTACCCAACCGGGTTGGGATCTTCATGGCCGTAACGCAGTCTGCACTTCACTCTTCGACCTCGGCGCCACCTGTCGCCGGATCAACAGCGGTGATGGCAGCCGGGGAAGGAGGCCTGTCGCCCGGCTCAAGTTTTGTCGAGCTTTTCGACGCATTGGCTGTGCTCATGGCGGAAGCTAATCCGCCGGATCGGGACCGCACAACGCGGAGATTGCAAAGGTGAGGGAACAGATCACTAACGCTAAAGCGGACTGGCAGCCGCGGACGAAAGGATGGCGGCGAACGGGCCGCTTTGGATGCGCAGAGGCTTATAGGCTCAGCCGACCAGAGCGTCACGAGAAGTCATGAAAAGGAAGTACAGTCCCGTTTACCTTCAGTTTTTGAGGGAAGGGAGCTTTTCAATACCCCGTAAGCGAGGACCAAGAATCCGCCGCCGTTGGTAAACCGCCGGAAGCACTGGGACGGCCGCACCGGTTCAGCCCGTGTGATGGATCTACCTCGCCATCATACCGTGCGCCCTGCATCGCGCAGACACCTCCGGTCACTACTCCAACCCGATGGATAACCTCGTGGCGGCTGCGGCACGGTTGGAGGCGATTCCAATTGAAGGCGATTCACCACAGCGGTAGAGACACGCCGGGTTAAGGAGCTCCTCAGACGGCCCTGGCTCAAAGAAGAAGCGTATTCATACAGCCGGGATCGGATCCACTCCACCCCCGCCTAAGCCGGAGCTATAGCCGACGCTGCCGACGAACCGCCGTGGTCAAGCAATGCGCAGCGTGGTCCGCCAAGGCAACAATCCGCGGGCGGCTTTGAGGATGCTCAAGTGGTAGTGGACCGCGCCAGGCACGTAGGGAGGCCGAGTTAGCAGCACAAGCAGAGGATCATCCGCCGCGCGGTTCGTCTGACCATCTTGAACCAGGGGGTCGCGTCTGGCTCTTTGGGGTGCCTTGCCTCGTCCCGCTTACGCAACGCGGCGCTTGCCCAAGGACTTCAAGGGCGCGCAAGGTGCCCAATTATCTTGCCGATTTGGCTCCGAAGCATGGATAGAAAGCTATGAGATGGCCATGGAGATGCTAGATGTGGATGAAGCCGCATGTGCGAAGTACTTCACAATGATGTTGGAAGGAATGGCCCGGACTTGGTTGAAAAATTTGCCGCCTAACTCTATCGGTTCGTGGACCCGCTATGACCCGATTCATTCAAAATTTCAAAGACACTGTAAGCAGCCCATGTCCGTGGTGGATTTAGCAGCTTGTGTCCAGCGGAGGGAGAATCCACAACCCATTGGGTGCGCAGCGTTTGGAAGTTTTACATTCTTGAGACCGGATCAACCCTGATTCCGCGATCTTGACCTTGGAAGCCAATTGCCGCTTTTGAGCCATTGAAATTGAAGCCGGGACGCATGAAGCGTTTTGCCATGACATGGGCACTCTAATGGGCGTTTTGGTAAAGTACGCTGATTCTCGATAGTACCAAGGATCCCGAATCTGAGAATGATGAAGTGGGGAAGGGAAAACAGAACGGCAACTCTAGGGGCCGCAAAGCATCATTCGATGTGCAATGGAGGGAACAAGCGTAGTTTAACGGCAACATGGGCTTTGTGGTTAACACCAACGCTACAGGACAAGGGTCACGGGCGCAGGGTAGGCAATCAAACCGGGCGATCACAATCCGGATCGCTTGAATTTCATATTGAATCAACCTTGTCCGAAGCATGGGACGAAGGAGGCACCGGCGAACCACCTTTGGAAGGATTGTTACATTATGCGTGAGTTCAAAACTCCAACTCTTTCCGGTATGATCAAGGGCCCGGCGGCGGTTCGTGGTCCGCCCGGTTACGGTGGAGGAAATTCCGCCCAGGATTCGTGGTAATCCGGCGGCAAGGCAATCAGAATAATCAAAGTAACCGAGCAGTCGTAACAATCGTAACCAAGGGGCTACAATCAACAACAGCAGCAATCGGGTTATCAAAGTAACCCAAAGCAGTTGAACGGTGGGCGATACCACATCTTTACCACCAGCTTGGACAGACGAGACCGAAAACTTCGTAAGCGGGCGGTCGGTGGTTGAACTGCCGCGCCGCATTACCTATGCTGGTCCGAGCAACCGATCGTGTGGAGCAGAGAAGACCATCCTCCCCGGGTTTACAATCCGGGTCAGTTAGCCCTGGTGGTGGCACCCCAGGTAGGAGGGTACAAGTTTACCAAGGTTCTTATGGATGGAGGAAGCAGCATCAACATCACGTACTACGAGACCTTCCGGTATGGGGTTGACGGATAGGCATCTTAGGCCATCCAAAGACAAGTGTTTCACGGAGTGGTGCACAGCAAGTCGGCGTGCGGTCGGTAAGATAGCTCGAGGTGACCTTTGGGGACGAACATGACTCGGATCGTAAACATTGACATTTGAGGTGGTGAAAATTCAAAGCCCTTACCACGCCCTCTTTGGGCGGCCGGCTTATGCTAAGTTTATGGCACGGCTCGTTATGTTTACTTACAGCTGAAAATGCCGGGTCACAAAGGAACGATAACGGTTCATGGGAGCCGCCGGATCGCTTTCGAGTGCGAGGAAGGTGATGCGGCTTACGCAGAAGTCGGTTTGTGCCATCAAGAGCTAAAATATTATAAAGACAATGTTGATCCGGCGGATATGACCCCTTTGAAGAAGCCAACTACGGAGCATGATCCGGACTTAAAGTTCAAATCGGTGGCCGAGACGAAGCTTGTTGATTTTGTGCCCGGCGATTCGTCCAAGCAGTTCACCATCGCCAACTTGGATCCTAAATAGGAAAGCGCCGCTCATCGAGTTCATCCGTGAGAATCGGGACATTTTTGCATGGAAGCCTTTCCGACATGCTGTGTACCGAGGGAACTCACGAGCACACTCTTAATGTTGACCCAAAATACAAACCGTAAATCAGTTTCTTCGCCGGTTTAATGAGGAAAGGCGCAAGGCCATCGGAGAAGAAGTTGCTAGGCTCTTGGCGGTAGGGTTTATCGTCGAAGTCTTTCATCCAGAGTGGCTTGCCAATCCGGTGTTGGTTCTTAAGAAGAATGGCACTTGGCGCATGTGTGTGGATAACACAGATCTCAACAAGGCCTGTCCAGCAGATCCTTTCGCCCTCCCCCGCATTGACCAGATTATTGATGCTACGGCGGGTTGTGAGCGCTTGAGCTTTTTGGATGCGCATCTCGATTATCATCGATTAAGATGGCAGTTAAGGACCAGGAGAAGACGGCGTTTATCACCCCTTTGGAGCCTTACGCTATGTATCTATGCCTTTTGGACTCAAGAGCGCCTAAGCGACTTATCGGCGCTATGCTCAGAGTTGCTTGCACGAACACACCGGCCGTAACGTGCATGCTTATGTGGATGATATCGTCGTTAAGTCAAGGAAGAAGGAAACCTTGATTGAGGATCTAAAGGAAACCTTTGACAACTTGCGGGTATACAAGATGATGCTCAACCCGGCCAACTGCGTTTTTGGTGTTCCAGCAGGCAAGTTATTGGGTTTTCTCGTGTCCAACAGGGGATCAAGCTAATCCGAAAAAATTACGGCTATCACCTCCTTGGCTAAGCCGAAGTGCATCAATGACGTCCAGCGTTTGGCAGGCCGGATTGCTGCGCTTAAGCCGGTTTATCGGCCGTCTCAGGCGAGAAGGCCATTCCTTTGTACCAGATGTTGAAGAAAACGGATCGCTTTGTCTCGAGTTTAGCCACCGATGAAGCATTGGAGGATTTGAAGCGGCGGTTGGCCAACCCGCCGTTCTAGCCGCCCCTATTGACAAAGAGCCGCTGCTGCTATATGTTGTCGCTAACGCCAGGCAGTTAGCATGGCTATCGTGGTGGAGCGGAAGGAGGCAGGAAGGAGTATCCGGTTCAACGGCGGTTTATTACATCAGCGAGGTCCTCATTGAGTCTAAGCAGAGATATCCGCATTGGCGTAAGCTGGTATACGGGTTTTATGGCAAGTCGGAAGCTAAGGCAATATTTCCAAGGGCACCCCATCACGATGGTCGATTCGGCTCCCTTTGGGCGATATCATACGTAACCGGAAGCGATCGGCGGATTGCTAAGTGGGCTATCGAACTTGGGCCGCACGGTTTAAGGTATGTGCCTCGGACGGCCGTAAAATCTCGTGCACTTGTGGATTTCATTAATGATTGGACGGAGTTGCAAGCGCTCAAGAGAAGCCGGATCATACCTATTGGACCATCCACTTTGATGGGTCCAGCAATTGGAGGGCTCGGGGCTGGAGTCGTATTAACTTCCCCGCGAGGTGACAAGTTCATACGTTCTCCGCCTAATGTTCCCTTGTACTAACAATGCAGCTGAGTATGAAGCTTTGCTCCATGGTCTCCGGATGGCTAAAGAAATGAATCTCAGCCGGGTTAAATGCTTTGGTGACTCGGACTTGGTGGCTCAGCAAGTATCAGGTACTTGGGATTCCAAAGATCCACTCATGGCTGCATATCGTCGGGAGGTGGATGTTGTTGCAGGACATTTTAAAGGATATCAGGTGGACCATGTGGATCGTCGGAAGAACGGCGGCCGATGCTTTAAGCCGGCTGGGCTCTCAACGTAAACCGGTCCCGCCTAACGCCTTCCTTGATGTAATCGCATAATCCGCCGCTTAAGCTTCTGATGAAATTGGTTTGGCTATCCCCGATCCGGAGGCTCAATTGGTGGCGGCCCCGCATGTCATTCCGGATTGGACGCTCCCTTATTTGGCATACATGAACCGGGGCGAAGTTACCGTAAGATGAGACGTTGGCCCGGCAAATAGTTCGGGCGGTCTAAGTCTATGACCATTGTTAATGGCGAAGTTGCACCATTGCGAAGGTGTCGAGGGCGTTTCAAATGTGTGTCCCTGAAGAGGGCTGTGAGATATTGCGAGAGATCCATGAAGGGATTGTGGTCACCACGCCGGATCAAAGTCCTTGGTGGCCAAAGCGTTCGCCATGGTTTCTATTGGTTGACTGCCCATGCCGATGCGGAGGATCCAGTCGACGATGTGATGGTTGCCAAAAGTTCTCCAGGCGTGCTCATGTGCCACCAAGAATTGAGGATGATTCCAATTACTTGGCCGTTTGCGACTTTGGGGCTGGATATGGTTGGACCTTTCAAAAGGTCCAAGGACAAAAAGACCCACCTGCTGGTGGCGGTTGATAAATTTACCAAGTGGGTTGAGGCGAGCACATTAGCAAGTGTGATGCGCCACGGCGGTTCAGTTCATCAAAAGGTGATTTTCCGGTTTGGGTTTCCACACGGTATCATCACGGACAATGGCACCAATTTGTCCAAAGGAGCTATGAAGGAATTTTGTGAACGAGAGCACATCCGGCTTGATGTTTCTTCCGTAGCCCACCCGCAATCCAATGGTCAAGCGGAACGAGCTAATCAGGAGATCTTGAAAGGTATCAAACCCCGACTTATGGTCCCTTTAGAGAGGACGCCGGGTTGTTGGGTGGAAGAGCTACCATCGGTGATATGGAGTATAAATACTACCCCCAACCGATCCACTGGATACACGCCGTTCTTTATGGTCTATGGAGCGGAGGCGGTTCTTCCCAGCGATATCCGTCACGACTCGCCTCGAGTGGCAGCTTATGTTGAGGCAGATAGCGAGGCAGCACGGCAAGACGATTTGGATCGACTGGATGAAGAGCGCGATATGGCAGCTGCTCGTTCGGGCGGTTTACCAGCCAGGATCTTCGTCGGTATCACAGCGGGCGGGTTAAAACCAGAACCTTTCGGAAGGAGACTTAGTGCTGTGGCTCATTCAAGACCGTAAAGATATGCACAAGCTATCCCCACCTTGGGAGGGGCCTTTTTGGTCAGCAAGAATCTATACAACGGGTCCTACTATCCGATTGATGTTCGAGAGCGAAAGGACTCACGACGCCGAGGAGGAGACCAACGAGCCGTGGAACATAGCTCATCTTGACCTTATTATACCGAGCCATTGGCTCCACTTATGTACATATTAAGACAATGTATATATTATGAATAAAGGCAATAAACCGGATCCTCGGCTAAAGCGGGTATCTGCTCGTATAAAAGTCCGGTTTGGGTACATGGAGATCTTTGTCGTGAAGCGGCCTCTGGTTTAACCCTTGGCCTTGCTTTTGTGAAATTTTGTCACTTGGGGGCTTGGTCGTGTCCGAACCAATGCAACACCTCTTGGCAGGCGAAAGCCACCAGATCATTTGGGGGCTTGGTCGTGTCCGAACCAATGCAACACCTCTTGACAGGCGAAAGCCACCAGATCTGATAGAGGCAAAGGTGTCCCGTCTTTCGATGAGATAGTAATTGGTCCAGTATATGTAGCGGTAGGGGCTGTGGGTGTAACAATGGTATTGATGTCCTCATCAAGATCACTTGGGGACATGGTCACGTCTGAACCAGTCACGCCTCTTGGTCGGCCTAAGGCCATAGAATCACTTGGGGGCTTGGTCGAACCCGAACCAATGCAATGCCACTTGATCGGCGTAATGCCACGATGTCGGGCTTGGGGACTGGCTGACTTGAACCATCGCTACACCTTATAGGGAGCTTGGTCCCGTCCGACCATGGTAACGCCTATCTGATCAGACTCAATAAAGCCTCTTCTTGCAAACAGTCTTTGTCATTGTTTTTGCTTCCATGTGTTTTTTATACGTATAATTTGGCTTTTGTTTGTTTTCTTAAACCGACAAACCTTCTTTCAACCGGATTCAAGTTTTCAGAATTTGGTCCATTTTTTCGGCGATTGATTGTTCCGGTTTGATTTTGCTGTTAACATCCCATTATGGAGTAACAGGGGGCTTATCATGCCCGACACGATTTACACGGTAAATCGGTATTATACACACACGGATTGTTCTCCTTTGACGGTGATGGTTTATAAAGCCTCCGCTTCAGGATTGGCTAAAGCCAACTGTGTGCCCGACACTGGCAGGTATGTTTGTATCACAAAATTTTGATCGTATACCTCGATATTTTCTTATATAAATATATTGGTATCACAATCCGCTAGAGGCATAAGCCGCCATGGCGGTTTAAGAATTTGTGATTACAGCAAAATATGTTGAAGGATTCACTACTTCAAAACCAAAGTATCCAAAGCACCGCCATGCAAAAGTTTACAGACTAAGGTTGTAACGGCATTGTTCAAAACAAAGCATCGACTATCCTATTACAAAGCCTTTTGAGGCCGGCGTTTCATGTGGGGTTATGCTTTGAAGCTTGGAGGCGCCACGGCTTGATTTAATTACGCCGCTTCGCCAGTTGACGTGAGGTAGAGGGGCGCTCGACGTCGGTTCAACTTCTTCTTCTTCCTCACCCAAAGCCCGGAAGTCATTGGTAGACCACCAATCCGGTTAAGGCACGAAGATGCTTCTTCACTTATCACTCACCGGATCAACGTCGTGGGCATAAGTGTGCTTACGGATTGGGGGAACAAGGCTCGTGACTTCGTGGATGACAAACTCCACCCGCTTGTTGTTGGCATCATAAAAGGAGCGGTGAACCGTCAGTTGGCTTAACCGTCGCGGTTGACTTCGCCCGTGACGCATTTCCTTTGTGATCCGCTTGTATGCCGTTATCAAAGGCTTCACCATTCTCTTGAGCACTGGGAAACCTTTGGCTATGTCACCGGATCAAGATCTCGCTATCCACGCCTTTGGCGCTGCCGAGCCAAGAAGGTGCCAGCCCGAGCCGCGGATCGCTTCAACTCTTCGTTGCCCCGTAACCATGGACAACCGTCCAGTGGTTTCTCCGATCGTGGACGGCGCCGTGTTGTCGTATGATGTAGCACATATGACTCATGGGCGCCGTATACAAATTGCTCAATCAGCGTATAAGCGGCCTTGAGCTTCTTCCGCACATCAGAGCCCATATGTGCAATACGCTTGCCTGCACCGGTTTAAGACAACTCAGGATCAACCGGCGGAAATATCAAAATTAAGATAGTCCGTGCATAGTTTCTTACCAAAGACGGCAGAGGTCATGGCATGCACTTGGCGGTTGAGTCCGGTAAGCTCTTCAGTCACCGGTTTAAGGGCTGCTTCGCTTCTTCCGCCTGCTTTTTCAAACCGCCTTCTCCGTGTCCCGATTGGGTCTGCTCGGATTTATACCACTCCTTCAAATGTTCCATAGTGGCCAAGGCCGTTCTCGATTCGTCCTTGGCCTTAGTGGTTTCTCGCTGTCGAGTCTCCAGATTGGCTCGCAGTGTCTTTGAGTTGCACGCTTTGTCGCTCTATTTCATTCTCGTAACAAAGGAAGCATGTTAGGTGTCTCATTATCAAGTCCCAAGTTCAATATACATATTCACCTTGGCACTTGGGGGCTAATGGCTAATTGATCTCAGTTTGCCATTTGGGTACAGAAATTAAGTCCCGTTTAACTATGCTAAGTTGAACCGACCCTTGGGGGCTACTATACAGCTAAAGTACAGTGAAAGACATAATTCATTACCTCATAGCGGTCCTTCATCCGGTTTACTGACCAGCTTCAAGGTCACGGCTGGTATAGAGCCGGTTTAGAAACCCGAGTGCAGTTCTTGGGCGAGAGAAGTTGTCGTAAGTCGACAGTGTCTGTTTTGCCTTTATCTTTACTCACGGCCGACTCGCCCTTGGCACTATGTTTTGTTAAAGCGACCGTTGGCTAGGAGCAGCAGAGCTGCCTGTCACAATAACATCGTCATTTACGGCGGTCTTCTTTGGGCTGGATGCTTGCTTACTCTGGCTAGGCGGTTCAACTATTACGACTTGCTCTATCGGCGGGTTTGGTGGAGCAGGCTGTGAAGTTTCCATTCGGACCTCGGTTCAGCTTCCAGCGGATCAGCAGATCGTTTTTGTACAACTCGCCAGAGCTATCTTTGGCGACTTCAGGATTTTCGTGGGTTTGTTCCGGGTCTTTTCTCGGATCAACATCCATGATAGGGTCAAGGGTTTTCGCTTTCTTACTCAAGCGAGCCTTGGTGCCGCAATGTTCGTAATTGGATCAAGGCAAATCAACCAAGGCAGTTGTAAATCGAATCGATGGACAGCAGTTACATACCGCAACAACTTTCAGCGGAGGCGATTGCGTGGTTGATGAACCGCCGTAAGAGTTGGAAGAGGCCCGATAATTCGGATCGACGAATTAAGAGGACATCGGAAGAAACCCTTTAAGGGATAACGTTTTTCAGGAGAACAAGTCACCTGGGCGACGCATCCGGTTTGGTGTATCTGGTAAACCGGAGGATAGAATCTATGACCAACGTGCCGGGTTATGCAGGCGCTCTTTGGCCTCTTGTGTCTTCAAATAAGTAGAAGAATGAGATTTTTCACTTTCCGAACGGGCGCGGGCGAATTCTTTTAACCGCACGAGGTTGGAGTTGGAAGAAAGAAGGATTACCTCAACATGGTCGGCATGGCTGGCTTCAAAGATCATCCCGGGAGTTACATTTATCAAGACAGGGAAGAATAAAGGGATAAATCATAAGAAAGAAACACAAGGAGGAGAGCGGTTTACGGCGGCTCCTCGTAAGGATATCAAGTTTTACCTCACCAGATTCTTCATCTTCCGCCGGATCGAGAAGACCGGTGGTTTTCTTGCCAGCCTTTTTGGTAGCCTTGGGCTTTATACGCGAGCTCGGGCCGGTTTGGTCCGTCTCCGTATGAGCTGTCGACCGCGAGGTAGCAAGGATTAATGAATATCAACAAAATGTTAAAGGCCAAAAAGCCGTGGAGCAAAGTCTTACCGCAGGTGGCGGGTTGGCAACATGTAACGGAGCCAACCCGGTTAGGCTGCAGACGGAGATTGGTTCATCAAGCATCTTTTTACAGCCTCTGTAACCTCAGATTCAGTTATTGGTAATTCGTGACGTCTTTGAGGGTCTTTGAGGCTGCCAAGATACTGCAGCATCAATCCGGCCGGGCGGCTTAAGGGCAAGATGCCCCAAGAAACCCAAAGCATCGCACAAGGTCCACACCGTTAGTCCATTGGCCATTAGAGCCCGGAGTTTTATGATCCGAGGTGCAAAGTTCTTCCGCTCCGGCGGTTAAGCGTGAAGGCAGCGGATGGTTGTTCTCGAGCCGGTGAGGACGGTAACCCGGCAAGGGATTTTCGTTGGTGGAGCGGTGTTCCGCAATAGAACCAGGTTTGGTTCCAATCCTTTGGATGGCTGTGGTGTTTGGCGTGAGGAAAGTCCGCTTCCTTCCTTTTCTCGGATTGAAACGCCGCCCTAGTTACGTGTTGGGACCATCGTAAAAACTCCGTCTGGCGGTTCAAGTGAAAGAAATCCCGGAATAGCTCCACAGAGGGCTCCTCCTGAAGATAGACTTCACAGAAGACTTGAAAGTTGCATATGTTTGACACGTAGTTCGGGCCGATATCCTGCGGATGGAGTTGCAAGCTTGCAAGGACGTCCCGAAAAATTTTGAACCGGGCGGGCGTAACCCCGGTCTAAATGCTGCATAAACACAATTACTTCTCCCTCTTGTGGCTCCGGAGGAAACTCGCCATCCGGAACACGCCATTGGAGGGCATTTTTTGGAGCCAAACCGCCAGTGCTGACATAGCCGTTGAGTTGCGTTTCAGTGATTTTTGACCGGACCCAATTGCAAGCTGAGAATTGAGGAGCCATTAGGAAGACTAAGCTATGGAGTAAAGGGAGAAACGGTTCACCATTAAACGGTTCAGGCATATTATGCATTGTTAAACCGGGCGATTCAACGGCGGCCTCCCATTCCGGTTTAATCGAGGGCTAATGGAGGACGGATTAGCTATCAAAAGTTAAACCGCCGAATAAGGCGTAATTGAAAAATCTGCTAAGTATGGATGTAAACAGTTTTCACATGCGAAGGGAAGTAATCAAGATCTACCGAAGTTCCAAGAAGAAAAACCTTCACGACCTATGCAAACCTCGGAAAGAACAGGAGGGTTCGGTATTCTAAACTCGAGGATCTACGGAAAAAAGCCGATGCGTGAAAGGTTAGATGGACGGCGGGGCGCCCCCCGCAGAATATACGATGCGATCGGATCGCATGGCCATGGCGGAGCAGGTGTGAAGAAACCGAGATGAAGCTAGCGGGATGAACAGGGTCTATAGATGCGATCTAGGGGTTGAAAAGGACCTTACCGATGAGCGGCCGAGGAGGAGCGCCGAAGCCTCTCGACACGGTCGAGTTGATGCGGCGTCTTGCCGTTGACGCTGCTGCTCGAAGGTCGGAGGCGACGGCGGAGCTTCAAGACTGGAGCGGCGCGAGGAAGGAGAAGAAGAAGAGACAGGAGGCGGCCGGTCTATTTATAAGGAATCGGAGCAATCAACGGGCGCGAGATTCGAGGAGTCAAAAGCGGCGGACGGTGCGGCCGCCTCGATTTCCGGGATGGCATTAAATGCAGGGAATCTTACTTGTTTGGATTTCTTTATTAAAATGACGTCAAGACACCCCGACACGCCGGATCGGAAGATGACATCACGGGCGTTCAAGCGGTGGCGGTTTACAAAATGTGAAAAGAGATCAAGAGTTTCTGAAGGTGTTGAAGATTAACATGAACCGGTTCAAGTCAACTGGGGCCTAATGTTGGGGATACAACTCTGGCGTGAACCGCCTCAAGGGGCCGGTTTACGCCATCCATGATTCAGGCCCACGGAGGAGGCCCGGAGCCCAGAGGCTAATTAAGGTCCATTTATGTAAACCGCCTTTAGTATTGTAACTTGTGTTGTAAGTTAAGAAAGAAGAGACCGAGCCGGACGCTTCTATGAGCCGGATCGGGACTTCAGAGACCGGCCAAGGCCAACCCGTGTATATAAGGGGACGACCCGGCGAGTTGGGGGAGAGGATTCGAGGCTAAGGCAAAGCTATTGCTCCTAGTCGCCAAATCATATCAATCACATCACAACCGGACGTAGGCTTTTACCTTCATCGAAGGGGCCGAACCAGTATAATTCCCGTGTCTTGTGTCCGCTTTAACCCCTCTAGGTTAACCCGTACGATGGCCCTACGACTAAGTCCTTTCACGAGGACATCTGCCGTGACAATTCCACGACACTTTGTGTGCTATCAAACTTCACAACGTAATTGGGTGATTATAAAGGTGCTCTACAGGTGTCTCCGAAGGTACTTGTTGGGTTGGCGTATTTCGAGATTAGGATTTGTCACTCCGATTGTCGGAGAGGTATCTTTGTGCCCACTCGGTAATGCACATCACTATAAGCCTTGCAAGCATTGTAACTAATGAGTTAGTTGCGGGATGATGTATTACGGAACGAGTAAAGAGACTTGCCGGTAACGAGATTGAACTATGTATTGAGATATCGATGATCAAATCTCGGGCAAGTAACATACCGATGACAAAGGGAACAACTTATGTTGTTATGCGGTTTGACCGATAAAGATCTTCGTAGAATATGTAGGAGCCAATATGAGCATCCAGGTTCCACTATTGGTTATTGGCCGGAGACGTGTCTCGGTCATGTCTATATAGTTCTCGAACCCGTAGGATCCGCATGCTTAAAGTTTCGGTGACGATTGTATTATGAGTTTTTGTGTTTTGATGTATCGAAGGTAGTTCGGAGTCCCGGATGTGATCATGGACATGACGAGGAGTCTCAAAATGTTCGAGACGTAAAGGTTGATATATTGGATGACTATGTTCGGACACCGGAATGGTTTCGGGGAGTTTCGGACATATACCGGAGTACCGGGGGTTACCGGAACCCCCGGGGAGTTTAATGGGCCAAGATGGGCCTTAGTGGAGAAGAGGAGGGGCGGCTAGGGCTGGTCGCGCCCCCTCCCCCTCTAGTCCGAATTGGACAAGGGGGGCGCCCCCTTTCCTCCCCCCCCCCTCTCCTTCCCTTCCTTTCCTCCTCCTACTCCAACTAGGAAAAGAGGGAGTCCTACTCCCGGTGGGAGTAGGACTCCTCCCTGGCGTGCCCTCCTCCTGGCCGCCGGCCTCCTCCCCCTGATCCTTTATATACGGGGGCAGGGGCACCTCTAGACACAACAATTGATCTCTTGATCTCTTAGCCGTGTGCGATGCCCCCCTCCACCATATTCCACCTCGGTCATATCGTAGCGGTGCTTAGGCAAAGCCCTGCGTCGATAGCAACATCATCACCGTCACCATGACGTCGTGTTGACGGAACTCTCCCTTGAAGCTCTGCTGGATCGGAGTTCGCGGGATGTCATCGAGCTGAACATGTGCTGAACTCGGAGGTGCCGTACGTTCGGTACTTTGATCGGTCGGACCGTGAAGACGTACGACTACATCAACCGTGTTGTGCTAATGCTTCCGCTTTCGGTCTACGAGGGTACGTGGACAACACTCTCCCCTCTCGTTGCTATGCATCACCATGATCCTGCAGCGAGGGATTTTTTGAAATTACTACGTTCCTCAGCGGGCATCCGAGCTCGGGTTTATGTGTAGATGTTATATGCATGAGTAGAACACAAGTGAGTTGTGGGCGATACAAGTCATACTGCTTACCAAAGATGTCATACTTTGGTTCGGCGGTATTGTTGGATGAAGTGGCCGGACCGACATTACGCCAGACGCTTTACGCGAGACCGGTTCTACCGACGTTCTTTGCACACAGGTGGCTGGCGGGTGTCAGTTTCTCCAACTTTAGTTGAACCGAGTGTGACTACGCCCGGTCCTTGAGAAGGTTAAAACAACACTAACTTGACGAAATATCGTTGTGGTTTTGATGCGTAGGTAAGATCGGTTCTTGCTCAGCCGTAGCAGCCACGTAAAACTTGCAACAACAAAGTAGAGGATGTCTAACTTGTTTTTGCAGGGCATGTTGTGATGTGATATGGTCAAGACGTGATGAGATATAAGTTGTTGTATGAGATGATCATGTTTCGCTCAAGTTATCACCAACTGGCAGAAGCCTTATGGTTGTCTCTTTATTGCATAAGATGCAAGCGCCAAATAATTGCTTTACTTTATCGCTATGCGATAGCAATAGTTGCAAGAGCAATAGTTGGCGAGACGACCATGTGATTACACATTGATATAGATCAAGAAGATGGAGATCATGGTGTCATGCCGGTGACGATGGAGATCATGACGATTCTTTGGAGATGGAGATCAAAGGCACAAGATGATGATGACCATATCATGTCACATATTTTGATTGCATGTGATGTTTATCCTTTATGCATCTTATTTTGCTTTGATTGATGGTAGCATTATAAGATGATCTGTCACTAAATTTCAAGATAAAAGTGTTCTCCCTGAGTATGCACAATTGCCAAAGTTCGTCGTGACGAGACACCACGTGATGATCGGGTGTGATAAGCTCTACGTTCATCTACAACGGGTGCAAGCCAGTTTTGCACACGCAGAATACTCGGGTTAAACTTGACGAGGCTAGCATATGCAGATATGGCCTTGGAACACTGGAGGCCGAAAGGTCGAGCGTGAATCATATAGAAGATATGATCAACATAGTGATGTTCACCATTGAAAACTACTCCATCTCATGTGATGATCGGGCATGGTTTAGTTGATTTGGATCACGTGATCACTTAGATGATTAGAGCGATGTCTATCTAAGTGGGAGTTCTTAAGTAATATGATTAATTGAACTTTAATTTATCATGAACTTAGTCTTGATAGTATTTGCATATCTATGTTGTAGATCAATAGCTCGCGTTTAGCTCCCCTGTTTTATTTTTGATATGTTCCTAGAGAAAACTAAGTTGAAAGATGTTAGTAGCAATGATGCGGATTGGATCCGTGATCTGAGGATTATCCTCATTGCTGCACAGAAGAATTATGTCCTTGATGCACCACTAGGTGACATACCTATTGCAGGAGCAGATGCAGACATTATGAACCGTTTTGACAAAAGCTCGGTATGATGACTACTTGATAGTTTAGTGCACCATGATTTACGGCTTAAAACCGGGACTTCAAAAAAGTTTTGAACGCCAGGGAGCATATAAGATGTTACAAGAGTTGAAATTGGTATTTCATACTCATGCCCGTGTCGAGAGGTATGAGACCTCTGACAATACTTTTCCTACAAGATGGAGGAGAATTGCTCATCTAGTGAGCATGTGCTCAGAATGTCTAAGTACTACAACCACTTGAATCAAGTGGGAGTTAATCTTCCAAATAAGATAGTGATTGGCAGAGTTCTCTAGTCACTATCACCAAGTTACTTGAACTTCGTGATGAACTATAATATGCAAGGGATAACGGAAACGATTCCCAAGCTCTTCGTGATGCTAAAATCGATGAAGGTAGAAATCAAGAAAAACATCAAGTGTTGATGGTTGACAAGACCACTAGTTTCAAAAAAAGGGCAAAGGGAAGAAGGGGAACTTCAAGAAGAACGGCAAGCAAGTTGCTGCTCAAGTGAAGAAGCCCAAGTCTGGACCTAAGCCTGAGACTAAAGTACTTCTACTGCAAAGGGACTGGTCACTGGAAGTGGAATTGTCCCTAGATACTTGGCGAATAAGAAGGATGGCAAAGTGAACAAAGGTATATTGGATATACATGTTATTGATGTGTACTTTACTAGTGTTTATAGCAACCCCTCGGCATTTGATACTGGTTCAGTTGCTAAGAGTAGTAACTTGAAACGGGAGTTGCGTAATGAATGTAAAACTAGTTAAGGGCGGGGTGACGATGTGTGTTGGAAATAGTTCCAAGATTGATATGATCATCATCGCACACTCCCTATACTTTCGGGATTAGTGTTGAACCTAAATAAGTGTTATTTGGTGTTTGTGTTGAGCATGAATATGATTCGATCATGTTTATTGCAATACGTTATTCATTTAAAGTCAGAGAATAATTGTTGTTCTGTTTACATGAATAAAACCTTCGATGGTCATACACCCAATGAAAATAGTTTGTTGGATCTCAATCTTAGTGATACACATATTCATAATATTGATGCCAAAAGATGCAAAGTTGATAATGATAGTGCAACTTATTTGTGGCAATCGCTGCTTGGGTCATATCGGTGTAAAGCGCATGAAGAAACTCCATAAAGATGGACTTTTGGAATCACTTGGTTATGAATCATTTGATGCTTGCGAACCGTGCCTTTTGGGCAAGATGACTAAAACTCCGTTCTTCGAAACAATGGAACGAAGCTCTTGACTTGTTGGAAATAATACATACCGATGTATGCGGTCCAATAAGTGTTGATGCTCGTGGACGGGTATCGTTATTTTCTCGACCTTCACAGATGATTTGAGCAGATATGAGTATATCTACTTAATGAAGCACAAGTCTGAAACATTTGAAAAGTTCAAAGAATTTCAGAGTGAAGTGGAGAATCGTCGTAACAAGAAAATAAAGTTTCTACAATCTGATCGCAGAGACGAATATTTGAGTTATGAGTTTGGTCTTCAATTAAAATAATGTGAAATAGTTTCACAAACTCATGCCACCTGGAACACCACAGCATAATGGTGTGTCCGAACGTCATAACCATACTTTATTAGATATGGTGCAATCTATGATGTCTCTTACCGATTTACCACTATTGTTTTGGGGTTATGCATTAAAGACAGCTGCATTCACGTTAAATAGGGCACCATCTAAATCCGTTGAGACGACACCATATGAACTGTGGTTTGGCAAGAAACCAAAGTTGTCGTTTCTTAAAGTTTGGGGCTGCGATGCTTATGTAAAAAGCTTCAACCTGATAAGCTCGAACCCAAATCGGAGAAATGTGTCTTCATAGGATACCCAAAGGAAACTGTTGGGTACACCTTCTATCACATATCCGAAGGCAAAACATTCGTTGCCAAGAATGGATCCTTTCTAGAGAAGGAGTTTCTCTCGAAAGAAGTGAGTGGGAGGAAAGTAAAACTTGATAAGGTAATTGTACCTGCTCCCTTATTGGAAAGTAGTTCATCACAGAAATCTGTTCATGTGACTCCTACACCAATTAGTGAGGAAGCTAATGATGATGATCATGTAACTTTAGATCAAGTTACTACCGAACCTCGTAGGTCAACCAGAGTAAGATCGGCAACAGAGTGGTACGGTAATCCTGTTCTGGAGGTCAAGTTACTTGACCATGACGAACCTACGAACTATGAGGAAGCAATGATGAGCCCAGATTCCGCAAAATGGCTTGAGGCCATGAAATCTGAGATGGGATCCATCTATGAGAACAAAGTATGGACTTTGATTGACTTGGCCGATGATTGGTGAGCCGTTGAGATTAAATATATCTTCAAGAGGAAGACGGACGCTGATAGTAGTGTTACTATCTACAAAGCTAGAATTGTTGCAAAAAGGTTTTCGACAAGTTCAAGGTGTTGACTACGATGAGAGTTTCTCACTTGTATCTATGCTTAAGTCTGTCCGAATCATGTTAGCAATTGCCGCATTTTATGAAATCTGGCAAATGGATAAACAAAACTGCATTCCTTAATGGATTTATTAAAGAAGAGTTGTATGTGATGCAACAAGAAGGTTTTGTCAATCCTAAAGGTGCTAACAAAATATGCAAGCTCCAGCGATCCATCTATGGACTGGTGCAAGTATCTCGGAGTTGTAATATACGCTTTGATAAATTGATCAAAGCATATAGTTTTATACAGACTTGCGATGAAGCCTGTATTTACAAGAAAGTGAGTGGGAGCACTACAACATTTCTGATAAATATATGTGAATGACATATTGTTGATCAGAAATAATGTAGAATTTTCTGGAAAGCATAAAGGAGTATTTTAAAGGAGTTTTTCAAAGAAAGACCTTGGTGAAGCTGCTTATATATTGGGCATCAAGATCTATAGAGATAGATCAAGACGCTTGATTGGAGTTTCACAAAGCACATACCTTGATAAAGTTTTGAAAAAGTTCAAAATGGATCAAGCAAAGAAAGGGTTCTTGCCTGTGTTACAAGGTGTGAAGTTGAGTCAGACTCAAAACCCGACCACGGCAGAAAATAGAAAGAGAATGAAAAGTCATTCCCTATGCCTCAGTCATAGGTTCTATAAAGTATGCTATGCTGTGTACCAGACCTATTGTGTACCTCACCAAGAGTTTAGCAAGAGGGTACAATAGTGATCTAGGAGTAGATCAATGGACAGCGGTCAAAATTATCCTTAGTGGAATAAGGAAATATTTCTCGATTATGGAGGTGATAAAGAGCTCGTCGTAAAGAGTTACGTCGATACAAGCTTTAACACCGATCTGGATGACTCTAAGTCTCGATCTAGATACATATTGAAAGTGGGAGCTATTAGCTAGACTAGCTCCATGCAGAGCATTGTAGACATAGAAATTTGCAAAATACTTACGGATCTGAATGTGATGCACCTGCTGACTAAACTTCTCTCACAAGCAAAACATGATCACACCTTAGTACTCTTTGGGTGTTAATCACATAGCGATGTGAACTAGATTATTGACTCTAGTAAACCCTTTGGGTGTTGGTCACATGACGATGTGAACTATGGGTGTTAATCACATGGTGATGTGAACTATTGATGTTAAATCACATGGCGATGTGCTCTAGATTATTGACTCTAGTGCAAGTGGGATACTGAAGGAAATATGCCCTAGAGGCAATAAAAAAGTTATTATTTATTTCCTCATATCATGATAAATGTTTATTATTCATGCTAGAATTGTATTAATCGGAAACATAATGCATGTGTGAATATATAGACAAACATAGTGTCACTAGTATGCCTCTACTTGACTAGCTCGTTGATCAAAGATGGCTATGTTTCCTAGCCATAGACATGAGTTGTCATTTGATTAACAGGATCACATCATTAGGAGAATGATGTGATTGACTTGACCCATTCCATTAGCTTAGCACTTGATCGTTCAGTATGTTGCTATTGCTTTCTTCATGACTTATACATGTTCCTATGACTATGAGATTATGCAACT
Organism: Aegilops bicornis; assembly: GCA_021605145.1. Taxonomy (NCBI): domain Eukaryota; kingdom Viridiplantae; phylum Streptophyta; class Magnoliopsida; order Poales; family Poaceae; genus Aegilops; species Aegilops bicornis. The sequence goes on from CM038672.1 coordinate 575,787,993, forward strand.
CCTGCTTACGGAGGAACACTTTGTGTGCTACCAAACGTCACAACGAATCGGGTGATTATAAAGGTGCTCTACAGGTGTTTCCGAAGGTACTTGTTGGGTTGGCGATTTCGAGATTAGGATTTGTCACTCGATTGTCGGAGAGGTATCTCCGGGCCCACTCGGTAATGCACATCACTATAAGCCTTGCAAGCATTGTAACTAATGAGTTAGTTGCGGATGATGTATTAAGGAATGAGTAAAGAGACTTGCAATCTAGATTGAACTAGGTATTAAGATACCGATGATCAAATCTCGGGCAAGTAACATACCGATGACAAAGGGAACAACATATGTTGTTATGCGGTTTGACCGATAAAGATCTTCGTAGAATATGTAGGAGCCAATATGAGCATCCAGGTTCCGCTATTGGTTATTGGCCGGAGACGTGTCTCGGTCATGTCTACATAGTTCTCGAAGCCGTAGGGTCCGCACGCTTAAAGTTTCAGTGACGATTGTATTATGAGTTTTTGTGTTTTGATGTACCGAAGGTAGTTCGGAGTCCCAGATGTGATCACGGACATGACGAGGAGTCTCGAAATGTCGAGACGTAAAGATTGATATATTGGATGACTATGTTCGGACACCGGAATGGTTTCGGGGAGTTTCGGACATATACCGGAGTACCGGGGGGTTACCGGAACCACCCGGGGAGTTTAATGGGCCAAGATGGGCCTTAGTGGAGAAGAGGACGGGCGGCTAGGGCTGGCCGCGCGACCCCTCCCCCTCTTGTCGAATTGGACAAGGCGGGGGGGGGGGGGGCGCCCCCTGTCCTTCCCCCTCTCTCCTTTCCTTCCTGTCCCCTCCTACTCCAACTAGGAAAAGAGGGAGTCCTACTGCCGGTGGGTGTAGGACTCCTCCCTGGCGCGTCCTCCTCCTGGCCGCCGGCCTCCTCCCCTGATCCTTTATATATGGGGGCAGGGGAGCACCTCTAGACACAACAATTGATCTCTTGATCTCTTAGCCGTGTGCGGTGCCCCTCTCCACCATATTCCACCTCGGTCATATCGTAGCGGTGCTTAGGCGAAGCCCTGCGTCGGTAGCAACATCATCATCATTACCACGCCATGGCCATGCTGACGGAACTCTCCCATGAAGCTCTGCTGGATCGGAGTTCGCGGGACGTCATCGAGTTGAACGTGTGCTGAACTCGGAGGTGCCGTACATTCGGTACTTGGATTGGTCGGATCATGAAGACGTACGACTACACCAATCGCTAAGCAGTTAACGCTCGCTTTCGGTCTCACGAGGGTACATGGACAACACTCTCCCCTCTCGTTGCTATGCATCACCATGATCCTATGTGTGCGTAGGATTTTTTTTTTGAAATTACTACGTTCCCCAACAACAACATTATCAAAGGAAGGCTGTATATGTGGACTGGGCTGCAGAAATGCCAGAATAGAGGGGAGACCTAGTCCTATCGAAGACTAGCATCTTCAACATCTTCCGCGGTCTTGCAGCATTAGAAGAGTGCAGACTAGCATAAAGTAAAGTTGTAGTAGTAGTAGTGTCATCAACCTCGCCCATAGATCCTTCCTCGACTCCCTGCGAGAAAGCAATCCCAGAGCCATACTATCCAGTTATCACCTCAAGTATCAAGTTCTAGGTGTATCGATCGGGATACAACTCCAAGTGTCCGTTACCGTAGGACAGGCTATCGATAGATGTTTTCACCGCAGGGTGCATCAACTTACCCACCACGCCGCTTAACTCTGGCCGAACACACTTTATCGGGTCATGCCCGCCTCGCCAAACAATACGCCGCAACCTAACCTAGGCTTAATAGAGAGGTCAGCACGCCGGACTAAACCTATGCCCCCAGGGGTCATGGGCCATCGCCCCGGGAACTCCTACACGTTGCGTGGGCGGCCGGTGAGCAGACCTAGCTACCTCCTTAAAAAAGGCAGGTGCTTACGTAGTCCAACCCGGCGCTGCCGCCACCATCGACGCCTATTAAGCTTCTACCGATGCATACGACGCAGAACGCCCATACTATGCCCAAGTGATGGTTAGTGCTATCGTGCCGAGGACCCTCGGATCAAATATCCAAATCGTAGTGGATTAGGAACGCGGTAACAAGCGGTGACTCACGAAAGATGTGACCGTCGCCTGCCTCGAGGACTTGCGGCAAGGGCTAAGAGTGCCCGGCCACGCCTCGTAATTATCTCGTGGGCACCCTCCAGGTCAACCCGACTCCTCATCACTCGCAAATATGCTCGCGTGGGTACCCCTCAGGGCCAACCCGTCTTTAGTAACATGGTTCAGTGTAAAGTCATAGTAACCATAGTTACCGTGTGTCTAACACCAAGGGGAAAACCTGAGGAATCACCCTTGACGGATTCCACTCGATGTAATCATCTAGGTGGACGGAAGAGGATCCACCCTCGAGGTTCACACTTGAGGGGTTACACGACAGGGTCGTATCGGAAGTGATCAAGGCGGAATCACCCTCAATGACCACGACCGAATAACTACACTACAGGGTTAACATCAGAAGTGCTGATGAGGTCTCAGCCTCGGCACTCGATAGTAACCCAGTAGTGTCGAGTAACTAAGGGAAAAGTGATGTGCGGTGTTGGAGCCTGGTCTTTGATCCCGTTGATCGGGTCTTCGATGATGAAGCAGGGGCAACAAGGACAAGGTGGGGGTCACTGATGGATCACTAACCAACCTATACTAAGCAGTTTAGGATAAGAAAGTAAGGTAACAATAAGCAGGTTACAAAAGCAGGCTATGCATCAGAATAGGAGCAAACAATAACAATAGCAAAAATCTAATGCAAGCATGAGATAATGGAATGGGCGATATCGGGATGATCAAAGGGGGGGCTTGCCTGGAAGCTCCGCTGAAAGGGAAGAAGGGTCGTCACCGACGTAGTCGATCACAGGGGCATCAACAGCGGTCTCGGAGTCTACCGGAGATAAGAGGGGGAAGAAACAGTAAATACAAAGCACATAGATGCATGACAAGACCAAAAGCAGTGCTAGGGGTGTTCTAACGCAGGGCTACATGATACAGCCGAAGGGGGAGAACATCCAGGAATGTTTTCTCGGGGTTAGGCATTTTTGAACAGATGAAATGCAGGGGAAAGGTTGCATGTTCGCTATGCTAGGGACGTGTGGCGGACGAACGGAGAGCGTATTTGGATTCGTCTCGTTGTTCTAAGCAACTTTCATGTACAAAGTATTTTCATTCGAGTTACGGATTATTTTATATGATTTTTTAAAGTTTTATTGAATTCATGGAATTATTATTAAATCTAAAATGGGGTTATTGCATCAGCATGATGTCATCGGGGTCAACAGTCAACCTTGACTGGATTGACTGGTCAAAAGGAGCAGTGGGGCCCATCTGTCATAGTCACCTCAGCTAACCTAATAGATTAGTTAACTAAACGAGGTGATTAAGCTAATTAATTCTAATTAGACCTAATTAAACCAATTTAATTAAGTTAATTGTTTTTATTAAATTATTTTTCTTTCTTTTTTTATACAAAATAGGGGAGAGGGTTCTCACCGCCAAAGGGCACAAAAGCCACTGGAGCGGGCTTAACAGGCGCGGGCGAGGGGTGCCCGTCAGGCATCTTGGCCGACCACCGCTGTTTCTAGATAAGGGGCGCCCGGCGGTGCGGCGCTGGCAGCGCGGCGCGGCGCCGGCCGAGCAGCGCGACGGGGAGGAGGGACTAGGCGGCGCCAGCTGAAGGGTGGCTGGGCGTGTAGCGTGGGCGCGGGGAAAGCGTGGGGCGGCAGCGACAATGAGGCTGCCGGGCAGAGCAGCAGCATGGAGACGAGCGAGTGTGGGGCGGCGGACAGCGGGAGCAGGGTGCAGCCGCTAGCAGCGGCATGGGGCAGTAGGCTGGGCCAGCGGCACGCGGCGCAGGGGAGTGGGAGGTAGCGGCAAGGAGCGGCTGCGGGGCGGTTTCGGCGAGCAGGGGCCGGCGACTAGCCGTGGCCAGTGTGGTCAGCAGATGAGGCGCGGGACGGGGTTCAGGGGCGCATTCGCGCAAGGCAGAGGCAGGGGTTGCGGGCGGTGGGGCAGGCGACCAAGCCGCGGATGGCACACGTGCGGGCGGGCGCAGGACAAGCGGCTGCAGACAGCGGTGGAGGCAGAAGCAGCAGGAGCCGCAGGGCCTGGTAGCGGGCGGAAGCGCTGAGCACGACGGGGTGGTCGGCAATGAACTCCGCAAGTCGTGGCCACGACGGCGAGTACCACGGCGGCAACGAGCTCCGACACGACGAGGGGTAAGCTACGGGCGCGGGATTGAGCTAGCGAGCGAGAGGGGATAACCGCGGGCTCACCGTGGTCTTGCAGGTGTGCACGAGTGGGCTCGGGGAGGGATCGTGGTGGCCGGTGTTGGAGAAGGTCGATGGCGAGGTTCCGGTGGCCGCGACCGTTGACGAAGATGATGAGGTCGATGCGCTACTCCCCGAGACGAAGCAGAGCGCCAACTCGACGGAGGCAAGCAAGGCGAAGCTCGTGGACACGAGCCACGGGCGAGGAAACGCCGGTGGTCATGGATCTCGGACCGCACGCATTTACGACGATGTTGTTCTCGGGAGGAGAGAGCGCACGAGGGAGAGGGGAGCAAGCGACGGGGAAATATCTCGGGTGCTGACGAGGCCGAGAGGGGGCAAGTGGGCGAGTGGGTGGAGCAGGGAGGGAGGAGCCCGAGGGGGCGGGGGTCCTTATCCTCCCCCGTCGATGACGATTTAGGGGGTTCGGCGCACTGCTCCTCGGTCGGTCAGACAGGAGGCGAATGGGAGGGGAAAAGGTTTAATGCCAGGGGTTTAAGGCCCATAGGGAAACATGGGGGCTCTCTGCTCTTTTAGTATAGCCTTTTCCTTTTTTTTCAATTTAGTGCCTCTGTTTTCTTTTATTTTTGGGCACTAAGCCACTTTATAAAAAGTTGGTCCACCACCAAAATTAACATACGATTATTTGCAACAACTCGAACATTTTAGTTCTCATGTTTGGCAAAGTTGAATTTTGACTTTAAATTTTGAGTTTGAATAAGAACAGTGATTTGGATCAAGTGAGGATTAGCAACAGTAATGTGATGACGTGGCACCATTAGCAGGGGATTACTGTAGCATGACACTGGGGGTGTTACAAATCTCCTCCACTACAAGAAATCTCGTCTCGAGATTTAAGTGCGGAAGTAAAGAGTAACTTCGGGAGAACTGACCCTTATAGGGTTAATTATCTGGTGAACAATTCATGGAATGGGGCAGAAGTATCTCTCGAGTTGAAATTCAAGAAAGTCATCGAGAGCAAGGCTAGAAGGTGCAATAAGAAGCTTCAAGCGGATGGACAATCGTTCGATGTCTGAAACAGAGTGTGAAAGGGTACAGAGTGTGAAAGGGGTTCGAAGCATCGAGAATAAGTATTGCATCTGGTAGCAGAACAAATCACAAGAAGGTGGCTCATGAATTACATACGAAGCCAAGCGTGAGGAACAATTTGGAAGACAGGGATGTACAGGAGAGTTAGATTTCGATCCTGTGGAACTGTGGGTTATGGGCCCACCATGTGAGTTAAACGTAGAAAGGCACTAACATTGTGCACGGCCATGATGGCAGGGCAGGTCAGAGGATAGCCTGTCAATTAAGCTGGCAACAACGTTGGTACCAAGGGCGAGGGATGAAGAGAACCATTTTCCTGCTCGTTAAGATGAGGCGGACCAATAGGCAAAGTTCTCGTCCATCGGTGGCTACCTGAATGTCATCAACAATAGTAACAAGGTATTACTGACAGAGTTTGTACACTGAGGTGTTTACATAAGCAGGGAAGTATCACCGCTCAGGTATGTTAGTTTACAAGAAGGGTTAAGCAAAACAATGGAAAGGAAAGTGTGTTGAAACACAAGTATTAGGAATATATCCTTCACAAGAACAAGCAGAGCAGGATAATCATGACAGGACTGCAAGTAGATAACCACTTTGGTAAAAGAGGTGAGGAAATTCATGACGTTACCCATACAACAGGGTTTGGATAATCGATCAAGAAACATTTAGCATTGCGGTTCCAATGTTCTTGTTGACGATCGGAGTACCACAGACCTTCTTCGGGATAGCATTGACATGGTCATCAGGTAAATGTTAGACTTCTGGATTCACAATGGATCCCGCGGGAACTGTTAGAATAGTTCATACAATTTCATCATGGAAGGATGAGGATGTGTCCAATGGGTTCAGCAGCAATCCATCGACATGGCAAAAGGATGTAATGCCAAAATGATATGAACAAGTTTGTGTTGGGGGGAAGGCAAGAATGTTGTCGATGATAACCCAAATCATCCATGGGCAAGGATGGTATTTCTCATCATGAATTCGATTGATATCCTAGAAGAGCATCAGAATGTTGATGATGATGATGACACATTTGTCGAGAGATTTCATGAAGATGTAATCGATCGGTGATGACATCAAGTCAAAGGAATGATGATGCAAAATGTTATTGGAACCACGGGTACGACAGAAACTCGAAATCAAGCTTGTTGTTCGAGGCGAAATGATATGATGAGGAAGATCGACGTAAGCTTAGCTCATCGTCAAAAATTGTGCACCAGGAAGAAAGACCAGGCAGTATAGTTAAAATTTAGCACGATAATGATATAGTCGATCATGCTAGGAATGACTTGAAGGATTATTAAACTCGTAAGCAACGAAAATAGCTTAGAGTTATTGAATCGGAGTGCGGAATCGATTCACTTATCGGTGTTCTCAAGTGAATAACAACTCAAAACCCGGGGGAAATCTGAAATCGGTGAGAAGCAATACTAGAAGAAGACTCATAGAAAGAAACATAGTTCTTTGGTATTCTCGAGATACTGGAGGGTAATACTCGAAGGTAGATCAAAAACAGAGGTTGCGGAGATGCATTTATCTGCAGAAGACAAGTGCTTTAACTTGTCCGAGAAATGGAATCAATGGGGAACAATCATGGTCAGAACCACGGTTGCAAAGGACCAAACATAGTTACCAGATGAACTTATAACAAGGGGATTATTATTTTCACAAGAGGCTTCCATGATAAGTTCCACATCGGGTCCATGGGCATGAACACAAAGTTCAAGGTCGACTCCAACTTCTTCAATGCATAACCTTCCATTCACTTCTTGTTTTTGATGATGTCGTAGTGTTGAAATTATATCTGGCAAAACGCTAGAAGAGTATGACTCGTGAAAATTCTCGGGTTCACACAGATTGGGGATGTCATAGGTTCAACCCATAGGGGCATCTTAGGAACATATACCACAAACTCCAAGAGTAAATAACTCAAGCTCGGAAGCAGAGCATGGTTAACAAAAACAAAGGATGCAACTTACTAAAAACATGTGCTTCCGGCCGGGCCGGGCTGGGCTTGGGCTTGGGATTTTTTCATCGGGCTTTGCCAAGCCCGGCCCGAACCCAACCCGGCCTGGGGAATGATCAGGTTTACATCAAAGTAGGCAAATGTTTTCTCCCTCTACTTCGCCTCCATAGACGCCTCGATGATAGCCCCGCCTTGCTATGAATGTGAATCCCAGGGCTAGTATTTATAGTTTACCTTGGTGCAATTAGGCTTAGGAAGTTTTTAGTAGGGACTATGAAATGTTTTTTTGTTTGCAAAAATATAACCAGAATGTTTTGGTATTGTTGTGTGAATTTATGAATCGTAATTGAGGAAATTTGTTATGCATATCTTTCCTTTTTGTCTAAAAGAACCTCAGCTATTACTTTACTATAGTTAGATATCCGTCAAGAATCGGGGTATTTAAAGAGAAAAGTATACTTTTGGTCCCTCAAATATACCAAAAGTATACAGCTGGTCTCTCAAGATTTCTTGGGCGACATTTGATGCCTCAAGTCTCAAAATTGGGTAAGTTTCGCCTAAAAATTGGTCATGTGGCAGCGGTTTTCTCGCCCTCGTGATATATGTCTCACCCAAGCAAAGAATGGATCCAGTCATACGCCACCAACCCACCGCCACAACCGTCCCCTCCCTCACCTTCTCGACAAGTTATAGTTGTCACTGAGACATCGACCCGCTGCCCAGTCGTCCTCGTCGATCTTTCCCATTGATCCCCTCCTCCGCAACTACAACGTGCCTCCCGTGTCGAGGAGAGGCCAAGCTGCGATGGGCTTAGCCATTTCCGCCTCCTCTGTCAGACGGGGTCTCACCTCCGCCCTATGGTTCTCGCCGGAGTCTGCCGGAGAGGAGATCCAGATCATGGTCATATCAACCGCACTCCAAGCCCAAATGTTCTTCGCATGTGTCGTGGCCTCCCCGGGTTGGAATGGTCGCATTGCCGACCAAGTTTGCCTCGTCGTTAATTGCTACCCTATTTCCTCGGCTAGCCCCCATCTTGATGAAGGCGGTGCCCACACCGGATGTGCCATGAGCAGCTACCTTCACGTCGTGCATGTGTCCCTCACAGCCCCATTAGGTCGCTGATTGCCTCTGTGCGCCGTAACGCTGGCGGTTGGCGATCTGCGCCGTGCCGCTTGAACCGAGCACTCCCGCCCGCCCCGTGTCACTACAATTGAGCTGAGGAGGGGGGGAGGGGTCACAGGGAAAGAAGATCGGTGGTCGGCGTCTCTATAGGTCGTCGCGACCATCGTTGCCATCACAAAAAGGTTGGGTTTTAGTTGGAGGGGATAAGGGCGCGCGCGAGAGGGGGGGGGGGAGAGGATGGCGATGTGGATGGGTGACGAGTTGGTCCAAACGGACTGTATGTCACGGCAAGTGAGGGAAGATAAACTCAATCACATATGTTTGTAAGCATCTACTGTGGTTGGACTATGAAAAAAAGTAAGATCGACAAAGATCAAACAATACCACACTCAGATTTTTTGAGATACACTCACTTTTGAGACTAGGGCAATTCTATAAGGGTCCCGATAACTGCCACACGTGTGGTGTATCAGATAGTTGTGCCACACGCCTCGTGTGGCATGGACAGTAACCAGCCCACACACCTACGTCTGGGCAAAACAATTAATGCCCACACACATCTTTTTTTCCCTCTCGAACCCTCTCACACGCGTGCGTGTGGGCATAGTTGATAGCGCCCACACGCCCGTATGTCAGGCCTCGTACCCTCCTGGTCTCAAGACGCGACGCTGCGGACGCCCACCGCTACCAAGTAGCTTGCTATGGTCTGTGCCCTCGCCCATGTTCGCTTAATCGCAGCTGCTATGTCGTCAATTACGGTTGCCATGTCGGGACAACCGTTGCCATGGTTGCTCAACCGCAGCTTGTCATGTATGGTCCGATCTAATGTAGTTGCCATGATTTCATAACTTTAGGAGTTGCCACATACTAACACTAGACAGCTTGAGAGAGTTGCCATGTGCTCACAAGCATGCTAGGGCGATTGCCATGTAAAAAGAAAGAGTTGCCATCCGCTTACGTGCACGTTAGGGCGATTGCCATGCACGTGCGTTGGGGCAGTTGTCATGTACCATGCAAAACACATGGCAGCTCGGTAAAGAGAGTTGTCATTCCTTACGTGCACACTAGGCAATTGCCGTGTACCGCAGAAAAAAACACATGGCAACTCGGGTAAAAAAAGAGTTGCCACCGCTTATAAAGCACACTAGGGCGATTGCCATATGCTACCGCAAAACACATGGCAACTAGCGCCTTGGGTGGGAGAGGAGACGGGCGTGTGGGCGAGATGGCAAATGCCCACACATTAGCCCTTGTGCGTGATCGAAATCGATGTGTGGGTGAGCGCAAACGCCCACACACCGGCCCCTCCATGAGGTAAAACGGATGTGTGGGCGAACTATGTCACACACCACACACACCTTGTCCTATGTGGCATAAAAAATCAGCCAGATTATGCCAAGATTCGTGCATATAATACTGGACGATGATGGATGCGTGTGGTCGAGATTTGATCAACGCCCACACGTGTGGGCGTTAACATTTCCGTTCTATAAATTAGACAGGTAAGCAGATATCGTCGCAACTCGCAAGAGAGCTTCCTGGTTCCAAATTCCGGGAGTGCCCCCTGAATCGAGACGGCAACAGACTTTTCCCCTCTCATCAAGCCTTCCCCAGTCCAACGCCGTTACCGAAGGCATCTCCTCCTCCCCCCCGATCCAGCCATGTCGTCCGCGCCGCCCGCCCACCAATCCAAACCCTCCTACCAGCGCCGCCCTCCCAACTCCAGGCCGAGACAGCAGCCGCCGCCGCAGCAGCACCAGCAGCAGCGCTACGTCCCCAAATCCGCCGCCCCTTCCGCTCCTAAACCCTCGCCCCCACCACCGCTCACCACCGCCCTCCGATCATCGGCCGCCCCGTCTGCATCTGGCGCCGGCAGCAGCAGCGGCGGCGGAGCGGCCGATGGGTTCGTGTTCTACCTGCCGCACGACGAGGCGGTTGCGGCTGGGCTCGGCGGCCTCGACGCCCAGGAGTCGCAGGCCGTCGTCGACCTTCTCAACGACGCGCTCGCGTCGCTCCTCCGTGCCAAGCCTCGCGAGTTCTGGCGCCAGGGTAACCATACAATACAACTCCTATGTGCATTGGATGCAAATCATAAACCTTAGTTTTTGGATTAGGAACCTGGGCCAGAAGCTTGGGAGCTTGTCCTTTTAACATTCGATTTGCTTGCCTGGTTTGGAACAGTTGCTCGAATGCAATTTAGTGCGAATTCTTATGCATACATTTTGTTGTCTGTATAATTTGCTAAGCCATGGATATAGCATGAAACTACAGCGAATATCAACTTATTCAGATGGTTACAATTCACTATAAATGGTGGAGCGCTTTGATAGTAGGGATTTGTAGTGGTTCTTATCACGAACTTTTGATCTAGTAGTTTAGTATACCGTCACTGACTTATGAATGTATAATACATATGGTGGCTTAAATTGAGGATTCAGTCCTGCTTGAACTCGTAAATATCTTATTGACAGCAGTGCTACACGCTTTGCTGAGTATAGCTTGATAGCTTGCTTAACAAATTGATTGGCATTTTTTAAATACCGCCTGCATTTTTATTAACTTATGATATATTGTATTTTCCTGCCTATTGTAAACATGCATATTAAACTGCTCAACGGGTTGTGATCTGGAGAAGTGTTGTGGTCAATTCAACTAACTGGTTCATGGCTTACACATATAGATATATTGAGTGGTTAGTTGGCATTTAGTTGTATTTCCGATTATGTCTGGAATCTAGTTAATATCCCAGCTAAGTTGTTGAAAATCTTATCTGTATTTGCTACTTGATTTGGAAGTTTATTTGCAATCAAAGTTCGAAAAAGCGCTAGGCGTTGATTATGCGTTTGGCCACCTACTTGCGCTTTTCTAGCTTAGGTGTGATTAGGCGCAATTAGGTGTTTGTGCTGTAGCATGAAGGAATGAGCTAGATGGGCTGGCCTAGCCCATTAAATCACAGGCCCATCTTCCTATTCTCCTACTAAAGCTTTAATATGGTGCACAGTCGACAGAAAATCTAGGTTTCCTCCTCACGCCGCCTCTCCCCCTCGTCCTCTCTCCCCGGCTGCATGATGCCGCCTCTCTCCCTCTTCATCTGTCCCTTGCTTACACCGATGGGAACCAGCGAGTGAAGCTCAATATCTTGCCGGAATCAGTCGATTTGTCATCGCAGCGGTTGAATCCTCGTCGGCGAGGATGAATCCTTGCAGGGGAGGTCAAATCCTCGACGGGGAGATTGATTTCTCGCCTGAGAAACATGATTCCTTGCCGGAAACGCTGATTTCTCGCCGGAGGACCTGGCCGGCCGCTTTTTTGAGCGCCTAGGGCCAATGCCCAGAGCTTAAGCGCGCCTAGGCGAGCGCCTAATAGTGCCTTTTTGAACTATGTTTGCAATCTTAAATGCTTGATTGATTTCTTCCATATATCAGCAAAACTGCTGTCTGTGGTGCATATATAACTTTACTTTGGCACTGATGAATTGCACTGGCTCAAGTAGTAAGTTCACTAGTCAGATGTTCAACAATTTCAAATTTTATTTTTCCCTATCGAACACTAGATAGCTATCAAGCTATGTGCATCTGGTTCCTTGCATCTTCTCTGAATGGTTATCTGCAGTAACAAAGTAAAGCTGATGAATACATGTATTGTATTGGTTATTGGTACCTAACCACCGCGCCAGGCTCTCTGTTGTGTTCTAGAATTGTTAACCGGAACTGGTCCCAGTAAACAATAGTTTAACGACTAGCTAGCTCAACAAGAGAAATTGCCAGATGATCATGTTTTTGTTTGTGATTTGTCTAATGTTTTCACTCCTAGAGTCAGAACTTATGAAGAGATCTCAGAGCTACAGTCTACAAGCAGCTGAACTTTGTTAGTGACATCTAATACTTATAGTTGTTTTTTCTGCAGTGGCACAGAATGCCTCTCTGCATGCATTCCTAGATAGTTACCTACAATTCAGACACCGGTGGTATGATTTGCCACACAGGGGCCCCAAAGGGACAGTTGCTGGTTTGGTTGTTGGGGAGCTTGAGCTTTGCCGCCGTGTCTTTATGGTCCTCTACCGCATGTGAGATTTCTATCATTTCGCAAGTTTCGATTTTATATCTGTAAAACCTTTTTCATTGATGGTGTATGGCATCAAGAGTTGCATATAATTGTTGTGGTGTGTCTCTTGTTTGTGTGTTAGATCATCAAACAAGGATCCTGGATCAGGCCCGGGTGAGTCCCTTAGTACGAAGGAGCATACAGGTGAGATAGGGACTACTTCTTTGATCATTGTGTGTTCATTGATTTTAGTGCAGAATTGAGTGGAATCATTTGTACCCCTGTAGCCCTTCTACAGGAGAAAAGACTGCTTGATCTACCAAAGTTGTTGGATATATGTGCTATATATGGGCATGACAATGGGGAGTTGACAAGTTCACTGGTTGGTTCCTGAGGCATTTCATTTGTTGTTGGTACTATTATTGTTTTCCATTTTTATGTTGTTCCTATATCCTCAAGCTATTTATTATTATTATTATTATGAGCTATGAATGCTTCAGTTAATAATGATTTTATATCTCCAGGTTACAAATGCAATCGCTAGCAGCCCAATTTACTCGATGGCATCAATGCCGCCCTTCCCCAATTCCTGGACATTTTCCACACAATGCAGGACAGATGCATGGACTCACTACAGGTTTTTTTCTTACTTGAATTTTGGTCACTTTTTAATGATGGATGCCATATATAGGCTTCTTTCTTCATTTATTGGGTAGCAACATCTAGACAATAGTTTGATGGGAGAAATTCTTTGTGCCTATGGTAGAACCACCAGCATTTCCTTTAGCTAGTGTTTTTGTTTCCGTTTTCAATCAAGTTTTTTGAGAAGTGCATTTGCGCTGTTAGTAAAAGGTTTTTCAGTTTGTTCATTCGCATAATGAGGAAAATCAGTTCTGAATTTCTGATCAATAATTTAGTATATAATTCACTGGTGCAATGGTTGCCTGGAGTGTCCTATTTTCTTTAGTTAAAAAAAAACACGACTGTGAAGCTGCATCGACTCCTTTAGTTGCAAAGTGTCATGTTTCCTGGGACTGTTCATTCTACCTATTGGTGCAACTTATAGTTATATTGGTCTTAGATCCCTTTGTTGTGCTAGTGCATATTTTGCAGCAAAATATGAGTTGCATATCCTTTTAGCATTACTGTTATGTCACTTGCGTTGTCTGAAATTAATCAAATTATGTTATTGACAATTTGCATTGTTCTTTAGCTGTTCTAAACGTGCATTAGGGCAGGGTTGAGGTTGATGACAATGAAATTTGATGGTCCTGTTTTCTGAGACGTGCATTTACGTTGTTTGTAAAAGGATTTCAGTTTGTTCATTCGCCTTGCGCGGAAAATTATTCCTGAATTTTATATAATTCACCAGTGCAGTGGTTGCCTGGAGCTGTCCTATTTTCTTAAGGAAAAAAACTGTGATCCATATGTTTGCAGCTAAATATGATGTATATATACTTTTAGCATTCCTGTTATGTCACTTGCTTTATCTGAAATTATGTCAATTGACAATTTGCATTGTTCTTTAGCTGTTCTGAACGTGCATTAGGTCAGGGTAGAGGTTGATTGACATTTGATGGTACATTTTCTTTTATTTCTTTAGGAAAAATATATTATATTCAGAGTGAGGATACATTTGCTTAAAATGGTTAAAATGTTAACAACACAATTGAATTAAAGAATAGATCATGCATTTACAGCGAAATGATGCCAATCTATGATAGAGCTTACAGAACTTGCATAAACACAACTTATCTGTAATTTGATTTGCAGGTGCTCAGTTCACCTGGACCAAATGTCAGTGGACATACCCAGCTTCAGAAAGATCTCTCGGAGGTCAGTTTTATCTACTAGATGATACACCGCGCGTTTCTGTGGTTATCTTGTTAAAAGAAATGCCTAATTAGGTGCTATAGAAACAACTAAAAGTAACGAAAACAAAATATAAGAGTGGTCTCGATTTACACTTTCAAAACAATAAAAATATGAAGCATATAACAAAATGATATATAAAAGAGAAAGAACCTTTAGATTGCAGTTAAAAGAGTGCCATTCCTGAAAAAAAATGTGAAGGATAAACTCCGTAGGTATGCTCCAAGCGCCCAACCCATATACCGTGTCCAAGCGAGCAAAATACCTATTAGAAAAATTAACTTGTGACTTACACACATGATGTGGTAGCGCTGCGTTGATATGCTAATGCAAATAATGTAACAACTTACATGCATGGCTTGCCGATATGGCATGGTTGCATGGCTTGGAAAAACAGTCCGTGGGTTGTAGCTAGTTAGGAATAGAGGATTCTAGATTTTTTCTGATATATTTGTTGTTCTTTTGCTTAACTTTGATGCTTAATTGCAAATTTAATTTCCCCAGGTGCTGGATTTTGTTAATGATGCAATTATTACTCTGGATGCCTTTGCTGAGGCTTACCAGCCTGCTGCATTATTATTATGTGCTTCTTTTGAAAGAGGGTAAGCTTCTATTCATTCATCCCAATGATTGGTGCATGTTTCTTAACTAGGCATTGATGGTTTTGTACTACTTGATTTGCAGGGATCGAGTTGAGGAATTGCTGAACACCCTTGCAAGTTTGTATGATTTGTTGTTACCATCTTTGCTTCAGGGGTTTCAAGTTATGTCCAGTTCCCAAAGCAATGGGGAGACTTCGTCTGAAAGTATACTTAATGACATAGTTCTTGGCATAAGAATGCTATCAAAGAGAGCTGTTGGATTTGGTTGGAGATTATTAGAGTTCTGCTATTTAAATGATCAACTTAAGGAGGAGGATGTCCAAGCATCTACTAAGATGTTTCCAGCTAAAGTCGAAGATCCTATGATCAGGGGAGAAATAATAGTTCAAATACTCAAGGATATCAATAGAGAAGCTACTTACTCTTCTAAAGGGAATCCTGGAAAGACGTTTCTGCAAGCTCTTCAAAAGGAATTTCAGTTGATGAGCCGGATTGGCGATATTCGGAACAAAGGTAATTGATCAAATTTCTCAATTAGATGCTTGCTTAGCGTCTTATGTTTGTAAAGTTCCGCACAACCTTTTAGCCCCCCTGTACTTATTGTGTCAAAATTTCAGTCAGAATTATCTCGACATCATTAGTTTTGTTTCTTTCAGAAATAGCATGAGATTTTGTAGATTTATTTGGAGAAGTAATATAAGGTTTCATTGCCCGATATACTGATCTCTTGCATATGTGTACTGAATTCGTTTATCTTGTTGGTTGCTGTCACAGTACTTATCGCATGTCTGTGTGTGAGTTAACACAGTTATAGGCTTATATTGTTTGGTGCTGTTCTAGTTTGAGATAGTAGAATGCTCTCAGTCAATCTCAGAATAGGAAGAATGAAATTCAGCGTCAAAAGGAAATGTTTTTCAAGCTTGCTGAAATAGCTTCATCCTGTAGGAGTTTGTCATACTTACCGGTTTTTGATGGCTTCCACTGTTTTTGCCCTAGTTAAGGCACCAACAGTGTTACCTACCTACTTTCTCCATCCAGATTTATTAGGCCCCCTCGTATTTTGGGTCAACTTTGACCATAAATTTAACTTATGAAATATGAACCATATGTCACAAAAATTATACCGTGGAAAACCTCTTTCAAGTACAAATCCAATAGTTTACCTTTTGCACTATATACCTCATTTTGTGGGTCATATAGACGGTCAAAGTTTGGCATGAAATAAGACTGGCCCAATAAACCTGGACGGAGGAAGTACTAATCAAGTGCAGCACTTCTATCTGTGTTCCTATCATTTGGTACTTTTGAGTTATTGAATTCATAAGAAAGCACTTGTTTTGGTTTCCTATAGATTTTGTCATGTGAAAGTGTTACAAGCCTGGCAGAATTGTTCGATTGATGTACATGCCACATTCAGATGATTCAAAGTTTTATTTATCATATTCCTTTTGATGCCAAACACTCTCTATTGATGCATTCCATGTGTTCCTGCTAAACCTTAACAGGATGGATATACATGGAGGATGAGCAGTTCCAGTTCATATCACGTCTGTGCGGATCCACTGTCACTTCTTGGAATAGTGTCCCTGATTTGCCAATATCTTCCCATGGTGGTGAACTTCAACAGAAGAATGAGGAAGCTGCTGTCATTGAGTCCAAGATTAGTCAGATAAGGGACCTTCTTCCTCATTATGGGAAAGGTTTCCTTGCCGCTTGCTTGAAGCCTACAACCAGAACCCTGAGGAAGTTATCCAAAGGATACTAGATGGAACACTTCATCAGGATCTTCTAGCTTTAGATACTTCGTTACAAGAGATGCCACAACAAAAATCTGCACCTAGTGTTGCGAAAGATAAAGGCAAAGGCGTACTAGTGGAAACTATTCCTAATATTGCAAATAAACCCCATAAAGTTGAAGCCCAACCTTCTTCAGTCTCATCAGCATCCAAGGCTCCTATCTCATACTTGTCTTCAGTTTCATCAGCATCCAAGGGTCCTGCCTCATCTGTATCATCAGTTCCACAAGGTAGATTTACAAGGAAGACCAATGATGATCTGCCCAACTTTGCAGTTCTAGACTCGCAAAAAGCCAAAGATGCTGTTAAGTCAGCTGTCCTTGATTCCCAGTATGAGTACGAGGATGAGTATGATGACTCGTTTGATGATCTTGGCTTCAGTGTGGCGGAGTCAAGTTACGAGGAAGCAGAGGGCGCCAATGATGCTGAGGGTTCCTCCAGTGGCCCACGTTGGGCTTCACAGAAGAAGCCACAGTTCTATGTCAAGGACGGGAAGAACTACAGCTACAAGGTTGCTGGTTCAGTTGCTGTATCAAATGCTCGAGAGGCGGCAGTCTTAAACAATACTCAGAAAGATACAATTCATGGTCTTGGTCGTGGTGGAAATTTACCTATTGGTGGAAATTTACCTATGGGAGTTCCCAACAGGCAACATAGAGTTGTGGAGGAAGAGGAGGGTGGTCATGCAAACAGCTTCAGCAGAGGAGGCTCGAATCCCCGTGGTCGGGGCAGGGGCAGAAGAGGTGGCTGGGATCAGGGTAACCCAGCGGAGGAGAACGAGAATTCTAGTGGCCCACAAAGTTTTGGCCGTGATGGAAGAAGAGGGGGCAGGAACCATGGCAACCTGCCAGAGGTAAACGATGGCCAGCAAGGTTTTGGCCGTGGTGCAAGAAGAGGGACCAGGGATGAGGACAACCGGCCAGAAATGAACAACCACTCTAATGTCCAGCAAGGTTTTGGTCGTGGCGCAAGAAGAGGGGCCAGGGAGGAGGACAACCGGCCAGAGGTAAACAACCATCCTAATCCCCAGCAAGGTTTTGGTCGTGCCGCAAGAAGAGGGGACAGGGACGAGGACAACAGGCCAGAAGGGAATAACCATGGCCAGCAAGGTTTTGGTCGTGGTGGAAGAAGAGGGGACAGGGACGAGGACAACAGGCCAGAAGTGAATAACCATGGCCAGCAAGGTTTTGGTCGTGGTGCAAGAAGATGGGACAGGAACCATGACGATCCAGTGGAGGACAATGAAGATCGTAATGCAGCACAAGGTTTTGCTCGAGGAGGGCCAGGCCCCCGTGGAGGCGGCGGAAGGAGAGGCGGCCGGAATCATAACCGGAGGGATCAGGCGCTGAGGAAGCATATGCAAGGAATGACAGGGCTTTAGCTCACCACCGTTTGAAGTTCAGCAGGAAGTGTAAATTTGTCCAAGTGGTTTTGAGGGACAGATGATATTCACAGAAGCCAGACATGTATTTTGGTTGTTCCAATTACATTGATACACAACATGCAGCTGCAGCCTCCATAGATACTTTTTTTTTTTTGCTTTGAGAAAGACTTTTATGAAATGTGAGAAGGTGAATTACCGTGAAGTAGCTTGGTCGCGCAAGGGACGTGCTGCATTTTTGGTACTTGAAAGGTTTATGTTGATCCAACAAATCCATGTGGCCTATTGATGTGCACCTTTGTACTCCCTCCGTCCGAAAATACTTGTCATCAAAATGGATAAAAAGAGATGTATCTAGAACTAAAATACGTCTAAATACATCCTCTTTTATCCATTTTGATGACAAGTATTTCTGGACGGAGGGAGTAGTAACATGTTTTGTTTTGTGTATTGAACAGTGTGTGAATGTGTGGTCGCAATGCCATGGCCATGGGCCGCAAGGGTTCCTAATAAAAAGGGGAAATGTTTTCTGCTAAATGTACACTGAAAATCGTTGTTGTTGGGAACCTCATCCCTTAGTTTTTTCTGTCCAAAATCCGGTATGCTTGAGAGTGGCCGAGGCCATGGCGTCGCCAGAGGAGAATTATGAAGGCAAGGGCAACAATCATGGCGTCACCAAGGAACCATCCATCCTTGATGATGCCACACCCTTTGCTTCGCTCTGTTTGTTTACCTTTCTCAGTTCTCACACACATGTACAGGCGAGGGCTCATTCACTTCCATCACGTCTCCATTCTACTCTACAGGAAGGAATGAAGGGAGGCTCGTGAAGCTTGGAATCATCATTCGCCTGTGAGAAAAAGGTTAGCGACATACTTTCGCCCTAGTTATGCTTTCTTTATCTCTACGCAAAGAGGGCATGCTCAAGTGATCTCTATCGATCGCCTCACCGGTACAGTACAGTACAGAGGAAAAAGCCTGCTGCCGGCAATGGAGGAGATGATGGTGGCGGTGGCGTCGCTGGCATGCCATGGCAGCCATGCTCTCATGCTTTACCTTGACCATGCTTTTTTACAGTTAAATCGTACTAACACATAGTGATGGTTGCCCTTTTCGCCTTTCTGTTACTTGCAGAGATATCTGGAAGGAAGGACGGCCTAGTAGAGTACTAGTGCTTTTCAAGTGATCTATAAAAGCATATCCATCCAAGGTATGGCTGATAGATTTGCTGTTCTTCCAAGCGCAGGAGAAATTTGTACAGTGGGTAAACGTAAAGTTGCTTACAGCTGTTCCGATAAAAAATAAGTTAATTTTGGGCTGGTTCCTGATTATTTGCGCAGACAGAAATTTGGTGGTCATCTGAAATTATTTCCAGGTTACACCACTAGTCCCCCTCTACATGAATCAACATAATTATAGTACTCCCTCCGTCCGAAAATACTTGTCATCAAAATGCATAAAAGGAGATGTTTCTAGACGTATTTTAGTTCTAGATACATTCTTTTTTATCCATTTTGATGACAAGTATATTTGGACGGAGGGAGTACATAAGAAAAGGTGTGACCATTTGTAACTGCGGCTAGATAACTAGTGAAGCAGCAGCCTATTACTAAGCCTCAGCATTGCAAACAACCCAACGAAAAGAGCAAGATCTTCTTGTCATTATTCTTCTTTTGTACAAAAAATTCCACATGTTCCAAACGTATACACCCCGATCTCTCCTAACCTTGGTCGTCCCAAGGTTAAATATGTGCTTACTTGTCACTATCATACATTTGCCGCTGCTGCTAAAGCTATCACAGTCCATATGTGCTATGTCCATTGCAAAATTCATTCTACTCCACCCTCACCCAACCCCCTCTCCTACGACGACATGCTATCATCATCGTCGTCGGAGTTGTTCTGCCGCCGTTGGCCATACAAGCTTAGGACCGGCAACGGGGCTGTCGTCGAAACACGGAACGACCTCGCCGACCCGACGACGGTTCTGTCCTGCTGCATCCGGCCAACCTCCCTGCACACGTGATCCAACATCGAGAGGAAGTCCCTCACCACCATGAATATCCTCAGAGGGTGCGCCTCCTCCTTCGCGGCGTCCCCGTGGAAGTAGTCGGTGATGTCTTTCACTCTCCCCAGAGCCCGCTTCTCCTCGCCTCTCACTATCTCGATCTCCTTGTCGGCTTCCTTCAGAAAGCCCTGCATCGCGGTGAAGAACCTCTGGCCCTGCGTGCATTGCCTCTCGAGCTGCAACACCGATTTGATCTTCTCGAGGCCTGTTTCGAGCTTGCTGACGTAGCCGTGCAGAACATCGAAGTCCATGGAAGCTGCCTTCTTGACGTTTCCGAGCTCGCTGCTCAGCCCGCACACAACCTTCAGGCCTTTATCTTTGGAGCTGGTGGCCGTGGTATTTTCCTTTTCAGATTTCGCGTCTTCTGATCGGATCATTTCTTGGACAACAAAGTGGAGCAGCGTGGTTTTGCCATCAGCTCCCTTGACGTCTGCGAGCTTGAGGAGGGTGTCAAGCTTAAAGGCTTTAGCCTCACCCCTGTTTGTGCCGACATTCATCCGATTCCCGGTTCTCAGCACTGCTTCAAGGAGTTTTAGGAACAACCTGCTACCCCTAAGATCTTCACAAGCTGCCTGAAAACAAGCGAAGAAATGTGAGCAAACCACATGTTCAATACTCCCTCTGTTCCATAATTCTTGTCGACAGGAATTATGGAACAGTGGGAGTAGCTGAATACATTGACATTTGATACTCAAGTCAAGGATGCGGGGTACCAAAAAGGACAATAGGATTTCAAAACTAGCACACCTCTAGCGTTTCAAAAGACTTCCTTAGGTAATTAATCTCAGTCTCGAAATTGGCTCGGTACAGCATAGCGTCGACTCTTTTGAAGGCGAAAGGTATATCCAGCAGAGTCTTGAGAAAGCGTTCTGCGGTACCCAGCTTCGATAAGTCACCGCTGTAATCTCGTAATTTGACCTCCTCTTCTTTAGTAGGTGCCATCTTGACTAATGTTTCCAAAAGCTCACTGCCTAAACATTCAGCATTGCCTGCTCAAATGTGGAGAACAAATAATGTAGTCAGTGGACACTGATGTACAGAAAAATGATGTAAACAGCACAACGCTCCATTGAGAAGTATGAAAAAGAATATGTATAGAAATCAGGGTGAGCGTTTGATTCAGAGAGCAAATTTTAGGTTTTGGACTCTGGAAGTCGAGTGAGACGACGCCATCGGTTATAATGGAAGAAAGGAAAAACAATCAGTTCATCAATTGCTGGATGTTCACAACCTTCCTACTAGAAAAGGATTGGTCGAGCCATTTTCTTCCCTTATTGATTCCAAGTCCTTGTAAATTCTGTTGAGGTCTTATTGTCAAGAACCGGAAGTTTATGTTAATTCTTAGTACCTATGACTATCGAAGTGCAAGCTCCAAATGTGAATCTCATTGAAAGCAAAACACGAATCATAAAATCAGATGAAAAGAGTGTCCTACCTACCACCCAAAGCATCCTTATGCTAGATACCTAATCACAATCAAACATAGCTCCACAATTTAAGGTTTGCAAACAATATAGTACTCATATTTTTTAGCTAACGAACAGTAGAAAGCTGGCTCAGTTTAGAATGCCAATCAGGTCAAAATGAGCTGAAAATTTCATCAAAATCACAAGTCGCACAAACACTCACCGTCCAAGAGCGCATCCGAGACCTCCTCGCGGGTGACATTCAAGGCGCGCAACAAGATGGCGATGTTCTGCGCTTTCTTGGGGTCGAGCACCCTCTCCTCCTGCCTGAACGGCGGCACGGCGGGCTTCCTCCCGGCGTCCCTCGGCGGCGCGGCGGGCATGGAGTTGTTCATGAATAGCGCCTCGATCATGTCTTCGTCCAACCTGAAAGAGACAGCTCGACATCACGCACAGTCCGGAGACCACCGGCGTATACGGATAGAGAGCGTTTAGTGTGAAAACAGGGTCTCAACTGGAATGAGCTTGACTTGAGCTGGTCCCAGACCATGGCGCGGTCGGAGGTCGCCCGCACCTTGTCCCAGTGCAGCGGCTTCAGCTTCGGCAGGCTGCCGGCCGCGTCGTCCTCTGCCCGCATCGACGTGCTCCCGTTGTTCTCCGCCGCTGCCGCCGCTGCCGCCGCCGTGATCGGCATCGGCATGGCAATGCGGGGCCCTTCCGGCGGCAGCGGCTTCAGCAACCGGCGCCTCGATGCCGGCTCCGCCGTCTTTGGGGGAAGGCTATTAGTTGACGCCGTCGGTGGCGGTGGTGGTGGAGGAGGGGGTCTTGGAGCTGTGTGGGACTTAGGCGGCGCTGTCGGTGGTGGTGGAGGAGGAGGAGGTGGTGGTGGTGGCCGTGGAGGTGGGTTGGAGGGTTGCACCGGCCGCGGCGATGGCGAGATTGCCTGCTTGACGTCGGGGGTAGAGCCAGTGGAGAAGCGCGTGCGCGGGGGCGTGCGCGTGCGGCGGGACCGTGGGGGCGGCGGGAGCGCGGCGATGGCGGCGACCGGGGGAAAGAAGTCGCTGGTCATGCTGGGGAGGCTGCGGCGGGAAGCCGTTGTGGTGGTGGGCGGGCTGGACGCGCTCGCCTCGCTCCACGTCTCGCCGTACACGCCGCTGCCGGCCCCGCCGCCGGCGCCCGAGCCGGAGCCCCCCGAGCGCTGCCGCGGCGTGTAGTACGCGTCCTCGTCGGAGGAGCCCATGGTGGTGGCGCGCCGCAGCGGCGGGAGCGGCCGGAGCTCCGGGCTCGGGTGGTCGGTGGCCTCGTCGCGGCACACCGCACGCCGCGCGCGCTCGTTCCGCAGCTTGCGGTACGGCGACCCGGCGAGATCGGCGGTGGTGGGCCCGCGCTGGTGCGCGGGCGTGGTGGGCTCCACCGTGCCGACGTAGAGGAAGTCGGTGGCGGAGGGGGCCGTGCGGCGGAGCGCCGGCCCGCCGTCGGGGCCGAGCAGCTTCTGCGAGTCGCAGCGGCGGCGGGCGCGGCCGGTGATGAGGAACGCGCAGGCGAAGCCGAGCAGCGCGACCCCGGCGGCGGCGGCCGCCCCGGCCGCCACTATGGTCGCCTTCTTGGGGCCGTGGCCGGCAGCAGTGGGAGAGGGCGGGGTGGAGACATCGGCGGTGACGGTGTTTGGGGGGGACGAAACCGTGCCGCTGCTGCCACCGCCACCGCCACCGCCATCACTGGACACCGGCGGTGCCGGAGGGAAGAAGTCGCCGGGAGGGGCGTCGGGCGTGGCCACCGGAGGGCTGGGGTCGGAGGTGAAGTCCGGCGCGGGTGGAGGCGGCGGCGAGGGGGGCGGAGTCCACTCAATGGGGAAGAGCGGCTGGTGCAGCACCCGCCTGGGGACGACGGCGTCGGCAGACACCGCCGGCGAGACGCAGCCGCACAGCACCAGCTGCGCGAGGAGCAGCGCGATGGCGGGAGGCATTTGGCGGGCGGTGCGAGCGGAGAGCACGCACGCACAAGAAGATAAAAGCCAAAGCCAGAGCGCAGCTTCGGCCCTGCTTTCTAGAGTGAGAGAAAGACAGACCGAGAGGGGAGAGAGTGTGAATTGAGCTGAGAGGAGAGAGAAGACGCCGCCATTTTCGGGCGGGCGGGCGGGCGGCTTCGGAGATGTACTACCATATGCGATCGCCACCATGGGCGGAGGAGATCAGCAACGGTCTGGTAATCTCCTCTCCATACGTACGTGGCGCCTCCGACGGCCCGAATCTGCTTTGCGTTGGCTTCTCTTTTGCTTCTTTTCCTCGCGGCTTTTGTTTTGTTTTCTTTTCTTCGGCGCTCCGCTTTGGCATCCCACTACGAATGAAAAACAAATGCGTGCTGTGGATCTAAACCTCTTTTTCCTGCCTGCCCAAAGCTTGGTGCGCAGGTTGCTAATGTACAAGAACTTTGATCGGAATGGGGATTTCGTGCTGCGTTTATGAGGTTTTGGTGGATTATAATACGTCTCCTGGTAGGTTGGTACGCCCGCCGAGCAAGGTAAAGGAAATATTCCACACATACACGATACTTTGCGTACCGACAAGCCAGCTCTCTATCAACAAATGGTAGTACTGGCAAAGCAGTAATAGTACTTCTAGTATCTTTGTACGTACCACGTGGGCCTTGCTGATTAAGAATGCGCACCGCATTTTAATTAGCTTCTTTTGACTGGCTTCATTACCTGATTAATCACCCGAATTGTTAATGGAGAGGCCTTTAGATCCCAGCAAATGCTGGATGCATTGCTGCTGCTGCTTTAGTAGTGAAGTTTCTTTTCCTCCTTACGAAGTTAGTAGGCTCCCGCTTTTCGCTTGTATGATCGGCCGTCTCCATCATTTCATCCCCTGGGCAGGGCAAGGGCTAGCTGGGAAGGGGACGGGGTGGGATCTTCAAATACTTTGCTTAAGTGCCTTGCTTTCCTTTCTTCTTCATCAGTGCAATTAGCTTTAGGCCAAAGCGGCTTACAGTGGGGATGCATGTCTCCTGCCGTGTGCGTGTCATGAATAAATGAATGATCACACGTAGTGTACTACTAGTAGAGTACTAGGGTAGTCTGGTGCAGGAGATTAGACTATGGAGGCTGGTTTTGTGATGGGCCCCACGTGCATGCATGGCCATGGCCGGGGCCTGCGTGCGGAATTGTATAATCGGCACGTCAAGCATCTGCTTTGGCGCGTCGCCTGTCACGTGGAAAGCGGACCCGATCCCGGAGCGCACAACACAACAGTGTGCGTGTGTCTACCCTGCTTTGCAAAACCCTTTGCCGAAACAGTATATATACTCTATGTACAGAATCGCATACAGGACTGCGTAGTGTAGATCCGGCCGTGCATGCATGGAGAATGGAGAGGCGGCCGACCTGACAATGAAGAAGCTACAAGTCCCTCGAATTCGAAAAGATAAGGAAAACTACACGGCCTAGCCTGCCTTCAAGCTCGCTCCCTTATCCACGATGGGGAAGATTCTTTGCTTGGCGAAACAAGTTTTGTACTACTAGTAAAATGCCTGACCTGCCTCAGCAAGGCTTCGGTTATGTGCGTGCATGGTTATTTGACTGACTTAATTTATTCTTCTCTTGCTCCTCTTGTTTAACAATGCCTGCAATGTTGTTTGTGCTCTGGGTCTGGTTAAGCATTTCAATATGGACACCCTTCCGCATTCATGGAGGGGTGGAGAAGAACTGGCATATATTTATTCTTTGTTATACGGTGTTTTTATTACAGGCTAGTCCTAAGTGGCAAGGTCGTGCAGAAGGTTACGAATGGAGAGAGGCTTATGATCGTGGTCAGTAAAGTATGAGACGCTCCGGGCGCAGTCATTCGATCGCGCGTGCTATGAGACACGTAGGCCCCGTTATAATCAAAATTTTTACACTCCGGCGACTGGCCAGGCTAACTATGCTATGCTAATGATGTTCAACCGTCCAGGGACCACCAAGAATACTTTAAACGGGCGCTAGATCGTTGCAGTTTGGCACGACCGGAAGGACCCATCTTGTTTGGCCCTTCTGCATGCACAGAATCAGAACGAAAAAAAGAACAATATGTTCGGACAAATGAGTGGCGCGGGCGCATGCGGAGACGGATGGTTTATCGAGCATCGCTTGTTAAGATGGAACAAAACAGAGCGAGCTCCGTATCACTAAACCTGCATTGATTCTTGCTATACGGTGGTACTATGGCAGCTTGTGTCGGCAGTAGGCCGACGGAACACAGCACACACAAGTGTCGGTGGCCGATCAGGTGGGCTTTGGCTTGTACCGGGAGCCGGGAGGTGTCGCCTTCACTCTTCACCGGACAGCGGACACAGACGTGGCAACTAGGGATCTGCGAACTCGTGCGAGCGGCTGCATCGATCGGGCTAAAATAGGCACACCTGGCAGTGGCAGCTTCTGCTGTGCATGCGCGCGGCTGCATCGGTCGGGCTATGTACGCCGCTGGCTGTCGTGGAGTTCCACGCATTTTATATACGCGGATCCAGGGCAATTCTGCTAGCACGGTGGCACTAGTAGCGGTCGAAACCGGACATAAAGCAGACAAAAGTTTGTTTGCGTCCGCGCGCTGGACCGTCTTGTTTGTTTTTTTATCCCAAACGGACAAGGACGGATAAAATAGGGTCACGCGGTGAAGTTGGACTCAGGGAACCGGAGTTGGATGCCAAGTCGCTGTCTGCTGGTCCGGGCTTGATACTCTTTGAGTTCGGCTCCCGTTCTCTGGATATATACACGTACTCCACGTCTCAAGGCCCCGGGCTTTGTTTTTTTTTTTTTAGATTTTCATTCATATCACGAATCAGTACAAAGTTGGCTCCGGGCTGACTCAACAGTGTCGGGTTTTTTCTCATCACTTTCTTTTAAAGTATGTTTAAAACACATTTTAAAAACCACGAGTGTGCGCTTCCATATGCCAAAACGCCACTCTGGTTAAGTAAGACTATGTTAGTCCAGACGGGTGCATCTATATCTCACTTCACCCCAGACATAATGTAGCCTTGCCTCAAGCGACGTGCTAGTGAGCCGCCCCCCTAGCGTGATCCTTCGTTTCTTTGTTCCTTTGTTTCACTAGTCTTGTTCTGTTTGTTTTTTGTCCTTTTGTTTTCGATTTTATTTATTGTTTATATTTAAAAATATTCTAAATACTTACTTATTTTTTAAAAATCCTCGCACATTTAAAACATGTTCATGCAGTATAACAGAAATGTTTGTGCTGTTTTTGAAAAGAAAAAAGTTCATTTTACTCCTCTGAATAAAGTGGGTGGTTCACTTTATTCCCTGATCTTTATTTTTGTTCCCTTACCCCCCTCAACAAACCCAAACCGGACCAAAAACCCTCTAGGCTGGTTTCTCTCCACCAGTGCTGATGTGGCGCAGTCAACGACGGTATTGACCCTAGCGGCCCCCACTTGTCAGATACCCTCCTTCAAAAATAGTCCCTGTAATTTCACAAAGATACCCTCCTTCAAAAATGAAAAAAGCAATTAGCCCCTGTCCCGTCGGTTGCCTCCCCGCCTGTCCTCCATGGAGGTGGCGTGGCGCTGTCTCAGTCTGAGGCCACTCCTGAGTAGAAGGACTCACCAGGGGCGAGGGCAGCGAGCGGAGTCAAAGTCTTGGCAAGCGGGGAAGCGAGACGGCCAGACGGGTCGAAGTGCGCCGTGACACCGTTGACCAGTCATCACTGGACACGAACATGAAGCCCTCCATGCTTCTCCCACCCATGTGGCCGGTGCTTTCGCGCCGTCGGCCGAGCGCCTCCATTGCTGCGCCCGGCGTCATTGCTCCGCCTGTCGCGCCCGCCACCACCATTGCTCCGCCAACACGTGCGGCTCATGGCGGCTTCGGCCGGCCCCTCGATGTGACTCCTGCTCCGGCCTTGGCGCATGATGCTTCTCCGGTGGGGAAGCAGGGCCTCCGGTACCCATGGCACGTCCGGAGAGGAGAGATGAGGAGGGAAGGGCTTGATTGCTTTTTAGATTTTTGGAGAAGGGTGTCCTGATCTAACAAGTGGGACCCACTAGGGTCAATACCGCCGTTGACTGCGCCACATCAGCACTAGGGGAGAGAAACCAGCCTGGGGGTTGTTTGGTCCGGTTTGGGTTTGTTGAGGGGGGTAAGGGAACAGAAATAAAGATCAGGGGGTAAAGTGAACCACCCACTTTATTCAAGGGAGTAAAATGGACTTTTTTCTTTTGAAAAATGAACGTACCATTTAAAAAAATGTTCATTGCATTTTAAAAATGTCCACTTGCTTATATTTTGTTGCAGAAATTTAATAAAATGTTCATTATTAAAAAAGTATGAATATGGAACAATTTCATCAGAGAAAGTTAGTGAAATTTGAGAAAAAAAAACTCATGAATTTGAAAAAAGTTCATGAAAAGTGTGAAAACATTTCACTAGAATTTTCGCAGATTTGAAAAGAAATCATGCAATTTGAACTAAACTGGTTAAGTTATAAAAGTTCACAAATTTGATAAAGGATTCGTATTTCAAAAACTTCATGCTTTAAAAAAATCAGGAAAAAGGTAAAAAATCAAAAACAAAAAATCCGAATAGAAGAGAACAAACCTCAGCTCAGGAAAAACCATTAAAAAAATATTGTCTGAAAGTCTCCAGAAGCTTCCCTAAACCGGAGCTGAATTCACGTTATTGTGGCTCTTAAAAATGGGCCGGGTCATTTCCTGCGATGTGCACTGGGCGGGAGTGGGGCTACTTTCCCATTAAGGCTACAAGTAGGGCTTAAGGCACCAAATAGATAACGCCCACACATATGGCACGAAGCAACATGGCCCAAACGCTTTTTTTATCATTCATTTTGTCATGTCAAAACAGATGATATCAGCGGGAATTTTTTTGATTTTTTGCTTAAAAATATTTTATCTCTTAATTAAAAAATTCAATTAAAAATCCATTTTTATCATTAAATTCGTCTCGACGAGATCTTCAAAACTAGATCCTATGTTGATATGTTTCGATGAAATTTTTTTGATCAAAAGTTGCCATGATGTTTACACTGTAGTTGTCATAGTGTTTACACTAAATTTGCCATGTGGCAATTTTAGTTTATAGATCATGGCAATTTTAGTACTTTGACCATGACAATTCCAGTACTTTGACCATGAAAATTATTTTTTGTATGAACCATGGCAATTTTAAGTGGATGTATCATGGCAATTTTAGTTTATGGTTCATGGCAAGTCTAGTTTCTTAATTCCCGTTTTATAATATATCAAAATTTACTTTTAAAGGTAGAGAAAAAATAGCTGAAACATATCATGCCAACTTCATTGTAAACATGGCCATTCATGTGTAATAGACATGGCAACTTTTAACACCCAAAAAATATCGTCGAGACATATTAATATGAAATCTAGTTTCGAAGATCTCGTCGCGATGGATTTAATGATGAAGATGGATCTTCAATCAGATTTTTTATTTAAGAGATAAAATATTTAAAAAATTGGAAATCCAAAAGGATTCCCACATACATGTATGCGGTGACATGACGCAATCTGTATACTGTAGGGTGTGTGGATGGGTGTTGCTCCCACCATACATGTGGGCGTTATCACCGTCCAATAGGAATCGGGATGGGAGCGCCTAGATATCACCCGCAGCGAGTCCGATCTTGTTTTCGCATCAATAGGCATCCCGTCGATACTTATGGGGCTGACCCAGGTGGTTTCTTCTCCGCTTCTTCATTCGTTCGTTTCTTTTTGGCTCTCCATTTTATTTTATTTTATTTTTTTGAAAAAGCATACAAATATATAAAGTACTTCATTTATTTCAAAATTTTTTTAAAATGCTTACCATGAATTTACAAAATGTTGATATACTGTAATTGGTTTTGCTAGCGTAACTTTTAAGAATATTGATAGCTTTAAAAAAGTATGTTATATTTTATTTAAAATGTTCATGCATTTCACAGACATTTTCCAAAATGGTTATAGAATTAAAAAAACGTTTTCATGGTTGAAACAATGTTTTCGGACATTAAAAAATGTATGTGACATTTAGAAACATAATTTTTAAAGATGCTCATATATTGTAAAAATAACCCCGTTGTTCTAAATTTATTGATTATATTTAGAATAATTGACATTTATAATCATATTTGTGACATGTAGAGGATACCCCGTGTGTTGCTGCGAGAATCGGTTGACGAAGATTTGGGTTGATAACATGATAACCAAATTAAAAAAATATATGACTTGTTATATTTGATTATGTATAGTTGCAAAATATTTATTGAATATATTCAAAATAATTGAATGAAAGAAAAAACCCATGCATGGTTGA
Source organism: Aegilops bicornis (assembly GCA_021605145.1). Classification (NCBI taxonomy): domain Eukaryota; kingdom Viridiplantae; phylum Streptophyta; class Magnoliopsida; order Poales; family Poaceae; genus Aegilops; species Aegilops bicornis. Next base: position 575,817,954 of record CM038672.1, read on the forward strand.
ATGTTGTGGTGTGGTTTTTTCCATGCATAATTGCATGTTGACGCGGACCTTATCCCATTTATAAATTTATGATAAGGTGGCATGCTTGCATGTTGAGATAAATAAGTTAGTCTTAGGTATATAGGATGTGTCATGCCATTAAAAAATGCTCACATTTATTTATTTTAACATTTATTGAAAAAATGTTCGAAACATGTATTTGAAAAAAAATGTACTCCCTCTGATCCAATTTTAATTATCGCCGACTGAAAGTTAGTGTACATCATGTATTTGCAAAATGTTCAATGTGTATAAAAAAAGTTCCATAAGTATATAAAAAATGTACGGTGTGTGTTAAAAACAGTAGACGTGTGTAAAAAAAGAAAAAGATAAAGATAAAGAAAACCATAAAAGAATCGCAGAAACCGAAAACTGGTAAAACGCGGAAAAGGCAGCTGTTTTCCTTGTTCGCTTTTCTTTCCTTTTTTCTACCTTGTGTTTTTCTCCTAGGCTGGTCCGGATTTCCCGAGCGAGGCTGGGCTCCCTCTGGAAAACCGCAACTGGAGGGATAAAATGGTTGGCCAGCCCACCCATTACCCATCAACCAAAAACCAGATGAAACGAACTGAGCTGATGCGGACTCGACGAATTCCCGCAGTACCGGCCATGAATATCACTGCTCAACTGCATTACTGATCTACGTGATCGGAGGACTCGCCATGCATGCTCGTCTAGGTATACCAATACCGTCGGCGACGGTGCGGACCGCGGGGCAACCCTGCTGCTCCCTCCGGAGAACATTTGTGGTAGCCGGAGTAGCGCCGTCCGACCAGGCCGCGACGCCCGTTAGCTAGGCCCGGCCCTCTGAATATTCTCCGTCATCATGCGCTCCACCGCCCGCAAGAAACTCGGGCGGCGTCGCGTCACGTACGCTGCCGGTCGGGCCAGCCGCGTCGTGCGCGTGCAGGTGCAGCCCCGCCATCGATCGACGTCGTCAAAGTTTGGCTACTGCGCGCGCTAGCTTCGCCAGCACGCCCAAGAAACACGTGCATAGGACTCTTTCTGGCATCGTGCAACATCCCACGCCTACAGCTAAAACAGGTGGCGAACGGCGATGCCGGTCGTATCGTACGCCACAATATACGGTGGCTCCAGTCTGCACTAGTTTTTGTTGTTGTTGAGAAACTCCAGTCTGCACTAGTTTTACTGGGCCCTGGAGAAAGAAAAGCTGGAGTGGGCTGGGCCCAACCAAGTGAGACTGCGGGCCCATACGGTTAACAAAACAAAATTAGAAGCTGTTCTGACTTTCTGTAATCAGACTCCTCTCGCAAGACTGGCCAGCTGAAATGAGATTCCCCTAAAAAAAAGGCTGAAATGAGATAAATGAGGATAACTGATATGACGGAATGAAAAATTGACTGGAAACGGCGATCTTCTCTGGTGTTTTTGTGTTCTAAACTTGTTATGATGTGTAACATTTATATGCATGTCCCTAACTGGATTACTTGGTTTTCTTCTGTCTCAAGGCTGGCGTGTTGGGAAACTTGGTCGCAGGTTGACCGCTCTCTCTTTTGCCTTGGTAGCTTAGTTATGTGGGGTGCTCAATAGAGCTCTGGTTGAATCTGATTTGGCCCTGTGATTTTTTTTTTAGAAATGGAGGAGGACTCTCGGCCTCTGCATCTAGACGATGCATGCAACCACTTTATTAATTATTCACACAAGACCTTACAAAGTTATACAACAGTAAGACAGAAGCACCGTCTAGGCAACAAAAGTGTCGCTACTCCTACCCAAGTGATGAAAGGATCTTGATAGTCCGGGCCTAGTACCAAATGCACCTCGCACCAAACCTAACATCTAAGACACGAGGACCCAACCAGACGCTGCCGGGTATAGGTCACCTACCGATCTGGCGACTCCTCAACCAGACGCCGCCGTCCGAGGTCAGCCGCAGCCACCGCCACCAATCCATCTTCGTGAGTCGTACCATCGCATCTACCTTGCCCGGTCTATTGCCGTCGACGCCATCACGACGCCAGACCGCGTCACCCTCCTGTGCGAGTCCATCTCCGCGCATCAGACGCAGAGTCACCACAACGCCATGCCGCCGAGACCCGCCGCCATCAATGAGTGAGATGCCGCACCGCTCCACCAAAAAATTCGTCCTCTAGTCTTGCATCGAGCCGCTGCTCAAAAAACGATGCCCCCATGAGGGAAAACGACGCCCAAAGCACCGCCATCGTCCGATCCGGAAAATCCGGATCTAGGTTTTCACCCAGAGCAGCGCAAGCAAGTCGACAGAAGCTGCAGAGGCGATGTCTTCAACATGATAACGACGCGAAAACGCCGCCATCGCCCGCCATGACCCAAGTCATAGCACGGTTTTCACCGGCAGCCTCGTCTCCCCACTCTACGCTGGGACTGGATGCGAGAATCCACAACCATCTAGCCGACCACCTCCGGCGAAGAAGATGGCCACCACCTCCACGCCCAGGGTCGGAGCCCCGACGTCCTCGTGTCGCGTGCCTAGTCCAGAGGCCGCTTGCCGTGCCGGAACAAAGGATGCGCACGACGGCTCGAGAAACCATCATCTAGATCCGAAAGGGATCCAGATCGGACACCATAGCCGCCGACGTGATCTCTTCGTCATCACCGCCAAAGACGACAACCTCGGTCGCCACCGCTCGCGCCACCGCCTTGAATCGGCCGAGTGGGTCGCCGCCACCTGCATCCGATCGCAGTCGAGCCGCCGCCGCCTGGGGCCCATGTGCTTAGCTGCGATGCCCTCGGCGGCGGCGGAGGAGAGGGAGGCTCATGGGAGGCCTCGGGCGCGCCGCCGCATGAGGGGAGGAGGTCACGGGCTAGTATATACTAACGTAAAAGTCTGTTGCTTTCAGTTTATTCCGGTAATAACCCTTATAATCAGGGAGTTTCTCTAACGACAATTGACGAGGTGTGATTTCCAAGAAAAGAGAGAGAGAGAGAGAGAGAGAGAGAGAGAGAGAGAGAGAGAGAGAGAGAGAGAGAATGTATCACTCTCGATAGAAATATATTTCCTTTAGTTAAACGATTACAGTCGGCTAACAGGCCAGGAGGAGCGTCGGGGCACCAAGGCCTTGAATTCGTTGGCAAGATGATCAGGGTCCTCTTCCTGGTCCTATCGAATCAGTGACTTCTCCCCTTGGATTGAATATGCTTTGGCTTTCTGTCAAGACGCCACGTAGCTATGATCCACCCATGTGCTATACCCCCTATCTTATCCCTTCCCAAGCGTCTCGTGACCACACATATCTCCCCTATTTTTTCTCCCTATCTTGTCACCCGTCGTCTGGTGCTAAACCCTTTTCCTTTGCGACTGTTTCAACAATTTAATTAGGAGCTTGGTGGCCATGGGATGACTGACGAGGATTGATTGGGGCTGGGGGTTGCTCGGCTACTAGGGCTTGCCTAAGCTAAGTTTTATTTGAGCCTAATTCCTATATGATAACGAAACAAATCTAAAAATTCAAGGTGTGCCACGTCACACCCAGCACACTCTCTAGATACGCCGTTGGCTCACATGGAGGATGCCAAGGCAGCGCCTCGGGGCTATGGCAGATGGTGTACGTCGGCTCGTGCATATGTGGATTGGCAGCGACCAAGTTCATGCCGTGGCATGGGCGGCCCCCCGATGGCTGTGGAAGCCATCTATGGTGGGAAGACAATCCACCTTTGGTAATCACGGCCATGGGCACCACCCTATGAGGGCTACTTCTGGTTTCCTGAAACTAATACCGAATTACTAGTAAATCCTCAGCAGCACACAACATCCATTAATCCCTCGGGACCACACGCTCCTATATTCAGCCCTTGATGCTTATCAATCTTGTGTGCTTGATTCCCTGACCCTGTCTCCTGAGCCCTTCCCTTGCAACCAACACTCCTACAAGTCTCAACGTAAGTGCCTCACACAATTGCGCCTTTAGTTCTGTTTAGATCAATGAATCACATTTTTTGGGAAATCGATCTGCTTTGTCAATAGCAAAGACCGAATAGAGAAAAAAAATGGAAACACGTACTAAATTCGGTTGTAGGATATGGAAGACTCATTTTTTGGAAGACCGAAATGATCGGACCGAACAAACCGTACGGGCTAACGCCCAGACTTATACATGTAGGTGGAGGGAGTGGTGAGTATATTTACCACAAATATGCGTCCTTTAATAAATTTAATATGAATTAATAGTACTAAAGAAACACAAGATACAGATACACACAACTTTATGCATGAAAAAAATGTAGAGATACACTCTGCATAAAGTCGGCACCACAAACGTCATGGATTAAAGCTATTATTAATACAAGCCTTCCTGTAGTATCGCTTCTCAAGAATACGACATGCATGCAGCCATGCTGACATACGTGCAAGATCTGGTCACAAATAGTGTAACAACGATCACCAGTATGCACGTAGACTATGCATAGTAAATAGATACACGCCACAATCAGGTAAGACAGAGTCCATCCAGCAAGCAGGGCTGGCAGACCACGTCTCGTCGTCTGGTGCTAAACCCTTTCTATTTGCAACAGTTTCAACAATTTAATTAGGAGCCTGGTGGCCGATGGGATGTCTGACGAGGATTGATTGGGGTTGGGGGTTGCTCGGCTACAAGGGCTTGTCTGAGCTAAGTTTTATTTGGGCATAATTCCTATATGATAACGAAACATATCTCAAAATTCTAGGTGCGCATGTCCCACTCGGCAACACTCTCTAGCTATGCCGCTCGCTCACACGGAGGATGCCAAGGCAGCGGCCCCGGGGCTATGGCGAATGTTGTAGGTCGGCTTGTGCACATGTGAATTGGCAGCGGTCAAGTCCACGCCGTAGCATGGAGGGGCCTCGCTGGCCGTGGAAGCCGTCTTTGGTGGGAAGATGACCCACCCTTTGGTAATCACGGCCATGGGCACCACCCTATGCGGGCTACTTCCGGTTTTTTGACCCCATACCAAGTTACTAGTCAATCCTTAATAGCAACAACATCCATTAATCCCTTAGGCCCACACGTTCCTACATCCAGCCCTTGATGCTTATCTATCTTGTGTACCTGAGTCCCCGACCACGTCTCCTGAGCCTTCTCTTGCATCCGACACTCCTACAAGTCTCTGCGTATGTGCCTCACACAATCGCGCCCTTAGTTCTTTTTAGATCAATGAATCACATCGTATTTGTTTATGAAATTGGTGTGTTTTGTCAAGACCAAAGACCAAACCGAGTTGATTGAAGTCCGAATAGAGAAAAAACGGAACCGCGAAGAAAATTCGGTTGTCGGATATGGAAGACTGACTTTTTGGAAGACCGAAATAACCAGACCAAAAAAACCGTATAGACTAACACCCAGACATATACGTGTAGATGGAGGGGGTGCTGAGTATATTTACCATAAATATGCATCATTTAATAAATTTAATATCTATTAACACTACAAAAGAAACACAAGATACATATACACACAACTTCATGCAAGGAAAAATATAGAGATACGCTCCACATAAATCCGGCAGCACAAACGTCATGGATTAAATCTGGTATTAATACGAGCCTTCTCGTAGTATCGCTTGTCAGGAATATGACATGCATGTAGCCATGCTAACGTACATTAGAGGTCCTGTCACAAATAGCGTAACGGCAATCACCAATATGCACATAGACTATGCGTAGTACATAGATGCACCCCCAACTGGGCAAGGAAAAGTCCGTACAGCCAGCAGGACCGGCGGACCACGCATATCGTCGCCTGGTGTTAAGCCCCTTTTGTCTGCGGCAGTTTCAACAATTTAATTCAGAGGCTGGTGGCCGATTGAATGAGTGACGAGGATTGATTGGGGTTGGGGGTTGCCCGGCTACAAGGGCTTGTGTAGCCTAAGTTTTATTTGGGGCATAATTCCTATATAATAATGAACAAATCTCAAAATTCTAGGTGCGTCACGGCCCACCCGGCACACTTTCTAGCTACGCCGCTGGCTCACATAGAGGATGCCAAGGCAGCGGCCTCAGGGCTATGGTGGATGTTGTAAGTCGGCTCGTGCACACGTGGATTGGCAGCGGCCAAGTTCACGCCGTAGCATGGACGGCCCCCGATGGCTGCGGAAGGTGTCCATAGTGGGAAGACGGCCCACCCTTTGGTAATCACGGCCATGGGCACCATCCTATGAGGGCTACTTTTGGTTTTCTGACCCGATGCCAAATTACTAGTTAATCCTTAACAGCAGACAACATCCATTAATCCCTCAGGCCCACACGGTCCTACATCTAGCCCTCAATGCTTATCAATCTTGTGCACCCCAGTCCCTTACCACGTCTCCCAAGCCTTCTCTTTCATCCAACACTCCTACAAGTCTCAGTGTACGTGCTTCACACAATTCCGCCCTTAGTTTTTTTTAGATCAATGAATCACATTGTATTTGTTTTTGAAATTGGTCTATTTTGTCAAGACCAAAGACCAAACCGAATTGACTAATGTCCGAATAGAGAAAAAATGGAACCACGAAGAAAATTTGTTGTCGGATATGGAAGACTGACTTTTTGAAAGACCAAAATAACCGGACCAAACAAACCGTATAGACTAACACCCAGATATATACGTGTAGATGGAGGGAGTTTTGAGTATATTTACCATAAATATGCATCCTTTAATAAATTTAATGTGTATTAACAGTACTAGAGAAACACAAGATACAGATACACACAACTTCATGCAAGGGAAAATGTGGAGATACGCTCTGCATAAAGTCGGCACCACAAACAACATGGATTAAATCTGGTATTAATACGAGCCTTCTCGTAGTATCGCTTCTTAGGAATGTGACATGCATGCAGCCATGCTGACGTACGTTCGAGATGCGGTCACAAATAGCGTAACGGCGATAACCAATATGCACGTAGACTATGCGTAGTACAAAGATGCACCTGGGCAAGGAAAAGTCTGTCCAGCCAACAAGACTGGCGGACCACGCCAATCGTCGCCTGGTGTTAAGCCCTTTTTGTTTGCGACAATTTCAACAATTTAATTAGGAGTCTGGCGGCCGATGGTATGAATGACGAGGATTGATTGGGGTTGGGGGTTGCTCGGCTACAAGGGCTTGTCTGGGCTAAGTTTTATTTAGGCATAATTCCTATATGATAACGAACAAATCTCAAAATTCTAGGTGTGCCACGCCCCATCCTGCACACTCTCTAGCTACACCGCTGGCTCACTGGAGGATGCCAAGGTGAAAGGGCTAGTTATCGACTAGAGGGGGGGTGAATAGGCGATTTTTATGGAAGTCTTCAAAACATGGGAGTTTCGAAGACAGACAATATAAACAACACTATTCTAATGCAGAGGAAGGTAGACTACACTAGACAAGCCATAGTCAAGTATTCAATGAAGTGAAAGCATGAAGACTGATAGCAGCTAGGTAGTAAAGATCAGGATGGAAGATAGTATGAAGCCAATCAGAACAGATAGTCACACAGTGAAGTCAAACATATAATACGAGCAGACAATGACTTCACGAAGACAAACTATAAGTACAGAGGAGTAAGAGATAGAACGAGTGGCTTCAGATGGACACAGGATTTGTTGGACTGGTTCGATTCTTTGTGACAACTGTGACGCCCGGGTTAGGGAGGCTGAGATTCAACTCGAAGACCACGTCTTCACCTTATTTCCCTTGAGCTAAGGACACACAGCCTCGCCCAATTACTCTGGTAAGTCTTCAAGGTAGACTTAGAGCCTTCTGAACTTCGCTCACCGGCAATCCACAATGGCCCTTGGATGCTCAGAACGCGACGCCTAACCTACCGGAGGATACACAGTCCTCAAGTGTAACAAGTCTTGAGATCACGCGATGAAAAGACTTGATGATGCCAAACACTCTTTGGGCTCTGGGTGGTTTGGGCTTTGTCCTCGCAAGGATTCTCTCTCGAAAGCTTCGGTGGTGGGTTGCTCTCAAACGACAAAAGCCGTGTACTAACTCTGAGCAGCCACCAATTTATGGTGTAGGGGGTGAGCTATTTATAGCCACTGGGCAACCCGACCGGATTTGTCCGAAATGACCCTGGGTCACTAAGGAACTGACATGTGTCGCAACGGTCAGATTTCAAACACACGTGGCAGCTTGACTTGGGCTACAAGTAAAGCTGACTTATCCGACACATGATAAGATTTGCTCTCATTGTCTTCGCTCGAAGACATAGGATTTGGTTTGAGCATTACTTCACCACTCGACTTTGTTCACTTGGACCCCACTTAATAAAGGCGGTGGTTCCTATGGTGAACAAAGAAGAAAAGGAAACAACGAAATAACTAAGTCTTCGCGCTCCATAGTCTTCACTCAATGTCTTCTCGTGTCATAGTCTTCAATGTGAATATCTTCATAGACCACCATTGTCTTCAATGTCTTCACACATTTTTTTGACCTTGGAGACTGCAGGGATTGCACCCCACATCATTTTATTAATGATAAAAAAAGAAACAGAGGCAATACAAAATTTCCTCAAGATGAGGAAAAAAAGGAGGAAGAAAAACAAAACTCTAAGAAAGGCTATACAAGTGTACTATACCTAATAAATACAATCATACAAGAAAAGCACTCTCCTCAAGGGGGGAGGAAATCAATCCACTTAAGTAAGGCCTCTCTATGCTTCTGTTTGATTCTATGAGAGAGCAGAGTGAGATCATGAATGAATCCATTTCTCTAGGTTCTGAAAGATGGCTTGATGTTCCTGAAAGCTTTGTCATTCCTGACCTTCCAAATATTCCACCAGGCAGTAAAAACTACCTCCCCAAAGAAAGGTTTGTTGAACTCCCTCCTGGCATGGTAGGCAATCTCCACCATGTCATCACTGTCTTTCCATACAATTTGCAGATAAATCCACACGCGAGCACTGAAATTGCACTGGAAAAAAAGGTGATTTCTGTCCTCCAAGATCCCAGTTGGGCAGAGTACACATTGTGGCCCCTCATTAATCTTCTAGTGCCTCCTCTGGATCATGTCCTTAATATTAACCCTGTCCATTATAATAAGCCAAGCAAACATCTTGATTGACATTGTACAACAGCTCGTCCATATCCACCTCAAGACGGGGTTGGCAACCATTGGCTGGTAGGCAAAATCATAAAAAAAAATACAGTAGAAGAGGACTTCTTTCCATGTCTCCATCCCCAAGAGTCATGACAGCTAGTGTCAATATGGAAAGACCCCATTAAGGACGAAAGCTGCTGTAAATCTTGAAAGGCCTGTTCAGAGCGAGGCAAGGAAAAAGATCTTGCAAGCTACCACTGGAAGACTTCCTTGACTGACAAGTTTTTGTGAAGACAGAAGGAAAATAGCCTAGGAAATCGATCCTAAAGAGGGACAAAACTGTTTCCAATGTGCCAAAAGTCAGACCAGAATAGCACAGTATCTCCACTATGAACATCGACCGCAGTAACTACTCTGAAGAAAAACAAAATTCTTTGGAATTCTTTGGCACATCCATCTTATTGTAAAATTTATTAAGATGTTTCAGAAGAAGAGCTTTATTCTGCAAACCCAGATTTAAGATTCCAAGCCCTCCCTTCGATTTAGGCCTGCAAACAAGAGGCCAAGCAGCCGGAAGAATGGCCCTTCTCACGACCATATTTCCTCCATAAACACCGCCTCTGAATCCTTTCCAATCGCTTCAAAATACTACGAGGGATTGACAGCTGCAAAAGGAAGAAGATAGGCAAAGAAGAAATGATGAGTTAACTAATCGTAACCTGCTCCCTTGAGGCAAGAACCAATAACTTGTCATCAATCTTCTCTCCATGCAATCCACCAAGGGAAGGAGATCAACAATATTAGGCACAGTAGTCCCGACAGTGCACCCGTGATATGTGAAAGGCATTTTGCTAACTTACAGCCAAAAAAGGCAGCAAGATCATTAGCAACCTGGTCAGTCACATTAATGGGATACATGCAGGATTTATGAAAGTCAATCTGAAGACCAGTTGCCTCTGAAAAAGTATATAACACTGATTTCATAGCCCCCAAATGATCCTTGTCAGCCTTAAGGAAAAGCAGTGTGTCATCGGCATATTGGACCACTGGAAAATCAGGATCATCTCTGGTAGGTAAACCGAATCAAGGAGGGACTACTACCTGTGTTATCCTGCAATTCTCACAAACACATTAGTCCCTTAACCAGGTTTGTCGTCAATACTCCAAAACCAACTAGGGGTGGCACTAGATGCACTTACAATCTCTCCCTTTTTGGTGATTGATGACAAACTGGTTGAAGTTTTTAACATGGATAAAAGTATGTGAAATTGTAAGGATTAAGATATTGTCTTCATAGATGGCAAAAAGGCCCCTAAGATGTGCATATAATTGTTTTGTGTTGGAATGCAAATGCACATGGCAGGTTGTACTTGTGGAGATCTTCTTCACCATATGAAGACAATACATCATGCGTGAACAGATACACATGAATAATGATACGCATAATGAAAAATGGACGTCTGCGGAATGAGTTCATGCGGGATTTATCATCGCATATGCGGAATTTATCATCGCATCACACAGAATAGTAGAAAAAGTAGCAGACGACCATCAAGTTCAAGTGTTACAACTCAAAGAACCAAATGTAGCAAAACGAGAGTTGTAAACACTAGGCAAAAAGTATATCAACCACCCATCAGGACCCGCTTGAAGACTATCAACCTAATGCATTTCCCCCTTTTGTCAGTAAGGACCAAAAAGGTTTGAAGACATAGGCTCTACTCGTTCCCATGAGGAGTAGGTGAAGCAGCAGGGTCGTCGTTGAGGTTTGGTGGTGCAGATGAACTTGGTGCAGTGTCGATTCGTGCTGACGATGGAGGTGGTGAAGTAGCATCGTCTTCATCATCGATGACACGGGCATTCACTGTTGCAGCAGAAGAGGAGTACTCAGAGTCTTCAAGAGATGGAGTGCGCCGTAGTACAACCTTTCTGGGAGGTGTTGTGTCAAACTTGAATCGTTCAGAGAAGCCATCGTGGTGAATATCATCTTCAGGATACATAAACGTCAGCCCTTTCCATGTTCGCCGACAGGTTTCATGGGCGACAAAGGCATTCTTGGTGGCAAGGTTGCGAATCCTGTTTACGTCCACCAAGAAGCTTTGCATCTGGCGCTTTAGCCAATCATGATGCTTATCCTGTTTCTGATGAAGGGCAATGAGAAGCTCTCGGTCATTGAGAACACGAGATCGCTGCCGAGGCCGTTGAGCAATTGTGCTTTCAGTGGCTTCAGTGTGGGCACGGTGAGGTGCACGCGTAGTACCAGCCAGGGGATAAACACAAGTGGCAGCCAGTACTCCTTCAATGGGCTGAGTGAAGCTTTGGTGATCTGCATTGTGAAGATGAATTGGCTCCTTGGCAGGCTCTGGGTAGATGGCTTCAGGACATATCAACCTCTAGCAAAAGATGATATGGTTGCGTGCAAAGGGCTGATAGTTGAAGGCAGAGTGGAGCTTGATCGGACGCATGATCCGGGGAGCATAGAACTTCGGACCAAAGATGTCAGATCCTGATGCAGCAAGTTGGCGGATAAAGAAGTCTTGTGCATTGAAGCATTTGCCGTGGAGAATATGGAAGACCAAAGTATTCATTGGTCCTTCCAGCTTAGCATGTGGAGAATGTCCTTTGATGGGCCAAAGAGTTTTCCGTATAATGTGATAGATGGTACGTGGCCGATACTCAAGGTCTTCAACAAGGAACTCCTTAGGATATTCTGCATCTGGAGGCAAAGGCTTCATCATGCTAAGCATCTGGCTCATGTTGGGTTCAGGCTTGTGAAAATGCTCTCCAAAGCAAAGACTTGTGAAGTCGATAACCAGGTTCATATAGATCACTGGAGTGGGCAGGCCAAGAAGCTCAATGACATCAAGAGCTTTGGCTTCATGATGGACATTTCTGTCATCCTTTGAAGGACCCATGTCTTGGATCCTGTTGTAGCCACGAATATGAAGGGTGGCATAGAATTGGAGCAGCAGTTCTTCATTCCAGTGCTCCTTATCAGTGACGAACTGCAATAAGCCAGACTCTCTGAAGCAATCCAACGCTTCTTCCAAACAGGCCAGGCCATTTATGCCTTCAGTGTCAAGACGCAATGTGGGAATATGCGACCTTGATTGTATAAAATGCATGAGTAATAACTGCGCTGCTGATAGCTCCAGAACCGATCAGATGAAATCTTCGGCTTGGTATAAGGGTTCTTGTCACTATCAAAGAAGGTGTTGTGTGCAATGAAGTCATTGACATTGAATGATCCTGGTGCAGATGCAGTACCTGGAAACCTTGGCAGCCTTGGCTTAGGCTTCTGAACCTGAGGCCAGTGCTCCACATGATAGTCGAACTGAGGTCTGGGAGCGGCGGAGGAACCAGAATTGGCCATTTGACTGTGACAAGCTCGCCTTGATAGAATGCTTGCTCAATTGTGTGTGGCCTAGGAGGCGGAACAGGAGCAGTGGCATTCATAAGGGCATCTTGCTGCACATCTGTTGCAGGTGCATCATTGGCTTCTGGCACAGTGTTCAGTGCAGGCTCCACAGTGTCTTCAGCCATGACAACGTCATTGGTTTCTATGGCGTTATTGGTGGCAGCCTCAGGATTCTCAACCTCCACTTGAGTATCTGGAGGGTCGGGCACAGACACGTTCTCTTCTAGAACAACTTCTTGAGTGGTAGGGGGAGTAGCGGCACGCTCTTCTTCTTGTCTTTCTTTGGCTGATGCAGCCGGATTGTCTTCAGCAACATTAGCTTCAGACACTGGGACCGTCACAGAAGGATTGTCTTCAGGGAACACTTGACGTGCCACTGAGCTGGACAAGTTTGAGTCTCCTTCTGTGATGGTGGTCATGGAGACAGAGGGCTTGAGACCTTTGTGAAGCCGTAGAAACACGGGCGACGCCTTTGGCGAAGGTGTTGTCTCCATGTAATTATCATCATTTGAAATGGGGCTGATGACTAGCACTGGTGAAGGACGGGGTGTACTTGGTGAGTCTTGATTTGGAGTTTCTGGTTGGGGGCGATCAGCCCATGAGGCATCTTGTGAGATTGGCGTCAAAGGACGACCAATACTGATGAGCTCGCTGTTTGTTAGAACAGGCGATGATACCGTTGGGCGCTCAATCTGAGGAAGAACTATATCATCTTCTACATTGTCGTGGGGACTGTCGGTGTCAAAACCGGCGGATCTCAGGTAGGGGTCCCGAACTGTGCATCTAGGCGGATGGTAACAGGAGACAAGGGACACGATGTTTTTACCCAGGTTCGGGCCCTCTCGATGGAGGTAATACCCTACTCCTGCTTGATTAATATTGATGATATGGGTAGTACAAGAGTAGATCTACCACGAGATCGGAGAGGCTAAACCCTAGAAGCTAGCCTATGGTATGATTGTTGTTCGTCTCTGGGACTAAAACCCTCCGGTTTATATAGACACCGGATAGGGTTAGGGTTACATGAGTCGGTTACAATGGTAGGAGATCTACATATCCATATCGCCAAGCTTGCCTTCCACGCCAAGGAAAGTCCCATCCGGACACCGGACGGAGTCTTCAATCTTGTATCTTCATAGTCTAGGAGTCCGACCAAAGATGATAGTTCGGCTATCCGGACACCCCTAGTCCAGGACTCCTCGGTAGCCCACAGGCCAGGCTTCAATGACGACGAGTCCGGGCGCAAGATATTGTCTTCGGCATTGCAAGGCGGGATCCTCCTCGAATACCTCATAGAAGGTTTTGAACACAAGGATAGTGTCCGCTCGCAAAACAAGTTCCACATACCACCGTAGAGAGAATAATTTTTGCACAGATCTGTGATGTATTCCGCAAAGGTGACATCACACCACGGCCGAGCCTTTATATGAATCGTTTTCTTTGCTCCACCTTAGCGCGTTTAGCGAGGCGGTTTCCTTGGCACGTCTTATCAAAGCATAGATCGTGCCCCCTTATTCCGGGATTCTCATCAATACGGACGTGGGTAACCCATCCGCGCCATTGATTATGGCGCTCGGGAGATAAGCGAGTTTTACCAGGCTGGTGGGGAACATATAGCTTCGTCCGTCCATATAAGGGGATAAGGATCCACCTTTTCACCTACGCCTTCTTCCTCCTTTGCTCATCTATTTCCGCGCACTCGAGCTCCAGCGCCCAAGTCCGCACATCCCACCTCAACCTTCTCCAACTATGTCCGGAGCGGGAGGCAGGTGGATGGCCTCCTCCGTCACGGAGGGACACATCACAAAGCTGCGGGAGGCCGGATACTTGTCCGGCGACATCGCGTGTCGGCTACCCGACGAGGGGCAGCTCATTCCAACCCCCAGGCCCCATGAGAGGGTGGTGTTTCTCCCCCACTTCCTCCGCGGACTGGGTTTTCCACTTCACCCATTTGTCCGGGGGCTCATGTTCTACTATGGCCTGGACTTCCATGATCTGGCCCCGAATTTCATCCTCAACATCTCGGCGTTTATCGTCGTGTGCGAGGCCTTCCTTTGCATCCATCCCCACTTCGGCTTATGGCTGAAGATCTTCAATGTCAGGCCGAAGGTAGTGGGCGGCCACCAAGCGGAGTGCGCAGGCGCCATGGTTGGCAAGATGGCCAAAGTCCTATGGCTCGAGGGCTCCTTTGTGGAGACCATAAAGGGGTGGCAATCGGGGTGGTTCTACATCACCGAGCATGCGACTCTAAATGGGCGGCGGCCCCAATTCGATCCGCTTCCCCACACGGCTCACATCATGGAAAGATACGGGCCTGACGTGGGGGGATTCGGACGAGCTGTCTGGACTCCAAACCTGCATCCGAAACCTGGTGGACAAGAATCTCAGGCTTGTCAACGTAATCCAGGTGATGCTCATCCGCCGGATTCTCCCATGCCAACAACGGGCCTTCAAGTTGTGGGAGTTTGATCCGGCACAACACTCGACTCTGAAGAGGCTCTTCGATACTACGTACGAAGATGCCTGGAAGGTGCTGTTCAAGGGCGCCGAGGCTCCCTCATCCGCTACCGAAGATCGTGGATTCAGCTCGCAGCGTCAAGCCAGCGAGGTAACTTATTTTACCCTTTATGGGACTCTTTTTTCATAGTTTGACTCTATGCGGGATCTAAAACTCCCTAATCTTTGACAGACTGGTGAAGACGCCCGGACAGATTAACCGTCTGCCCCATTGCAGCAGACCAGCGGACGCCCGATTGATAGGGCTCTTGGCTCCGCACCTCACGTGGTCTTGGAGAAGAAGGCCAAGAAGGAGACCACGGGAACTCGAAGGAGCTCCGGCGCCAGGCTGTCGGACTCATCATGCGACAACTCGAGATGGAATCCTCCTCTAAGGAAGAGGAGGAGGAAAAAGAAGCCTCTCCCCCAGCGGGGAGAGAGAAGAAAAGGAAGGCCGCCCCAATTGGGGAGGCCGGAGGGTCCAAGAAGGGAAGAACCCTTCCTCCGGACTTCTCCACCAACGTCGACGACGACGAGGAGGAGTGGCCAACAAGGGCCAAGCCCCTGGCGAGATCGTAAGTGTCCGGATAGCCATGGCTTTTTATCATTGCATAGTGCTCTCTAATGCCGAACAATCATGCAGCCCGCCCAAGGGCGAGCTCGCCACTTCGTCGAGCGGGTCCCTGAGTTCGTCGAAAATGGAGAGTACTTCACTTCCGGCCGCCTCCTCACCTCACGCCATGGACGACGCCGAGGTGGGGCCCCAAGGGGTCTGGTCAAGAGGAGGTGGCGCAGGAGGCGCCTGCAAGGCAACCTCCTGCACTCCAGCGCGTGGAGGCGAGACCCCGGGGCTCTAAGCCCAACCCTTGTCCAAACTCCATAACGGAACCTTCATCGGTTAGAAGTCCAAAGAAGCGGCCCCTTCGTAGGAAGGGTAAGACGCGGTGTCCTCCGGCCCAACTGGAGGCACCGGATAGCGATCGGAGGCGCTTAACAGCGCTTCCATCGAGGAGGAGCACCGCCTCGTTATGAGTGTGGTGATCCGAAAAGTTCAGTCCGCCAAGAGCGGGCTGACTGGCCTGTACAAGCCTTCTAACGGGCTTTGAGGTAAGTTTAGAATATGTAAAAATATTACTGCATAGACAGTAGCCCCTGATGCTTAGTTCGGTGTTCGGAAAGAAAAGCCGGACTAAGGATCTAAAAAGATATACGCAGGAGTCTAACATAAGTATGTCAATATGCAAATGCAGGCTGCACTGTTGACCTCTGCCGCACTGACTGCGAAGGTCAATGCATAGAAGAAGAGCCTCGAGCGGTCCGAGAACGAGCTTGGCCAAGCCAAGAAGCAGCTCGAGGACAAGGAAGGTAATTAATACCTTATTAAAGAAATACCTTATAGAAAGGATTCGGTTGCAAAAAATGACAGGAATAACGTGAGTATTGTAGGGGCCACGAACGAGGTGGCGACCCTGAAGGAAGCGGTGTCCGTGGCCGAAAGCAGAGTGGCCGAGGAGCGCACCGAGCGAGAGAAGCAGGATGGGCGGGTGGCAGAGGTGCGGCAAGAGCTCCAGGCTCTCGTGGAAAAACACGAGAGTTTGGAGCATGACTCGAAGACTCGAGAGTCCGAGCTCGCCTCGGCTCTTGAGAGTGCCAAAGCCGCTAAGGCCGAAGCCCAAAAAGCCCTCCAAGAAATTGAATCAATAAAGAAGATAGCGGCGGGTAAGGCATTCTTTATGCAAAGCAAGCATGTGAAAGTGAATTACCTATTACTTACCCGGATTCGGGGCTCTCCAGGAGCATTCGCAGATCTGCCCGTAGGTGTATGCGATGCTGCTGCGTTCTACCGCGCCAAGGAGGGGAGCTCGATGGAGAAGGTGTTCGGTCTCAAGATGTCGAGGCCGGACATCCGGAGCCCTAAGCGACCAATGAAGCAGCTGGTCGAGCTCCACAAGGTCGCCGAACAGGCCATGAAGGGCCTCATAGTTCGGCTGTGGCCATTGGAAGCCATGCCCGGGAGCTACTTTGGGCTGGTGCGGCGGCTGGTGGACGCCTGTCCATGGATTGAAGTCATCAAGCGCTCCGTTTGCATTGAAGGTGCCTGTCGGGCCCTTGCCTGTGCTAAAGTGCACTGGGGCAAGCTGGACGCGGAGAAGCTTGTGACGGACGGGCCACCGAAGGGCAAGGAGCATCGCACGCCTGAAATGTACTATGAGGGCGTCCTGAAGGGTGCCCGCCGTATAGCGGATGAGTGCTCCAAAGATGTAATTTTTTAATAGACTCGCATTTGTTATCCTGTATGCTTAAAACTTGTTCATATGCACTAAGCAACGCTTGTTAATTTAAAATATTACCTTCTGTGCGGCCGTTTATCAAATTTGAGAGATGGCAAGTCGTTGGCTTCAGCCCCCATGCCACGAAAAGTCTTTGGGGTTTTCGGGATAAACTTGAGTGCTCTTGTTCCCATTCTTGGGTCCATCGAGGGAGGCGCTCAACGCAACAAACCAGGCAACCGGACTTATAATGCTTGAACACTCTCACTTAGCCATAGAATTCTATAATTTTAAATTTTGGCGAAGCCCCTAGTATTCGGAAGACCGAGTTCGGGGCGCTATCCACGCCTTGGCCGGACAATTCGGTTCCTCGCTCTAAGCGGCATAAGTCTTTAGGGACCCGAAAAAACCTCTCGAACAGCGATCGCTCTCGCCTATCATGACGGTCAGTTTAGCTTTCTCCTCGAGGTGCTCAACCCAGCTCAACCGGGGCACAATCGCGGTGGTTCTCCGGTGTTACCTTAGCCGATATAGCGAAACGTAAGGTACCAAAACATGGGAGCCGGAAAACCCAACTATTGACCCAAGACATGATTCAAGCCGATGCATATAATGCTATAAGTTCGGGTGCCGACTTGTGAAAGTGTTGGACTTATCACACCATACTTTTGGGGTACTTAAGCCCCTGGTGTATTGGCCGTACCAAATTGTATGGTTGCGCAATGTCATAAATGAACATATATAATGGGGAAGAATGCAATAATAGGCAAGAGCTATATATTGGTTATTAAAAGGAAACCGCAAATAAAAGCGAGCGATACAAATTGTGCGATAAGCAAGGGATGGGACTATTTAACATGTCCCCCTCCAGGGGTAAGCTGCGGGATGGTATGTAAAACAGGTATAATGCTCGTACTAGAGACCACCTGGACACTCGACGCAGTTTTCTGCTTCCCTGGCTGTTGCATCGTGTATTCGGCGTGAATGCCGGATAGGGCTTCTGGAGAACGGAGTCCTGAAAGTAAGAAAAAGAAAAAGGAAAAAGAATGACACAATCGGGAGCCCCTGGTGCGGTTGAACCGCATTCTGGGCGTGCCCTGGTCGTGCCCCTCCCCTTATGCCCATGGTATCTCCAGAGCGTAGTTATGTACGCGTAGTACTGGCTTCGCAATTTCGCGAGGGCTGGGTTGGGGCCGGATTGCTATGCGTGCTTGGATCGTGCCATGCGGTCTTGTTGTATGTTACTCCGGGCGCGCTTGACAGTGTCCGGACACTTAGTGGCCGGACTCGAGAATTGCTGTGAGAGGCTGCTCTGCACCTCCGCCGCGAGGGCCGCCGTGTGCTCCTCCATTCGGAGAGAGCATTCGGTGTTTCCATTGACCGTGATTACTCCTCGAGGGCCTGACATCTTGAGCTTGAGGTATGCATAGTGCGGCACCGCATTGAACTTTGCAAATGCGGTTCGTCCAAGCAGTGCGTGATAGCCACTACGGAACGGTACTATGTCGAAGATTAACTCTTCGCTTCGGAAGTTATCCGGGGATTCGAAGACCACTTCGAATGTAACTGAGCCTGTACAATTGGCCTCTACACCTGGTATGACGCCTTTAAAGGTCGTCTTTGTGGGTTTAATCCTTGAGGAGTCTATGCCCATTTTGTGCACTGTATCCCGATAAAGCAGTGTTCAGTTGCTACCGCCGTCCATCAGGACTCTGGTGAGGTGAAATCCATCAATAATTGGGTCAAGAACCAATGCGGAGAAACCGCCGTGACGGATGCTAGTGGGGTGGTCTCTTCGATCAAAGGTGATCGGGCAGGAAGACCATGGGTTGAACTTCGGGGCGACTGGCTCCATCGCATATACGTCCCTTAGTGCACGCTTCCGCTCCCTTTTGGGTATGTGGGTTGCGTATATCATGTTCACCATCCGGACTTGTGGGGGAAAGCCCTTACATCCTCTATTGTTCGGGCGGCCGGGCTCTTCCTTGTCATCGCTATGCAGCCCCTTGTCATTGAGTTCGCACTTAGCTTGCTCGCTTGCTTGAACACCCAACAATCCTCGCTGGTGTGGTTGGCTGGTTTTTCGGGTGCCATGTATTTGGCACAAGCGATCGAGTATTCGGTCCAAGTTTGACGGGCCTGGGTATTTCTTTTGAATGGCTTCTTCCGGCGGCGGGTTTAGAGCCTCTGAATCCGGCATTGACTGTCGTATCTTCATCATTATCGCCGTTAATGCGGCGCTTGTTCTTGTTGCGACGCGACCTGCCATGGCTGTCCTTGGTATCCGAACTACCAGAGTGTTTGGCCAAGTTGTTGCTTCGAGTTAGCCAGCCGTCCTCTCCCGCGCAAAAGCGGGTCATGAGTGTTGTGAGGGCTGCCATGGATTTCGGCTTTTCCTGTCCTAGGTGCCGGGCTAGCCACTCGTCGCGGATGTTATGTTTGAAGGCTGCAAGGGCCTCTGCATCCGGACGATCAACGATTTGATTTTTCTTGGTTAGGAACCGTGTCCAGAATTGTGGCCGATTCTTCCGCTGCTGAATTATATGGCTAAGGTCATCGGCGTCTGGTGGTCGCACATATGTGCCCGGAAGTTATCAAGAAATGCGGCTTCCGTGTCCTCCCAACAACCAATTGATTCTGCCGGCAAGCTGTTAAGCCAATGCCGAGCTGGTCCTTTAAGCTTGAGTGGGAGGTATTTGATGGCATGTAGATCATCACCGCGGGCCATGTGGATATGGAGGAGATAGTCCTCAATCCGCACCGCAGGATCTGTGGTACCATCATATGATTCGATGTTTACGGGTTTGAAACCCTCGTGGATTTGATGATCCATTACTTCATCTGTGAAGCATAGTGGGTGTGCGGCGCCTCTGTATTGGGCTATATCACGACGTAGCTCATATGAGCTTTGTCTACTGTGTTCGGCCCGGCCGGATTTGCTGTATCCGGCATGACGGTTATCATCACGTGTCGTGGGGCGCCCACGCGATCCGTAGATCGATCTTGTATGTTTTGCCTTATCCTCCAATATATCTCGCAAGTCCGGCGCGTTTTCCCGTGCCTTGGTACTTTTTGAGCGGGCGTCGGTGCGGCTTGAACAGAGGGTCTAGAGGCCTCTCCGCTGCCACGCAGGGTGGCGGTCGGCCGCATCATGCGCCGGTGATGTGGGTGCTTCCTCCTCGATCGAGGCAACGACTGCGTTTGGGGTAGCTTTTGGAGGGGCGTTCGAGTTCATACTCTTCGGCTGCAAGGACTTGATCCATCCGCCGCCTAGCAAGTCTTGGTCAGCTCTAAGCTGCTGCTGCTTTTTCTTGAGGCTGCTCGCCGTGGCCATAAGCCTGCGTTTGAAACGGTCCTGTTCGGCGGGATCCTCAGGCACGACAAATTCGTCGTCGTCGAGGCTTGCCTCGTCTTCGGAGGGGGGCACATAATTATCGTCCTCTACCTCTCTTTCTGCCGCACTGTTGTGCGGACTTGCTTCTCCCTCCTCCTATGCTGAATCCTGCTGGAGGGGGTTGTCTTCGGCACTATCCGGGGTGTTATTATCTCCCGTGCCGGAATCACCGTTTTTGCTGTGGCGGGATTTAGAGCGGCGCCGCTGACGCCGGCACTTCGGCTGCTTCTTGGAGGGGTCATCCTCCGTTGTTCCATCACCGTTCCCATCTTTTGGGATGTCCACCATCTATATGTCGTATGATGAGGTGGCCTTCCAGTGCCCTATAGGCGCTGGGTCTTGGTCGTCTCCGGCATCGTCGTCCATACCGTCGATGTTTCGGATTCGAAGTCGAGCATGTCGGTTAAATCATCGATAGTGGCTACAAAGTGGGTGGTGGGTGGGCGTTGAATTTCTTCGTCAGTTCAAGCATCCCAACCTTCCTGACCGTAGTCCGGCCAGGGCTCTCCTCATAAAGAGAGAGACTTTAGTGATTTCAAGATGTCGCCAAAGGGCGAGCACTGAAAGATGTCCGCGGCAGTGTACTCCATGACCGGCGCCCAATCGGATTCGATTGGCAGGGGCGCGGAGAGTTCGGAGTCCGGCAAGGAGTCCGGCACCTGGGAGTCACGGGCTTCGCAAAGGACAGGGATGGTGTTCGGCTCAATCGCCGTAGAGATTTCAGCCCCCGAGGCGGTGTCCAACCAACCGTCCTCGATCGGCGAATCCGCCCGGATTAAGGGTCGAAGCGGATCTTTGATGCGGCCTCCGTGGCACCGCTCGGGCAGAGCTAGATCATACCCATCGAGACAGTGCGGCACGCTCGGCTGTGGCTCGAATCCGTCGAAGATCAAGTCTCCGCGGATGTCGGCCGTGTAGTTTAAACTTCCAAATCTGACCTGATGGCTGGGCGAAGCTTCGATCTGCTCCAGATGGCTGCGAATTTGCCCGCGGTGCAAAAGCCGCTGAATACGAAGATCTGTCCGGGAGAAAGGTCTCACCCTGGACCGCATCGTTGTTGATGATCGGAGGAGCCATCGGGCCTATCGGGTGACGCATACGAGGAACTCTCAATGAAAGCACCAATGTCGGTGTCAAACCGGCGGATCTCGGGTTGGGGGTCCCGAACTGCGTCTAGGCGGATGGTAACAGGAGACAAGGGACACGATGTTTTTACCTGTGTTCGGCCCTCTCGATGGAGGTAATACCCTACTCCTGCTTGATTAATATTGATGATATGGGTAGTACAAGAGTAGATCTACCACGAGATCAGAGAGGCTAAACCCTAGAAGCTAGCCTATGGTATGATTGTTGTTCCTCCTACGGACTAAAACCCTCCGGTTTATATAGACACCGGATAGGGTTAGGGTTACACTTAGTGGGTTACAATGGAAGGAGATCTACAGATCCGTGTCGCCAAGCTTGCCTTCCACGCCAAGGAAAGTCCCATCCGGACACGGGACAGAGTCTTAAATCTTGTATCTTCATAGTCTAGGAGTCCGGCCAAAGATGATAGTTCGGCTATCCGGACACCCCCTAGTCCAGGACTCCCTCAGGGACCAATGTCTTTAGTCGCGATGGGGTCAACGACTGGAACTTCTTGAGCTTCAGGAGCCTCTGTGGAAGCAGGCTCATGAATGATCAGCTGACGCTCTTGATTTTCAGTAGCAGGATGGGCAAAAGCAATGGGTTCAACAACAAGGGGCTCTGTGGGAGCAACCCGATCTCTCTTCTTGGGTTTTCTCTTCTTGGGGGGCGGTGCATCATCAGTGGTGCTCTTGGTTTTCCGCTTCCTGGCTTCGGCTTCAGCTGCCTTGGTTTTCTGCTGATCTGAAGCCACTGTGGAGACCTTAGGCTTTGAGCCTGTCATGCTGGCTGGGAAGACAATGTGAGGTTCTTCCCGCCATGGAGCTTCAGTCTGGGCCACAATATGCTTCTTCTTCTGCTTGGCAGCCATCTTGGGGTCAATGCCAGGACGCCCAAGAGCCTTGCGCTTTTCAGCTTCGTTGTAAGCCTGAATACACTTTGCAGCTAGAGTTTTCATGCGCTCTCTTGAGCCTCTGGCTTCCTCTCGTTTCTTGCGAAACGCCTCCTTGAGGTCATTGAGCATCACCTTGAATTTCTGGACATCAGCCACACTCAGCTTGGCCACATGCTTCTTGAACTGTTCCTTCTCAAAATCAATATTGTGCTTCAGTTCAACAATTCGCTGAGCCAGAGCCAGCTCTGGAGCAATGGCGCCTTGAAAGGAGACGCTGATGCCAATAGGGAGTTGAAGATTATCAAAGCTGATATCTTGATTGTCGAACCATTCATCAATGAAATTGTGCAAGATGTTCACATCGAAGAGGGGCAGATCATTGAAGATCTCCGCCTCTTGCTTGCTCTTGATCAACTGCTCGAGAGCATCATTTCCAAATTCTTCATCTAAAGACAAATCAATGGCTTCAGATTCATTCCTCAGAACCGCAACAGGTGTCAGTGCTTGACTGTGTCGCTGAACAGGTTTCTTCTGTGGCTTCTCACGCTTTTTGGAGATGCGAGAGTGATCTTCAGAGTTGTTACTAGGAGCAGGAGGGGCAGTTGCCAATGGCTTCACTCGCGAAGCTTTTGGAGCAGCAGATGACTTTGAAGCTTTAGCCTTCTTTTGCTTCTACGGCTTTGGAGTAGGAGCTGGAGCTTCATCAGTGTCAGCACCATCATCAGAATAATCCACTTTGGCACCTTGGACAGCAATGTGAGTGATGAGGCCAGCAAGGTTGTAGAAGGGGCCGATCCTGTTCTCATTGGCTTCACGGGTGCCATCGTCCCGAGGTGAGGAAGGACCAGGGTTGAAGTCAAGCCCTAGAGCCTTCTTGTTCTTCGCAATGAAGTCTTTGGCTAACCGGTAGTTGCGCTTTGAATAGATGGTCCTCACGGCACCACATCGTAGAAGAAGGATCAGCGTTCTCTGGCGGTCCGCGAATCATGCATGGATAGAATTCTCGTTGGATGGCTTGAGGAAGGGACTGGGGTTGAAGATTTTTGTACACAATATCTCCCTGTGGTCCCTTGATGGCATTCTTCTACGCATATTCTTCGATGTGAAGCGGTATTTGAACCATTCTTCTGCCCAATATCTTCGAATCCACTGGATTCGGTTCTTGCGTTCGGTATAGGTTTCCTCAGGGTCTGTTTTGTACAGCTCGTGCAAATCTGGAGGCAAATCCTTGGAAGTGTTACCACGGCGCTGTCTACCTCCCTTTCGTGCTGACTTCTCAGTTGCCATGAAGTTTAAACTGAAGGGCTTCAGTACGTGCAATGGCTTCAGACGGCTGGTCAGACAAGAACTGGCTTCAGGTGAATTGATGTGACTGCAAGAATTACGCAAACGAATGCGGACTATGAGAACCAAGGGATTCTCCCACGGACATGTACCGCGGATGAAGCATTAGAGGTGCGAGGGAAGGGAAGAGGTCATATGCATTCTCAGAAGATTTTGAAGATAAATCAGTTTGAAGACATTGACCTCATAATGCGAAGACATTCACTTATTTGATGAGAGTTGGTTCTAGAGTTGTACAAATCCAATAATAAGTACAAGTGAGGAATCTAACTTGTAAAGAAGCATAAGTGAATAGACTAGGCAGAATATGAGATGCAGAATGAGATAGATTCAAGTTTGAAGATCTAGAAACCACTTTTGGCAAAAATGGATGAATCTATCAGATCGAAAAGACGGTAAAAAGTAAAATTTAATTACCACACGAAGAACTGCTTGACAGAGTGAAGGAAGAGGCCGAGCAGTTCGATCTCCCGTGCCCTAACTTGGTGACGGAAGACACCTACAGTGACGGCAGAGAGGACGAGGTCCGCGGCCGGCGTGAGGACGGCGTCGAAGAAGTCGCGGCAGCTAAGCGCTTCATCGTCGGCGTCGTCGAGAGCTAGCGGAGGTGCTAGGGTTTGCGAGAGGTGGCGAGGAGGAAGAAGAATTTTTGACCGAGACGTGACGGGTATTTATAAGGACAGATACGACACAATGCAATTACGCAGGTGCCCCTGGCGGTTCACATCTGACAGACACGTGGCAAACATGCAACACCTTGGGAGTTGTTCCATGTTCCCACGCACGCCTGGATTGTCGGGATGGTCGTTCCAAATTCTCCGGGTTTCAGGCAAATAGGATAAAGTATTAAAAACATATGTAAATGTTTGTCAGATTGACTTCAGCTCACAAGGTCTCAGTGAAGACAATCGACAGTTTTCAATAGAATGCATATGACTTGGACAGATAGAGTTGAGGTAGAAGCATAGATAGGTTAGGGTCCGATCACATTCGCTTAGTTCAAAAGATTCAACACTTAGTTCAAAAGATTCAACAAAAGTGAATGCTGTAGAGGACAGAACACAGATAAATATATATAGTACTAGTCCAATTCAACCAATTGAAGATAAAATTGAATATAAGCCAAGGATGAACTATGCAAACATAACGCCAATAGAAACACTTCAAACAAAAGTTTGGTGGTGGTTTTACCCACCGTATAGGAAGTATTAGACCCAGACACGGCGCACAATTATCGTGGCGCTCCGAAGTCAAATTCCGCATTAATGTATTCACACTTAGAGTGTATGTCTTCATTGATTGAAGATATACATTACTTCGCGTGTGGCACATCTAAGTCATTAAAATGCATAAGTGTTAGGATGTGTGTCCATTCACAGGACATTTGAGGATTCCAAGATATTTATCTCACACCGCAACTTGCAAAACCTTTTCTCATCAAAGGGCTTTGTGAAAATATCAGCCAACTGTTCTTCTGTCTTGACGTGAATGATATCAATATCTTCCTTCATAACATGATCTCTGAGAAAGTGATGACGAATTTCAATGTGCTTTGTCTTCGAGTGCTGAACTGGGTTGTTGGCAATCTTGATGGCACTCTCGTTGTCGCAATAGAGAGGCACATTTTTCAGATGGATACCATAGTCTTTGAGAGTTTGCTTCATCCAGAGAAGCTGAGCACACCAGGATCCAGCAGCAATGTATTCAGATTTAGCAGTAGAGAGAGATACACGCTCGCTTCTTTGAAGACCAACAGACAAGAGATCGTCGAGAAAAGTGACATGTGCCTGATGTGGACTTGCGATCAACCTTGTCACCAGCATAATCAACATCTGAGAAACCAACTAGATCAAACTCTGAGCCCTTTGGATACCATAATCCTAGTGTTGGGGTGTAAGCCAAATATCGAAAAATTCGCTTCACAGCTAAGTGATGCGATTCCTTTGGTGCCGATTGGAATCGGGCACACATGCTAACACTAAGCATTATATCTGGCCTAGATGCACATAAGTAAAGGAAAGAACCAATCATGGAACGATATACCTTTTGATCGAACTCTTTACCATTGTCGTCGGGACCCAGATGACTTTTGGTTGGCATTGGCGTCGTGTATCCTTTGCGCCTTGCATTCCAAACTTCTTCAGCAATCTTTGAGGTATTTTTCTTGAGATATGAAGATGTCGTTGCGTTGTTGACGGATTTGGAGACCCAGAAAGAACTTCAGCTCGCCCATCATGGACATTTGATATTGCTCTTGCATCATGTGACCAAATTCATCACTGTATTTCTTGTTGGTGCAGCCAAAGATAATGTCATCCACATAGATTTGGCACACAAATAGTTCACCATCATATGTCTTCGTGAAGAGTGTAGGATCTAGTGAACCAGGTTTGAAGCCTTTGCTCTTCACGAAGTCTTTGAGTGTGTCATACCAAGCACGAGGGGCTTGTTTGAGGCCATACAATGCCTTGTTGAGCTTGTATACCATATCAGGATGTTTTGGATCTTCAAATCCTGGAGGTTGTGCGACATATACTTCTTCTTCTATCTTTCCATTGAGAAAAGCACTTTTCACATCCATTTGATACAGAAGAATGTTGTGATGATTTGCATAGGCTAGCAAGATGCGAATGGCTTCAAGTCTTGCCACCGAGCAAATGTTTTCATCAAGTCAATTCCTTCCACTTGAGTGTAACCTTGCGCAATGAGACGAGCCTTGTTTCTGACAACTTGACCATGCTCATCTTGCTTGTTGCGATATATCCATTTGGTGCCAATGATATTGTGCTTCTGAGGATCATGACGCTTGACCAATTCCCACACATTATTCAGCTCGAACTGTTGAAGCTCTTCTTGCATAGCTTGAATCCATTCCGGTTCCATGAAGGCTTCATCAACTTTCTTGGGTTCAGTGATTGAGACAAATGCAAAATGCCCACAGAAGTTGGTTAGCTGTGATGCTCTTTGAGTTGCTTTTGAACGAGTGAGTGGACCAGGTGCATTCAAGCTGTCAATTATCTTCTCAATCTGAACTTCATTTGCAACACGAGGATGAGCAGGACGAAGATTTTGCTCTTGCTGATCAATGTCATCATTTGGGGGATTGTCTTCAGACTGAGCATTGTCTTCAGGTTGATTAGGTGCAGAAATGACAAGTTCCTCCTCAGATTGATTCTCATAGGGTATGATATCTCCAATTCCCATCTGCTTGATAGATTCACTTGGAGGTACTTCATCTAGCACATTTGGCAGGTGCTCTATTTGTGAACCGTTAGTTTCATTGAATCAAGACATCCACAGCTTTCAACCACTTTATAGTGAAAGAGGTTGAAGACTCAGAGGAGTGCGAATCCTTTCCATAACCAAGCATAAAACCTTCATGTGCTTTCGGTGCAAATTTTGAAGTGTGATGTGGATCCTTGATCCAACACCTAGCACCAAATACTCAAGTAGCTTACATTTGGCTTCTTACCGCTAGGAGCTCATAGGATGTTTTCTTCAAAAGCTTGTGAAGATAAACGCGGTGATGATGTGGCAAGCAGTGTCAATGGCTTCGTGCCGTAACTTCCGTGGAGTCTTGTACTCATCAAGCATCGTTTGGGCCATCTCAATGAGAGTTCTGTTCTTGCGCTCGGCGATGCCATTCTGCTGAGGTGTATAAGGAGCAGAGAACTCATGTGTGATGCCAAGTGTATCCAGATAGAGGTCGAGGCCAGTTTTCTTGAACTCAGTGCCGTTGTCGCTTCTGATGTGCTTGATCTTGATGTCATAGTTCGTCATGGCACAATTGGAAAAGCGTTTGAAGACATCCTGCACTTCAGTCTTGTAAAGGATTATATGTATCCAAGTATATCTAGAGTAATCATCAACAATTACGAAGCCATAGAGGCAAGTAGTAGCATTGAGAGTAGAGTAGTGAGTAGGGCCGAATAGATCCATGTGAAGCAGCTCGAAGGGTTGAGATGTAGTCATGATTGTCTTCGAGGGATGCTTGGCCCTAGTCATCTTTCCAGCTTCGCAGGCGCCACACAGATGGTCCTTCTTGAAATTGACGCCTTCATGCTTCTTCTTTGCGAGAGTGTGCAAGTTCTTCATGCCAGCATGCCCTAGCCTTCGATGCCAGAGCCAAAGATTCAAGCTTTGCTAGAAGACATACGGCCATCTGTGGTCCTGCTGAGAAATCTACCATATATAGATCATCTTTTCGATACCCTTCAAAGACTAGAGACTTTTCACATTCCATTAGTACAAGGCATCGATATTTTCCAAATAGCAAAATCATGTTTAAGTCACAAAGCATTGAGACAGACATTAAGTTGTAACCAAGGGATTCAACAAGCATCACTTTATCCATGTGTTGATCCTTTGAGATTGCAACTCTACCTAGACCCAATACCTTGCTTTTACCAAAGGTCAAGAAATGTGATGTGACTTTTGTCTGATGGACATAAGGTTGAGTCCATGAGAAGACTTCGATCACCAGTCATATGATTAGTGCATCCGCTATCCATAATCCATTCTGAAACACGAGGTGTCGTAGCCTACAGTGCGATTAGGGGATAGGCATCACCAAGAGTATTGTGAAGCATAAACATTTGACGAGCAAGAGGATTATCAAAGCTCAGATCAAGATTAGGACTGATAGGATGTTTGGCAAACGATTCAGGAACAAAATACATAGTAAGACCATTTGAGCATTTGATCTTGTGCCTACAAGATGTTTTAGGTCCCGAGCAATAGCATCAGACGCCTTTGATTTCGGTGGAGACCTTTCCTGCAAAAGAAAGTTAATTCTTCTTAACCACCCACATCTTGAGGGGTGGCTTAGAAGCAATGAGTCTAAGTGCAACATCCGAGAACTTCGCTTTGGAGCCCTAGCAAATAGCCTTGCAGGAGAAGAACGATACTCATATGAATAAGCAGAAAAGTTCTTAGTTCTATGAACATAGCGGTTTGAAGACACACGCTCATATTCATAAGTCTGAGTATGGTTTCCCTGCAAAACATTGGCGTTAGGGTGACTCAGGTGAGTCCTTTGTCTGTATGAAGCCTTTGGGTCATATGAAGCCTTTGGTCTGGGATTTGTCTTCTTCCCAGGTGGTGTCATGATGACATTCATAGGAAGATTCTCAAGACAACTTTTGGGAACCCAGATCTTCTTCATAGGTGGCCCGTTCCTGTAGTTAGTACCAATATACCTGGCAAACACTTCACCATTGTGATTCTTAAACAGTTTATAGTTTGCATCAATGGATTGATCAATGTTAATACGGTTAGCACGGTGAAGCCAGATAAGGTGGATGGATCCACTGAAGGTCCCTTTGCAAAGAACCCATGTGGTTTTGGGGTACCGCTCGTGCTTCTAGTGGGAGCCATCAACATTCATTTTCCTCTCGAACCCAACACCCTCTTTCCTAGGGTTTCGGTTCAGAATCCGCTTTTGAGGACATCGCATACGGTCTCGATGCCCTTTGAGATTTTTGTACATCCCTGTTTCAAGCAATGTCTTCAACCTAGCATTTTCATCAAGAATAGTAGTGGTATCCTCCGCAGAGGGGTTAGTTACCACATCGCCAGCTTGAAGATATTGCAACAAGAGCAGCAGAGAACATTTAGCAATGTAAGTAGCGTTATCACGCTCAAGGCATTTTAGACAAGGTGGTTCAAATCCTTCCCGAAGCGGAACTGATCTGTTGGTAGCGTAGTGACTCATTCTCTTTTGAAGATCTTCATGAGCCGCTCTCAATTTCTCAAGCTCTTGCTTCCTTTGAAGATAATCATAGGAGAGCTTTTTCGTGAGTGGTTGTGAGCGTTTCATGACGACTTTCAAGTTCCCGGTACTTAGCATGAAGATTTTTAATGTCTTCAACTAAGGATCGAGAACGGGTCATTTCGCGTCCAACAGGTCATCGCTTTTGTCTAACAGTTTTGAGTATGTTCCATAGCTTTCATTGTTCGATTGCAATTTTAGCAAGTGTTTTGTAGCTGGTTTGGATTCACAATCAGAGTCATCTTCACTTGATGTTTGAAATTAAGCGTCGCGTGATTTTACCTTGGCACCACGTGCCATGAAGCAGTAGGTGGGAGGCGAGTCGTCCTCGTCATTATCATCAGTGTTGGTGACGGAGCGATTGTCTTCGGTGTTGAAGATGGACTTGGCGACGTAGGCAGAAGCTAGGGCCAGACTCGCAACACCCGAGTCAGACTCCCCCTCATACTCCACCTACGCCTCCTCTGAAGAAGACTCCTCTTCTGAATCCATCTCCTTGCCAACAAAAGCACGGGCCTTGCCAGATGAGTTTATCTTGTGTGATGAAGATCTGGAAGAAGACTTGGAAGAAGACTTTGAGGATTTCTTCTTCTTCTTGTCATCAGAATCATATTCTTTGCTCTTCTTCTTCTTCTTCTCATTGTCCCACTGTGGACACTCAGAGATGTAGTGACCAGGTTTCTTGCACTTGTGACATGTTCTCTTCTTCTGATCATAGGGAGAAGCTTCATCATTTCTTGAGCTGGATCGTGAAGATTTTATGAAGCCTTTCTTCTTGGTGAATTTCTGGAACTTCTTCACAAGCATAGCAAGCTCCTTTCCAATGTCTTCAGGATCACCGTAATCGCAGCATGCATTCTTCTTCAGATGAGGAAGCAGTAGCCTTTGCCTTCAAAGCTCGAGTTCAGCCATAGTTGGGGCCATAGATATCTCGTTTCTCGGATAAATTTGGTACTCATGTGTGTTGAGCCTCTCAAGTATGTCAGACGGATCGAGAGTCTTGAAATCAGGGCGTTCTTGTATCATCAGGGCTAAGGTGTCAAATGAGCTGTCAAGAGATCTCAGTAGTGTCTTCACTATCTCATGCTTTGTGATCTCAGTGGCGCCGAGTGCTTGGAGCTCATTTGTGATATCAGTGAGCCGATCAAATGTGAGCTGGACATTCTCGTTGTCGTGTCTCTTGAAGCGGTTGAAGAGGTTGCGGAGAGTACTGATACATTGATCTCGCTGGGTTGAGACACCTTCATTGACCTTGGATAGCCAATCCCAGACTAGCTTCGACGTTTCTAGAGCACTCACACGGCCATACTGTCCTTTGGTAAGGTGACCACAGATGATGTTCTTGGCAGTAGAGTCTAGTTGAATGAACTTATTGACATCAGCAGGGTGACACCTTCACCAGTCTTGGGAACGCCGTTCTTGATGACATACCATAGATCGACATCAATGGCTTCAAGATGCATGCGCATCCTATTCTTCCAGTAGGGATATTCAGTGCCATCGAAGATGGGACATGCAACGGAGACTTTGATTATCCCCACAGTCGACATAGATAAACTCCAGGTGGTTAAACCGAATCACACAGAACAAGGGGGCACCTTGCTCTGATACCAATTGAAAGGGCTAGTTATTGACTAGAGGGGGGTGAATAGACGATTTTTATGAAAGTCTTCAAAACATGGGAGTTTTGAAGACAGACAATATAAACAACACTATTCTAATGCAGCGGAAGGTAGACTACACTAGACAAGCCATAGTCAAGTATTCAATGAAGTGAAAGCATGAAGACTGATAGCAGCTAGGTAGTAAAGATCAAGATGGAAGATAGTATGAAGCCAATCAGAACAGATAGTCACACAGTGAAGTCAAACAGATAATACAAGCAGGCAATGACTTCACGAAGACAAACTATAAGTACGGAGGAGTAAGAGATAGAACGAGTGGCTTCAGATGGACACATGATTTGTTGGACCAGTTCGATTCTTTGTGACAATATGACGTCCGGGTTAGGGAGGCTGAGATTCAACTCGTAAGACCGCGTCTTCACCTTATTCCCCTTGAGCTAAGGACACACAGTCCTCGCCCAATTACTCTGGTAAGTCTTCAAGGTAGACTTCCGAACCTTCATAGACTTCGTTCACCGGCAATCCACAATGGCTCTTGGATGCTCAGAATGCGATACCTAACCGGCTGGAGGATACACAGTCCTCAAGTGTAACAAGTCTTCAGATCACGCGACGAAAGACTTGATGATGCCAAACACTCTTTGGGCTCTGGGTGGTTTGGGCTTTGTCCTCGCAAGGATTCTCTCTCAAAGCTTGGCGGTGGGTTGCTCTCAAATGACAAAAGCCGTGTACTAACTCTCGAGCAGCCACCAATTTATGGTGTAGGGGTGGGCTATTTATAGCCACCGGGCAACCCGACCGGATTTGTCCGAAATGACCTGGGTCACTAAGGAACCGACATGTGTCGCAACGGTCGATTTCAAACACACGCAGCTTGACTTGGGCTACAAGTAAAGCTGACTTATCCGGCTGTGATAAGATTTGCTCTCATTGTCTTCGCTCAAGACATAGGATTTGGTTTGAGCATCACTTCACCACTCGACTTTGTTCACTTAGACCCCACTTAACAAAGGCACGGTGGTTCCTATGACTCAACAAAGAAGAAAAGGAAACAACAAAACAACTAAGTCTTCGCGCTCCATAGTCTTCACTCAATGTCTTCTCGTGTCATAGTCTTCAATGTGAATATCTTCACAGGCCACCATTGTCTTCAATGTCTTCACACATTTTTAGGGGTCATCTCCGGTAGGTAAACCGAATCAAGGAGGGACTACTACCTGTGTTATCCTGCAATTCTCACAAACACATTAGTCCCTCAACCAGGTTTGTCATCAATACTCCAAAACCAACTAGGGGTGGCACTAGATGCACTTACACAAGGCAGCGGCCCCAGGGCTATGGTGGATGTTGTAGGTCGGCTCGTGCACACGTGGATTGGCACACAGCGAAGTTCACGCCGTAGCATGGACGACCCCCGATGGCTATGGAAGTCGTCTATGGTGGGAAGTCGACCCACTCTTTGGTAATCACGGCCATGGGCACCACCCTATGAGGGCAACTTCTGGTTTTCTGACCCGATACCAAATTACTAGTCAATCCTTAGCAGCAGCCAACACCCATTAATCCCTCAGGCCCACATGGTCCTACATCCAGCCCTCGATGCTTATCAATCTTGTGTACCGGAGTCCTCGACCACATCTCCTGAGCCTTCTCTTGCATCCAACACTCTTACAAGTCTCAGTGTAAGTGCCTCACACAATGGCGCCCTTAGTTATTTTTAGATCAATGAATCACATTGTATTTTTTGTGAAATTGGTCTGTTTTGTCAAGACCAAAGACAAAACCGAATTGATTGAAGTCCGAATAGAGAAAAATGGAATCGTGAAGAAAATTCAGTTGTCGGATATGGAAGACTGACTTTTTGGAAGACCGAAATAACAGGACCGAACAAACCGTATAGACTAACACCCAAACATATATGTGTAGATGGAGGGAGTAGTGAGTATATTCACCATTAATATGCATCCTTTAATAAATTTAATATGTATTAATAGTACTAAAGAAACACAAGATACAAATACACACAACTTCATGCAAGGAAAAATGTAGAGATACGCTCTACATAAAGCCAGCACCACAAACGTCATGGATTAAATCTGGTATTAATATGATCCTTCTCGTAGTATCGCTTCTGAGGAATATGACATGCATGCAGCTATGCTGACGTACGTTCGAGATCCGTCACAAATAGCGTAACGGCGATCACCAATATACTCGTAGACTATGTGTAGTACTTAGATGCACCCCCAACTGGGCAATGAAAAGTCCATACAGCCAGCAGGACTAGCAGACCACGCGATTCGTCTCCAATAGATGCACCTGCACAACCTAACAAACACTTGCACACAACGTGAAAAAGGGGTTGTCAATCCCTTCACGGTCGCGAGTAAAAGTGTGATATGATAAAGATAGATATAAAACAAATAAAAAGTAAATAAAACTCAGTGAGGTATTTTTGTATTTTTGGTTTATAGATCTAAAAATATATGATGGAAAATAGACCCGGGGGCCATAGGTTTCACTAGAGGCTTCTCTCTTGAAAGAAAACATATGGTGGGTGAACAAATTACTATTGAGCAATTGATAGAAAAGCGCATAGTTATGACGATATCAAAGGCAATGATCATGAATATAGGCACCACGTCCGTGACAAGTAGACCGAAACGATTCTGCATCTACAACTATTACTCCACACATCGACCGTCTCCTGCCTGCATCTAGAGTATTAAGTTCAAAAGAACAGAGTAACGCATTAAGCAAGATGACATGATGTAGATGCATAAACTCAAGCAATATGATATAAACCCCATCTTTTTATCCTTAATGGAAACAATACAATACGTGTCTCGCTACCCCTGCTGTCACTGGGTGAGGACACCGCAAGATTGAACCCATCACAAAGCACCTCTCCCATGGCAAGATAGATCAATCTAGTTGGCCAAACCAAATCAATATATCAGAGAGAAATACAAAGCTATCTTAATCATGCATAAAGAGTTCAGAGAAGACTCAAATAATATTCATAGATAATCTGATCATAAATCCACAATTCATCGGATCTCAACAAACACACCACAAAAGAAGATTACATCAGATAGAACTCCAAGAACATCGAGGAGAACATTGTCTTGAAGATCAAAGAGAGAGAAGAAGCCATCTAGCTACTAGCTATGGACCCATAGGTCTGTGGTAAACTACTCACACAACATTGGTAGGGCAGCAAGGTTGGTGTGGAGGCCCTCCGTGGTCGAATCCCCCTCCGGCGGAGTACCGGAAAAGGCCCCAAGATGGGATCTCACGAGGTCAGAGGCTTGCGGCGACGGAAAAATATTTTTTTGGATGCTTCTGATGTAGAGGGAATGTTTGGGCATTTATTGAGCAAGAATTAGGGTTAGGGGAATCCCGAGGGGCCCACAAGCCTGGACCCCCTAGGGCGCCCCCTCGGGGCTTGTGGCCCTCTCGTGGCTCCTCTGGCCTCCTCTCCAAGTCTCCTGGGGTTCTTCTGGTCAAAGAAAAATCATCGTAAAGTTTTATTCCGTTTCCAGTCCGTTTGGCATTCCTTTCTGAAAAGTCAAAAACAAGGAAAAAACAGCAACTAGCACTGGGCACTAGATTAATCAGTTAGTCCCAAAAAATGATATAAAATAGTACCAAAATGCATATAAAACATCCTAGATGGATAATATAATAGCATGGAACAATCAAAAATTATAGATACGTTGGAGACATATCAAGCATCCCCAAGCTTAATTCCTGCATTCCTCAAGTAGGTAAATGATAAAAACAGAATTTTTAACATATTTATAAATGCAATTTTATTTATTGTGGCATGAATATTCAGATCAATAAGATTCAAAAAAAAGTTTAATATTGACATAAAAACAATAATACTTCAAGCATACTAATAAAGCAATCATGTCTTCTCAAAATAACATGGCCAAAGAAAGTTATCCCTACAAAATCGTATAGTCTAGCTATGCTCTATCTTCATCACACAAAATATTTCATTATGCACAACCTCAGTTTTAGCCAAGCAATTGTTTCATACTTTTAGTGTTTTCAAGCTTTTTCAACTTTCACGCAATACATGAGCGTGAGCCATGGATATAGCACTTGAAGGAAATATGCCCTAGAGGCAATAACAAAGTTGTTATTTTATATTTCCTTATCCATGATAAAGGTTTATTATTCATGCTAGAATTGCATTTATTGTAAACTTAAATACATGTGCGAATACATAAACAAACACCGTGTCCCTAGTAAGCCTCTACTAAACTAGCTCGTTGACCAAAGATGGTTAAGGTTTCCTAACCATGGACATGTGTTGTCATTTGATAACGGGATCACATCATTAGGAGAATGATGTGATGGACAAGATCCATCCGTTATCTTAGCATACTGATCGTTTAGTTTTATTGCTATTGCTTTCTTCATGTCAAATACAAATTCCTTCGACTATGAGATTATGCAACTCCCGGATACCGGAGGAATACCTTGTGTGCTATCAAACATCACAATGTAACCGAGTTATCATAAATATACTCTACAGGTATCTCCGAAGGTGTTTGTTGAGTTGGCATAGATCAAGATTATAATTTGTCACTCTGAGTATCAGAGAGGTATCTCTGGGCCTCTTGGTGATGTATTACAGAATGAGTAAGCTTGCAAGAAAATGAATAAGGAGTTGGTCACGAGGTGATGTATTACAGAACGAGTAAAGAGACTTGCCGGTAACGAGATTGAACTAGGTATGAAGATACCGACGATCGAATCTCGGGCAAGTAACATACCGATGGACAAAGGGAATTACGTATGTTATCATAACGGTTCGACCGATAAAGACCTTCATAGAATATGTAGGAGCCAATACGGGCATCCAGGTTCCGCTATTGGTTATTGACCGGAGAGGTGTCTCGGTCATGTCTACATAGTTCTCGCACCCGTAGGGTCCGCACGCTTAACGGTCATTGATGATATAGTATGATATGAGTTATGTGATTTGGTGACCGAATGTTGTTCGGAGTGCCAGATGAGATCACAGACATGAAGAGGAGTCTCGAAATGGTTGAGAGGTAAAGATTGATATATATGACGATGGTATTCGGACACCTGAAGTGTTTCGGAGGGTACCAGGTACTCATCGAGTCACCGGAAAGGAGTTTCGGGCACCCCCGACAAAGATATGGGCCTTATGGGCCAAGAGAGGGAACGCACCAGACACAAGGGGCTGGTGCGCCCCCATAGCAGGCCGGCCTACGAGGAGAAGGAAAGAGGGGAGGGGAAAGGAAAGTGTGGGAGTAGGACTTCCCCCTCCTTCCCTCTCCCCCCCTCTTTCCTTCCCCTCGGTTATATATGGCAGGGGGGCGCGGCTTGGGAGGGACTCCAAGTAGGATTCCTCCTACTTGGGCGCTTCCTATGGCTGCTCCTCCCTCCCTCCCACCTATATATATGTGGGAAGGGGGCGCCTAGCACACCCTAGATCAATTGTTAGCTGTGTGCGGCGCCCCCCTCCACCGTTTACACCCCGGTCATATTTTCGTAGTGCTTAGGCGAAGCCCTGAGGAGGTCACTTCACCACCACCATCACCACACCGTGATGCTGACAAAACTCAGATACTACCTTGACTTCTTGCTAGATCAAGAAGGTGAGGGACGTCACCGAGCTGAACGTGTGCAGAATGCGGAGGTGCCGTGCGTTTGGTACTTGATCTGTTGAAGCGTGAAGAAGTTCGACTACATCAACCGCGTTGTGAAATGCTTCCACTTACGGTCTACGAGGGTACGTAGACACATTCTCCCCCTCGTTGCTATGCATCCCCATGTATAGATCATTGCGTGTGCATAGATTTTGTTTTTGTTTTCCATGCAAAGTTTCCGAACAGTGGCATCATGAGCCAGGTCTATGCGTAGATGATATGCACGAGTAGAACACAAAGAGTTGTGGGTGGTGATAGTCATACTGCTTACCACCAACGTCTTATTTTGATTCGGCGGTATTGTGGGATGAAGCGGCCCGGACCAACCTTACATGTCCACGCACATGAGACCGGTTCCATCGACTGACATGCAACTAGTTTGCATAAAGATGGCTGGCGGTGTGTGTTTCTCCTACTTTAGTTGAATCAAATTTGACTGCGGCCGGTCCTTGAAGAAGGTTAAAATAGCAAACTTGACGAATCACCGTTGTGGTTTTTGTCGTAGGTAAGAATAGTTCTTGCTAGAAGCCCGTAGCAGCCACGTAAAACTTGCAACAATGAAGTAGAGGACGTCTAACTTGTTTTTGCAGGGCATGTTGTGATGTGATACGGTCAAGACATGATGTGATAAACGTTATTGTATGAGATGATCATGTTTTGTAAGTTGTCGGCAATCGGCAGGAGCCTTATGGTTGTCTCTTTATTGTATGAAATGCAAACGCCATGTAATTGCTTTACTATATCACTATGCATTAGTGATAGTTGTAGAAGCAATAGTTGGCGAGATGACCATGACGCAACGATGGAGATCAAGGTGTCGAGCCGGTGACGATGGAGATCATGACGATGCTTTGGAGATCGAGATCAAAAGCACGAGATGATGATGGCCATATCATGTCACATATATTGATTGCATGTGATGTTTATCTTTTATGCATCTTATTTTTTTTAGTACGGCGGTAGCATTATAAGATGATACCTTTGATACGTCTCCATCGTATCTATAATTTTTGATTGTTTCATGCCAATATTATAACACTTTCACATACTTTTGGCAACTTTTTATAAGATTTATTGGACTAACCTATTGATCTAGTGCCTAGTGCCAGTTCCTGTTTTCTGCATGTTTTTTGTATCGTAGAGTATCCATATCAAACGAAGTCCAAATGCAATAGAATTTCACGGAGAATTATTTTGGAATATATGTGATTTTTAGGAGGTGGAATCAACGCAAACGGGGGCCCACAGAGCGCACAACCCACCAGGGCGCGCCAGACACCCATGGCGCGCCCAGGAGTCTTGTACCCTCCTCGAATGTCGGTTGGAGCTCTACTTCTAGCGCAAGGAAGCTTATATCTGGATAAAAATCGTGTTCATATCTCAGCGCAATCGGAGTTACGGATCTCCCGGAATATAAGAAATGGTTTTCGGCCAGATCAGGGGAACGCGAAACAGAAGAGAACAGAGAGGGAGATCCAATCTCGGAGGGGCTCCGCCCCCTCCGCGGCCATGGAGGCCATGGACCAGAGGGGAAACCCTCCTCCCATCTAGGGGGGAGGCCAAGGAAGAAGAAGAAGGAGGGGGCTCTCTCCCCGTCGCTTCCGGTGGCGCCGGAGTGCCACCGGGGCAACGATCGAGACGGCGATCTACATCAACATTCTTGCTGCCGTCAACACCAACTTTCTCCCCCTCTATGCTGCGGTGTAACACCTCTTCCCCCTACTGTAATCTCTACTGAAACATGGTGCTCAACTCCATATATTATTTCCCAATGATCTATGGTTATCTTGTGATGTTTGAGTAGATCCGTTTTGTCCTATGGGTTAATCGTGATCTTGGTTGGTATGATTGTATATCTTATTTATGGTGTTGTCCTACGGTGCCCTCCGTATCGCGCAAATGTGAGGTCCCCCGTTGTAGGGTGTTGCAATATGTTCATGGTTTACTTATTGTCAGTGTTGCGGGGGATGACAGCAGCCCGAACGCGGATAAGTGGATTATGGCATATGGGAGTAAAGAGGACTTGATACTGAATGCTATGGTTGGGTTTCACGACCTTAATGATCTTTAGAGTTGCGGATGCTTGCTAGGGGTCCAATCATAAGTCCATATGATCCAAGTAGAGATAGTATGTTAGCTCATGCCTCTGCCACATATAAAATTACAAGAATGATTACCGGTACTTGTTATCGATTGCCTAGGGACAAATAACTTTCTTGTTGACAAAAACTCTCTACTAAAACTAACTTAGTTGTGTCTTTATCTAAACAGCCCCTAGATTTTCTTTACGTGCTCTTTATTTTCTTGCAAACCTATCCTATCACACCTACAAAGTATTTCTAGTTTCATACTTGTTTCCGGTAAAGTGAACGTCAAGTGTGCGTAGAGTTGTATCGGTGGTCGATAGAACTTGAGGGAATATTTGTTCTACCTTTAGCTCCTCATTGGTTTCGACACTCTTATTTATCTAAGAAGGCTACAAACGATCCCCTATACTTGTGGGTGAAAGCACAAGTGCTCCCTAGGTGGTTTTGGTAATTAATGT
Organism: Aegilops bicornis; assembly: GCA_021605145.1. Classification (NCBI taxonomy): domain Eukaryota; kingdom Viridiplantae; phylum Streptophyta; class Magnoliopsida; order Poales; family Poaceae; genus Aegilops; species Aegilops bicornis. The sequence continues at coordinate 575,857,556 of CM038672.1, forward strand.
CAACATATCTCTTGTTGGACTAACACCTTTATCTAGTATGTTTCAGATAAGTTCAACAATGGAGTGGCATGGACTAAAGGATGTGGGAACTCCTTCAAGATGCTAAGGACAAAGGATTGGCTCAAGCTTCAAGCTCAAGACTCTTCATTTTCCATTTTAGTGATCCAAGATCACATTGAGTCTATAGGAAAAGCCAATACTATCAAGCAGGGATGAGGTGTTGCTTAATGAGCCTCTTGCTTCAAGTGCTTAGTGATATGCTCCAATTACCCTCAACTACTTTCCCACTTCCACACAAATGTCCTAAACCTAAAGTCAAACTCGGCCCCACTGATTCTTCCTATCCGGTAAAGGAAATATTCCCTAGAGGCAATAATAAAGTTATTATTTATTTCCTTATTTCATGATAAATGTTTATCATTGATGCTAGAATTGTATTAACCGGAAACATAATACATGTGTGAATACATAGACAAACAGAGGTCACTAGTATGCCTCTACTTGACTAGCTCGTTGATCAAAGATGGTTAAGTTTCCTAGCCATAGACATGAGTTGTCATTTGATTAATGGGATCACATCATTAGGAGAATGATGTGATTGACATGACCCATTCCGTTAGCTTAGCACCCGATCGTTTAGTATGTTGCTATTGCTTTCTTCATGACTTATACATGTTCCTATGACTATGAGATTATGCAACTCCGTTTACGGAGGAACACTTTGTGTGCTACCAAACGTCACAACGTAATCGGGTGATTATAAAGGAGCTCTACAGGTGTCTCCAAAGGTACATGTTGGGTTGGCGTATTTCGAGATTAGGATTTGTCACTCCAATCGTCGGAGAGATATCTCTGGGCCCTCTCGGTAATGCACATCACTTAAGCCTTGCAAGCAATGCAACTAATGAGTTAGTTGCGAGATGATGTATTACAGGACAAGTAAAGAGACTTGCCGATAACGAGATTGAACTAGGTATTGAGATACCGACGATCGAATCTCGAGCAAGTAACATACCGATGACAAAGGGAACAACGTATGTTGTTATGCGGTCTGACCGATAAAGATCTTCGTAGAATATGTGGGAGCCAATATGAGCATCCAGGTTCCGCTATTGGTTATTGACCGAAGACGTGTCTTGGTCATGTCTACATTGTTCTCTAAGCCGTAGGGTCCGCACGCTTAACGTTACGATGACAGTTTCATTATGAGTTTATGTGTTTTGATTTACCTAAGGTAGTTTGGGTCCTGGATGAGATCGGGGACATGACGAGGAGTCTCGAAATGGTCGAGATGTAAAGATCGATATATTGGACGACTATATTCGGACATCGGAAAGGTTCCGAGTGATTCCGGTATTTTCGGGGGTACCGGAGAGTTACGGGAATACGAGGAAGAAGCAATGGGCCTCATGGGCCAAGTGGTGGAAGAGAGGAGGCAGAGGCGCGCCTCTAGCCCAAACCGAATTGGACTAGGGGGCCAGCCCCTCTTTCCTCCTTTTCCTCCCTCTCCTTCCTTCTCCTTCTCCTTCCCTTCCTTCCCCTCTCCTACTTGGACTAGGAAAGAGGGGGGAATCCTACTTGGAGTAGGATTGCCCCCTTGGGCGCGCCTCTCCTCCTGGCCGGCCGCCCCCTCCCCCTTGCTCCTTTATATACGGGGGCAGGGGGCACCTCTAGACACAACAATTGATCCTTGAGATCTCTTAGCCGTGTGCGGTGCCCCCTCCACCATAATCCTCGATAATATTGTAGCGGTGCTTAGGCGAAGCCCTGCGACGGTAGAACATCAAGATCGTCACCACGCCGTCGTGCTGACGGAACTCATCCCCGACACTTTGCTGGATCGGAGTCCGGGGATCGTCATCGAGCTGAACGTGTGCTAGAACTCGGAGGTGCCGTAGTTTCGGTGCTTGATCGATCGGGCCGTGAAGACGTACGACTACATCAACCGGTTGTTATAACGCTTCCGCTTTCGGTCTACGAGGGTACGTAGACAACACTCTCCCCTATCGTTGCTATGCATCACCATGATCGTGCGTGTGCGTAGGAATTTTTTTGAAATTACTACGTTCCCCAACAGTGGCATCCGAGCCTGGTTTTATGCGTTGATGTTATATGCACGAGTAGAACACAAGTGAGTTGTGGGCGATACAAGTCATACTGCTTACCAGCATGTCATACTTTGGTTCGGTGGTATTGTTGGATGAAGCGGCCCGGACCGACATTACGCGTACGCTTACGCGAGACTGGTTCTACAGACGTGCTTTGCACACAGGTGGCTGGCGGGTGTCAGTTTCTCCAACTTTAGTTGAACAGAGTGTGGCTACGCCCGGGCCTTGCAAAGGTTAAAACAACACTAACTTGACGAACTATCGTTGTGGTTTTGATGCGTAGGTAAGAACGGTTCTTGCTCAGCCCGTAGCAGCCACGTAAAACTTGCAACAAAAAAGTAGAGGACGTCTAATTTGTTTTTGCAGGGCATGTTGTGATGTGATAAGGTCAAGACGTGATGCTATATTTTATTGTATGAGATGATCATGTTTTGTAACCGAGTTATCGGCAACTGGCAGGAGCCATATGGTTGTCGCTTTATTGTACGTAAATGCAACGCCTGTAATTGCTTTTACTTTATCACTAAGCGGTAGCGATAGTCGAGAAGCAATAGTTGGCGAGACGACAACGATGCTACGATGGAGATCAAGGTGTCGCTACCGGTGACGATGGTGATCATGACGGTGCTTCGGAGATGGAGATCACAAGAACAAGATGATGATGGCCATATCATATCACTTATATTGATTGCATGTGATGTTTATCCTTTATGCATCTTATCTTGCTTTGATTGAAGGTAGCATTTTAAGATGATCTCTCACTAATTATCAAGAAGTGTTCTCCCTGAGTATGCAACGTTGCCAAAGTTCGTCGTGCCTGCACACCACGTGATGATCGGGTGTGATAAGCTTCACGTCCATCTACAACGGGTGCAAGCCAGTTTTGCACACGCGGAATACTCAGGTTAAACTTGACGAGCCTAGCATATGCAGATATGGCCTCGGAACACGGAGACCGAAAGGTCGAGCGTGAATCATATAGTAGACATGATCAACATAGTGATGTTCACCATTGAAAACTACTCCATCTCACGTGATGATCGGCTATGGTTTAGTTGATTTGGATCACGTGATCACTTAGATGACTAGAGAGATGTCTGTCTAAGTGGGAGTTCTTAAGTAATATGATTAATTGAACTTTAATTTATCATGAACTAAGTCCTGGTAGTATTTTGCAAATTATGTTGTAGATCAATAGCTCGCGTTGTTGCCTATGTTTTTGCTTCCCTATGTTTTTGATATGTTCCTAAAGAAAAAACTAAGTTGAAAAATGTTAGTAGCAATGATGCGGACTTGGTCCATGATCCGAGGTTTATCCTCATTGCTGCACAGAAGAATTATGTCCTTGATGCACCGCTAGGTGACAGACCTATTGCAGGAGCAGATGCAGACGTTATGAACGTTTGGCTAGCTCAATATGATGACTACTTGATAGTTTTGTGCACCATGCTTTATGGCTTAGAACCGGGACTACAAAAACATTTTTGAAACGTCATGGAACATATAAGATGTTTCAAGAGATGAAATTGGTATTTCAGGACTCATGCCCGTGTCAAGAGGTATGAGACCTCGACAAATACTTCGCCTAAAAGATGGAGGAGAATTGCTCAACTAGTGAGCAAGTACTTAGATTGTCCGAGTACTACAATCGCTTGAATCAAGTGGGAGTTAATCTTCCGGATAAGATAGTGATTGGCAGAGTTCTCTAGTCACCATCACCAAGTTATCGGAACTTCGTGATGAACTATAATGCAAGGGATGATGAAAAAGATTCGAGCTCTTCGTGATGCTAAAATCGACGAAGGTAGAAATCAAGAAAAGAGCATCAAGTGTTGATGATTGATAAGAACACTAGTTTCATGAAAGGGGCAAAGGAAAAGAAAGGGAACTTCAAGTAGAATGGCAAGCAAGTTGTCACTCCTGTGAAGAAGCCCAAAGCTAGACCAAAGCCTGAAACTAAGTACTTCTACTGCAAAGGAAATGGTCACCGAAGCGGAAATGCCCTGAATATTTGGTGGATAAGAAGGATGTCAAAGTGAACAAGGGTATATTTGATATACAGGTTATTTATGTGTACCTTACTATTGTTTATAGTAGCCCCTGAGTATTTGATACCTGTTCGGTTGCTAAGATTAGTAACTCGAAACAGGAGTTACAGAATAAACAAAGACTAGTTGAGGGTGAAGTAACGATGTGTGTTGGAAGTGATTCCAAGATTGATATGATCATCATCGTACACTCCCTATATTTTCGAGATTAGTGTTGAACCAAAATAATTGTTATTTGGTGTTTGCGTTGAGCATAAATATGATTAGATCATGTTTATTGCGATACGATTATTCATCTAAGACAGAGAATAAATTGTTATTCTGTTTACATGAATAAAACCTTCTATGGTCATACACCCAATGTTGATGGTTTATTAAATCTTGATCATGGTGATACACATATTCATAATATTGATACCAAAAGATGCAAAGTTGATAATGATAGTGCAACTTATTTGTGGCACTGCCGTTTGGGTCATATCGGTGTAAAGCGCATGAAGAAACTCCATAAAGATGGACTTTTAGAATCACTTGATTATGAATCATTTGATGTTTGCGAACCGTGCCTTATGGGCAAGATGACTAAAACTCCGTTCTCCGGAACAATGGAACGAGCTACTGATTTGTTGGAAAGAATACATACCGATGTATGCAGTCCAATGAGTGTTGATGCTCGTGGCGGGTATCGTTATTTTATGACCTTCACAAGATGATTTGAGCAGATATGACTATATCTACTTAATGAAACACAAGTCTGAAACATTTGAAAAGTTCAAAGAATTTCAGAGTGAAGTGGAGAATCATCGTAACAAGAAAATAAAGTTTCTACGATCTGATCGTGGAGGAGAATATTTGAGTTACGAGTTTGGCCTTCATATAAAACAATGTGGAATAGTTTCACAGTTCACACCACCTAGAACACTGTAGCGTTATGGTGTGTCCGAAAGTCGTAACCGCACTTTATTGGATATTGTGCAATCTATGATATCTCTTATCGGTTTAACAATATCGTTTTGGGGTTATGCATTAGAGACAGTTGCATTCACTTTAAATAGGGCACCATCGAAATCCGTTGAGACGACGCCTTATGAACTGTGGTTTGGCAAGAAACCAAAGTTGTCGTTTCTTAAAGTTTGTGGTTGCGATGCTTATATGAAAAAGTTTCATCCTGATAAGCTCAAACCTAAATCGGAGAAATGTGTCTTCATAGGATACCCAAAGGAGACAGTTGGGTACACCTTCTATCACAGATCCGAAGGCAAGACATTCGTTGCTAAGAATGGATCCTTTCTAGAGAAGGAGTTTCGCTCGAAAGAAGTGAGTGGGAGGAAAGTAGAACTTGATGAGGTAACTGTACCTACTCCCTTATTGTAAAATAGTTCATCGTAGAAACCGGTTTCTGCGACACCTACACCAATTAGTGAGGAAGTTAATGATGATGATCATGAAACTTTAGATCAAGTTGTTACTGAACCTCGTAGGTCAACCAGAGTAAGATTCACACCAGAGTGGTACGGTAGTCCTGTTCTGGAAGTTATGTTACTAGACCATGACGAACCTACAAACTATGAAGAAGCAATGGTGAGCCCAGATTCCGCAAAATGGCTTGAGGCCATGAAATCTGAGATGGGATCCATGTATGAGAACAAAGTGTGGACTTTGGTGGACTTGCGCGATGATCAGCAAGCCTTTAAGAATAAATGGATCTTCAAGAGGAAGACGTACGCTGATAGTAGTGTTACTATCTACAAAGCTAGAATTGTCGCAAAAGGTTTTCGACAAGTTCAAGGTGTTGACTATGATGAGAGTTTCTCACTCGTATCTATGCTTAAGTCTGTCCGAATCATGTTAGCAATTGCCACATTTTATGAAATCTGGCAAATGGATAAACAAAACTGCATTCCTTAATGGATTTATTAAAGAAGAGTTGTATATGATGCAACCAGAAGGTTTTGTCAATCCTAAAGGTGCTAACAAAATATGCAAGCTCCAACGATCCATCTATGGACTGGTGCAAGCATCTCGGAGTTGGAATATACGCTTTGATGAGTTGATCAAAGCATATAGTTTTATACGGACTTACGGTGAATCCTGTATTTACAAGAAAGTGAGTGGGATCACTACAACCTTTCTGATAAGTATATGTGAATGACATATTGTTGATCAGAAATAATGTAGAATTTTCTGAAAAGCATAAAGGAGTATTTGAAAGGAGTTTTTCAAAGAAAGACCTCGGTGGAGCTACTTACATATTGAGCATGAAGATCTATAGAGATAGATCAAGACGCTTGATAAGTTTTTTTTCAATAAGTACATACCTTGACAAGATTTTGAAGTAAGTTCAAAATGGAACAGTCAAAGAAAGAGTTCTTGCCTGTGTTACAAGGTGTGAAATTGAGTAAGAATCAAAGCCCGACCACGGCAGAAGATAGAAAGAGAATGAAAATCATTCCCTATGCCTTGGCCATAGGTTCTATAAAAGTATGCCATGTTGTGTACCTAATCTATTGTATACCCTACACTGATTTTGGCAAGGGAGTATAATAGTGATCTAGGAGTAGATCACTAGACAGCGGTCAAAATTATACTTAGTGGAATAAGGATATGTTTCTCGATTATGGAGGTGTCAAAAGGTTAGGTAAGTAAAGAGTCACGTCGATGCAAGCTTTGACACTGATCTGGATGACTCTAAGTCTCGATCTAGATGCATATTGAAAGTGGGAGCAATTAGCTAGAGTAGCTCCGTGCAGAGCATTGTTGACATAGAAATTTGCAAAATACTTACGTATCTGAATGTGATAGACCCGTTGACTAAAATTATCTCATAAGCAAAACATGATCACACCTTAGTACTCTTTGGGTGTTAATCACATAGCGATGTGAACTAGATTACTGAATCTAGTAAACCATTTGGGTGTTGGTCACATGGCGATGTGAACTATGGGTGTTAATCACATGATGATGTGAACTATCGATGTTAATCACATGGTGATGTGATCTAGATTATTGACTCTAGTGCAAGTGGGAGAGTGAAGGACATATTCCCTAGAGGCAATAATAAAGTTATTATTTATTTCCTTATTTCATGATAAATGTTTATTATTGATGCTAGAATTGTATTAACCGGAAACATAATACATGTGTGAATACATAGACAAACAGAGTGTCACTAGTATGCCTCTACTTGACTAGCTCGTTGATCAAAGATGGTTAAGTTTCCTAGCCATAGACATGAGTTGTCATTTGATTAACGGGATCACATCATTAGGAGAATGATGTGATTGACATGACCCATTCCGTTAGCTTAGCACCTGATCGTTTAGTATGTTGCTTTGCTTTCTTCATGACTTATACATGTTCCTATGACTATGAGATTATGCAACTCCCGTTTACCGGAGGAACACTTTGTGTGCTACCAAACGTCACAACGTAACTGGGTGATTATAAAGGAGCTCTACAGGTGTCTCCAAAGGTACATGTTGGGTTGGCGTATTTCGAGATTAGGATTTGTCACTCCGATCGTCGGAGAGATATCTCTGGGCCCTCTCGGTAATGCACATCACTTAAGCCTTGCAAGCAATGCAACTAATGAGTTAGTTGCGAGATGATGTATTACAGAACGAGTAAAGAGACTTGCCGGTAACGAGATTGAACTAGGTATTGAGATACCGACGATTGAATCTCGGGCAAGTAACATACCGATGACAAAGGGAACAACGTATGTTGTTATGCGGTCTGACCGATAAAGATCTTCGTAGAATATGTGGGAGCCAATATGAGCATCCACGTTCCGCTATTGGTTATTGACCGGAGACGTGTCTTGGTCATGTCTACATTGTTCTCGAACCCGTAGGGTCCGCACGCTTAACGTTACGATGACAGTTTCATTATGAGTTTATGTGTTTTGATTTACCTAAGGTAGTTCGGAGTCCCGGATGAGATCGGGGACATGACGAGGAGTCTCGAAATGGTCGAGACGTAAAGATCGATATATTGTACGACTATATTCGGACATCGGAAAGGTTCCGAGTGATTCCGGTATTTTCGGGGGTACCGGGGAGTTACGGGAATACGAGGAAGAAGCAATGGGCCTCATGGGCCAAGTGGTGGAAGACAGGAGGCAGGGCGCGCGGCCCCCCTAGCCCAAACCGAATTGGACTAGGGGGCCAGCCCCCCTTTCCTTCTTTTCCTCCCTCTCCTTCCTTCTCCTTCTCCTTCCCTTTCTTCCCCTCTCCTACTTGGACTAGGAAAGAGGGGGGAATCCTACTTGGAGTAGGATTGCCCCCTTGGGCGCGCCTCTCCTCCTGGCCGGCCGCCCCTCCCCTTGCTCCTTTATATCACAGGGGGGGCACCTCTAGACACAACAATTGATCCTTGAGATCTCTTAGCCGTGTGCGGTGCCCCCCTCCACCATAATCCTCGATAATATTGTAGCGCTGCTTAGGCGAAGCCCTGCGACGGTAGAACATCAAGATCGTCACCACGCCGTCGTGTTGACGGAACTCATCCCCGACACTTTGCTGGATCGGAGTCCGGGGATCGTCATCGAGCTGAACATGTGCTAGAACTCGGAGGTGCCGTAGTTTCGGTGCTTGATCGGTCGGGCCGTGAAGACGTACGACTACATCAACTGCGTTGTTATAACGCTTCCGCTTTCGGTCTACGAGGGTACGTAGACAACACTCTCCCCTATCGTTGCTATGCATCACCATGATCGTGCGTGTGCGTAGGAATTTTTTTGAAATTACTACGTTCCCCAACATCCGGCGCCACCGAGTTTTGATGTCTTAGCCACTGCCACAAACCCTAGGCAAATCGGTCTCATTGATAGGGATCTCGGTCTCACCGAGATGGGATTGTAATCTCTCTGTGTATGTCCATGATCAAAATCGGTCTCACCGAGTTTGAGCAATCGGTACTATCGAGATTACAATGCAAACTTTCTGGTTGACTCATTATCAAAATCGCTCCCACCGAAGTTTGAGTAATCGGTCCAACCGAGTTTGAGTAATGTCGGTCCAACCGAGTTTGCACGACCAACTCTCCGGTTAGCTAATTACCAAAATCGGTCTCACCGAGTTTGTGTAATCGGTCTCACCGAGATTACGTTATGCCCTAACCCTAACCATATCGGTCCTACCGAGATGCAAGTCGATCCACCGAAAATCCTAACGGTCACTAGGTTTACTAAAATCGGTCTGACCGAAGTTTGTTGATTCGGTCCCACCGAGATTGGTAAATTGTGTGTAACGGTTAGATTTTGTGTGGAGGCTATATATACCCCTCCACCTCCTCTTCATTCATGGAGAGAGCCATCAGACTGAACCTACACTTCCAGCATCCTATTTCTGAGAGAGAACCACCTACTCATGTGTTAAGGCCAAGATATTCCATTCCTACCATATGAATCTTGATCTCTAGCCTTTCCCAAGTTGCTTTCCACTCGAATCTTCTTTCCACCAGATCCACATCCTATGAGAGAGAGTTGAGTGTTGGGGAGACTATCATTTGAAGCACAAGAGCAAGGAGTTCATCATCAACACACCGTTTGTTACTTCTTGGAGAGTGGTGTCTCCTAGATTGGCTAGGTGTCACTTGGGAGCCTCCGACAAGATTGTGGAGTTGAACCAAGGAGTCTGTAAGGGCAAGGAGATCGCCTACTTCGTGAAGATCTACCGCTAGTGAGGCAAGTCCTTCGTGGGCGACGGCCATGGTGGGATAGACAAGGTTGCTACTTCGTGGACCCTTCGTGGGTGGAGCCCTCTGTGGACTCGCGCAACCGTTACCCTACGTGGGTTGAAGTCTCCACCAACGTGGAAGTACGATAGCACCACCTATCGGAACCACGACAAAAACATACGTGTCTCCAATTGCGTTTGATTTCTCCAAACCCTTCCCTTTACTTTCTTGCAAGTTGCATGCTTTACTTTACACTGCTCATATACTCATTGCATGCTTGCTTGTTATGTATTGAGAAAGTTAAACTTGTTCCTAAACTCCATTTAAACTTTAATAAGGTTAAAAACTGCAACTTTGGTACTTAGTGTCTAATCACCCCCCCTCTAGACACCTCTTCTCAAGATCCTACAAGTGGTATCAGAGCTTTGGTCTCCATTGTCTTGGTTTAATCACCATTGGAGGTAGATGGATGAGTCTACTTTGGGGAGTCTTAGACATAGAGTGCCTATTCTTGATGGAGAGTATTTTCATGAGTGGAAAAATGAGATGCTTGTAATTTTCAATCAATATCATTTGAACAAGTACATTGCTAGCCCTTGTGCTCCTCATGTTGATCCTATGCATCCTACCCTTGATGAATCTATTGACATGACTAGAAATCTTAGGACTGTTAATCTTTTCACTAGAGGCTTGCCTAGAAACTTGATTAGAATCTTGCCTACTTTTGAGTGTGCCTACACTATATGGAAATTTCTTGAGGAACGCTTTCCAAATTATTCCTTGAAAAATCTAGATGAGATCCTCTATAAGTCTATTGCCTTGAGTAAGATGAATACTAGTGATCATATGTTTGGTGATCGTCTATTTGAACTTACCGACCTTATGCGTGCCAAAGGAGATGTTGGAATTATTAGTGATATTATTTCCGAAGCTATAAGAATTCATAAGCAAGATCATTGTCAAACTCACTCTAATGAATTACCCTCTCTAGGATTTGATCCACCACATGACGATGTTGAACATGGATACTATGATGAGGATGATGATAGTGACTTCAATCTTGATGATGCAATGAGACACTTTGGTCTTATGGCAAATCTTGAGGATATGTGTCAGGAGGAAAGGAATGGGTTCTTGATAGTGGATGTACCGATCACATGACCGGGGATAAAGACATGTTTCGTGAGCTTGCTGAAAATGATAGTCCTTGAAAGTTTGTCACTTTCGGTGACAACTCAAAGGGTAACATGGTTGGCCTCGGTAAGGTGGCCATCTCACATGATAGCTCCATTCAGAATGTCATGCTCGTTGAATCTCTTGGTTACAACCTACTTTCGGTATCTAGACTTGCTGATTTCGGTTTCAATGTCCTATTTACTGAAATTGATTGCCAAGTGTTTCGTCGAGACAATCATAAAATAGTCTTTACCCAGATAATGAGAGGTGATCTATACATTGTTGATTTCACTAAAAAGGCTCAACCTAAAACTTTCTTCATTGCCAAATCCTCAAAAGGTTGGTTATGGCATAGACGATTAGGTCACGTTGGCATGAGAAACCTTGACAAGCTTATTAAAGGGAACCATATCCTTGGAGTTAACGATGTCATATTTGATAAGGATAGACTTTGCAGTGCTTGTCAAGCAGGTAAACAGGTTGGAGGAAGGCATCCCGTGAAGAACATCATGACCACAAAGAGGCCACTCGAGCTATTCACATGGATCTCTTTGGTCCCAACTCCTACAAGAGTCTCGGTGGAAATTCTTTTGGGTGTTCTTTCTCGATGATAAATCGCAGGTCCAAAAGATCTTCAAAAACTTCGCTAGGAAGGCCCAAAATCAGTTTGAAGTGAAGATCAAGAAGGTTCGCAGCGACAATGGAACGGAGTTCAAGAACACAAATGTGGACACCTTTCTTGTGAAGAAGGGATTTCACACGAGTTCTCATTACGTACACACCTCAACAAAATGGAGTTGTTGAGAGGAAGAACTGACGCTCATCGAAATGGCGAGAATGATGCTTGATGAGTACAAGACACCAAGCACTTTTTGGGCGAAGCGGTTGAGACAGCTTGTCATGCAACAAATCGCTTGTATCTTCACAAGCTACTCGGCAAGACGGCATCTGAGCTCCTCACCGTAACAAACCCCAAGTTGGATACTTTCGAGTATTCAGCTCAAAGTGCTACATTCTTGATAAGCATCGTCGTTCTAAATTTGCTCCTAAGTCTCATGAAGGTTTCCTACTAGGTTATGGCTCAAACTCTCACACTTACCGTGTCTACAACAATTTCACCCGAAAGGTTGAAGAGACGGTAGATGTGAAGTTTGATGAATCTAACGGCTCGCATAAATAGAGCAATTGCCAATTGATGTAGGAGACAAAGACCCTTCGGAAGCAATCCAAGACTTTTCTATTGGCAAGGTCCGTCCAACGGAGGTGAAGGAGAGTACCTCGTCCGTCCAAGTGGAAGCTTCTACTTCACGACAAGGTGAACCAAGAGTTGATACGGAAGCATCCACAAGTGGGACACACCAAGATGAAGAAAACGAGGAAGAACATCACGAACGTCAACAACCTCCTTCTCCACCACAACAAGAGAACGACAACGCCAACAATGAAGAAGGCCAAGAAGAAGAACAAGATGTTCAACGAAGACCCAAGCAAAAGCTTTCACGAGTTCGAGCAAGAATTGCTAAAGACCATCCCGTCGAGCAAATCTACAATGACATTCAAACCGGAGAATCACTCGCTCTAAAACTCGTTTAGCTAACTTTTGTGAAAACTATTCTTTCATCTCTAGAATTGAACCTATGAAGGTTGAAGAAGCATTCGAAGATCCGGATTGGATAAATGCTATGCATGAAGAGCTACACAACTTTGAGAGGTACCAAGTTTGGACATTGGTTGAGAAGCCCGACAACAACCACAACATCATCGGTACCAAATGGGTGTTTCGCAACAAGCAAGATGAAGATGGACAAGTAGTTCACAACAAAGCACATCTCGTCGCCCAAGGCTACACACAAGTCGAAGGTATGGACTATGGTGAGACTTATGCTCCCGTTGCTAGACTTGAGTCCATTCGCATGTTACTTGCCTATGATAATCAATATGATATCACCTTGTACCAAATGGACATTAAAAGTGCTTTTCTAAATGGTGAAATAGAGGAGGAAGTTTATGTTAAGCAACCTCCCGGCTTTGTCAATCCTAAGAAACCCAATCATGTTTACAAACTTCACAAAGCTCGTTATGGTCTTAAACAAGCTCCTAGAGCATGGTGTAAATGCTTGACCAAGTTTCTTCTTGAAAAAGGCTTTGAAATTGGGAAAATTGATTCCACACTTTTTACTAAAAGGGTTAATGGTGAACTCTTTGTTTGCCAAATTTATGTTGATGATATCATATTTGGATCAACTAACCCTCTTTTTAGTGAAAATTTTGGGAAGCTAATGTCGGAGAAGTTTGAGATGTCAATGATGAGTGAACTCAAATTATTTCTTGGGTTGCAAATCAAGCAAACTAAGGAAGGTACCTTTGTCTCTCAAATGAAGTACACTAAGGACTTATTCAAGAAGTTCAATATGCAAGAATGCAAAGGTATGTCTACACCCATGCCTACTAGTGGACATCTTGACTTAACCAAAGATGATGAACCGGTTGATCAAAAGGTTTATCGCTCTATGATTGGTTCATTGTTATATCTATGTGCTTCACGTCCCGATATTATGCTAAGTGTGTGCATGTGTGCACGATATCAAGATGCTCCTAAAGAATGTCATCTTAAGGCCGTGAAAAGGATAGTGAGATACTTAATCCATACACCAAATTTTGGCATTTCGTATCCTAAGAGGGCCTCTTTCGATCTTGTTGGCTACTCCAACTCGGACTATGCCGGTGACAAGGTTGATAGAAAATCCACTTCGGGTACTTGTCAATTTCTTGGTAGATCTCTTGTGTCTTGGTCCTCCAAGAAACAAAACTCAGTATCATTATCCTTTGCCAAGCGGAATACATTGCCGCTGGTTCATGTTGTGCTCAATTACTTTGGATGACCCAAACTCTTAAAGACTATGGGATATATGTGAAACATGTTCCATTACTTTGTGACAATGAAAGTGCTATCAAAATTGGTCATAATCCTGTGCAACATTCTCGAACCAAGCATATTGAAGTTCGTCATCATTTCATTCGAGATCATGTTGCTAAGGGTGACATTGATCTTAAGCATGTTCGCACCGAAAAGCAATTAGCGGATATATTCACTAAACCTCTTGATGAGAAAGTATTTTGCAGGTTAAGAGGAGAATTGAACATCATTGATGCTTCAAACTTGGAGTAGAAACTCCATTGGATACATGCAAGACATGAGCTTATGCCTAATCTTTGATATCTCACCTATGATGGAAATCTTATGTCTTGGATATATTTGTATCTTGCATGTTATCTAACCCATGTAGGTACTTGGTTGAATCAAATTCCATGAGATTGTAACCTACTCATATCTTGAGCAATCTCTACATCACCAAGTCTCTACACAAGGTGGTTGAAGCCAAGGAAGCACAAAACCATTTAAACATATCCTTTGACAAATTCTATGTTGAGCTTCATGATTGTCATTATTGGATACATAAGTGCTCTTCCTTGCACCTAACTAACCCATGTAGGTAGATGGACTCAAATTCCAAGTGGTGCTCCAAATTCTTGATGAGCTACATCAACCTTGAGCAACCCACACAAGTTCAACTACATGGACAACACCACCAACCAAGGTATATTATTCCATCTTAGAGAAGCTTTACTCCAAGTCATGAGTTAAAGCAACTCAACAAGATGTGAATACATCAAAATGCTTAAACAAAAAATGGCAACCCCATTTTGAGCTTAAACGATGAGTATGACCTATGATCAAGTGATCTCACTTGACTCCTAAGTCAATATACTCTAACATAGGTGACTTTGTCACCGACCATCTCTAGATGAAGTTCTCTCGTGTTCTTATTTGTGTGTTTGCATGTGTCTCATGCATATTTGTTTCCCTTTTCAATCAAAAAAAACTTCATCTAGATTTATTTCTGTTTGCTCTGCATTCTCTGCATTCCAATTCATTGCATATCATTCAGTAAATTCCTTGCAAATCTTTGTGAGATCTTATTAGTCAAGTGAGCTGAGGTGACAAGTGTTTTCTCTAAGATGAACTCGGTTACACCGATTTGTTATTTTCGGTCCAACCGAAAACTTTCGGTATCACCGGAGCATATCGCTCGGTGCCACTGATTTCACAACAGGAAAAATAGTTTGCCACTTATTCTATGTTTCTTTTGATCCAGCTCCACTCAATGAATCTTGTCCTCTACAAGCATCACATTTTTATCATTGCTTTAGGTTGTGACTCAAGGATCAAACCCATTCACGACAAATTCCAGCGGGGAGATTACATCTTTATCAAGTCCTTCTTGGAAATTGATGTCAAAGGGGGAGAGAGAAATCACATCAAAGCTTATCATTTAGAGAAAGAGATCACATCTCAGAGGGAGAGAGAGAGATCCTTCAGGGGGAGAGAGAGATCTCCAGGGGGAGAGAATACTAGTAGAGAGTATTTCTCAAGGATCCTAGATGCTTGGTGTTCAAGAGGAGAGATGCCACATGTCTTCTTGAGGGGAAATACATGTTCATATCTGCTTATCTGCATTAGCTTGCATTAGCTCTGTGCATTTATATCTTTCAGCTCTGATTTTCTGTTCCCGACCTTCTCCCAGTATCCCATGCTAGATTCAGGGGGAGCAAGACATCTAAGGGAAAGAAATCATTCAAATTCATTGCATATCTTTACTCTTGGGGACATGTCAAATCCAATGTAGTACTTAGTACTCACTCTCTACATGTCATCTCAGTCTTGGTATTCTTGTGGTTTCTTTTGTTTGCTCTGGCTAGTAGGTGCATCTGTGTTATCTAACCTTGTTTACGCAGGTTCATTCCATCCTAAGCCAACTCAAGACTACAAGGTAAGTATATGCATCACAATCATGTGTATGAGGAATTCTTGCTGATGTACATACTGTTTGCAAGAAGGACTCATGGGCATGAAGGTATTTTCCTTAATATTCTTTGCTCGATGCATATGGCCAAGATACATGTAACACATTGCCTGCTCTATCATGGTTATGCTATCACATGCTTCTATATTCCATATTCACATGATTGCATACATGTAGGGGAGCCTATGCTTGTTACATGTCTTTCAAGCTTTACTTGCTATTCTTTATATCTTTATCTAAAGCTTTGATGTATGTTGTCATCAATTACCAAAAGGGGAGATTGAAAGCACAAGTGCTCCCTAGGTGGTTTTGGTAATTAATGTCAACATATCTCTTGTTGGACTAACACCTTTATCTAGTATGTTTCAGATAAGTTCAACAATGGAGTGGCATGGACTCAAGGATGTGGGAACCCCTTCAAGATGCTAAGGACAAAGGATTGGCTCAAGCTTCAAGCTCAAGACTCTTCATTTTCCATTTTAGTGATCCAAGATCACATTGAGTCTATAGGAAAAGCCAATACTATCAAGCAGGGATGAGGTGTTGCTTAATGAGCCTCTTGCTTCAAGTGCTTAGTGATATGCTCCAATTACCCTCAATTACTTTCCCACTTCCACACAAATGTCCTAAACCTAAAGTAAAACTCAGCCCCACTGATTCTTCCTATCCGGCGCCACCGAGTTTTGATGTCTTAGCCACTGCCACAAACCCTAGGCAAATCGGTCTCACCGATAGGGATCTCGGTCTCACCGAGATGGGATTGTAATCTCTCTGTATGTCCATTATCAAAATCGGTCTCACCGAGTTTGAGCAATCGGTACTACCGAGATTACAATGCAAACTTTCTGGTTGACTCATTATCAAAATCGCTCCCACCGAGTTTGAGTAATCGGTCCAACCGAGTTTGAGTAATCGGTCCAACCGAGTTTGCCTGACCAACTCTCTGGTTAGCTAATTACAAAAATCGGTCTCACCGAGTTTGTGTAATCGGTCTCACCGAGATTACGTTATGCCCTAACCCTAACCATATCGGTCCTACCGAGATGCAAGTCGATCCACCGAAAATCCTAACGGTCACTAGGTTTACTAAAATTGGTCTGACCGAGTTTGTTGATTCGGTCCCACCGAGATTGGTAAATTGTGTGTAACGGTTAGATTTTGTGTGGAGCTATATATACCCCTCCACCTCCTCTTCATTCGTGGAGAGAGCCATCGACTGAACCTACACTTCCAGCATCCTATTTTTGAGAGAGAACTACCTACTCATGTGTTGAGGCCAAGATATTCCGTTCCTACCATATGAATCTTGATCTCTAGCCTTTTCCAAGTTGCTTTCCACTCAAATCTTCTTTCCACCAGATCCACATCCTTTGAGAGAGAGTTGAGTGTTGGGGAGACTATCATTTGAAGCACAAGAGCAAGGAGTTCATCATCAACACACCGTTTGTTACTTCTTGGAGAGTGGTGTCTCCTAGATTGGCTAGGTGTCACTTGGGAGCCTCCGACAAGATTGTGGAGTTGAACCAAGGAGTCTAAGGGCAAGGAGATCGCCTACTTCGTGAAGATCTACCGCTAGTGAGGCAAGTCCTTCGTGGGCGACGGCCATGGTGGGATAGACAAGGTTGCTACTTCGTGGACCCTTCATGGGTGGAGCCCTCCGTGGACTCGCGCAACCGTTACCCTACGTGGGTTGAAGTCTCCACCAACGTGGAAGTACGATAGCACCACCTATCAGAACCACGACAAAAACATCCGTGTCTCCAATTGCGTCTGATTTCTCCAAACCCTTCCCTTTACTTTCTTGCAAGTTGCATGCTTTACTTTCCGCTGCTCATATACTCATTGCATGCTTGCTTGTTATGTATTGAGAAAGTTAAACTTGTTCCTAAACTCCATTTAAACTTTAATAAGGTCAAAAACTGCAACTTTGGTACTTAGTGTCTAATCACCCCCCCCCCTCTAGACACCTCTTCTCAAGATCCTACAGTGGGTTATCAAGACCTTTTTCTGGCGCCGTTGCCGGGGAGTTATAGCGTGGGGTGGATATTCTTGTGTGTGCTTGTTTGCTTTATCACAAATTAGTTTTATTTCTTGTTCTAAGTTGTTCTCTATCTTTAGTGATGGATATGGAACACGAAACACCAAAAAAATAGTGGTACTTGCTACTCATGGAGATTGGGAACCTCCTAAAACCCTCGATGCTCGTTATGTAAAAGATATTATGCACTACTTTGATAATCCTGAGAAAAACCCATTCAACTATATAATGGGAGTAATGTTGGATCAACGTGAATACTTTAGGGATTATCGCTTGACTCATAAAGGGAAATTGTTATGGGATCAAATTCATATGTTGCATTGGTATGCTTGGAATTTATGCCAGAGATATGATTATAATTGTTGCTCTAGGATGAATGCTCCACATCTTCCCTTTTCATGTGAATTTAATGATAATGAAACCTTAGCTTCTTATGATAATGGTATATATGATTACTATGATGTGGAACGGATAGAAGAATTTGTTGCTTTTAAGGGTGCATATGAAATTGAATCTTTGTTTGAAAAGTATGAAGATTTTGATGATTCGGTTTATAGACCTGTAAATCTTGCTATCCTTAAATATTGCTATGATAGTTATAAATACAATTATGATATTGATGTATTTATTGAGAATAACTCTGCTGTCCAAGAAAAGACTAATATTTTGCAGGAGTTTATGGAAGAAGAAATTGATGAAACCGCGAGCTCATTGGATGAAAAAGATGATGAGGTGAGCGAAGAACAAATGGAGGAAGAACGGTTTGATCACCCATGCCCACCTTCTAATGAGAGTAGCTCTTCGACTCATACATTGTTTAATGTCCCTTCATTCTTACCGAAGGATGAATGCCATGATAATTGCTATGATCCCGTTGATTCGTTTGAAATATCCCTCTTTGATGATGCTTGCTATGCTTGTGGCCATGATGCCAATATGAATGATGCTTATGGAGATGAACTTGCTATAGTTCCTTATGTTAAGAATGAAATTGTTGCTATTGCACCCACACATGATAGTCCTATTATCTTTTTTGAATTCTCCAAACTACACTATATCAGAGAAGTTTGCTCTAGTTAAGGATTATAATGATGGGTTGCCTTTTACCATTGCACATGATGATTTTGATGAATATAATATGCATGTGCTTGCTGCTCCTACTTGCAATTATTATGAGAGAGGAACTACATCTCCACCTCTCTATGTTTCCAACACGATAAAATTGCAAGAAACTGCTTATGCAATGTATTGGCCTTTACTTGATGTGCATGAATTGTTCTTTTATGACATACCGATGCATAGGAATAGAGTTAGACTTTGTCTTTGCTTGATATATGTTGCTTTGTGCTCACTACTAAATGCTAAATCATTGCTGATTCAAATTGGCTTTGATATACCTTGGGATCCGGGTGGATTCATTACTTGAGCACTTTATGCCTAGCTTAATGGCTTTAAAGAAAGCGCTGCCAGGGAGACAAACCGAAAGTTTTAGAGAGTCATTTATTTCTGTTGAGTGCTTTTATAAAGTTTAAAAACAAAAAAAATATAGAGGGGAACTTAAAACTTTTCACAAAAGAGAAGCGATTGGAAGTTATGCATTAGAGAAGTGAGGGTCGACCTTGAACACTTGTGTTCATGCTCATGGAAACAATGTAGAATTTTTCATGAAGATTCTCACAAAAATAATTATCCCCTTGTACAATTCCATTGTATTATAAAAATAATGTGCCAATGTTTGCCTTTAGGATGTTTAGATTGCTGTTGGTTTGTGCGGTGCAAAACAGAAACTTTGGCTGTAGTGCGCGATTTTACATTTTTTACTGGAACGTCAAACGGTTCTGAAACTTTTTGCACTGTATTTCTATATAAATTTTTTATTTTTCCTAATTTTTCAGAATTTTTGGAGTACCAGAAGTATGGTGAATGTTCAGATTACTACAGACTATCCTGTTTAAGACAGATTCTGTTTTTGATGCATTGTGTGCTTGTTTTGCTGAAACTATCGATTTCTATCAGTGGATTAAGCCATGGAAAAGTTATATTACAGTAGATACAATGCAAAAACAAAATATGAATTGGTTCACAACAGTACTTAGAGTAGTGATTTGCTTTATTATACTAACGGATCTTACCGAACTTTCCGTTGAGTTTTGTGTGGATGAAGTGATCAAAGATCGAGGAGGTTTCGATATGAGGAGAAGGAGGAGAGGCAAGAGCTCAAGCTTGGGGATGCCCAAGGCACCCCAAGTAAATATTCAAGGAGACTTAAGCGTCTAAGCTTGGGGATGCCCGGAAGGCATCCCATCTTTCTTCAACAAGTATCGATATGTTTTCGGTTTCGTTTCCTTCATGTGATATGTGCAAATCTTGGAGCGTCTTTTGCTTTTAGTTTTCATATTTATTTTATGCACCATGCTGGTATGAGATAGTCCATGATTGATTTATAGAATGCTCATTGCACTTCACTTAAATCTTTTGAGTATGGCCTTCATAGAATGCTTCATGTGCTTCACTTATATCATTTGAAGTTTGGATTGCCTGTTTCTCTTCACATAGAAAACCCTTATTTGATGAATGCTATTTTGATTCACTTATATTTATTAGAGCATGGTATTTTTTAGAAATAATTAAACTCTCATGCTTCACTTATATCTACTTAGAGAGTCAAAAGGAATTGGTCAATTGCATGGTTAGTCATAAAATCCTACATAAAACTTATGGATCACTGAATATGACATGTTTTATTCCTTGCAATAGTTTTGTGATATAGAGATGGAATATGTGGGAGGTACTAGTAAATGGTTGTGTTTAGTAAGAATATTGGTGTTAAGGTTTGTGATTCCCGAAGCATGCACGTATAGTCTCTCGTTATGCTATGATGTTGGAGCATGATTTATTATTGATTGTCCTCCTTATGAGGGGATGGGCGATGGTCTTTTCCTACCAATCTATCCCCTAGGGGCATGCGTAGTAGTACTTTGCTTCGAGGGCTAATAAACTTTTGCAATAAGTATATGAGTTCTTTATGACTAATGTAGTCCATGGATTATACGCACTCTTACCTTTTTGCAATTTGCTAGCCTCTACGATACCGTGCATTGCCCTTTCTCACATCGAGATGTAATGCAAACTTCGCAGGTGCATCGAAACCCCGTGATATGATACACTCTATCACACAGCCACCATACCTACCTATTAGGCTTTTCCATGGCCATTTCGAGATATATTGCCATGCAACTTCCACCACTTCCGTTTGATGACTTGAGCATTCATTGTCATATCGCTTTGCATGATCATATAGCTGACATAGTAGTTGTGGCTCAGCCACCGTTCATCATTATTCATACATGTTACGCTAGATCATTGCACGTCCTGGTACATTGCTAGAGGCATTCATATAGTCATATTTTGTCATAGGTATCGAGTTGTAACTTTTTATTTTGCGTTATAAGTAAATAGAAGTGTGATAATCATCATTATTCATTTTTAGAACAGTGCCCCAGTGAGGAAAGGATGACGAAGACTATGATTCCCCCACAAGTCGGGATGAGACTCCGGACAATGAGAAAAAAAAGAAACAAAAAGAAAAAAAAGAAAAAAAAGAAAAAGAAAAATAAATAAACAAAGAGATAAGGGGCATTGTTAGTATCCTTTACCACACTTGTACTTCAAAGTAGCACCATGTTTTTCATATGAAGAGTCTCCTATGTTGTCACTTTCATATACTAGTGGGAATTTTTCATTATAGGATTAGATGCACACCCACTTAGTTTTTATATTGAGCTATCATACACTTATAGCTCTTAGTGCATTCGTTGCATGGCAATCCCTACTCCTCGCATTGATATCAATTGATGGGCATCTCCATAGCCCGTTGGTTAGCCGCGTCGATGTGAGACGTTCTTACTTTTTTGTCTTCTTTATATTTACCCCTGTGAGCCTTTCTTACTTTTTTGTCTTCTTTATATTTACCCCTATCATCATACTCTATTCCACCTGTAGTGCTATATCCATGGCTTGCGCTCATGTATTGCGTGAGGGTTGAAAAAGCTGAAGCGCGTTAAAAAGTATGAACCAATTGCTCGGCTTGTCATCGGGGTTGTGCATGATAAATACTTTGTGTTAAGAAGACAGAGCATGACAAGACTATATGATTTTGTAGGGATAACTTTCTTTAGCATTGATATTTTGAAAGACATGATTGTTTGTTGGGATGGCTGAGTATTGATGTCTTTATGTCAAATTATAGACTATTGCTTTGAATCACTTATGTCTTAATATTCATGCCATGATTAGATATAGGATCAAGTTTATGCTAGGCAGCATTCCACATCAAAAATTATCTTTTTATCATTTACCTACTCGAGGATGAGCATGAATTAAGCTTGGGGATGCTGATACGTCTCCGTCATATCTATACTTTTTTATTGTTCCATGCCAATATAATACAACTTTTACATACTTTTAGCAACAATTTATATGATTTATTGGACTAACCTATTGATACAGTGCCCAATGCCAGTTCCTGTTTTTTTGCATGTTTTTTGTTTTGCGGAATATCCATATCAAACGAAGTCCAAATGCAATAAAATTTTACGGAGAATTATTTTGGAATATATGTGATTTTTGGGAGGTGAAATCAACGCAAACAGGGGCCCACAGCCACCACAAGAAACCTGGGCGCACCAGGCAGCCCAGGCGCGTGGTGGTGGGTTGTGCCCTCCTCGTAAGTCGGTTGGAGCTCTACTTCGAACGCAAGGAAGCTTATATCTGGAAAAAATCGTGTTAAAATCTTATAGCAATTGGAGTTACGGATCTACGAATATTTAAGAAACGGTTTTCGGTCAGATCTGGGAACGCGAAACAGAAGAGAACAGAGAGGGAGATTGTCGGTGTCAAAACCGGCGGATCTCGGGTAGGGGGTCACGAACTGTGCGTCTAGGCGGATGGTAACAGGAGACAAGGGACACGATGTTTTTACCCAGGTTCGGGCCCTCTCGATGGAGGTAATACCCTACTCCTGCTTGATTAATATTGATGATATGGGTAGTACAAGAGTAGATCTACCACGAGATCAAGGAGGCTAAACCCTAGAAGCTAGCCTATGGTATGATTATTGTTCGTCCTACGGACTAAAACCCTCCGGTTTATATAGACACCGGATAGGTTAGGGTTACATGTAGTCGGTTACAATGGTAGGAGATCTACATATCCGTATCACCAAGCTTGCCTTCCACGCCAAGGAAAGTCCCATCCGGACACGGGATGAAGTCTTCAATCTTGTATCTTCATAGTCTTGGAGTCCGGCCAAAGATGATAGTTCGGCTATCCGGACACCCCCTAGTCCAGGACTCCCTCAGTAGCCCCTGAACCAGGCTGCAATGACGACGAGTCGGGCACGCATATTGTCTTCGACATTGCAAGGCGGGTTCCTCCTCCGAATACTTCATAATAGGTTTTGAACACAAGGATAGTGTCCGGCTCTGCAAAACAAATTCCACATACCATCGTAGAGAGAATAACTTTTGCACATACCTGCTGACATATTCCGCGGCGTGACATCACACCACGGCCAGGCCTTTATATGAATCGTTTTTTACTTTTCCACCTTAGCCCATTTAGCGAGGCGGTTTCCTTGGCACGTCTTATCAAAGCATAGATCGTGCCCCCTTATTCCGGGATTCTCAGCAATACGGACGTGGGTAACCCATCCGCGCCATTGATTACGGTGCTTGGGAGATAAGCGAGTTTTACCAGGTGGTGGGGACGATAACTTCGTCCGTCCATATAAGGGATAAGGATCCACCTTTTCACCTATGCCTTCTTCCTCCTTTGCTCATCCATTTCACAAGACTCGAGCTCCAGCGCCCAAGTCCGCACATCCCACCTCAACCTTCTCCAACTATGTCCGGAGCGGGAGGCAGGTGGATGGCCTCCTCCGTCACAGAGGGACACATCACAAAGCTGCGGGAGGCCGGATACTTGTCCGGCGACATCGCGTGTCGTCTCCCCAACAAGGGGCAGCTCATCCCCACTCCCAGGCCCCTTGAGAGGGTGGTGTTCCTCACCCACTTCCTCCGCGGACTAGGTTTTCCACTTCACCCATTTGTCCGGGGGCTCATGTTCTACTATGGCCTGGATTTCCACGATCTGGCCCCAAACTTCATCCTCAATATCTCGACGTTTATCGTCGTGTGCGAGGCCTTCCTCTGCATCCAACCCCACTTCGGTTTATGGTTGAAGACCTTTAGCGTCAAGCCGAAGATAGTGGGTGGCCGACAGGCGGAGTGCGGAGGCGCTATGGTGGGCAGGATGCCCAATGTCCTTTGGCTCGAGGGCTCCTTCGTGGAGACAATAAAGCGGTGGCAATCGGGGTGGTTCTACATCACCGAGCCGCGCGACTCCAAATGGGCGGCGGCCCCCGAATTCAGATCTGGCTCCCCCACACGGCTCACATCATGGAAAGAGATGGGCCTGAAGTGGGGTGATTCGGAAGAGCTGACCGGACTCCAAACCTGTGTCCGAAACACAGTGGACAAGAAGCTCAAGCTTGTCCACGTAGTTCAGTCATGCTCATCCGCCGGATTCTCCCATGCCAAAGAACGGGCCTTTAATTTGTGGGAGTTTGATCCGGCCTGACACGAACCTTGAGCCGGCTCTTCGACACTACGTACGAAGATGCCTGGAAGGTGCTCTTCAAGGGCGCCGAAGCCCCCGCATCCGCTAACAAAGATCGCGGATAGAGCTCGCAGCGTCAAGCCGGCGAGGTAAGGTATTTTACCCTTTACGAGACTCTTTTTTCATAGATTGACTCTATGTGGGATCTAAAACTCCCTAACCTTTGACAGGGCTGGCTGAAGACGTCCAGACAGATTAACTGTCCGACTCCTTTGCCGGAAGACCCAGCGGACGCCCGATTGACGGGGCTGCTGGCTCCGGTACCCCATGTGGTGCCGGAGAAGAAGGCCAAGAAGGAGGCCACGGGAACTCGAAGGAGCTCCCAACGCCAGGTGCTGTCAGATTCTGAAGCAGAATCTTCTCCTGAGAACGAGGAGGAGGAAAAAGAAGCCTCTCCCCCAGCGGGGGAGGAGAGGAAAAGGAAGGCCGCCCCAACTGGGGAGGCCGGAGGGTCCAAGAAGGGAAGGACCCTTCCTCCGGACTTCTCAACCGACGTAGACAACGACGAGGAGGAGTGGCCAACAAGGGCCAAGCCCCTGGCGAGATCGTAAGTGTCCGGATACCCATGGCGTTTTTATCATTGCATAGTGTTCTCTAATGCCGAACAATCATGCAGCCCGCCCAAGGGCGAGCTCTCCGCTTCGTCAAGCGGGTCCCTGAGTTCGTTGGAAATGGAGAGTACTTCACTTCCGGCCGCCTCCTCACCTCACGCTACGGACAACGCCGAGGTGGGGCCCCAAGGGGGGCCTGGTCAAGAGGAGGTGGCGTAGGAGGCGCCGCAAGGCAACCTCCCGGACTCCAGGCGTGTGGGGGGCGAGACCCCCAAGGGCTCTAAGCCCGTCCCTCGTCCGGACTCCATACAGGAACCTTCAGCGGTTCCGGAGTCTGGCAAGCGGTCCCTTCGTAGGAAGGGTAAGATGCCGGTGTCCTTTGTCCAACCGGAGGCACCGGATAGCTTACTGGAGGCGCTTAACAATGCCTCCATCGAGGAGGAGCACCGCACTGTTATGAGTGCGGTGATCCGGACAGTTCAGTCCGTCAAGAGCGGGCTGACCGAAGCCTGTACCAGCCTTCTAACAGGCTTTGAGGTAAGTTTAGAATATGTAAAAATATTACCGCATAGACGGTAGCCCTCGATGCTTAGTTCGGTGTTCGGAAAGAAAAGCCGGACTAAGGATCTAAAAAGATATACGCAGGAGTCTAACATAAGTATGTAAATATGGGAATGCAGGCTGCGCTGCTGACCTCTGCCGCACTGACTACGGAGGTCAATGCATTGAAGCAGAGCCTCGAGCGGTCCGAGAACGAGCTCGACCTTGCCAAGAAGCAGCTCGAGGACAAGGAAGGTAAGCAATACAAAGAAATACCTTATAGAAAGGTTTCGGTTGCAAAAAATAACAGGAATGACATGGGTACTGCAGGGGCCACGAGCGAGGTGGCGACCCTGAAGGAAGCGGTGCCCGTGGCCGAAAACAAAGCGGCCGCGGAGCGCACCGAGCGAGAGAAGGGGGAGGCGCAGCTGGCGGAGGTGCGGCAAGAGCTCTGTGCTCGTGAAAAAACACGAGGGTCTGGAGCGTGACTCGAAGACCCGAGAGTCCGAGCTTGCGTCGGCTCTTGAGAGTGCCAAAGCTGCTAAGGCCGAGGCCCAAAAAGGCCTCCAAGAAATTGAATCATTAAAGAAGATAGCGGCGGGTAAGGCATTCTTTATGCAAAGCAAGCATGTGAAAGTGAATTACCTATTACTTACCCGGATTCGGAGCTCTCCAGGAGCATTCACCGATCTGCCCGTGGTGTGTCCGATCTTGCCGCATTCTACCTCGCCAAGGAGGGGAGCTCGACGGAGAAGGTGTTCTGGTCTCAGCATGCTGAGGCCGAACGTCCGGTGCCCCTGAGCGACCGGCTGAAGCAGCTGGTCGAGCTCCACAAGGTCGCCGAACAGGCCATGAAGGGCCTTATAGTTCGGCTGTGGCATTTGGAAGCCATGCCTGGGAGCTACTTCGGCTTAGTGCAGCGGCTGGTGGACGCCTGTCCACGGATTGAAGTCATCAAGCGCTCCGTCTGCATTGAAGGTGCCCGTCGGGCCCTTGCCCGTGCTAAAGTGCCTTTGGGGCAAGCTGGATGCGGAGAAGCTTGTGACGGACGGGCCACCGAAGGGCAAGGAGCATCGCTCGCCCGAAATGTACTATGAGGGCCTCCTGAAGGGTGCCCGCCGTATAGCGGATGAGTGCTCCAAAGATGTAATTTTTGAATAGACTCGCATTTGTTATCCTGTAAGCTGAAAACTTGTTCATATGCGCTAAGCAACGCTTGTTAATTTAAAATATTACCTTATGTGCGGCCGTTTATCAAATTTGAGAGATGGCAAGTCGTTGGCTTCATCCCCCATGCCACGAGTTCTTTGGTTTTACGGATAAACATGAGCGCACTTGTTCCCATTCTTGGGTCCATCGAGGGAGGCGTTCAACGCAACGAACAAGGCAACCGGACTTATAATGCTTGAACACTCTCACTTAGCCGTAGAATTCTATAATTTTAAATTTCGGCGAAGCCCCTAGTATTCGGAAGACCGAGTTCGGGGCGCTATCCACGCCTTGGATGGACAGTTCCGGTTCCTCGCTCTAAGCGTCATAAGTCTTTAGCGACTCGAAAAAACCTCTCGAACAGCGACCAGCTCTCGCCCTATCATGACGGTCAGTTTTAGCTTTCTCCACTGAGGTGCTCAACCCAGCTCAACTGGGGCACAATCACAGTGGTTCTCCCGGTGCTACCTTAGCCGATATAACGGAACGTAAGGTACCAAAACACGGGAGCCGGGCAAACCCAACTATTGACCCAAGACATGATTCAGAGCCGATTCATATAATGCTATAAGTTCGGGGTGCCGCACTTGTGAAAGTGTTCGGACTTATCACACCATAATTTTGGGGTACTTAAGCCCCTGGTGTATTGGCCGTACCAAAGTGTACGGGTGCAACATGTCATGAAATGAACATATATGTAGGTAAAAAATGTAATAATAGGCAAGAGCTATATATTGGTTATTAAAAGAGACTGCAAATAAAAGCGTAACGATACAAATTGTGCGATAAGCAAGGGATGGGACTATTTAACATGTCCCTCCAGGTAAGCTGCGGGATGGTATGTAAAACAGGTATAATGCTCGTAGTAGAGACCACCTGGACACTCGACGCAGTTTTCTGCTTCCCTGGCTGTTGCATCGTGTATTCGGCGCGAATGCCGGACAGGACTTCTGGAGAACAGAGTCCTGAAAGTAAGAAAAAGAAAGAAAGAAAAAGAATGACACAATTGGGAGCCCCTGGTGCGGTTGAGCCGCGTGCAGGCGTGCGTGGTCGTGCCCCTCCCCTTATGCCCATGGTATCTCCAGAGCGTAGTTATGTACGCGTAGTACTGGCTTCGCAATTTTGCGAGGGCTGGGGTTGGGGCCGGATTGCTACGCGTACTTGAATCGTGCCAGGCGGTCTTGTTGTAGGTTACTCTGGGCATGCTTGACAGTGTCCGGACGTTTAGTGGCCGGACTCGAGAATTGCTGTGAGAGGCTGCTTTGTACCTCCGCCGCGAGGGCCGCCGTGTGCACCTCGGTTTGGAGAGAGCGTTCGGTGTTTCCATTGATCGTGATTACTCCTCGAGGGCCTGGCATCTTGAGCTTGAGGTATGCGTAGTGCGGCACCGCATTGAACTTTGCAAATGCGGTTCGTCCAAGCAGTGCGTGATAGCCGCTGCGGAATGGGACTATGTCGAAGATTAACTCTTTGCTTCGGAAGTTATCCGGGGATCCGAAGACCACTTCGAGTGTAACTGAGCCTGTACAATTGGCCTCTACACCCGTTATGACGCCTTTAAAGGTCGTCTTTGTAGGTTTAATCCTTGAGGGGTCTATGCCCATTTTGCGCACTGTATCCTGATAAAGCAGGTTCAGGCTGCTACCGCCGTCCATCAGGACTCTAGTGAGGTGAAATCCGTAAATAATTGGGTCAAGAACCAATGCGGCGAAACCGCCGTGACGGATGCTAGTGGGGTGGTCCCTTCGATCAAACGTGATCGGGCAGGAAGACCATGGGTTGAACTTCGGGGCGACTGGCTCCATCGCGTATACGACCCTTAGTGCATATATCATGTTCACCGTCCGCACTTGTGGGGGGAAACCCTTTTGTCCTCTATTGTTCGGCGGCCGGCGCTCTTCCTCGTCATCGCTATGCAGCCCCTTGTCATTGAGTTCGGCGCTTAGCTTGACTGCTTGCTTGAACACCCAACAATCCCTGTTGGTGTGATTGGCTGGTTTTTCGGGGGTGCCATGTATTTGGCACAAGCGATCGAGTATTCGGTCCAAGTTGGACGGGCCCTGGGTATTTCTTTTGAATGGCTTCTTCCGCTGACCGGGTTTAGAGCCTCTGAATCCGGCATTGACTGCCGTATCTTCAGCATTATCGCCGTTAATGTGGCGCTTGTTCTTGTTGCGATGCGACCTGCCATTGCTGTCCTTGGTATCCGAACTACCAGGGTTTTCGGTCAAGTTGTTACTACGAGCTAGCCAGCTGTCCTCTCCCGCACAAAAGCGGGTCATGAGTGTTGTAAGGGCTGCCATGGATTTCGGCTTTTCCTGTCCTAGGTGCCGGGCTAGCCACTCGTCGCGGATGTTATGTTTGAAGGCTGCAAGGGCCTCTGCATCCGGACAATCAACGATTTGATTTTTCTTGGTTAGGAACCGTGTCCAGAATTGTCTGGCCGATTCTTCTGGCTGCTGAATTATATGGCTAAGGTCATCGGCGTCTTATGGTCGCACATATGTGCCCTGGAAGTTATCAAGGAATGCGGCTTCCAGGTCCTCCCAACAACCAATGGATTCTGCTGGCTAGCTGTTAAGCCAATGCCGAGCTGGTCCTTTAAGCTTGAGGGGGAGGTATTTGATGGCGTGTAGATCATCACCGCAGGCCATGTGGATATGGAGGAGATAGTCCTTGATCCAGACCGCAGGATCTGTGGTACCATCGTATGATTCGATGTTTATGGGTTTAAAGCCCTCAGGGATTTGATGACCCATTACTTCATCTGTGAAGCATAGTGGGTGTGCGGCGCCTCTGTATTGGGCTATATCACGACGCAGCTCAAATGAGCTTTGTCTATTGTGTTCGGCCCGGAGTTTCTGTATCCGGCGTGACGGTTATCATCACGTGTCGTGGGGCGCCCACGCGATCCGTAGATCGATCTTGTATGTTTTGCCTTATCCTCCAATATATCTTGCAAGTCCGGCGCGTTTTCCCGTGCCTTGGTACTTTTTGAACGGCGTCGGGGTATGGCTTGAACGGAGGGTCTAGAGGCCTCTCTATCGTGGCCACGGGGTGGCCGGTCTGCCATGTCGTAAGCTGGTGACTTGGGTGCTTCCTTTGATTGAGGGAACGGCCTGCGTTTGGGGTAGCTTTTGGAGGGGCGTTCGAGTTCATACTCTTCGGTTGCAAGGACTTCAGTCCATCTGTCAGCTAGCAGGTCTTGGTCAGCTCTAAGCTGTTGCTGCTTTTTCTTGAGGCTGCTTGCCGTGGCCATAAGCCTGTGTTTGAAACGCTCCTGTTCGGCGGGATCCTCCGGCACGACAAATTCGTCGTCGTCGAGGCTTGCCTCATCTTCGGAGGGAGGCGCATAATTATCGTCCTCTACCTCTCTTTCTGCCGCACTGTTGTGCGGACTTGCTTCTCCCTCCTCCTGCGCCGAGTCCTGCTGGAGGGGGTTGTCTTCAACCTTTATGCAGGGTGTTTTTGATCTCCCGTGCCGGAATCACCGTTTTTGCTGTGGCGGGATTTAGAGCGGTGCCGCTGACGTTGGCGCTTCGGTTGCTTCTTGGAGGGCTCATCCTGCGTTGTTCCATCGCCGTTCCCATCTTTTGGGATGTCCACCATGTATATGTCATATGACGAGGTGGCCTTCCAGTGCCCTGTAGGCGCTGGGTCTTGGTCGTCTCCGGCATCGTCGTCCATACCGTCGATGTCTTCGGAGTCAAGTCGAGCATGTTGGTTAAATCATCGGCGATTAGCTCTGAAGTGGGTGGTGGGTGGTCGTTGAATTTCTTCGTCGTCCGCATCCCAACCTTCCTGTCCGTAGTCCGGCCAGGGCTCTCCGGATAAAGAGAGAGACTTTAGCGAATTCAGGATGTCGCCAAAGGGTGAGTGCTGAAAGATGTCCGCGACAGTGAACTCCATAACCGGCGCCCAATCGGATTCGATTGGCAGAGGCGCGGAGGGTTCGGAGTCCGGAGAGGAGTCCGCACCTGGAGTCACGGTCTTCGCAGCGACAGGGATGGAGTTCGGCTCAATCGCCGTTGAGATTGTAGCCCCCGAGGCGGTGTCCAACCACTCGTCCTCGATCGGGGGAATCGGCTCCGAACTAAGGGTCGGAGCGGACGCTGGTGCGGCCTCCAGGACACTGTTCGGCGGCAGAGCTAGACCGTGCCCATCGAGACAGTGCGGCGCGCTTGGCTGTGGCTCGAATCCTTCGAAGATCAAGTCTCCGCAGACATCGGCCGTATAGTTTAAGCTTCCAAATCTGACCTGATGGCCAGGGGTGTAGCTTTCGATCTGCTCTAGATGGCCAAGCGAATTGGCCCGCAGTGCAAAGCCGCCGAATACGAAGATCTGTCCGGGGAGAAAAGTCTCACCCTGGACCGCGTCGTTGTTGATGGTCGAAAGAGCCATCGGGCCTATAGGTGACGACACAGAGGAACTCTCAATGAAAGCACCAATGTCGGTGTCAAAACCGGCGGATCTCGGGTAGGGGGTCCCGAACTGTGCTTCTAGGCGGATGGTAACAGGAGATAAGGGACACGATGTTTTTACCCAGGTTCGGGCCCTCTCGATGGAGGTAATACCCTACTCCGCTTGATTAATATTGATGATATGGGTAGTACAAGAGTAGATCTACCACGAGATCAAGGAGGCTAAACCCTAGAAGCTATCCTATGGTATGATTGTTGTTCGTCCTCTGGACTAAAACCCTCCGGTTTATATAGACACCGGATAGGTTAGGGTTACACAGAGTCGGTTACAATGGTAGGAGATCTACATATCCGTATCGCCAAGCTTGCCTTCCACGCCAAGGAAAGTCCGATCCGGACACGGGACAAAGTCTTCAATCTTGTATCTTCATAGTCTTGGAGTCCGGCCAAAGATGATAGTTCGGCTATCCGGACACCCCCTAGTCCAGGACTCCCTCAGAGATCCAATCTCGGAGGGGCTCCCGCCCCTCCGTGGCCATGGAGGCCATGGACCAGAGGTGAAACCCTCCTCCAATCTAGGGGGGAGGCCAAGGAAGAAGAAGAAGAAGGAGGGGGGCTCTCTCCCCCTCGCTTTCGGTGGCGCCGGAGTGCCACCGGGGCAACAATCGGGACGGCGATCTACATCAACAATCTTGCTACTGTCAACACCAACTTTCTCCCCCTCTATGCAGCGGTGTATCTGTAATCTCTACTTAAAAATGTTGCTCAACTCCATATATTATTTCCCAATGATATATGGTTATCTTATGATGTTTGAGTAGATCCGTTTTGTCCTATGGGTTAATCATGATCTTGGTTGGTATGATTGTATATTTTATTTATGGTGTTGTCCTATGGTACCCTCCGTCTCGCGCAAATGTGAGGGGACCCTGCTGTAGGGTGTTGCAATATGTTCATGGTTTACTTATTGTCAGTGTTGTGGGGGATGACAGCAGCCCAAATGCGGATAAGTGGGTTATGGTGTATGGGAGTAAAGAGGACTTGATACTTAATGCTATGGTTGGGTTTCACGACCTTAATGATCTTTAGTAGTTGTGGATGCTTGCTAGGGGTCCAATCATAAGTGCATATGATCCAAGTAGATAAAGTATGTTAGCTCATGCCTCTCCCTCATATAAAATTATACTCCCTCCGTTCCTAGATATAGGGTGTATAGTTTTTGGCACGGAAATTAAAGAATGCACGTGGAGGGAAAATTTCACAAGTTTTGGGCGAGATTACACCTGACTAATTGACATGAGGAAATAGAGGAGCTTGCCCGGTATAAGGAAATGTAAAGAAATCCCTAAAAAAATTATCCAAGTGAGTGGTGCAATGCAATACACCTTATATTTCGGACTTTTTCTCAAAAATCTATACACCTTATATCAAGGAACGGAGGGAGTATGAATGATTACCGGTACTTGTTATCGATTGCCTATGGACAAATAACTTTCTTGTTGACAAAAACTCTCTACTAAAACTAACTCAGTTGTGTCTTTATCTAAACAACCCCTAGATTTTATTGACGTGCTCTTTATTTTCTTGCAAACCTATCCTATCACACCTACAAAGTACTTCTAGTTTCATACTTGTTTCCAGTAAAGCAAACGTCAAGTTTGCGTAGAGTTGTATTGGTGGTCGATAGAACTTGAGGGAATATTTGTTCTACCTTTAGCTCCTCGTTGGGTTCGACACTCTTATTTATCGAAGAAGGCTACAAACGATCCCCTATACTTGTGGGTTTTCACCCTTCACTAAATTTCAAGGTAAAAGTGTTCTCCCTGATTATGCACCGTTGCTACAGTTTGTCATTTCGAGACACCACGTGATGATCAGGTGTGATAGACTCTACATTCACATACAATGGGTGTGAGACAGTTTTGCACATGCGGAATACTTGGGTTAAACTTGACGATCCTAGCATGTACGTACATGGTCTCGGAACACTGGAGACCGAAAGGTCGAACGTGAATCATATAATAGATATGATCAACATAGAGATGTTCACCATTGATGACTACCCCATCTCACGTGATGATCGGACATGGTTAGATGATTTGGATCACGTATCACTTAGATGACTTGAGGGATGTCTATTTAAGCGGGAGTTCTTAAGTAATTTGATTAATTGAACTTAATTTATCATGAACTTTGTCTTATAGTTTTGCATATCTATGTTGTAGATCAATGGCCCGAGCTACCATTCCCCTGAATTTTAATGCGTTCCTAGAGAAAGCTAAGTTGAAAGATGGTGGTAGCAATTACACGGACTGGATCCGTAACTTGAGGATTATCCTCATTGCTGCACAGAAGAATTATGTCCTTGATGGACTGCTAGATGAAAGGCCTGCTGCAGGAGCAGAAGCTGATGTTTTGAACGTCTAGCAAGCTCGATCTGATGACTACTTTACAGCTTAGAACCGGGACTTCAAAGACGTTTTGAACATCATGCAGCATATGAGATATTCAAAGAGTTAAAGTTAATATTTCAAGCAAATACCCGGGTTGATAGATATGAAGTCTCCAACAAGTTCTATAGCTGCAAGATGGAGGAGAACGATTCTGTTAGTGAACACATACTCAAAATGTCTGGGTATTATAATCACTTGACTCAGCTGGGAGTTGATCTTCCAGTTGATTGTGACATTGACAGAGTTCTTCAATCACTGCCACCAAGATACAAAGGCTTCGTGATGAACTATAATATGCAAGGCATGAACAAAACAATTCTCGAGCTCTTCGTAATGCTTAAAGCCGCGAAGGTAGAAATCAAGAAGGAGCATCAAGTATTGATGGTTAACAAGACCACTAGTTTCAAGAAAAAAGGCAAGGGAAAGAAAGGGAACTTCAAGAATAATGGCAAGCAAGTTGCCACTCCTGGGAAGAAGCCCAAAGCTGGACCCAAGCCTGAAACTGAGTGCTTCTACTGCAAAGGGACTGGTCACTTGAAGCGGAACTACCCCAAGTATTTGGCAGATAAGAAGGATGGCAAAGTGAACAAAGGTATATTTGATATACATATTATTGATGTGTACCTTACTAATGCTCGTAGTAGCGCCTGTGTATTTGATACTGGTTCGGTTGCTCATATTTGTAACTCGGAACAGGAGCTACGGATTAAACGAAGATTGGCTAAGGACGAGGTGACGATGCGCGTCGGGATTGGTTCCAAGGTCAATGTGATCACCGTCGGCACGCTACATCTACATCTACCTTTGGGATTAGTTTTAGACCTGAATAATTGTTATTTGGTGCCAGCATTGAGCATGAACATTATATTTGGATCTTGTTTAGTGCGAGACGGTTATTCATTTAAATCAGAGAATAATGGTTGTTCTATTTATATGAGTAATATCTTTTATGGTCATGCGCCCTTGAAGAGTGGTCTATTCTTGTTGAATCTCGATTGTAGTTATACACATATTCATAATATTGATGCCAAAAGATGCAAAGTTGATAATGATAGTGCAACATATTTGTGGCACTGCCATTTAGGTCATATTGGTGTAAAGCGCATGAAGAAACTCAATACAAATGGACTTTTGGAATCACTTGATTATGAATCATTTGATACTTGCGAACCATGCCTCATGGGCAAGATGACTAAAACTCCGTTCTCCGGAACAATGGAGCGAGCTAATGACTTATTGGAAATAATACATACCGATGTACGCGGTCCGATGAGTGTTGAGGCACGCGGCAGGTATCGTTATTTTCTGACCTTCACAGATGATTTGAGTAGGTATGGGTATATCTACTTAATGAAACATAAGTCTGAAACATTTTAAAAGTTTAAATAATTTCAGAGTGAAGTGGAGAATCACCGTAACAAGAAAATAAAGTTTCTATGATCTAATCGCAGAGGCGAATATTTGAGTTACAAGTTTGGCCTTCATTTAAAAGGATGTGGAATTGTTTCACAACTCACGCCGCCTGGAACACCAAGCGTAATGGTGTGTCTGAACATCATAACGGTACTTTATTAGATATGGTGCGATCTATGATGTCTCTTACCGATTTACCACTATCATTTTGGGGTTATGCATTAGAGATAGCTGCATTCACGTTAAATAGGGCACCTTCTAAATCCATTGAGATGACACCGTGTGAACTATGGTTTGGCAAGAAACCTAAGCTATCGTTTCTTGAAGTTTGGGGTTGCGACACTTATGTCAAAAGGCTTCAGCCTGATAAGCTCGAACCCAAATCGGAGAAGTGCGTCTTCATAGGATACCCTAAGGAAACAATTGGGAACACCTTCTACCACAGATCCGAAGGCAAGATCTTTGTTGCCAAGAATGGAACCTTTCTAGAGAAGGACTTTCTCTTGAAAGAAGTGAATGGGAGAAAAGTAGAACTTGATGAGGTAATTGTTCCTTCTCTCAATTGGGAAAGTAGCACATCAGAGAAATCCATTCCCGTGATGCCTACACCAACTAGAGAGGAGGTTAATGATGATGATCATAAAACTTCAGATCAAGTTACTACTAGACCTCGTAGGTCAAACAGAGCACGTTCCGCACCAGAGTGGTATGGTAATCCTGTCCTGGAAGTCATGTTACTAGATCATGGCAAACTTACGAATTATGAAGAAGCTATGATGAACCCAGATTCTGACAAATGGCTTGAGGCCATGAAATCTGAGATAGGATCCATGTATGAGAAGAAAGTATGGACTTTGGTGGACTTGCCCGATGATCGGCAAGCAAGAGAGAATAAATGGATCTTCAAGAAGAAGACTGATGCTAATGGTAATGTTACTGTCTACAAAGCTCGACTTGTCGCAAAAGGTTTTAGACAAGTTCAATGCCCGTAGCGATGCTTAAGTCTGTCCGAATCATGTTAGCAATTGCCGCATTTCATGATTATGAAATCTGGCAAATGGACGTCAAAACTGCATTCCTCAATGGATTTCTTAAAGAAGAGCTGTATATGATGCAACCAGAAGGTTTTGTCGGTCCTAAAGGTTCTAGCAAAGTGTGCAAGCTCCAACAATCCATCTATGGAATGGTGCAAGCATCTCGGAGTTGGAATATACGCTTTGATGAGGTGATCGAAGCATATGGTTTTATACAGACTTTCGGTGAAGCCTGTATTTACAAGAAAGTGAGTGGGAGCTGTGTAGCATTTCTGATATTATATGTAGATGACATATTGTTGATTGGAAATGATATAGAATTTCTAGATAGCATAAATGGATACTTGAATAAGAGTTTCTCAATGAAAGACCTCGGTGAAGCTGCTTATATATTGGGCATCAAGATCTATAGATATAGATCAAGACGCTTAATAGGACTTTCACAAAGCACATACCTTGACAAAGTTTTGAAGAAGTTCGAAATGGATCAGTCAAAGAAAGGGTTCTTGCCTATGTTACAAGGTGTGAAGTTGAGTCAGACTCAAAGCCCAACCACTGCAGAAGATAGAGAGAAAATGAAAGTCATCCCCTATGTCTCAGCCATATGTTCTATCATGTATGCTATGATGTGTACCAACCTGATGTGTGCCTTGCCATAAGTGCAGCGGGAGGTACCAAAGTAATCCAGAGTGGATCCTTTGGGCGGTGGTCAAGAACATCCTGAAGTACCTGAAAAG
Organism: Aegilops bicornis; assembly: GCA_021605145.1. Taxonomy (NCBI): domain Eukaryota; kingdom Viridiplantae; phylum Streptophyta; class Magnoliopsida; order Poales; family Poaceae; genus Aegilops; species Aegilops bicornis. Next base: position 575,894,506 of record CM038672.1, read on the forward strand.
GACCAAGGATATGTTTCTCGTTTATGGAGGTGACAAATAGCTCGTGTAAATGGTTACGTCGATGCTAGCTTTGACACTGATCCGGATGACTCTAAGTCACAAACCGGATACATATTTATATTGAATGGTGGAGCTTTCAGTTGGTGCAATTCCAAGCAGAGCGTTGTGGCGGGATCTACGTGTGAAGCGGAGTACATGGCTGCTTCAGAAGCAGCAAATGAAGGAGTCTGGATGAAGGAGTTCATATCCGATCTGGATGTAATACCTAGTGCATCGGGTCCAATAAAAATCTTTTGTGACAATACTGGAGCAATTGCCTTGGCGAAGGAATCCAGATTTCACAAGAGAACCAAACACATCAAGAGACGCATCAACACCATTCATGGACAAGTCAAGGATAGAGACATAGAAATTTGCAAGATACATACGGATCTGAATGTAGCAGACTCGTTGACTAAGCCTCTTCCACGAGCAAAACATGATCAGCACCAAGACTCCATGGGTGTTAGATCCATTACAATGTAGTCTAGATTATTGACTCTAGTGCAAGTGGGAGACTGAAGGAAATATGCCCTAGAGGAAATTATAAAGTTGTTATTATATATTTCTTTATTCATGACAAAGGTTTATTATTCATGCTAGAAATGTATTGATCGGAAACTTAAATACATGTGCGAATACATAAACAAACACCGTGTCCCTAGTAAGCCTCTACTAGACTAGCTCGTTGATCAAAGATGGTTAAGGTTTCCTAACCATGGTGTGTTGTCATTTGATAACTTGATCACATCATTAGGAGAATGATGTGATGGACAAGACCCATCCATTAGCTTAGCATAATGATCATTCAGTTTTATTGCTATTGCTTTCTTCATGTCAAATACATAGTCCTTCGACTATGAGATTATGCAACTCCTGGATACTGGAGGAATACCTTGTGTGTTATCAAACGTCAAAATGTAACTGGGTGATCATAAAGATGCTCTACAGGTATCTCCGAAGGTGTTTGTTGAGTTGGCATAGATCGAGATTAGGATTTGTCACTCCGAGTATCGGAGAGGTATCTCTAGGCCCTCTCGATAATACACATCATAAGCTTGCAAGCAAATGACTAAGGATTTGGTCATGAGGTGATGTATTATGGAATGAGTAAAGAGACTTGTTAGTAATGAGATTGAACTAGGTATGAAGGTACCGACGATCGAATCTCGGGCAAGTAGCATACCGATGGACAAAGGGAATTATGTATGTTGTCATAATGGTTCGACCGATAAAGATATTCGTAGAATATGTAGGAGCCAATATGGGCATCCAGGTTCCTCTATTGGTGATTGACCGAAGAGGTGTCTCGGTCATGTCTACATAGTTCTCGAACCCGTAGGGTCTACACGCTTAACATTTGTTGATGATATAGTATTATATGAGTTATGTGATTTGGTGACCGCATGTTGTTCAGAGTCCCGGATGAGATCACGGACATGATGAGGAGTCTCGAAATGGTTGAGGGTAAAGATTGATATATAGGATGACGGTATTCGGACACCGGAAGTGTTTCGGGAAGTACCGGGTATTTATCGGGTCACTAGAAAGGAGTTTCGGGCACCCCTGGCAAAGATATGGGCCAAGAGAGAGAACACACCAGCCACAAGGGGCTAGTGCGCCCCCCGTAGCAGGCCGGCCTAGGAGGAGAAGGAAAGAGGGGAGGGGAAAGGAAAGTGTGGAGTAGGACTCCCCCTTCCTTCCCTCCCCCTCTTTCCTTCCCCCTCAGTTATATATGGCAGGGGGCTTGGATTGGGAGGGACTCCAAGTAGCATTCCTCCTACTTGGGCGCCTCCTATGGCTGCTCCTCCCTCCCTCCCACCTATATATATGTGGGAAGGGGGCGCCTAGCACACCCTAGATCAATTGTTAGCCTCGTGCGGTGCCCCCTCCACCGATTACACCCCCGATCATATTTTCGTAGTGCTTAGGCGAAACCCTGCGGAGATCACTTCACCATCACTACGACCACACCGTCGTGCTGAAGAAACTCATCTACTACCTCTATGTCTTGCTGGATCAAGAAGGCGAGGGACGTCAGCGAGTTGAACGTGTGCAGAACGCAGAGGTGTCGTGCGTTTGGTACTTGATCGGTTGAAGCGCGAAGAAATCGACTACATCAACCGTGTTGTGAAACTCTTCCGCTTACGGTCTACGAGGGTACGTAGACACACTCTCTCCCTCGTTGCTATGCACCTCCATGGATAGATCATTGCGTGTGCGTAGAAAAAAAATTGGTTCACACGCAACGTTTCCCAACAGCACTATAGGTGGAATAGAGTATGGTGGAGGTTGTGGGGAGAAGACAAAAAAGGAGAAAGTCTCACATCAACTAGGCAAATTAATGGGCTATGGAGATGCCCATCAATTGATATCGATGCAAGTGAGTAGGGATTGCCATGCAACGGATGCACTAGAGCTATAAGTGTATGAAAGCTCAAAAATAAACTAAGTGGGTGTGCATCCAACTTGCTTGCTCACGAAGACCTATGGCAATTTTGAGGAAGCCCATCATTGGAATATAAAAGCCAAGTTCTATAATGAAAAATTCCCACTAGTATATGAAAGTGACAAAATAGGGGACTCTTTATCATGAAGAACATGGTGCTACTTTGAAGCACAAGTGTGGAAAAAGGATAGTAACATTGTCCCTTCTCTCTTTTCTCTCATTTTTTTGTTTGGGCTCTTTGGCCTCTTTTTTTTTGGGCTCTTTGGCCTCTTTTATTTTTTAAGTCCAGAGTCTCATCCCAACTTGTGAGGGAATCATAGCTTCCATCATCCTTTCCTTCCACGGGACAATGCTCTAATAATGATCATCACACTTTTTTATTTACTTATAACTCAAGAATTACAACTTGATACTAGAACAAAATATGACTCTATACGAATGCCTCATGCAATGAGAACAATATGACAATGATGGTGTGTGTCATAATAAAACAGAACGGTGGAAGTTGCATGGCAATATATCTCAGAATGGCTATGGAAATTCCATAATAGGTAGGTATGGTGACTGTTTTGAGGAAGGGTATATGGTGGGTTTAATGCACCGGCGAAAGTTGCGCGGTACTAGAGAGGCTAGCAATGGTGGAAGGATGAGAGTGCATATAATCCATGGACTCAACATTAGTCATAAAGAACTCACATACTTATTGCAAAAAATTATTAGCCATCGAAGCAAAGTACTAATACACATGCTCCTAGGGAAAGGTTGGTAGGAGTTAACCATCACGCGCTCCCGACCTCCACACAAAGGAAGACAATAAAAAAAATCATGCTCCGACTTCATCACATAACGGTTCACCATACGTGCATGCTTCGGGAATCACAAACTTTAACACAAGTATTTCTACCAATCCACAATTACTCAATAGCACGACTCTAATATTACCATATTTATATCCCAAAACACATGCAAGGAATCAAACTTCTCATATATTCAATGCTCTTATATGAAAGTTTTTATTATATCCCTCTTGGATGCCCATCATATTAGGACTAAATTCATAACCTAAGCAACTTACCATGTTGTTTTAAGACTCTCAAAATAATATAAGTGAATCATGAGATTTCATCAATTTCTATAAAATAAAACCACCGCCGTGCTCTAAAAAGATATAAGTGAAGCACTAGAGCAACTACCTAGCTCAAAAGATATAAGTGAAGCACATAGAGTATTCTAATGAATTCACGATTATTGTGTGTCCCTCTCAAAAGGTGTGTACAGAAAGTATGATTGTGGCAAACTAAAAATCAAGGACTCGTATCATACAAGGCGCTCCAAGCAAAACACATATCATGTAGTGAATAAAAATATAGCCCGAAGTAATTTTACCGATGGATTGAATACAAAAGAGGGGATGCCATCCAGGGCATCCCCAAGCTTAGATGCTTGGTTGTCCTTCAATATTACCTTGGGGTGCCTTGGGCATCCCCAAGCTTAGGCTCTTGCCACTCCTTATTCCGTGGTCCATCAAAACTTTACCCAAAACTTGAAAACTTCACAACACAAAACTCAACAGAAAACTCATAAGCTCCGTTAGTATAATAAAACAAATCACCACTTTTGGTAGTGTTGTGAACTCATTCTAATTTTATATTTGTGTTATATCTACTGTATTCCAACTTCTCCGTGGTTCATACCCCCCGATACTACCCATAGATTCATCAAAATAAGCAAAGAACACAATAAAAATAGAATCTGTCTAAAACAGAACAGTCTGTAGCAATATGAAAACTTCGTATATTTCTCTAACTCCAAAAATGCTGAAAATTTTGGACAACTTAGGCAATTTGTATATAAATCTTTTGTAAAAAATTCAGATCAAAAGCACACTTCTGTGATTTTGTAAAATTCTTACAACAAGCGCAAAAGTTTCTGTTTTTCAGCAAGATCAAATCAACTATCACCATAGATCATCCCAAAGGTCTTACTTGGCTCAAACACTAACTAAAATTATAAAACGCATCTAACGAGAGGCTAGAATATATATTTATTGCAAAAAAGAAGAAAAAAGGTAAAACAGAAATAAAATTGGGTTACCTCCCAACAAGCACTATTGTTTAACGCCCCTAGCTAGGCATATTGCAATAGATCTAGGTGTTGTCATCTTTGGTATTTAATCCATAAGTAGCTCTCATAATAGATTCATATGGCAACTTAATTTTCTTTTTTGGAAAGTGTTCCATGCCCTTCCTTAATGGAAATTGAAATTCAATGTTTCCTTCTTTCATATCAATAATTGCACCAATCGTTCTAAGGAAAGGTCTACCAAGAATAATAGGACATGTGGGACTGCAATCTATATCAAGAACAATAAAATTTATAGGCACATAATTCCTATTTGCAACAATAAGAACATCATTAATCTTTCCAATAGGTTTCTTAATAGAGGAATCCGCTAGATGCAAATTCAAAGAACAATCATCAAATTCATGGAAACCAAACACATCGCACAAAGTTTTAGGAATAGTGGACACACTAGCACCCAAATCACATAAAGCATATCACTCATAATCTTTAATCTTAATCTTTATAGTAGGTTCCCACTCATCATAAAGCTTTCTAAGGATTGAAACTTCTAACTCAAGTTTTTCTTCAAAAGATTTCACCATAGAATCAACGATACATTTAGTAAAGCCATAATTTTATTATAAGCATGAGGTGAATTAAGCATGGATTTCAACTAAGAAATACAATCAATCAAAGAGCAATTATCATAATTAAAATCCTTGAAATCCAAAAGAGTGTGTTCATTGCTACTTAAAGTTTTGACCTCGCCAATCGTGCTTTTATCAAAAAAAATCAATAAGATCGTCACCCTCCAAATTATTGGGACACCTTCTAGCTAAAGTTGACTTATCTCCAGTCCCATCTTGATCAAGTTTTTTATTGGAAAACAAAGATTCAATAGTAGTCACACCAATCACTTTAAGATCTTTATCATTATTATCACAAAAACTAGAAGAACACGCTTTTACAAACCAATCTCTTTTAGCACGCATCATTGTGGTTTTTTCTTAAATTTCATTAATAGAGATTCTAATAGTTTTTAAAGACTCATTAATATCATGCTTGGGTGGCATACATCCCATCTTCAAAGAATAAATCTCAAGAGAAATCTTATCAATGTTTCTAGCAAAATCATCAACCTTAAGCAATTTTTCTTCTACCATAGCATTTGAAAACCTTTTGAGAACTTATGAAATGTTTAATATTATTCTCAAGATCAGAGGGTATTTTATTATAATTTTCGTAAGAATTTTTGTAGTAATTATGATAATTATTAGAGGAATTACTAGGAAATAGCCTAGGGTTGGAATGACCTCTATACGTGTTATTACCAAAATTGTTCCTACCAACAAAATTCACATACATAGATTCATTATTATTTCCAATCAAAGTAGACAAAGGCATATCATTAGGATCTACATGAGCACTCTTACTAGCAATCAATTTCATAAGGTCATCCATCTTTTCACTCAAAGTATTAATTTCTTCAATCGCATGCACTTTTTTACTAGTGGAAGATCTTTCGGTAGGCCATTGAGAGTAATTTGCCATAATATTATCTAGGAGTTTAGTAGCTTCTCCTAATGTAATTTTGATGCGGCTTGAAGCTACGTCGGTATTTTTCCAAAGAGGAAGGGATGATGCAGCACAACGGTGGTAGGTATTTCCCTTAGTGATGAAACCAAGGTTATCAAACCAGTAGGAGGACCAAGCAACACAACGTAAACAACCCCTACACAAAAATAACAAATACTCGCAACCCGACGTGTAAAAGGGGTTGTCAATCCCTTTCGGGTAGCGGCGCCCCAAGATAGGCAAATGGACGTGAATAAATTGTAGTAGATCGATAGATCGAATGCCAAATAAAACAAATAAGAATAAATTGCAGCAAGGTATTTTTGTATTTTTGGTTTAGTAGATCCGAAAATAAAAGCAAAGGAAAAGTAGATCGCAAAGGCAAATAATATGAGAAAGAGACCCGGGGGCCGTAGGTTTCACTAGTGGCTTCTCTCGATAAAAATAGCAAACGATGGGTAAAAAAATTACTGTTGGGCAATTGATAGAACTTCAAATAATCATGACGATATCCAGGCAATGATCATTACATAGGCATCACGTCCAAGATTAGTAGACCGACTCCTGCCTGCATCTACTACTATTACTCCACACATCGACTTCTATCCTACATGCATGTAGTGTATTAAGTTCACGGGGAAACAGAGTAATGCAATAAGAACGATGACATGATGTAGACAAGATCTATCTATGTAGAGATAGACCCCATCATTTTGTCCTTAGTAGAAATGATACATACGTGTCGGTTCCCCTTCTGTCACTAGGATCAAGCACCGTAAGATCGAACCCACTACAAAGCACCTCTTCCCATTGCAAGATAAATAGATCAAGTTGGCCAAACAAAACCCAAATATCGGAGAAGAAATACGAGGCTATAAGCAATCATGCATATAAGAGATCAAGAAACTCAAATAACTTTCATGGTTATAAAAAGATAGATCTGATCATAAACTCAAAGTTCATCCGATCCCAACAAACACACCGCAAAAAGAGTTACATCATATGGATCTCCAAGAGACCATTGTATTGAGAATCAAACGAGATAGAGGAAGCCATCTAGCTACTAACTGCGGACCCGAAGGTCTACAAAAGAACTACTAACGCACCATCAGAGAGGCACCAATGGAAGTGGTGAACCCCTCCGTGATGGTGTCTAGATTGGATCTGGTGGTTCTGGACTCTGCGGTGGCTGGAATTGATTTTCATCGACTCCCCTAGGGTTTCTGGATTATTGGGGATTTATAGAGCAAAGAGGCGGTCCGGGGGGCACCCGATGTGGGCACAACCCACCAGGGCGTGCCTGGGCCTCCTGGCGCGCCCTGGTGGGTTGTGCACCCCTCGGAGCACCCCTAGGCTCTGCCTTGGCCCATTGGGCATCTTCTGGTCCATAAAAAATCTCCGTGATGTTTCGTTGCATTTGGAATCCATTTGGTATTGATTTCCTGCGATGTAAGAAACATGGAGAAAACATCAACTGGCACTTGGCACTATGTTCAATAGGTTAGTACCAAAAATGATATAAAATGACTATAAAATGATTATTAAACATGCAAGATTGATAATATAACAACATGGAACAATAAAAAATTATAGATAGACGTATCAGATTTCCATAAAAGTACCACCCGCGGCGGAATCTAAAAGATTTCTAGATGCAAAATTCATTCCAGCATAAATTTTTTGTATGATCATCCATAAACTTAAACCATGAGTAGGACAATTTGTTATCATCAATTTCATCCTCTCCCAAGATTGTGCAACATGTTCATGATCAAGTTGCTTAAAATTCATTATATCGTTCCTAAGGGAGATGATCTTAGTGGGCGGAAAATACTTGGAAATAAAAGCATCTATACACTTGTTCCATGAATCAATACTATTTTTAGGCAAAGATGAAAACCAAGTTTTAGCATGATCTCGTAGTGAGAACGGAAGTAGTTTTGATTTGACAATATCATTATCCTCATCTTTTTTTTATTTTGCATATCGCACAATTCAATGAAAGTATTTCGATGGGATGCCGCATCTTCATTAGGTCTACCAGAAAATTGTTCTTTCATAACAAGATTCAACAAAGCGACATTAATTTCATAAGATTCCACACTAGTGGTGGGAGAAATCGGAGTACTAATAAAATCATTATTATTGTGTTGGAAAAGTCACACAACTTAGTATTTTCTTGAGACATTGTGACATGGCAAGCAATCTAACACACAAGTAAACAAAAGGCAAATGAAAAGAAGGCGAATAAAAAGGCAAATATTTTGTGTTTTTTGAAAACATTTTAGAAGTGGGTGAGAGGAAAACGAGAGGCGAATGGCAAATAATGTAAATGCAAGAGATGAGAGTTTATGATAGGTACTTGGTAGGCTTGATGTATTTCCTCCCTGGCAACAGCGCTAGAAATTCTTCCTGCTACTTCTTGAGCTTGCGTTGTTATTTCCCTTGAAGAGGAAAGGGTGATGCAGCAAAGTAGAGATAAGTATTTCCCTCAGTTAAGAACCAAGGTATCAATCCAGTAGGAGGAACAACCAAGTCTCCAATAGATGCACCTGCACAAACTAACAAACACTTGCACACAACACGAAAAAGGGGTTGCCAATCCCTTCACGGTCATGAGCAAAAGTGAGATATGATAGAGATAGTATAAAACAAATAAAAAGAAAATAAAACTCAGTGAGGTATTTTTGTATTTTTGGTTTATAGATCTGAAAATATATGATGGAAAATTGACCCGGGGGCCATAGGTTTGACTAGAGGCTTCTCTCTTGAAAGAAAATATACGATGGGTACGGTGAACAAATTACTGTTGAGCAATTGATAGAAAAGTGCATAATTATGACGATATCTAAGGCAATGATCATGAATATAGGCATCACGTTCGTGACAAGTAGACCGAAACTATTCTGCATCTACTACTATTACTCCACACATCAACCAACTCCTGCCTACATCTAGAGTATTAAGTTCAAAAGAACAGAGTAACACATTAAGAAAAATGACATGATGTAGAGGGATAAACTCAAGCAATATGATATAAACCCCATCTTTTTACCCTTAATGGCAACAATACAATATGTGCCTCGCTACCCCTGTTGTCATTGGGTGTGGACACCGCAAGATTGAACCCATCACAAAGCACCTCTCCCATGGAAAGATAGATCAATCTAATTGGCCAAATCAAATAAATAGATCAGAGAGAAATAAAAAGCTATCTTAATCATGCATAAAAGAGTTCGGAGAAGACTCAAATAATATTCATAGATAATCTCATCATAAATCCACAATTCATCGGATCTCAACAAACACACCGCAAAAGAAGATTACATCGGATAGAACTCCAAGAACATCGAGGAGAACATTATATTGAAAATCAGAGAGAGAGAAGAATCCATCTAGATACTAGCTATAGCCCCGTAGGTCTATGGTAAACTACTCACACATCATCGGTAGGGCAGCAAGGTTACTGTAGAGGCCCTCCGTGATTGAATCCCCCTCCGGCGGAGTACCGGAAAAGGCCTCTAGATGGGATCTCACAAGGTCAAAGGCTAGCGGCGGCGTAGAAGTATTTTTGTGGATGCTTCTAATGTAGAGGGAATATCTAGGTATTTATAGAGTGTCACACCCTGATTTTTTGCCCTTTCTTTTTCTTTTGATTTTCTGAGATTTTTGCTTGATTTTTCTTTTTCTGTGGCTATGTGGTCTGGAAATTGGAGAAGATGGCCTCTTCTTTCTTTCCAGAGTGGCTTGTCATCCTCAAACCCTTCCCAAGACCTTGTCATTTTCATCCTAGCCCAACCCCAATATTCTTTTGCTAGGGAACATTCCTTTTTCTGTTAAAGGAATAACCATGTCTGCCCTAGTTTGTGAAGCAACCTCTATTTACATCACTGAAATCACAAGTGCTCCCTAGGTGGTTTTGGTAATTAATGTCAACATATCTCTTGTTGGACTAAAACTTTTATCTAGTATGTTTCAGACAAGTTCAAAAATGGAGTGGCATGGACTAAAGGATGTGGGAACTCCTTCAAGATGCTAAGGACAAAGGATTGGCTCAAGCTTCAAGCTCAAGACTCTTCATTTTAAATTTTAGTGATCCAAGATCACATTGAGTCTATAGGAAAAGCCAATACTATCAAGGAGGGATGAGGTGTTGCTTAATGAGCCTCTTGCTTCATGTGCTTAGTGATATGCTCCAAAACCCTCCACTACTTTCTCACATCCACATATGACCTAAACCTAAAGTCAAACTAGGCCCTACCGATTCTTTCTATCCGGCGCCACCGAGTTCAGATGTCATAGCCACTGCCACAAACCCTAGGCAAATCGGTTTCACCGATAGGGATCTCGGTCTCACCAAGATGGGATTGCAATCTCTCTATGTATGTCCATTACCAAAATCGGTCTCACCAAGTTTGTGCAATCGGTACTACCGAGATTACAATGCAAACTCTCTGGTTAACTTATTACCAAAATTGGTCCCACCGAGTTTGTGTAATTGGTCCCACTGAGTTTGCCTGACCAACTCTCTAGTTAGCTAATTACCAAAATCGGTCTCACCGAGTTTGTTTAATCGGTCTCACCGAGATTAGTTATGCCCTCACCCTAACCATATCGGTCCTACCGAGTTGCATATCGGTCCCACCGAAAACCCTAACGGTCACTAGGTTTACTAAATCGGTCCAACCGAGTTTGATGATTCGGTCCCACCGAGTTTGGTAAATTGTGTGTAACGGTTAGATTTTGTGTGGAGGCAATATATACCCCTCCACCTCCTCTTAATTTGTGGAGAGAGCCATCAGAACAAACCTACACTTCCAACTTACCAGTTCTAAGAGAGAACCACCTACTCATGTGTTGAGGCCAAGATATTCCATTCCAACCATATGAATCTTGATCTATAGCCTTCCCCAAGTTGCTTTCCACTCAAATCTTCTTTCCACCAAATTCAAATCCTGTGAGAGAGAGTTGAGTGTTGGGGAGACTATCATTTGAAGCACAAGAGCAAGGAGTTCATCATCAACACACCATTTGTTACTTCTTGGAGAGTGGTGTCTCCTAGATTGGCTAGGTGTCACTTGGGAGCCTCCGACAAGATTGTGGGGTTGAACCAAGGAGTTTATAAGGGCAAGGAGATCGCCTACTTCGTGAAGATCTACTGCTAGTGAGGCAAGTCCTTCGTGGGCGACGGCCATGGTGGGATAGACAAGGTTGCTTCTTCGTGGACCCTTCATGGGTGGAGCCCTCCGTGGACTCACAAGCAACCGTTACCCTTCGTGGGTTGAAGTCTCCATCAACGTGGATGTGCGATAGCACCACCTATCGGAACCACGACAAAAACATCCGTGTCTCCAATTGCATTTGAATCCTCCAAACCCTTCCCTTTACATTCTTGCAAGTTGCATGCTTTATTTTCCGCTGCCTATATACTCTTTACATGCTTCCTTGTTATGTATTGAGAATGCTAAACTTGTGCCTAAACTCCACTTAAACCTAAAGAAGTTAAAAACTGCAACTTTGGTACTTAGTGTCTAATCACCCCCCCTCTAGACACCTCTTCTCAAGATCCTACAAGTGGTATCAGAGCATTGGTCTCCATTGCCTTGGTTTAATCACCATTGGAGGAAGATGGATGAGTCTACTTTAGGAAGTCTTAGACATTGTAGCGACCCGACCCGAATGGATCAAGTCTCTATGCTCAGGCGTCATCCCCTGGATCAGTAATGCTGACACCACACAGTACTTCGAAGGATTTATAACAGAGTAGCAATCACACACTTATTACATCGTTGTCCAAAAGAGGACTTATTACAATAAATATGGCTTAAGGCCATCTAATAACGATAACAGCGGAAGACTTGGAAGATAAGTGAGTCCATCAACTCCGGGCATCACCGAGTATAGAACCATGACCTAAAGCACCTTACTCGTCGTTGCGAAAAGTCTGCAACATGAAAGTTGCAGCCCGAAACGGGTCAACACATGGAATATCTTGGCAATGTAACACATAGAAAGTAATGAAGGAATAAGCCTATACTACATGCATATATGGCTGGTGGAAAAGCTCTCTGATTACAGCTTTTTGCATAAAGCCAGTTTTCCCTCTTGCAAAGGAATAAATTTGTTTAACTATCATGGTGGTTGTTAAACATTGAGAATGGTTGATGACATCCTCAATCCCATTTAAGAGTACTCATTAAAAACCCAACAATATTAATTAGAGTAACATGTTGAGATTCACATGATATTCAAGTAATAGATACTCAAGATGTCCATAACCGGGGACACGGCTAATCATGATTAGTTTATACACTCTGCAGAGGTTTGCATAATTTTCCTCCACAAGACTTCGATCGCCTCCGTTTGGTTTCTCGCACTACATGGTGTTTGAGAGGCGGATGACCGAGACATAGTCTTCGTAAGCGCTAGCACCTTACGACGGGTAGACCGGTACACCTACATCCCCTACATCTGCTAGTCCACCACTATAAGAGTTCGCACGACTTACTCAACTATGCGAGCCCATAATGGCTTGTGGCTGCACACGGAAGTTTCTAGCATGAATAATCTTATGATCCCTTTGAGCACAGGTGGCGGTCCAAAAAAAGCAGGCAATCCTTTGGATACCCAGGTGCCTCAATCCACCCAGGATGTGTGTTTAAGTTGCCACCTTAAATAAACCATTAATTCAACAATCTCACATCATCATGGATACACTCACCCAATCCACGTCTACTAGCATAGCATGGCAAATAAGCAAACGTAGCAGTAACTCCCAAAGGTTTGGTAATAAAACAGGTAATAGGTACTACCTCATCTACTTCCCATCCCACAATTTAATTAGATCCTAATCATGCAAGTGTTTGAGGAATAGATCTAATGCGTAAAACTGGGTAGTAGAAAAAGTATGATCAAGTGTTACTTGCCTTGCTGATGATCCGCGAAACCTAGAGATTCGAAATAACAAGCTGCGCACTCCGGGTGATCTATCGCAGACAAACAACAAGCATACAATAAGTACTCATCTAATGCACAGGAAAATTTCGAATAAAAGATCTAACCAGAAAGTTCAACTTAAGAACCCTGGTTGCAAAAAGAATCGAATCAAATAGAGCAACGAAAGTCAAACGACGAAAGAAAACAACTCGGTTCTAGCAAGTTGAAACTAAGTCAAATTTTACAGTAGCAAAACTTTGTTGAAGTTGATTAATCGGAACGGCGGTTTCGAGATGAAACTCCAGGCGTTTGAATCACCTGATTCCGATAAACGAGCGAGAAGATAAACTAGAACGAAGATCAGATCTGAAATCGCTATCAGAAAAATAGCGGAATAAATCCGATGAGAAAGAAAACGACGAACGGTTGAACGAACGGACGTTCATTAACCGAAGCAAACCGGTGATCTCGTTCGTTAGGATGAACGGTCCGGCGAACGCTCGCTAAACAACAAAACCGGAAAATAAAACCGATCTAGGGTTTCCGAAAGAAAACCGAAACGAAAAACCGATCTAGAAAACCGGAACGGAAACCAGAACGATTTACGAAAAACCGAACCGAGGAAAAGAAAAGGTGACGCAGCGCGGGGCTAGTACCTCGAAGAAGCGAGGGGCTCCGGCGGCGGCGGTGTTGGGTGGCGGCGGCGGCACTTGGCGGCGGCGGTGTAGGCGGCGGCACTGCTGCGGAGGAGGAGAGGAGAGGTGTTGGTTTGATGTGTTAGAGGGGGGGGGTGCTTGGGTATTTCTATTGGGGAGGGGAGGGGTTTTGCTTGGAGTAGGGGACAAGAATTAGAGTAGGATTAGGAATCCTAGGAATAAAAGCGGAATAACGAACGGGTCCAAATCCTACTAGGATTTGTAAAAGAAAAGGAAACCGGGCGGCTCCTGGCTCCACAGTGCGTGTGGCGCTAGCGATGGCCTTAACACTTTGGCGGCCGGCTGGCTTGGCGGCTTGGGCCTTTGGCCCAAGGTGCTGCGTCTCATTTTTTTTAAATCGGTTTCGCGCGCAGAAAAATACAGAGAAAAAAAATCTAAACGAACTCCAAAATTAATAAAGTAAACTTTTCCTGACTCCTCAAAATGAGTCGAACAAAATGAACTTTTACTCGGGGCCAAAAATGTAATTTTTGAAAACACACATTTTTCCCTAAGGCAAATAAACTCCGAGAAAAATCCAAAATTTGATTTATTTATTAAATCTTCATTTTTCCTAAATTTTGGGAAAGTCATATTATTCCCTCTCTTATTTTTTTTATAGTAGAAATAATTGAAGATAAAACAAATAAAATCAAATGATCCTATTTTCAAAATTTGAGAAAACTCAAATATGAAAATAACGAAATCTCCAACTCTCTCCGAGGGTCCTTGAGTTGCGTGAAATTTCTAGGATCGGCAAAATGCATGAAAATATGTAATGCATGATGATTTAATGTATAACATTCCAAATTGAAAATTTGGGATGTTACAAACCTACCCCCCTTAAGATGAATCTCGCCCTCGAGATTCGGGTTGGCTAGAAAATAGGTGAGGGTGGTCCTTGAGTAAATCTTCTTCTCTTTCCCAGGTGGCTTCATCCTCAGTGTGGTGGCTCCACTGAACCTTACGAAACTTGATAACCTTGCTGTGAGTAACTCTGCTGGCATAATCGAGAATCTTGACTGGTCTCTCCTCATATGTCAAATCATCCTTCAACTGAATTGCTTCAAGTGGCACTGTATCTCTTAGCGGTACTTCTGCTATCCCGGAGTGACATTTCTTCAGCTGAGAAACATGGAATACATCATGAACTCCTGACAGTCCCTCTGGCAATTCCAGCTTATAAGCAACTTCTCCCATGCGTTGCAAGATCCTATACGATCCAACGAAACGTGGTGCTAACTTTCCTTTAACTCCAAATCGCTTAACTCCTCGTAGTGGGGATACTCTAAGATAAACTCTGTCTCCAACTTCATATTCTATCGCCTTGCATTTTGAATCCGCATAGCTTTTACATGCTGGATCGGGCTACCTTGAGCCTATCGCGAATCAACTTAACCTTCTGTTGAGACTCCTTGATCAAATCTGGTCCAAACAATCGACGGTCTCGGCTTCGTCCCATGATAACGGTGTCCTGCACCTCCTTCCGTATAAAGCCTCGAAGGTGCCATCTTCAAGCTGGTTTGGTAACTGTTGTTATAAGAAAACTCTGCATACGGCAAGTTATCATCCCAACTAGATCCATAATCTAGTGCACAAGCTCTCGACATATCCTCCAAAATCTGATTGACTCTCTCGGTCATCCATCGATGCATGGGTGGAAAGTCATCTTGAATTCCAGCCTGGTTCCCAATGTTTCGCAACCGATTCCAAAACTTTGAGGTGAATTGGGTTCCTCTATACGTCACGATACTCCTTGGAACTCCGTGTAAACACACAATTACGGTCATGTATATCTTTGCCAACTTAGCAATCGCTATAGGTAGTCTTGATCGGAATGAAATGAGCTACCTTCGTCAAGCGGTCGACTATAACCCAAATTGAGTCATAGCCAGAACGAGTCTTTGGCAAACCTGTGATGAAATCCATGCCTAGTTTATCCCACTTCCATTCGGGTATCGGCAATGGTTTCAACAATCCTGGCGGCTTCGATGTTCTCGCCTTTCACCCTTTGACATACATCACAAACTGCTACATACTCTGCGATATCCTTCTTCATTCCGGTCCACCAGAAAGTATTCTTCAAATCCAAATACATCTTGGTATTTCCAGGTTGAATCGAGTAGGGCGAATCATGTGCTTCTTGCAGAATTAACTTCCTGATCTCCGGGTCATTTGGCACATAAACACGGTCCTCAAACCATAGGGTATCGTGCTCATCCTCACGAAATCTCTTAGCTTTTCCTTCGCTCATTTTCTCCTTTATAGAGGCAACTTCCTTATCTGCCTTTTGAGCTTCTACGATTTTGTCCATCAACGTGTTGAATCTCCAATGCTGCTACATAGCCTCTCGGAACTATTTCCAAACATAGCTCTCGAAGGTCCTTGCTAACTCCTTGGGTATTCCTCCCATCATTAGGGTATTGACGTGGCTCTTACGGCTCAATGCGTCTGCTACAACGTTAGCCTTCCCGGGGTGATAATGCAATCTCATATCATAATCCTTAATAAGCTCCAACCATCTCCTCTCGTCGAGATTTAATTCCTTCTGCGTGAAGATGTACTTCAAACTCTTGTGATCTGTGTACACCTCACAATGATTTCCAATGAGAAAATGTCTCCAGGTCTTTAATGCATGCACAACGGCCGCTAACTCCAAGTCATGTGTGGCATAATTCAACTCATGAGGCTTTAGCTGTCGTGAAGCATACGAAACAACTCTTCCTTCCTGCATAAGCACTGCTCCAAGTCCCCGGCGTGAAGCGTCGCAATATACCTCATAATCCTTGGTCTGATCTGGCAGAATTAATACTGGTGAGGTAACCAAACGTTTCTTCAACTCCTGAAAACTTGCCTCACAATCCTCAGTCCATATGAACTTGGTATCCTTTTTCAGCAATTCCGTCATAGGCTTTGCAATCCTTGAGAAATTCTCAATGAATCTTCGGTAGTATCCTGCGAGTCCAAGGAAACTCCGGATCTCTCCAACTGTTGTTGGTGCTTCCCATTTGGTTACGGTCTCAACCTTTGTGGGGTCAACTGCTATCCCTTCTCCGGATATACATGTCCGAGAAATCCAACTTCCTTTAGCCAAAACTCACATTTGCTGAACTTGGCATATAACTGATTTTCCCTTAGTTTCTCCAAAACCAATCGCAATTGTTCCTTATGTTCCT
This sequence comes from Aegilops bicornis, assembly GCA_021605145.1. NCBI lineage: Eukaryota > Viridiplantae > Streptophyta > Magnoliopsida > Poales > Poaceae > Aegilops > Aegilops bicornis. Next base: position 575,911,440 of record CM038672.1, read on the forward strand.
CTTCATTCTTCGAGAAAACCAAAATATCATCTATGAACACCACGATGAACTTATCCAAAAACTCCATAAACACTTTGTTCATCAGGTTCATGAAATAAGCGGTAGCGTTAGTCAGTCCAAATGACATAACGGTATATTCATACTGATCCATATCTCGTGGTAAATGCTGTCTTGGGTATGTCACGCTCTCGAATCTTCAATCGATGATACCACGATCGCAAATCGATCTTGGAAAACACTCTAGCTCCTTGCAAACGATCAAACAGATCATTTATCATTGGTAGTGGGTACTTGTTCTTGATTGTTACTTCATTTAAACCACGATAGTCGACAACCATCCTTAACGATCCGTCCTTCTTCTCTACTAAAAGTACGGGTGATCCCCAAGGCGAAGAACTTGGGCGATATAACCTTTATCCAATAGCTCCTTAATCGCTTCTTGATTTCCGCCAAATCACATGCGGGCATCCTGTATGGTCGCTTCGATATTGGGCACATGCACTGCAAAAGTTCAATCAAAACTCATTATCTCTATCCGGTGGCATTCTGGCAATTCCTCGGAAATACATCGTGGAAATCCTTCACCATGGCACCTCTTCTGCACAACTCCTGATAAGGAATTTACTTGATTCCTATTTGGTCCATGTCGCGATACATACCTAATCCTTCTTCCTTCTGGTGTTGTGAGCAAAATCGTCTTACTTGCGCAATCGATGTTCCCTCCATACATCGACAGCCAATCCATACCGAGAATCACCTCCAATCCTTGGGATTCCAAAATGATCAAATCCATCGGGAACACATGCCTTCCTATACTTAATGGTACTTGAAAACATCCTTGTCTGGCCATATATTCCACTCCTGGTGAGCTTACTAGCATAGGGGTTTTAAGGGTCTGAGTAGGCAGTCTATACTTTTCTACAAATCCCCTTGATATGTATGAATGCGTTGCACCGGTATCGAAAAGAACTAGTGCAGTAAATGACTTAACCAAAAACTTACCGATTAATGCATCGGGCTGATCTTCAACCTCCTCCACATCAATGTGGTTCACCTGTACCCTGTTGAAAGGGTTTGGCTTCTTTTGAGCTTCCATTTCCACCTTGGCCTTCGGGCAGTCATTTGCATAATGTCCGGTCTTGGAACACTTGTAACGGTGACATGGCTCAGGTCTTTCTTGGTTGGGGTTGATGGTGTGGTCCGGTTTTGGCCGTTGCTTCCTCCATTCCCATTTCCATTTTTGTGGCCATTATGGTTGTGCGAACTACCTCCTCCATGGGTATCTTTGGCCCGAACTCCTGTTTAGGGGTATAACGGCTTCTGCTAGGCTCCAGAGTTATACTTCCCCGCCCATACTTCCTCTTGCGATTCTCAATTTCTGCTGCTTTCCTTCAATCATGAGGGCACGGTCTACCAACTCCTGGTAGTTATTGAAACTTGCTACCATCAACTGCATGCTTAACTCATCATTCAGTCCTTCGAAACTTCTCTGCTTAGCTGCATCCGTAGCAACGCTATCCGGGGCATAACGTGCTAACTTACTAAAATCATCCACATACTAGCCAACAGTCCTTCCTCCTTGGCGTAAATTGCGAAACTCACGCTTCTTCATGGCCATAGCTCCTGGCCGAGACATGGGCGGTCACGGAAAGCTTGTCAAACCGATCCCATGTGACGGTGTCTCTGAGGTAAGTGGCTGTAAAATTCTACCACCATCTTTGCTGCGTGTCCTTCAAGCTGGTGTGCAGCAAACTTCACCTTTTCTCCATCTGTACATCCTGCAGTGGTCAACTCCCTCCCTACCTTACGGAGCCAATCATCTGCTACTATCGGCTCGGTGCTACTGGAAAACACTGGCGGATTTAGCCTTAAGAAACGTGTCAAGTGATCCACAGGTGGTGGTGGCGGTGGGTTGTTGTTGTTGCCTTGGTTCTGTACCAATGTTTGGATCAAAGTGTTCTGCTGCTGAATCAACTGGGTGATCTCTGGCGGGAAAACAAACCCGGGGTCGCGTCTCGGAGGCATCTGATGGGTTTAGAAAAGATGAGAAATAAGAATAGAGTGGGGTCTAAGGAGAAAACACTACCCAAATGTATATGAGCAAATGCACACAAAATCACTTCATTCAATTCAAACAAAGGGCTTACAACGGTCTTACTATCGCAAAAGTGCGTGAACTAAAATGTTACATGGAGGAATACTACTAATATGTGGGGGTCATCTATTAATTTGAACCGGTGGAAGACTCCATGATGTACGCTTCGCCGTCTTCAAAGTCGGGTTCACTTGGATCCGAATCGGTGTCGTCGATGATGATGTAGTTGCTTTCGGACAAATGACGTACTTGTCTTCATTCTTGAGCGCCAATTTCTTCTTGAGTTCTTCAATCTCATACTTAAGATCGTTATTGTGTCTTGCTACAGCTACGATCTCGTCCATGTAGTCCTTACGTGTAGACTTTAGTTCTTCTTCAAGTTCGATGATCCTTCCCTTCGCATCCTTCAATTCGATCATATCATTGCACATCCGGTTCTCTGGCATCGAATGTGCTGGTTTAACTCTGGATGAAAGCTGCAATGGATCTATCCTTCTTGGTCTTGACTATCTCCCATTGTTCATCTCAAGGCGTCCACAAATCTGATAGATGGTGTCCTTGAGGTCTTCTTGGTAAACTTCTCCAATGCGTCCCATGGTGATATGAGCTGCCATGCTCTTTCCCGGACTCGAGTTGGTGCAATTGAAAACACTATCTATAGGCTTGGTGATTGGGGCGAATGTCCTTCCGGAACATGAGCTTGAATCTTCCAAAGCTCCTCTTGAGCAGAGTGGCGTTGAAAGTCCCGGTGAAACTTGGTAGTCCAATGTTCAGGTACTTGGTGACTTCCTTCAAGTGAAATCCAAAAGGTGTGCCTTCATCTGGTTGGGCGTACTTGATCTTCGCGTCCTTCATCCTAAAAGAGTAGAAAAGATGAGGAGTTAGAAAATGGGAAGAGAGTAGTGATCTATGGCTTTAACTTAGTGGTCGTGTCCTACGATCGGCGTGTGCTCGATACCATCTCTGTGGCGACCCGACCGAATGGATCAAGTCTCTGTGCTCAAAGGCGTCATCCCCGGATCGAATGTCGACACCACACGATACTTGAAGGATTTATAATGAGTAGCAATCACACACTTATTACATCGTTGTCCAAAAGAGGACTTATTACAATAAATATGGCTTAAGGCCATCTAATAACGATAACAGCGGAAGACTTGGAAGATAAGTGAGTCCATCAACTCCAACGGCATCACTGAGTATAGAACCACGACCTAAAGCACCTTACTCGTCGTGCGAAAAGTGCGCAACATGAAAGTTGCAGCCCGAAACGGGTCAAAGACATGGAATATCTTTGGCAATGTAACACATAGAGAGTAATGAAGGAATAAGCCTATACTACATGCATATATGGCTGGTGGAAAAGCTCTCTGATTACAGCTTTTTGCATAAAGCCAGTTTTTCCTCATCAAAAGGAATAAATTTGTTTAACTATCATGGTGGTTGTTAAACATTGAGAATGGTTGATGACATCCTCAATCCCATTTAAGAGTACTCATTAAAAACCCAACAATATTAATTAGAGTAACATGTTGAGATTCACATGATATTCAAGTACTAGATACTCAAGATGTCCATAACCGGGGACACGGCTAATCATGATTAGTTTATACACTCTGCAGAGGTTTGCGCACTTTTCCCCACAAGACTCGATTGCCTCCGTTTGGTTTCTCGCACTACATGGTGTTTGAGACGGATGACCGAGACATAGTCTTCGTAAGCGCTAGCACCTTACGACGGGTAGACCGCACACACCTACATCCCCTACATCTACTAGTCCACCACTATAAGAGTTCGCACGACTTACTCAACTATGCCAGAGCCCATAATGGCTTGTGGCTGCACACGGAAGTTTCTAGCATGAATAATCTTATGATCCCTTTGAGCCTGGGTGGCGGTCCAAAAAAAACAGGCAATCACTGGATACCCCAGGTGCCTCAATCCACCCAGATGTGTGTTTAAGTTGCCACCTTAAATAAACCATTAATTCAACAATCTCACATCTGTCATGGATACACTCACCCAATCCACGTCTACTAGCATAGCATGGCAAATAAGCAAACGTAGCAGTAACTCCCAAAGGTTTGGTAATAAAACAGGTAATAGGTACTACCTCATCTACTTCCCATCCCACAATTTAATTAGATCCTAATCATGCAAGTGTTTGAGGAATAGATCTAATGCGTAAGCTGGGTAGTAGAAAAAGTATGATCAAGTGTTACTTGCCTTGCTGATGATCCGCGAAACCTAGAGATTCGAAATAACAAGCGGCGCACTCCGGGTGATCTATCGCAGACAAACAACAAGCATACAATAAGTACTCATCTAATGCACAGTAAAATATCTAACCAGAAAGTTCAACTTAAGAACCCTGGTTGCAAAAAGAATCGAATCAAATAAAGCAACGAAAGTCAAACGACGAAAGAAAACAACTCGGTTCTAGCAAGTTGAAACTAAGTCAAATTTTACAGTAGCAAAACTTTGTTGAAGTTGATTAATCGGAACGGCGGTTTCGAGATGAAACTCCAGGCGTTTGAATCACCTGATTCCGATAAATGAGCGAGAAGATAAACTAGAACGAAGATTAGATCTGAAATCGCTATCAGAAAAATAGCGGAATAAATTCGATGAGAAAGAAAACGACGAACGGTTGAACGAACGGACGTTCATTAACCGAAGCAAACCAGTGATCTCGTTCGTTAGGACGAACGGTCCGGAGAACGCTCGCTAAACAACAAAACCGGTAAATAAAACCGATCTAGGGTTTCCGAAAGAAAACCGAAACGAAAAATCAATCTAGAAAACTGGAACGGAAACCGGAACAATTTACAAAAAACCGAACTGAGGAAAAGAAAAGGTGACGTGGCGCGGGGCTAGTACCTCGAAGAAGCGAGGGGCTCCGGCGGTGGCGGTGTTGGGTGGCGGCGGCGGCACTTGGCGGCCACGGTGTTGGGCGGCGGCGGCGGCGGTGTAGGCGGCGGCGGCGGCGGTGTAGGCGGCGGCACTGCTGCTGCTGCGGAGGAGAGGAGAGGTGTTGGTTTGATGTGTTAGAGGGGGGGGGGGTGCTTGGGTATTTATATTGGGGAGGGAGGGTTTTTGCTTGGAGTAGGGACAAGAATTAGAGTAGGATTAGGAATCCTAGGAATAAAAAACGGAATAACGAAACGGGTCCAAATCCTACTAGGATTTGTAAAAGAAAAGGAAACCGGGGCGGCTCCCTGGATCCCTGGTGCGGCGCGCGCTAGCGATGGCCTTGGCCTCCTGGTCGGCCGGCTGGCTTGGCGGCTTGGGCCTTTGGCCCAAGGTGCTGCGTCTCTCTTTTTTTTAAATCGGTTTCGCGCGCAGAAAAATACAGAGAAAAAAAATCTAAACGAACTCCAAAATTAATAAAGTAAACTTTCCCCGACTCCTCAAAATGAGTCGAACAAAATGAACTTTTACTCGGGGCCTAAAATGTAATTTTTGAAAACATGCATTTTTCCCTAAGGCAAATAAACTCCGAGAAAAATCCAAAATTTGATTTATTTATTAAATCTTCATTTTTCCTAAATTTTGGGAAAGTCATATTATTCCCTCTCTTATTTTTTTATAGTAGAAATAATTGAAGATAAAACAAAAAAAATCAAATGATCCTATTTTCAAAATTTGAGAAAACTCAAATATGAAAATAACGAAATCTCCAACTCTCTCCGAGGGTCCTTGAGTTGCGTGAAATTTCTAGGATCGGCAAAATGCATGAAAATATGTAATGCATGATGATTTAATGTATAACATTCCAAATTGAAAATTTGGGATGTTACAGACATAGAGTGCCTATCCTTGATGGAGAGTATTTTCATGAGTGGAAAAATGAGATGCTTGTAATCTTCAATCAATATCATTTGAACAAGTACATTGCTAGTCCTTGTGCACCTCATGTTGATCCTATGCATCCTACCTTTGATGAATCCATTGAAATGATTAGGAACCTTAGAACTGTTAATCTCATCACTAGAGGCTTGCCTAGAAACTTAATTAGAATCTTGCCTACTCTTGAGTGTGCCTACACTATATGGAAATTTCTTGAGGAACGCTTTCCAAATTTTTACTTGAAAAATCTAGATGAAATTCTCTATAAGTGTATTGCCTTGAGTAAGATGAATACTAGTGATCCTATGTTTGGCGATCGTCTATTTGAACTTACCGACCTTATGCGTGCCAAAGGAGATGTTGGAATTATTGGTGATATTATTTCCGAAGCTATAAGAATTCAAAAGCAAGATCATTGTCAAACTCACTCTAACGAATTATCCTCTCTAGGACTTGATCCACCACATGACGATGTTGAACATGGATACTATGATGAGGATGATGATAGTGACTTCGATCTTGATGATGCAATGAGACATTTTGGTCTTATGGCAAATCTTGAGGATATGTGTCGAGGAAAGGAATGGGTTCTTGACAGTGGATGTACCGATCACATGACCGGAGATAAAGACATGTTTCGTGAGCTTGCTGAAAATGATAGTCCTCGAAAGTATGTCACTTTCGGTGACAACTCAAAGGGTAAGGTGGTTGTCCTTGGTAAGGTGGCCATCTCACATGATAGCTCCATTCAGAATGTCATGCTCGTTGAATCTCTTGGCTACAACTTACTTTCAGTATCTAGACTTGCTGATTTCGGTTTCAATGTCCTATTCTTTGAAGTAGATTGCCAAGTGTTTCATCGAGACAATCATAAAATGGTCTTTACCGGTATACGTAGAGGTGATCTCTACATTGTTGATTTCTCTAAAAAGGCACAACCTAAAACTTGCTTCATTGCTAAATCTTCAAAAGGTTGGTTATGGCATAGACGACTAGGTCACGTTGGCATGAGAAACCTTGACAAGCTTATTAAAGGAAATCATACCCTTGGAGTTAACGATGTCATATTTGATAAGGATAGACTGTGCAGTGCTTGTCAAGGTGTAAACAGGTTGGAGGAAGGCATCCGTGAAGAACATCATGACCACAAGGAGGCCACTCGAGCTACTTCATATGGATCTCTTTGGTCCCAACGCTTACAAAAGCCTCGGTGGAAATTCTTTTGGTCTAGTTATAGTTGGTGATTTTTCAAGATTTACATGGGTGTTCTTTCTCGATGATAAATCGCGGGTCCAAAAGATCTTCAAAAACTTTGCTAGGAAGGCCCAAAATCAGTTTGAAGTGAAGATCAAAAAGGTTCGGAGCGACAATGGAACAGAGTTCAAGAACGCAAATGTGGACACCTTTCTTGACGAAGATGGGATTTCACACGAGTTCTCGGCTACGTACACACCTCAACAAAATGGAGTTGTTGAGAGGAAGAACCGGACGCTCATCGAAACGGCGAGAACGATGCTTGATGAGTACAAGATGCCAAAGCACTTTTGGGCAGAAGCGGTTGAGACAGCTTGTCATGCAACAAATAGCTTGTGTCTTCACAAGCTACTCGGCAAGACGGCATAGGAGCTCCTCACCGGTAACAAACCCCAAGTTGGATACTTTCGAGTATTCGGCTCAAAGTGCTACATTCTTGATAAGCATCGTCGTTCAAAATTTGCTCCTAAGTCTCATGAAGGTTTCCTACTAGGTTATGGCTCAAACTCTCACACTTACCGTGTCTACAACAATTTCACCCGAAAGGTTGAAGAGACGGTAGATGTGAAGTTTGATGAATCTAACGGCTCGCAAGTAGAGAAATTGCCAATTGATGTAGGAGACAAAGACCCTTCAGAAGCAATCCAAGACTTGTCTATTGGCAAGGTCCGTCCAACGGAGGTGAAGGAGAGTACCTCGTCTGTTCGAGTGGAAGCTTCTACTTCACGACAAGGTGAGCCAAGAGTTGATACGGAAGCATCCACAAGAGGAACACACCAAGATGAAGAAAACGAGGAAGAACATCACGAACGTCAACAACCTCCTTCTCCACCACGACAAGAAAACGACAACGCCAACAATGAAGAAGATCAAGAAGAAGAAGAAGAACAAGATGAAGAAGATGTTCAACCGAGACCCAAGCAAAATCTCTCACGAGTTCGTGCAAGAATTGCTAAAGACCATCCCGTTGAGCAAATCTACAATGATATTCAAACCGGGAGAATCACTCGCTCTAAAACTCGTTTTGCTAACTTTTGTGAAAACTATTCTTTCATCTCTAGCATTGAACCTATGAAGGTCGAAGAAGCATTGGAAGATCCGGATTGGATAAATGCTATGCATGAAGAGCTACACAACTTTGAGAGAAACCAAGTTTGGGCGTTGGTTGAGAAGCCCGACAACAACCACAACATCATCGATGCGAAATGGGTGTTTCGCAACAAGCAAGATGAAGATGGACAAGTAGTTTGCAACAAAGCACGTCCTCGCCCAAGGCTACACACAAGTCGAAGGTATGGACTATGGTGAGACTTATGCTCCCATTGCTAGACTTGAGTCCATCCGTATCTTACTTGCCTATGCTAATCACCATAATATCACCTTGTACCAAATGGACATTAAAAGTGCTTTTCTAAATGGTGAAATAGAGGCGGAAGTTTATGTAAAACAACATCCCGGCTTTGTCAATCCTAAGAAACCAAATCATGTTTACAAACTTCACAAAGCCCTTTATGGTCTTAAACAAGCTCCTAGAGCTTGGTATAAATGCTTGACCAAGTTTCTTCTTGAAAAGGCTTTGAAATTGGGAAAATTGATTCCACACTTTTTACTAAAAGGGTTAATGGAGAATTATTTGTATGCCAAATTTATGTTGATGATATCATATTTGGATCAACTAACCCTCATTTTAGTGAGAAGTTTGGAAAGCTAATGTCGGAGAAGTTTGAGATGTCAATGATGAGTGAACTCAAATTCTTTCTTGGGTTGCAAATCAAGCAAAGTAAGGAAAGTACTTTTGTCTCTCAAACGAAGTACACAAAGGACTTATTCAAGAAGTTCAATATGCAAGAGTGCAAAGGTATGTCTACACCCATGCCTACTAGTGGACATCTTGATTTGACCAAAGATGGTAAACCGGTTGATCAAAAGGTTTATCGCTCTATGATTGGATCATTGTTGTACCTATGTACTTCACGTCCCGATATTATGCTAAGTGTGTGCATGTGTGCAAGATATCAAGCTGCTCCTAAAGAATGTCATCTTAAGGCCGTGAAAAGGATAGTGAGATACTTAATTCATACACCAAATTTTGGCATTTGGTATCCTAAGAGGGCCTCTCTCGATCTTGTTGGCTACTCCGACTCGGACTATCTTGGGAGACAAGGTTGATAGAAAATCCACTTGGTACTTGTCAATTTCTTGGTAGATCTCTTGTGTCTTGGTCCTCCAAGAAACAAAACTCGGTATCCTTATCTACAGCCGAAGCGGAGTACATTGCCGCTGGTTCATGTTGTGCTCAATTACTTTGGATGACCCAAACTCTTAAAGATTATGGGATATATGTGAAACATGTTCCATTGCTTTGTGACAATGAAAATGCTATCAAAATTGGTCATAATCACGTACAACATTCTCGAACTAAGCATATAGAAGTTCGTCATCACTTCATTCGAGATCATGTTGCTAAGGGTGACATTAAACTTAAGCATGTTCTACCCGAAAAGCAATTAGCGGATATATTCACTAAACCACTTGATGAGAAAGTGTTTTGAAGGTTAAGAGGAGAATTGAACATCATTGATGCTTCAAACTTGGAGTAGAAACTCCATTGGGTACATGCAAGACATGAGCTTACGACTAATCCATGATATCTCTCTTATGATGAAAATATTATATCTTGGATATATTTGCATCTTGCATGTTATCTAACCCATGTAGGTACTTGGTTGAATCAAATTCCATGAGATTGTAATCTACTCACATCTTGAGCAATCTCTACATCACCAAGTCTCTACACTATGGTGGTTGGATACAAGGAAGCACGGAATCATTCAAACATATCCTTTGACAAACTCTATGATTGAGCTTCATGATTAACTTTTTTGGATACACAAGTGCTACTCCTTGCAAGAACTAACCCATGTAGGTAGATGGACTCAAATTCCAAGTGGCGCTCCCAACTCTTGATGAGCTACATCAACCTTGAGCAATCCACACAAGTTCAACTATATGGTCAACACCACCACCAAGGTATGTTATTCCATCTTAGAGAAGCTTTACTCCGAGTCATGAGCTAAAGCAACTCGACAAGATGTGAATACATCAAGATGCTTAAACGAAAAATGGTAACCCCATTTTGAGCTTAAACGATGAGTATGACCTATGATCAAGTGATCTCACTTGACTCCTAAGTCAATATACTCTAACATAGGTGACTTTGTCACCGACCATCTCTAGATGAAGTTCTCTCGTGTTATTTTCTGTGTTTTTACATTTGTCTCATGCATATTTGTTTCCTCTTTCAAAAAAAAACTTCATCTAGATTTCTTTCTGTTTGCTCTGCATTTCCTGCATCCAATTCATTGCATATCATTCAGTAAATTCCTTGCAAATATTTGTGAGATCTTACTAGTCTAGTGAGCTGAGGTGACAAGTGTCTTCTCTGCGATGAACTCGGTTTCACCGATTTGTTATTCTCGGTCCAACCGAATCCTTTCGGTACAACCGAAGCATACCACTCGGTGCCACCGATTTCACAACAGGAAAAACAGTTTGCCACTTATTCTGTGTTTCTTATGATCCAGCTCCACTCAATGAATCTTGTCCTCTACAAGCATCACAATTTTATCCGATTGCTTTGTGTTGCGACTCAAGGACCAAACCCATTCACAACAAATTCAGAAGATCCTTCTTGGAAATTGATGTCAAAGGGGAGAGAGAGATCAGATCAAAGCTTATCACTTCCAAAAGGAGAGAGTATTAAGGGGAAAGAGATCTCAGGGGAGAGAATACTCAAGTAGAAAGTATTTCTCAAGGATCCCAGATGCTTGGTGTTCAAGAGGAGAGATGCCACATGTATTTTTGGGGGAAAGACATGTTCATATGTGCTTATTTGCTTTAAGCTCTGTTCTTTATATCTTTCAGCCCTGATTTTCTGTTCCCTATCTTCTCCCAGTATCCCATGCTAGATTCAGGGGGAGCAAGACATCTAAGGGAAAGGAATCATTCAAATTCATTTCATATCTTTACTCTTGGGGACATGTCTAATCCAATGTGGTACTTAGTACTCACTCTCTACATGTCATCCCAGTCTTGGTATTCTTGTGGTTTCTTTTGTTTGCTCTGGCTAGTAGATGTACCTGTGTTATCTAACCTTGTTTGTGCAGGTTCATTCCACCCTAAGCAAACTCAAGACTACAAGGTAAGTATATGCATCACACTCATGTGTATGAGGAATTCTTGCTGATGTACATACTGTTTGCAAGAAGGACTAATAAGCATGGAGGTATTTTCTTTGATATTATTTGCTCTGATGCATATGGCCAAGATACATGTAACACATTGCCTACTCTATCATGGTTATGCTCTCACATGCTTCTATATTCCATACTCACATGATTGCATACATATAGGGGGAGCCTATGCTTGTTACATGTCCTTTCGAAGCTTTACTTGCTACTCTTTATATCTTTATCTAAAGCTTTGATGTATGTTGCCATCAATTACCAAAAAGGGGGAGATTGAAAGCACAAGTGCTCCCTAGGTGGTTTTGGTAATTAATGTCAACATATCTCTTGTTGGACTAACACTTTTATCTAGTATGTTTCAGACAAGTTCAACAATGGAGTGTCATGGACTAAAGGATGTGGGAACTCCTTCAAGATGCTAAGGACAAAGGATTGGCTCAAGCTTCAAGCTCAGGACTCTCCATTTTAAATTTTAGTGATCCAAGATCACATTGAGTATATAGGAAAAGCCAATACTATCAAGGAGGGATGAGGTGTTGCTTAATGAGCCTCTTGCTTCAAGTGCTTAGTGATATGCTCCAATTACCCTCAACTACTTTCCCACTTCCACACAAATGTCCTAAACCTAAAGTCAAACTCGGCCCCACTGATTCTTCCTATCTGGCGCCACGGAGTTTTGATGTCTTAGCCACTGCCACACACCCTAGGCAAATCGGTCTCACCGATAGGGATCTCGGTCTCACTGAGATGGGATTGTAATCTCTCTGTGTATGTCCATTATCAAAATCGGTCTCACCGAATTTGAGCAATCGGTACTACCGAGATTATAATGCAAACTTTCTGGTTGACTCATTATCAAAATCGCTCCCACCGAGTTTGAGTAATCGGTCGAACCGAGTTTGCCTGACCAACTCTCTGGTTAGCTAATTACCAAAATCGGTCTCACCGAGTTTGTGTAATCGGTCCCACTGAGATTACGTTATGCCCTAACCCTAACCATATCGGTCCTACCAAGTTGCATATCGGTCCCACCGAAAATCCTAACGGTCACTAGGTTTACTAAATCGGTCCGACCGAGTTTGATGATTCAGTCCCACCGAGTTTGGTAAATTGTGTGTATATGATTAGATTTTGTGTGGAGGCTATATATACCCCTCCACCTCCTCTTCATTCGTGGAGAGAGCCATCAGAACAAACCCACACTTCCAATTACAGGTTACGAGAGAGAACCACCTACTCATGTGTTGAGGCCAAGATATTCCATTCCAACCATATGAATCTTGATCTCTAGCCTTCCCAAGTTGCTTTCCACTCAAATCTTCTTTCCACCAAATCCAAATCCTGTGAGAGAGAGTTGAGTGTTGGGGAGACTATCATTTGAAACACAAGAGCAAGGAGTTCATCATCAACACACCATTTGTTACTTCTTGGAGAGTGGTGTCTCCTAGATTGGCTAGGTGTCACTTGGGAGCCTCCGACAAGATTGTGGAGTTGAACCAAGGAGTTTGTAAGGGCAAGGAGATCGCCTACTTCATAAAGATCAACCGCTAGTGAGGCAAGTCCTTCGTGGGCGACGGCCATGGTGGGATAGACAAGGTTGCTTCTTCGTGGATCCTTCGTGGGTGGAGCCCTCCGTGGACTCGCGCAACCGTTACCCTTCGTGGGTTGAAGTCTCCATCAACGTGGATGTACGATAGCACCACCTACCGGAACCACGACAAAAACATCCGTGTCTCCAATTGTGTTTGAATCCTCCAAACCCTTCCCTTTACATTCTTGCAAGTTGCATGCTTTATTTTCCGCTGCCTATGTACTCTTTGCTTGCATGCTTGCTTGTTATGTATTGAGAATGTTAAACTTGTGCCTAAACTCCACTTAAACCTAAAGAAGTTAAAAACTGCAACTATGGTACTTAGTGTCTAATCACCCCCCCTCTAGACACCTCTTCTAAAGATCCTACAAGTGGTATCAGAGCATTGGTCTCCATTGCCTTGGTTTAATCACCATTGGAGGAAGATGGATGAGTCTACTTTGGGGAGTCTTAGACATAGAGTGCCTATCCTTGATGGAGAGTATTTTCATGAGTGGAAAAATGAGATGCTTGTAATCTTCAATCAATATCATTTGAACAAGTACATTGCTAGTCCTTGTGCATCTCATGTTGATCCTATGCATCCTACCCTTGATGAATCCATTGACATGATTAGGAACCTTAAAACAATTAATCTCATCACTAGAGGCTTGCCTAGAAACTTAATTAGAATCTTGCCTACTCTTGAGTGTGCCTACACTATATGGAAATTTCTTGAGGAACGCTTTCCAAATTATTCCTTGAAAAATCTAGATGAAATTCTCTATAAGTCTATTGCCTTGAGTAAGATGAATACTAGTAATCCTATGTTTGGCGATCGTCTATTTGAACTTACCGACCTTATGCGTGCCAAAGGAGATGTTGGAATTATTGGTGATATTATTTCCGAAGCTATAAGAATTCAAAAGCAAGATCATTGTCAAACTAACTCTAACGAATTACCCTCTCTAGGACTTGATCCACCACATGACGATGTTGAACATGGATACTATGATGAGGATGATGATAGTGACTTCGATCTTGATGATGCAATGAGACATTTTGGTCTTATGGCAAATCTTGAGGATATGTGTCGGGGAGGAAAGGAATGGGTTCTTGACAGTGGATGTACCGATCACATGACCGGAGATAAAGACATGTTTTGTGAGCTTGCTGAAAATGATAGTCCTCGAAAGTATGTCACTTTCGGTGACAACTCAAAGGGTAAGGTGGTTGGCCTTGGTAAGGTGGCCATCTCACATGATAGCTCCATTCAGAATGTCATGCTCGTTGAATCTCTTGGCTACAACTTACTTTCAGTATCTAGACTTGTTGATTTCGGTTTCAATGTCCTATTCTCAAGTAGATTGCCAAGTGTTTCGTCGAGACAATCATAAAATGGTCTTTACCGGTATCGTAGAGGTGATCTTTACATTGTTGATTTCTCTAAAAGGCACAACCTAAAACTTGCTTCATTGCTAAATCTTCAAAAGGTTGGTTATGGCATAGACGACTAGGTCACGTTGGCATGAGAAACCTTGACAAGCTTATTAAAGGAAATCATATCCTTGGAGTTAACGATGTCATATTTGATAAGGATGGAATGTGCAGTGCTTGTCAAGCAGGTAAACAGGTTGGAGGAAGGCATCCCGTGAAGAACATCATGACCACAAGGAGGCCACTCGAGCTACTTCATATGGATCTCTTTGGTCCCAACGCCTACAAAAGCCTCGGTGGAAATTCTTTTGGTCTAGTTATAGTTGATGATTTTTCAAGATTTACGTGGGTGTTCTTTCTCGATGATAAATCGCAGGTCCAAAAGATCTTCAAAAACTTTGCTAGGAAGGCCCAAAATCAGTTTGAAGTGAAGATCAAAAAGGTTCGCAGCGACAACGGAACGGAGTTCAAGAACGCAAATGTGGACACCTTTCTTGATGAAGAGGGGACTTCACACGAGTTCTCGGCTATGTACACACGTTAACAAAATGGAGTTGTTGAGAGGAAGAACCGGACGCTCATCGAAACGGCGAGAACAATGCTTGATGAGTACAAGACGCCAATGCACTTTTGGGCAGAAGCGGTTGAGACAGCTTGTCATGTAACAAATCGCCTGTATCTTCACAAGCTACTCGGCAAGACGACATCTGAGCTCTCGACGGTAACAAACCCCAAGTTGGATACTTTCGAGTATTCGGCTCAAAGTGCTACATTCTTGATAAGCATCGTCGTTCAAAATTTGCAAGGGCGGCCGAAAGCAGAACTAGCCCCCTTAATACAAGAGCAGGCTTACGTTCCAATCCGGTAGCAGCAGCTGGGCCGACGTCACAAAGGCTTCGGCTGATACCACGACGCCGAGTGCCCATAACTGTTCCCGCGTAGTTGGTTAGTGCATATAGACCAAATGGCCAGACTCAGATCAAATACCAAGATCTCGTTAAGCGTGTTAAGTATCCACGAACGCTGAACAGAGCCAGGCCCACCTCTCTCCTAGGTGGTCTCAACCTGCCCTGTCACTCCGCCACAAAGATCCACTCGCGGGTGCTCCTACAAGCCAACCCGTCTTTAGTCACCACATGTATCATGTATAGTATATAGGTATATACCCATGATCACCTCCCGAGTGATCACGGCCCAATAGTATAGCACAGCAGACGGACAAGAATGTAGGGCCACAGATGGAAATACTAGCATCCTATACTAAGCAAGTAGGATTGCAGGTAACGTATCAACAGTAGTAGCAAGGACGGGCTATGCATCGAGATTGGAATAACGAAAAGTAAAGAATATGCTACACTACTCTAATGCAAGCAGTATAGAGGAGAGTAGGCGATATCTTGTGATCAGGGGGGGCTTGCCTGATTGCTCTGGCAAGAAGGAGGGGTCGTCAACTCCGTAGTCGAACGGGGCGGCAGCAGCGTTGGCCTCGTTGTCTACCGGATAGAAGAGGGGGAACAAACAATGAATACAATGCAAACAGATGCATAACGATGCATGTCAAAGCAATGTGTGATGCTAGGCGTGCCCTAACGCGGTAGTAGGTGATACCGGCGAAGGGGGCAAACATCCGTGATAGTATCCCCGGGGTTCCGCGTTCTTGGGAAGAGGTACCGGAGGGGGAAAGTTGCATCTTCGGTATGCTAGGGGTGTGTGGTGGACGAACGGGCTGCATATCCGGATTCGTCTCGTCGTTCTGGGCAACTTTCATGTAGAAAGTATTTTCATCTGAGTTACGGATTAAAAGATATGATTTTCTAAAGATTTAAATCATTTTCTGATTTTAATTATTTATTTAAATCCAACATTATCCAAAACAGTGAATGATGACGCGGGCATGACATCAGAGTGATGTCAGCAGGTCAACTGGTCAGTTGACCAGTCAAACTAGACAGGTGGGTCCAGTGGGACCCACATGTCGTGTCGAGAGCACTAACATGGGGTTTAAACTAACTAAATGGGTCAATTAGCAGGTGGGGCCCGGTAGTCAGTGAGAGGTTAGTGTTTAATTAACAAATTTAATTAATTAGCAAATTATCTATTTATTTTTATTTGTTATTAAGGTGGGGCCCATAGGTCAGTGAGACAGGGGTGGCCCAGTCAGCAGTTGACTCAGTCAACTGGTCAACAGGGGGACCTGGCCCACCATTCGGTGGCCCAGGTGGTGGGACCCGAGGTGCCAGGTCAGCAGGGCAGGCTCTCGCCGCCGGCGACCAAAAGCACGAGGCCAACCCACCGGAGTTTGCCGGAATTTGCGCACAGGGCACGGATCCGTGCGCGCCTGGGCTCGTTCGAACAAGCGCGAAGAGGCGCATCTAGTGGTGGTGGTGGTTCGTCCCGAGGTCGCCGGAGCTGTCGCCGGCAAACAGAGAGGCGGACGCCGGAGTTTGGCCGTGAGGGGGATGGGCGATGCCGCGTGCTATTGGGCAAACAGAAGGGCGGGGCGAGGCCTACGTGCGCATGCGAGCACAACGGCACAAGCCCGGGACCGGAAGGGTCACCGTACGGCTGCCGGCGACGAGCGCGTGCGGCGACGCGTTCGGGAGCTCGAGGAGAGTGGAGCTGGGGCGAGCTAGCGAAGAAATGGAGAGGTTGGGGAGGATCTACGGGGCGTGATGAGTGTAACCGGCACGGGCCCGTGACCATTTGGTCACCGGAGACTTGTCGGCGACAAGATCCGCGGCGGGGTGCTCGGGTGCTTCGGCGGCAGCTAGCTAGGGCGTGCGAGGGAGCTAACGGAGAGCAGGAGGGGGTGGAGCTCACCGAGCGGCACACACGAAAGGCCCTTGGGGGTTTAGGAGCTGCAGGGGCGCGACCGGAGTCGTGAAGAACGGCGACGGAGCTTGTCGGAGCAGAGGAGGACGATGGCGGCGTAGGGGGCATTGCGGTGGCTCCAGTCTCCAACGGGTTGCACCGGTCGAAGCAGTGGACGACGGCGGCCCTTGGAGACACCGTGGGGCGGCGAGGTGGGCACGGTGGCCGTGGCTAGGCCGGAGCCATGGCGGCGGTGGCGCTCGGATGCGGAGGGGGAAGGAGAGGGCGAGGTGGATCTGGAGGGGAGTGGGAGAGGCGCAGGAACCGAGGCGAGAATGGGGCGAGTGGGAGGCGGGATCGAGGAGGCGGGGCGTGGCGGCCTTATCCTCGCCTCGTCGCCGACGAGAGGGTGCGGTGGGGATGTGCCCATGTTCCGACCCGGGCCAGGGGAACAGGGAAGGGAGGCGGCTGGGGGAGGCGGGCCGGGCCGACTGGGTTAGCTGGGCCAGTTGGCCCAGGGGGGTTTGGGGGGGTTTTCCTTTCTCTTTCTTTCTTTCTTTTCTTTATTTTCCTTTTCTGTTTTATTTCATTTTAAAGTATTTAGTCATTTTCTAAAAATGTGTTTACTTCACCATAATTACCTATGCAATATTTGGCACTGACCCAACATTTTTGTTTCAACTTTTAAAACTTTTGTTGTCTGCCATTTTTTTGAATTGATTTTTGGATCGGTTTGAACTAACGAAAGTTTAGCAATAGTAATCAAAGATGACATGGCATCATTAATAGAGTTTTGCTGTGGCCTAATTATCCGGGCGTTACAAATCTCCTCCACTACAAGAAATCTCGTCCCGAGATTTAGGAGGTAGAAGGAAACAGCGCGGGGTATTCCTCACGCAGGCGATCCTCTCTTTCCCAAGTGGCTTCATCTTCAGAATGGTGCGACCACTGAACTTTGAGGAACTTGATTGCCTTCTGATGTGTGCGGCGTTCAGCTTGGTTGAGAATGCGGACCGGATGCTCTTTATAGGAGAGGTCCTATTGCAATTCGAGCACTTCATGGTCCACTGCTCGGATTGGGTCCTTGAAGCAGCGTCGGAGTTGTGACACGTGGAACACGTCGTGAACCTGAGAAAGGTTCAACGAAAGCTCCAGTTGATATGCCACTTTTCCACGCCTCTCGAGAATAGTGAAAGGACCAATATAGCGGGGATCTAGCTTTCCCTTGATCCCGAAGCGGTGTGCACCCTTCATTGGTGTAACTCAAAGATAGGCCTTTTCGCCAGGTTGATAGACCATGTCTTTATGATGACGGTCATAATTACTCTTTTAGCGTGGATCGAGCAGTCTTGAGATTCTCGCGAATAATGCGGACTTGTTCTTCGGCATGTTGGATAATATCCGAACCAAAGAGTGGACGTTCCCCAGTTTCTGACCAGTTCAGAGGGGTTCGACACTTTCGTCCATATAACACTTCGAAGGGGCCATCTTCAGACTAGCTTGATAGCTATTGTTATAAGAGAACTCAGCATACGGGAGAGATTCCTCCCATTTCTTGCCGAAGGAAATAACACAAGCTCGAAGCATGTCTTGAGAACTTGGTTGACAAGTTCAACTTGCCCTTGTATTTGCGGATGAAGCATAATCTTGAAAGATAAGTGAGTCCCCATAGCTTCTTGGAAACTTTCCCAGAATCTTGAAGTGAATAAGCTGCCACGGTCCAAACTGATAACCAGTGGAATACCGTGAAGCGAAACAATTCTGGACATGTAGAGAGTTGCAAGCTGACTAGCAGTGATCGTTTCTTTGACCGCCAGAAAATGTGCAACTTTAGAAAGCCGGTCAATGACGACAAGAATAGCATCATTACCTTTCTGCGATTTGGGAAATCCAGTGACAAAGTCCATTTCAACATGGTCCCATTTCCATTCAGGAATAGAGATAGGTTGCAGAGTTCCAGCAGGCCTTTGATGTTCTGCTTTGATACGACGGCAAACGTCACACTCAGCAACATAGCGAGCAATGTCTTGCTTCATGTTAGACCACCAGAGTTTTTGACGAATGTCCTGGTACATCTTTGTACTACCAGGATGGATACATAGAGGCGTATCATGAGCTTCTTTCATAACTTTCTGAGTCATATTTAGGTTTTTCTCCTTACACGGCACCACTAGGCGGCCTTTGAAGTACAAGGCGCCATCATCATAAATAGTGAAAAATGAGGGCTTTCCTTCTTTGAGGTAGCGCTTAATCTTGTGGGCTTCAGAGTCATATCCCTGTATTGTCTTGATGGAGCTCACGAGATCGGGTTCGACAGCTAGGGTTTAGAGGGAACCATGGGAAACAACACGGAGATTCATCTTGCGAAACTCCTCAGGAGGGGGAGCGAGTGCACCCAGAGGAACAATATGGAGGTTTAGCTTTCTGAATTCTTCAACAAGTGAGGGCCGAACTTTGTGAATCTGGAGGTGGTTGCAGTAAGACTTGTGGCTCAAGGCATCAACCATTACATTAGCCTTGTCTGGTGTATAGGAAATACCCAAGTCAAAGTCTGCAACAATCCCCATCCATCTCTACTGATGGAGGTTCAGGTCTGGCTGAGTAAACAGATACTTCAGACTTTGGTGGTCAGTGAAGATCTCGCAACGATTACCGAGAAGGTAATGTCGCCCTTGTTTTAAGCGCATGAATGACAAAGACAAGTTCGAGGTCGTGGCTGGGTAGTTCTCTTCGTGAGGGCGCAATTGCCGAGAGGCATAAGCAATCAATTTGCACTCCTGCATTAGGACACAGCCTAATCCTTGACGAGAAGCGTCGCAGTAAATGACGAAGTCCTTAGTATCAGGTGGAGCTAGTACTAGGGCAGAAGTCAACTTGTCTTTGAGTGCCTGGAAGCTTTCCTGACATTTGTCTGTCCATTGGAACTTGACGCCCTTATGCAACAGGTTAGTCAGAGGCCTGGCGATCTTGGAGAAGTTCTCGATGAATCGACGGCAATAGCTGGCGAGACCAAGAAAACTTCTGACTTGCTTAACGTTCTTCGGAGGAGTCCAATAAAGAATGGCCTAGACTCGTTCAGGGTTGACGGCATTACCATCCTTAGAGATGACATGCCCGAGATAGGTTACTTCGGGAAGCCAGAATTCACATTTGGAGAACTTGGCGTATAGTCGATGCTCTCGTAGCTTTTCCAAAGACAAGACGAAGATGTTCAGCATGTTCTTCTTTTTTCTTGGAAAATACCAGGATATCATCCAGATAAACCACGACGAACTTGTCGAGGTAATCCATGAATATATAGTTCATCAGGCGAGAGAAGGTGGCTGGAGCATTGGTTAATCCGAATGACATGACGGTGTACTCGTATGAACCATATCGAGTCACGAAGGCAGTCTTTGGGATATCCTCTTCACGAACACGGATCTGGTGGTAACCCAACCTCAATTCGAGTTTAGAGGACACTGACGAACCAGCCAGTTGATCATACAGATCATTGATCCGAGGAAGAGGATACTTATTCTGAATGGTAGCTTGGTTTATAGGACGGTAGTCTTGGACCAATCGGTTTGTCCCATCCTTCTTCTTGACAAAGAGAGAAGATGCTCCCCAAGGATAGCAACTTGGGCGAATGAAACCACTGCGAAGAGACTTGTCGATTTCCTCCTTAAGCTCAAGGAGTTCATGCGGCGGCATCTTGTAGGGTCGCTTGGCTATAGGAGTGGTGCCTGGTTTCAAATCGATGACGAATTCGACAGCTCTAGCAGGGGGAATCCCTGGGAGTTCTTCAGGAAAGCCGTCGAGGAATTCAAGCATGACGGGAATGTTTTCAATACCCTCGAGTGGTGCAGCGTTCAATGCATTCAAGGCATAAAGCCGTGCCTCGGCATTTTGCACCAGATGAGCTTGGTAAGTAACTATTTCATCTGAAGGGTGTAGTAGATGGACGGTCTTAGTGGCGCAAACTATAGAAGCAGTATGCGCCTTTAACCAATTCATTCCCAGAATGAGGTCAATGCTACATGACTTCAGTACGATGGGAGAGACAAGGAATTCCAGTCCTTCGATTTCAACGGGGACGTCGTTGCAAATCATGGAGGTTCGACATTGGCCCGCAGTGGTGTGCACTAATAGCGAAGCATTCATGTCTTCACTTTTAATGACATGCATGAATGCAAAATCTGCAGACATGAATGAATGCGATGCACCTGTATCAAATAAAACGGATGCTGGTACTGAATTTACGAGGAGTGTACCCATCACGATGGCGAGCTAGTCTTGAGCTTCGTTCGAGATCAATGTGGTTGGCATGAACTTCGACCATATGGCTTGGCATTGTTGTTGCAGGGCTGGTTGCTTCCACGGCGATTCATGGAAGTGCCGATTGATTACGATTCGATTGCAATCCCTAGCACGGTGACTGGTTGACCACACTTGTAGCATGAGACCATTATTGGGAGTGGGAGCAGGAGCTTGGGGTGGTGGAGCTGGAAGCCTTGGCTGCCTAGTTGGAGGAGTAGGCGACGAGGTGCAAGCATAGCTTCTGCCTTGGGGCAGGTGCGATTGGCTGGTACATGCTGTTGGGAATCCATATCTTACGCTTCTGCGAGGACGGGCCCGAAGATGAGCCCGTGTCACGGCTGCGCCTGTGAGAGCTCTGGTATTCCTACAGACCAGTCTCGACATTGATGGCCTTGTTCACCAAGGTGGCGAAATCAATAAAGTCATGCACTAGAAGTGCGAGCTTGATGTCAGCTTGAAGGTCGTCACGGAACTTGTCACATCTCACGGGCATCGATTGCAATGTCCTCTTGACATAAGCGGGACAAGTCCGTAAACTCCCACCGATAAGCTTCAACAGTTTTGTTGCCTTGTGTGAGGTTGCGGAACTCACGCTTCTTCCGGTCCATGACTCCACGAGGAATGAAGCGGCACGGAAAGCAGCTTGGAAGTCCGGCGGTGACGATTGTTCCAGCTGGCAGAGTACGCCTGTGGCTGTCCCACCATTGAGCTGCAGGCCCCTTCAGGAAGAAGGAAGCAAAGGTGACAAAGCTAGCAGGGGATACATCAGCAGACTCCATCTCATAGGTGATGTCACGGAGCCAGTCATCAGCATCCAGAGGCTTAATTGAGCTACGGTACACACTTGGTTTGAGGCGCATGAAATCCTGCAGAGTTACTGGGGCTGGCTGCTGGTTCATATTGGGGCGAGGAAACTGAGCCATTATATTCTCCATGAACTGGCGACTCATCTCGAGCTGTTGGATCATACCAGCCATGTACTCAGGCGGTGGTGGGGCGTTGCCACCACGACCACGACCACCAAGTCTAACCATCCTGCTAATATATAACAGGGGTAGTTAAGCATTGAGGGATTTGCACAGACAAGAATCATTCATGATGAAACATGCATAAAGAAAGGAGCACGACATATACTACAAAGTAGTCGGCATAACTTACAACAGGGGGGACATAGAGTTCAGTACACAGAGTTCATTACATAGACTAAATCATCATAGGCGGCACGCAGGCTCGCGACGATAGCAACTAATACTAATAAGCAAGACTACATCAGTCCCACGCGGTACTTAGGAGGTAGCTGTAGCCTGAAAGCTGGTAGTGTGGCATCGGGAACTCCACGTCAGCAACCTGGGGTCCGCGGATACTCTGGTGCAGAACCCGACGCTCAAGTGGCAGAAGAGGACCAAGTGGGGGAGAGTAGCCTCCCACATCTGGCCAACCGACACCCTGGGGCATCACGGTCCTGGCTGGGTAGATCGCAAAACGCGGCAGCTCTCTAGATCCGACAAAGGGGTGCAACAGCGTCAGAGCACGGTAAAGGTGCTGACGGGTGGTGTACAACTCGTGGCGAAGAGCTCGGTTAGCTCGATCCAGCCCATCAGCATGTAGAACCAAGTTCTGATGGTAGAAGGGCTCTCGGGTGACAGTGGAGTAGGCAGCAGTGTAGTAACCCTCTGCACCAACATCAGATGCGATAGCAATGTGCTTGAAGGGGGAGGTGTCCAACTCCCGATACTCTCCACGAAGACGGGTCAGAGCAGCATAAGCAGCATCGTGAACTGCCATATCGATGGTCACTCCAACACCATGAGCGGTGTGCGGACGATGGTGGAGTCATACTCCCGAGAGTAGAGGTGGACGATGGCACGGCATCGCCTCTGTTAAAGTCCTGGTACTCCTCATAGACGGTGTACTCAGGGTGCCAGCAATAACCCAGATAGGTCATCATCTCAGCTAGCACGACAGGTGATCCCGAGGCACCAATAGCCGTCGTGTGGCGCACGACCTGCCTCGTGGGTTCCATATGAAAGCAAAGATGTTTCAAAAGAGTCAAATGACAGTGTGGAAATTGTTCAAAATACTATTCTAAGGAATAAATATGGCTTTATCCAACTTTGGGGTGAATGTGGTCACGGGATCCTAGTGTTAGTTAGTAAATTCGTTTAACCCGAGTAGAAGAGAGTTCGGAGTCCCAGAGTAAAGGTCGAGGAGTAAAAGATCCTAGTACCAGCCGATGGCGACGTGGGACCGTAAGACACACAGCCATGTTAGTAAAAGTTTTTGCAAGGTCTAGACTCGACTTCGGCCAAGGAGTGTGGAAGGGGGATTCCTACAGGCAGTCGGCTCTGATACCAACTTGTGACGCCCCCGATTCAATCGTACACTAATCATACACACAAATGTGTACGATCAAGATCAGGGACTCACGGTAAGATGTCACAACACAACTCTAAAATAAAATAAGTCATACAAGCATCATAATACAAGCCAGGGGCCTCGAGGGCTCGAATACAAGTGCTCGATCATAGACGA
Organism: Aegilops bicornis; assembly: GCA_021605145.1. Taxonomy (NCBI): domain Eukaryota; kingdom Viridiplantae; phylum Streptophyta; class Magnoliopsida; order Poales; family Poaceae; genus Aegilops; species Aegilops bicornis. The sequence goes on from CM038672.1 coordinate 575,935,534, forward strand.
GTCGTGGAAGCAACAATATCTGAGTACAGACATAAGTTAAACAAGTTTGCCATAAGATGGCTAGCACAAACCGGGATACAGATCGAAAGAGGTGCAGGCCTCCTGCACTGGATCCTCCTAAACTACTCACAGTGGTCGTCGGCCGGGCTGCACGTAGTAGTAGGCACCTCCAGCGTAGTAGGAGTCATCGTCGATGGTGGCGTCTGGCTCCTGGGCTCCGACATCTGGTTGCGACGACCAGGTAGAAAGGAAAGGGGGGAAAAGGGGGAGAAAGCAACCGTGAGAACTCATCCAAAGTACTCGCAAGCAAGGAGCTACACTACATATGCATGGGTATATGTGTAAAGGGCCATATCAGTGGTCTGAACTGCAGAATGCCATAATAAGAGGGGGATAACTAATCATGTAGAAGACTACGCTTCTGGCAGCCTCCGTCTTGCAGCATGTAGAAGAGAGTAGAGTGAAGTCCTCCAAGTAGCATCTCATAGCATAATCCTACCCGGCGATCCCCTTCTCGTCGCCCTGTTAGAGAGCGATCACCGGGTTGTATCTGGCACTTGGAAGGGTGTGTTTTATTAAGTATCCGGTTGTAGTTGTCATAAGGTCAAGGTACAACTCCAAGTCGTCCTGTTACCGAAGATCGCGGCTATTCAAATAGATTAACTTCCCTGCAGGGGTGCACCACATAACCCAACACGCTTGATCCCATTTGGCCGGACACACTTTTTTGGGTCATGCCCGGCCTCGGAAGATCAACACGTCGCAGCCCCACCTAGGCCAACAGAGAGGTCAAGACGCCGGTCTAAACCTAAGCGCACAGTGCAGGCCCATCGCCCTTAGCACACATGCATGTTGCGAGGCGGCGAAGCGTAACTAGCCCCTTAATACAAGAGCAGGCTTACGTTCCAATCCGGTGGCCTGCTTTCGATTCTTGGCGTCACGAAGGCTTGGCCGATACCACGACGCCGAGTGCCCATAACTGTTCTCGCGTAGTTGGTTAGTGCGTATAGACCAAATGGCGGACTCAGATCAAATACCAAGATCTCGTTAAGCGTGTTAAGTATCCATGAACGCCCGAGCAGGCCAGGCCCACCTCTCTCCTAGGTGGTCTCAACCTGCCCTGTTGCTCCGCCACAAAGATCCAATCGCGGGTGCTCCTACGAGCCGACCCGTCTTTAGTCACCACATGTATCATGTATAGTATATAGGTATATACCCGTGATCACCTCCCGAGTGATCACGGCCCAATAGTATAGCACATCAGACAGACAAGAATGTAGGGCCACAGATTGAAATACTAGCATCCTATACTAAGCAAGTAGGATTACAGGTAACGTATCAACAGTAGTAGCAAGGATAGGCTATGCATCAGGATAGGAATAACGAAAAGCAGTAACATGCTACACTACTCTAATGCAAGCAGTATAGAGAAGAGTAGGCGATATCTGGTGATCAAAGGGGGGCTTACCTGATTGCTCTGGCAAGAAGGAGGGGTCGTCCACTCCATAGTCGAACGGGGCGGCAGCAGCGTCGGTCTCGTAGTCTACCTGAGAGAAGAGGGGGAAGAAACAATGAATACAATGCAAACAAATGCATAACGATGCATGACAAAGCAATGTGTGATGCTAGGCTTGCCCTAACGCGGTAGTAGGTGATACCGGCGAAGGGGGGAAACATCCGGGAAAGTATCCCCGGGGTTCCGCGTTCTCGGGCAGAGGTACCGGAGGGGGAAAGTTGCGTGTTCGGTATGCTAGGGGTGTGTGGCGGACGAACAGGCTACGTATCTAAATTCGTCTCGTCGTTCTGGGCAACTTTCATGTATAAAGTATTTTCATCCGATTTACGGATTAAAAGATATGATTTTCTAAAGATTTAAATCATTTTCTGATTTTAATTATTTATTTAAATCCAACATTATCCAAAATAGTGAATGATGACGCGGGCATGACATCAGAGTGATGTCGGCAGGTCAACTGGTCGGTTGACCAGTCAAACCAGACAGGTGGGTCCAGTGGGACCCACATGTCATTGTCAGGGGCACTAACAGGGGGTTTAAACTAACTAAACGGGTTAATTAGCAGGTGGGGCCGGTGAGTCATGAGAGGTTAGTGTTTAATTAACTAATTTAATTAATTAGCAAATTATCTATTTATTTTATTTGTTATTAAGGTGGGGCCCATAGGTCAAGATGATGTGGGCGGCTCGGCCAGCCGACTCACCAATCGGTCAATGGGGGACTGGGCCCACCAATGGTGGCCAGTGGTGGGACCTGAGGTGCCAGTCGCCAGGCGGTGCTCGCCGCCGGCGACTAAAAGCACGGCGCTGACCTGCCGGAGTTCGCCGGAGTTTGCGCACAGGGCACGTATCCGTGCGCGCCTGGGCTCGTTCGAACAAGCGCGAAGAGGCGCATCTAGTGGTGGTGGTGGTTCGTCCCGAGGTCGCTGGAGCTGTCGCCGGCGAACAGAGAGGCGGACACCGGAGTTCAGCCGTGAGGGGGATGGGCGATGCGGCGTGCTATTGGGTAAACAGAAGGGCGGGGCGAGGCCTACGTGCGCATGCGAGCACAACGGCACAAGCCCGGGACCGGAAGGGTCACCGGATGGCTGCCGGCGACGAGCGCGTGCGGCGACACGTTTGGGAGATCGAGGAGGCGGGGCGTGGCGGCCTTATCCTCGCCTCGTCGCCGACGAGAGGGTGCGGCAGGGACGCGCCCCTGTTCCGACCCGAGTCGGGGGAACAGGGAAGGGAGGCGGCTGGGGGAGGCGGGCCGGGCCGGCTGGGCCGGTCATTGGGTTAATTGGGCGATTGGCCTGTGGGGTTTGGGGGTTTTCCTTTCTCTTTCTTTCTTTCTTTTCTTTATTTTCATTTTCTGTTTCATTTCATTTTAAAGTATTTAGTCAATTTCTAAATATTTGGCACTGACCCGACATTTTTGTTTCAACTTTTAAAACTTTTGTTGTCTGCCATTTTTTTGAATTGATTTTTGGATCGGTTTGAACTAACGAAAGTTTAGCAACAGTAATCAAAGATGACATGGCATCATTAATAGAGTTTTATTGTAGCCTAATTATCCGGGCGTTACAACCACCTACTCATGTGTTGAGGCCAAGATATTCCATTCCAACCATATGAATCTTGATCTCTAGCCTTCCCCAAGTTGCTTTCCACTCAAATCTTCTTTCCACCAAATCCAAATCCTGTGAGAGAGAGTTGAGTGTTGGGGAGACTATCATTTGAAGCACAAGAGCAAGGAGTTCATCATCAACACACCATTTGTTACTTCTTGGAGAGTGGTGTCTCCTAGATTGGCTAGGTGTCACTTGGGAGCCTCCGACAAGATTTTGGAGTTGAACCAAGGAGTTTGTAAGGGCAAGGAGATCGCCTACATCGTGAAGATCTACCGCTAGTGAGGCAAGTCCTTCGTGGGTGACGGCCATGGTGGGATAGACAAGGTTGCTTCTTCGTGGACCCTTTGTGGGTGGAGCCCTCCGTGGACTCGCGCAACCGTTGCCCTTCGTGGGTTGAAGTCTCCATCAACGTGGATGTACGATAGCACCACCTATCGGAACCACGACAAAAAAATTTGTGTCTCCAATTGCGTTTGAATCCTCCAAACCCTTCCCTTTACATTCTTGGAAGTTGCATGCTTTATTTTCCGCTGCCTATATACTCTTTGCATGCTTGCTTGTTATGTATTGAGAATGTTAAACTTGTGCCTAAACTCCACTTAAACCTAAAGAAGTTAAAAACTGCAACTTTGGTACTTAGTGTCTAATCACCCCCCCTCTAGACACCTCTTCTCAAGATCCTACAATCACTCCTAAAATTCCCAAATAATTCTCATAATTTTTTTGGGTCATATCTTCATCAAGTATGGCAAAAAGTTTCCTTGCCATGTTCAAAATCAATTCCGAAATATTCCTTTTCCTATTCTGCCCTAAATGGCACTTTGTGAAGCAAGTGCTATTTAGATTTGCTCATTTGACTCCAAACTTTTTGGACACCTTTTCCTATGCATATTATTGCCCTGTGCCAAATTTCCACTTTATTTCCCTAGCCAACCTTCCTCAGTGATTTTTCAAAGTTTCTGTCAGACAGAAGCCATCGTGAAGGAAGTACTAGCTAGGAGTATCCAAATGAGTTGAAATTTTGCATGCCTCTTCATGTGCTCATATAATTACCATCCTCCAATTTTCAGCTCCATCCAATCATCTAGAGAGCACATCTTCAATCTTTGATTTTGTTAATATTTTCAGGTTGTGAAGCAAGTATAACTTATATTGCTTCATTAATTATGAAAAATTACCACATCATGCTCCTACCCAAATAACATATCTCCACCAAATTTGGGACCATTTCATTAAGCCATTTTATCACCAATATTATTGCAAATTTCTGGACAGTGGGGATGTTTGTGAAGGAAGTACCACTTCGGCTTGTCCAAATGGTCTGAAATTTTTATGTCACCTTCATATGATCAAATCATCCCGCCATGTCCAGTTCCAGCCCAATCCATCACTCGGTGTGAGTGCTACTTCCTGGTTTTGTTTCTGGACTAGATTATGCAGTTGAACAACAACTATAGTAATTAATGGTCCAAATCATCTCAAACTTACCAGGATTGTAGTCCTTCTTATCCTACATCCCACTGACATCATTTCTTCTTTATTGGTCATCTCATTTCACCGCATCACTTGCTCCAAGTTTGCTGCAGCAAACTTGTGATGCTTGTTTCTTTCTTCTCTCAGTGCTTGTGATTGTTTCATTGATTCAGTGCTGCTCTATCTTGGAGGGACTTCACACCAGACATCATTTGACAGCCATCGTTGCACTTTGTGCACTAGTGCACGCGGTGGTCACGGGTTTTGGAACACCATCCGCGCGCTCTGGCGCCTCTGTCTTCTTCTCCCTCTCTTTGCTCGTCGTCCCAGCGCGCCCGTGAATGTCCAGCAGCCTGATGTCTACTATGCAACCTTCTTCTTGTAGACGTTGTTGGGCCTCCAAGTGTAGAGGTTTGTAGGACAGTAGCAAATTTCCCTCAAGTGGATGACCTAAGGTTTATCAATCCGTGGGAGGCGTAGGATGAAGATGGTCTCTCTCAAACAACCCTGCAACCAAATAACAAAGAGTCTCTTGTGACCCCAACACACCCAATAGAATGGTAAATTGTATAGGTGCACTAGTTCAGCGAAGAGATGGTGATACAAGTGCAATATGCATGGTAGATAAAGGTTTTTGTAATCTGAAAATATAAAAACAGCAAGGTAACTAATGATAAAAGTGAGCACAAACGGTATTGCAATGATAGGAAACAAGGCCTAGGGTTCATACTTTCACTAGTGCAATTTCTCTCAACAATAATAACATAATTGGATCATATAACTATCCCTCAACATGCAACAAAGAGTCACTCCAAAGTCACTAATAGCAGAGAACGAACGAAGAGATTATGGTAGGGTACAAAACCACCTCAAAGTTATTCTTTCCGATCAATCCATTGGGCTATTCCTATAAGTGTCACAAACAGCCCTAGAGTTCGTAGTAAAATAACACCTTAAGACACACATCAACCAAAACCCTAATGTCACCTAGATACCACAATGTCACCTCAAGTATCCGTGGGTATGATTATACGATATGCATCACACAATCTCAGATTCATCTATTCAACCAACACATAGAACCTCAAAGAGTGCCCCAAAGTTTCTACCGGAGAGTCAAGACGAAAACGTGTGCCAACCCCTATGCATAGGTTCATGGGCGGAACCCACAAGTTGATCACCAAAACATACATCAAGTAGATCAATAGAATACCCCATTGTCACCACGGGTATCCCACGCAAGACATACATCAAGTGTTCTCAAATCCTTAAAGACTCAATCCGATAAGATAACTTCAAAGGGAAAACTCAATCCATTACAAGAGAGTAGAGGGGAGAAACATCATAAGATCCAACTATAATAGCAAAGCTCGTGATACATCAAGATCGTACCACCTCAAGAACACGAGAGAGAGAGAGAGAGAGAGAGAGAGAGAGATCAAACACATAGCTACTGGTACATACCCTCAGCCCCGAGGGTGAACTACTCCCTCCTTGTCATGGAGAGCGCCGGGATGATGAAGATGGCCACCGGTGAAGGTTCCCGCCGGCAGGTCTTAACAGGGTCCCGATTTGTTTTTGGTGGCTAGAGAGGCTTGCGGCGGCGAAACTCCCGATCTATTCTGTTCCCCGAAGGTTTTAGGGTATATTGGTATATATAGGAGGAACAAAATACATCAGGGGAGCCACGAGGGGCCCACAAGGGTGGAGGGCACGCCCCCCTGCCTTGTGCCCTCCTCGTTGATTCCCTGATGTGCACTCCAAGTCCCCTGGATTGCTTCCGTTCCAAAAATAACTTTTCCGAAGGTTTCATTCCGTTTGGACTCCGTTTGATATTCCTTTTCTGCGAAACACTAAAACTGGCACTGGGCTCTGGGTTAATAGGCTAGCCGAAAAAATAATATAAAAGTGCATAGTAAAGCCCATTAAACATCCAAGATGGATAATATAATAGCATGAATACTTCATAAATTATAGATACGTTGGAGACGTATCAGCATCCCCAAGCTTAATTCCTGCTCGTCCTCGAGTAGGTAAATGATAAAAGAAAGAATTTATGAAGTGTGAATGCTAGCAGGTGCATAAATTTGATCAATGATAATTTCAATCACCTTTTCTAGCATCATTATATGTCATAACAGTAGCTCATCTCATAGAACTTTGCATGATCAAGTAACAAACTATTCACGTGTTAAAGTATAGATCATAAACCTTCTTGAAAACTAACAAACCGTGTTATTAGTGATCAAACAATTACAATTCATCTTATTTTCAGGAAGAGTATGTCAGAGCTTTGATTTAGCAAACTCCACACACTCAACTATCATATAGTCTTCCATGCTTGCTACCACTCAAAGCATATTTTTAGAACAAATAGTATTCATCAAACACAGAGAAAGATAGGGGCTTAATGTTTTGCCTCCCAACCTTTTACCTCAAGGGTAATGTCAACAATAATAATTCATGCTCAAATATATTTGAATGGCCATATATGCTTAGATCTTTCTCCACCACATGATGCTTGCCAACTAAAGAGTAGGTTGGAATGAGAAGGAATACTACTGACTCTTGCATAAAAGTAAAAGATAGACCCTTCAGAGAGGAAGCGAGGATTTGCAGAGGTGCCAGAGCTCAAGCAATAACAGAGATGAAAATAATTTTGAGAGGTATGCTTTCATTGTCAACATAACGACCAAGAGTTCCCAATATCTTCCATACTACATACATTATAGGCGGTTCCCACGCAGAAAGGTAAATTTTTTACTCCCCCTCCACCAACATTCACACTCCACGGCTTTTCCAAAACAACGGGTGTCGTCCAACTATCAACATTCTTGGGGGGGGTTTGTTTAAATTATTTGCGAATTTGTTTTTGATCTTTTGATCATAGGACTGGGCATCCCAATTACCAGCCATTTTCTCGTGAATGATGAGCGGAGTCCACTCATCGTGAGAATAACCCACTTAGCATGGAAGATACTGACAGCCCCTAGTCGCTACATGAGCGATTCGGGCATACAAAACAGATTATTATTTGAAGGTTTAGAGTTTGTCACATGCAAATTTACTTGGAACGGCAGGTAAATACCGCATATAGGTAGATATGGTGGACACTCATGGAATAAACTTGGTTCAAGGAATTTGGATGCACAAGAAGTATTCCCGCTTAGTACAGATATTTTGGCTAGCAAAGGATTCTAAATAGCAAGCACCACATGTTAGAGGATCCATAACAATATAACTTCTATACAAAATTGTCTTCCTTGTCCAACTTCAACTAATTTGCTCAGGTTTAAAAATAATTAATGGGGCTCACAATCATAGAAGATGTCCAAGATAGTATATTTATATGTGAAATCTCTCTTTCGTCAATATTCTTTCATGAATTGTTCAAGTGACCAATACAATGTTTGCTATCCTTCAATAAATTTACCACCTCTACTTCTTATATGTAAAGTCATTACTCCCCATGGGATAAGCATATGAAACATATATAATTTCAGATTTATTATATTCAATTCATTCAACCATTTACTCATAGGATATAAGTGAAGCACACAAGTAAATGACAAAATACTCCAAAAAGATATGAGTGAAGATCAATGAGTAGTTAAATAATTATGTAGCTATGTGAAGACTCTCTATCATTTAAGAATTTCAGATCTTGGTGTTTTATTCATACAGCAAGCAAAAAAAAAAAACGACATTTCAAGGATAGCACTCATCATGTGAAGAAGCAAAAACTTAGGCTCAACCAATACTAACCGATAATTGTTGAAGAAGAAAGGTGGGATGCCTACCGGGGCAACCCCAAGCTTAGATGCTTGAGACTTCTTGAAATATTATCTTGGGGTGCCTTGGGCATCCCCAAGCTTGAGCTTTTGTGTCTCCTTAATTCCTCTCATATCACGGTTTCCTGAATCTCGAAAGCTTCATCCACACCAAACTCAACAAGAACTCGTGAGATAAGTTAGTATAAACCAATGCAAAAACCTTATCATTTTCTACTGTATCAAATCACTAAAATTATTATTAAACATTGCATACTAAATGCCTCTGCATATTGAATACTCCTGTCCTCAAATAGAATCATTAAACAAGCAAACATATGCAAACAATGCAAACATAACAGCAATCTGCCAAAACAGTACAGTCTGTAAAGAATGCAAGATTCATCATACTTCCTTAACTCCAAAAATTATGAAATAAAATTCGCACTGTAGTAAATTTATCAGAGCTTATTATGCAAAAGGTTTCAACATTTTATCACATTCTGACTTTTCTAGGAAATTTTTGCAACAGCGGTAAACTTTCTGTTTTGAAACAGCAACATGTATACTTGCAAAATAAGCATGGTAAAGGCTATCCTTGACATTTTTATTGAAAATAGAGAAGAAAAACATTATTATAGATAATATCAAGCAAATACTAACAAAATAAAATGACGCTCCAAGCAAAACACATATCATGTGGTGAATAAAAATATAGCTCTAAGTAAAGTTACCGATGAACGAAGACGAAAGAGGGGATGCCATCCGGGGCATCCCCAAGCTTAGGCTCTTGTTTGTCCTTTAATATTACCTTGGGGTGCCTTGGGCATCCCCAAGATTAGGCTCTTTCCACTCCATATTCCATAGTCCATTGAATCTTTACCCAAAACTTGAAAACTTCACAACACAAAACTCAACAGAAAATCTCATGAGCTCCGTTAGCGAAACAAAACAAACCACCACTTAAAGGTACTGTAATGAACTCATTATTTATTTATATTGGTGTTAAACCTACTGTATTACAACTTATCTATGGTTCATACCCTCTGATACTACTCATATATTCATCAAAATAAGCAAACAACACACGAAAAACAGAATCTATCAAAAATAGAACAGTCTGTAGTAATCTGTATCAAACGCAAAATTTATGTAACTCAAAAATTGTACCAAAATAGGAAGACCTAATAATTTGTTTACTGATCTACTGCAATTGGAATCAGTATTTTATCTCGTTCTGGTTATTTTTAACAATTGTTTTCGTGAGCAGAAAGTTTCTGATTATTTCAGCAAGATCAAATAACTATCATCCAAGAAGATCCTGTAGGTTTTACTTGGCACAAAAAATAATTAAAACATAAAACCACATCTAACCAGAGGATAGATCAAATATTTATTTCTAAACAGGAGCAAAAATCAAGGAACAAAAATAAAATTGGGTTGCTTCCCAACAAGCGCTAACGTTTAACGCCCCTAGCTAGGCATGATGATTTCAATGATGCTCACATAAAAGATAAGAATTGAAACACAAAGAGAGCATCATGAAGAATATGAATAGCACATTTAAGTCTAAACCACTTCCTATGCATAGGGATTTTTTGAGAAAACAACTTATGGGAACAATAATCAACTAACATAGGAAGGCAAAACAAGCATAACTTTAAAACTTTAAGCACATAGAGAGGAAACTTGATATTATTGCCATTCCTACAAGCATACATTCCTCCCTCATAATAACTTTCAGTAGCATCATGAATGAATTCAACAATATAACCAGCACCTAAAGCATTATTTTCATGATCTACTTTCATAGAAATTTTACTACTCTCCACATAAGCAAAATTCTTCTCATTCGGAATAGTGGGAGTAAACTCAACAAAATAACTATCATGTGAAGCCTAATCCAATTGAAAATTAAAATCATGATGAAAAGTTTCATGGTTATATTTATTCTTTATAGCATACGTGTCATCACAATAATCATCATAAATAGGAGGCATGCTTTCATCATAATAAATTTTCTCATCGAAACTTGGGGGACTAAACATATCATCTTCATCAACAATAGCATCCCCAAGCTTGTGGCTTTGCATATCATTAGCATCATGGGTATTCAAAGAATTCATACTAACAACATTGCAATCATGCTCATCATTCACATATTTTATGCCAAGCATTCTATGTAATTCTTCTTCTAGTACTTGAGCATATTTTTCCTTCCCATCATTTTCACGAAAAGACATTAAAAAGATGAAGCATATGAGGCAATCTTAATTCCATTTTTTCTAGTTTTCTTTTATAAACTAAACTAGTGATAAAACAAGAAACTAAAAGATTCGATTGCAAGATCTAAAGATATACCTTCAAGCACTCACCTCCCCAGCAACGGCGCCAGAAACTGCTTGATGTCTACTACGCAACCTTCTTCTTGTAGACGTTGTTGGGCCTCCAAGTGCAGAGGTTTGTAGGACAGTAGCAAATTTCCCTCAAGTGGATGACCTAAGGTTTATCAATCGTAGGATGAATATGGTCTCTCTCAAACAACCCTGCAACCAAATAACAAAGAGTCTCTTGTGTCCCCAACACACCCAATACAATGATAAATTGTATAGGTGCACTAGTTCGGTGAAGAGATGGTGATACAAGTGCAATATGGATGGTAGATAAAGGTTTTCGTAGTCTGAAAATATAAAAATAGCAAGGTAACTAACGATAAAAGTGAGCACAAACGGTATTGCAATGATAGGAAACAAGGCCTAGGGTTCATACTTTCACTAGTGCAAGTTCTCTCAACAATAATAACATAATTGGATCATATAACTATCCCTCAACATGCAACAAAGAGTCACTCCAAAGTCACTAATAGCGGAGAACAACCGAAGAGATTATGGTAGGGTACGAAACCACCTCAAAGTTAGTCTTTCCGATCAATCCATTGGGCTATTCCTATAAGTGTCACAAACAGCCCTAGAGTTCGTAGTAAAATAACACCTTAAGACACACATCAACCAAAACCCTAATGACACCTAGATACCCCAATGTCACCTCAAGTATCCGTGGGTATGATTACACGATATGCATCACACAATCTCAGATTCATCTATTCAACCAACACATAGAACCTCAAAGAGTGCCCCAAAGTTTCTACCGGAGAGTCAAGACGAAAACATGTGCCAACCCCTATGCATAGGTTCATGGGCGGAACCCGCAAGTTGATCACCAAAACATACATCAAGTAGATCAATAGAATACCCCATTGTCACCACGGGTATCCCATGCAAGACATACATCAACTGTTCTCAAATCCTTAAAGACTCAATCCGATAAGATAACTTCAAAGGGAAAACTCAATCCATTACAAGAGAGTAGAGGGGGAGAAACATCATAAGATCCAACTATAATAGCAAAGCTCGCGATACATCAAGATTGTACCACCTCAAGAACACGAGAGAGAGAGATCAAACACATAGCTACTGGTACATACCCTCAGCCCCGAGGGTGAACTACTCCCTCCTCGTCATGCAGGCCGCGGGATGATGAAGATGGCCACCGGTGAGGGATCCCCCCCTCCGGCAGGTGCCTAACAGGGTCCCGATTGGTTTTTGGTCGCTCTGAGAGGCTTATGGAGGCGGAACTCCCGATCTATTCTGTTCCCCGAAGGTTTTAGGGTATATTGGTATATATAGGAGGAAGAAATACGTCAGGGGAGCCACGAGAGGCCCACGAGGGTGGAGGGCGCGCCCAGAGGGGTGGGCGCGCCCCGTACCTCGTGCCCTCCTCGTTGATTCCCTGATGTGCACTCCGAGTCCCCTGGATTGCTTCCGTTCCAAAAATAACTTTTCCGAAGGTTTCATTCCGTTTGGACTCCGTTTGATATTCCTTTTCTGCCGAACACTGAAACAAGGGAAAAACAAAAACTGGCACTAGTCTCTGGGTTAATAGGTTAGTCCCAAAAATAATATAAAAGTGCATAGTAAAGCCCATTAAACATCCAAGATGGATAATATAATAGCATGAATACTTCATAAATTATAGATACGTTGGAGACTTATCACAGCCTCCCTGAGCCGTCGCTGTCTCTCTCGAGCTCTTGCCCCTCCGTATTATTCTTCGGTGAGCCGTCTTAAGGAAGTATGCCCTAGAGGCAATAATAAAGTTATTATTTATTTCCTTATTTCATGATAAATGTTTATTATTCATGCTAGAATTGTATTAACCGGAAACATAATACATGTGTGAATACATAGACAAACATAGTGTCACTAGTATGCCTCTACTTGACTAGCTCGTTAATCAAAGATGGTTAAGTTTCCTAACCATAGACATGAATTGTTATTTTATTAACGGGATCACATCATTATGAGAATGATGTGATTGACTTGACCCATTCCGTTAGCTTAGCACCTGATCGTTTAGTATGTTGCTATTGCTTTCTTCATGACTTATACATGTTCCTATGACTGTGAGATTATGCAACTCCCGTTTACCGGAGGAACACTTTGTGTGCTACCAAACATCACAACGTAACTGGGTGATTATAAAGGTGCTCTACAGGTGTCTCCGAAGGTACTTGTTGAGTTGGCATATTTCTAGATTAGGATTTGTCACTCTAATCGTCGGAGAGGTATCTCTGGGCCCACTAGGTAATACACATCACTATAAGCCTTGCAAGCATTGTAACTAATGAGTTAGGTGCGGGATGATGTATTACGGAACGAGTAAAGAGAATTTCCGGTAACGAGATTGAACTAGGTATTGAGATACCGACGATCGATTCTCCGGCAAGTAACATTCCGATGACAAAGGGAAAAACGTATATTGTTATGCGGTTTGCCCGATAAAGATCTTCGTAGAATATGTAGGAGCCAATATGAGCATCCAGGTTCCGCTATTGGTTATTGACCGAAGATGTCTCGGTCACGTCTACATAGTTCTCGAACCCGTAGGGTCCGCACGCTTAACGTGCGATGACGATTTGTGTTATGAGTTTATGTGTTTTGATGTACCGAAGGTAGTTTGGAGTCCTGGATGAGATCGAGGACATGACGATGAGTCTTGAAATGGTCGAGACGTAAAGATCGATATATTGGACGACTATATTCGGACATCGGAAAGGTTCCGAGTGGTTCGGGTATTTTTCGGAGTACCGGGGAGTTACGGCAATACGGGGGAAGAAGTATATGTGCCTTATTGGGCTTTAGGGGAGAGAGAGAGAGGCAGGCCGCGCGCCCCCCCCAATGACTAGTCCGAATTGGACTAGGGGGAGGGGCAGCGCCCCCTCCTTACTTCTCTTTTCTCTTCCCCTTCCTTGTCTCCTACTCCTACTACTTGGAAGGGGAGGAATCCTACTCCCGGTGGGAGTAGGACTCCTCCAGGGCGCACCATAGGGGCCGGCCCTCTCCCCTCCCCCACTCCTTTATATACGTGGCCAGGGGGCACCCCATAGAAACAACAATTGATCTCTTGATCTCTTAGCCGTGTGCGGTTCCCCCCTCCACCATATTCCACCTCGGTCATACCGTAGCGGTGCTTAGGCGAAGCCCTGCGTCGGTAGCAATATCATCACCTTCATCACGCCGTCGTGCTGACGGAACTCTCCCGTGAAGCTCTGCTGGATCGGAGTTCGCGGGACGTCACAGAGCTGAACGTGTGCTGAACTCGGAGGTGCCGTACATTCGGTGCTTGGATCGGTCGGATCGTGAAGACGTATGACTACATCAACCGTGTTGTGCTAACGCTTCCGCTTTCATTCTACGAGGGTACGTGGACAACACTCTCCCTTCTCGTTGCTATGCATCACCATGATCTTGCGTGTGCGTAGGAATTTTTGAAATTACTACGTTCCCCAACAGTGGCATCCGAGCCTGGTTTTATGCTTAGATGTTATATGCATGAGTAGAACACAAGTGAGTTGTGGGCGATACAAGTCATACTTCTTACAAGCATGTCACACTTCGGTTCGGCGGTATTGTTGGATGAAGCGGCCCGGACCGACATTACGCGTACGCTTATCCGAGACTGGTTCTACCGACGTGCTTTGCACATAGGTGGCTGGCGGGTGTCAGTTTCTCCAACTTTAGTTGAACCGAGTGTGGCTACGCCCGGTCCTTGAGAAGGTTAAAACAACACTAACTTGATGAACTATCGTTGTGGTTTTGATGCATAGGTAAGAACGGTTCTTACTCAGCCCGTAGCAGCCACGTAAAACTTGCAACAACAAAGTAAAGGACTTCTAACTTGTTTTTGCAGGAAATGTTGTGATGTGATATGGTCAAGGCATGATGCTATATTTTATTGTATGAGATGATCACATTTTGTAACTGAGTTATCGACAACTGGCAGGAGCCATATGGTTGTCACTTTATTGTATGCAATGCAATCGCCCTGTAATTGCTTTAATTTATCACTAAGCGGTAGTGATAGTTGTAGAAGCAATAGTTGGCGAGACGACAACGATGCTACGATGGAGATCAAGGTGTCGCGCCGGTGACGATGGTGATCATGATGGTGCTTCGGAGATGGAGATCACAAGCACAAGATGATGATGATGGCCATATCATATCACTTATATTGATTGCATGTGATGTTTATCTTTTATGCATCTTATTTTGCTTTGATTGACGGTAGCATTATAAGATGATCTCTCACTAAATTTCAAGATAAAAGTGTTCTCCCTGAGTATGCACCGTTGCCAAAGTTCGTCGTGCCGAGACACCACGTGATGATCGGGTGTGATAAGCTCTACGTTCATCTACAACGGGTTCAAGCCAGTTTTGCACAGGCAGAATACTCGGGTTAAACTTGACGAGCCTAGCATATGCAGATATGGCCTCGGAACACTGAGACCGAAAGGTCGAGCGTGAATCATATAGTAGATATGATCAACATAGTGATGTTCAGCATTGAAAACTACTCCATCTCACGTGATGATCGGACATGGTTTAGAGTATTTGGATCACGTGATCACTTAGATGATTAGAGGGATGTCTATCTAAGTGGGAGTTCTGAAGTAATATGATTAATTGAACTTTAATTTATCATGAACTTAGTCCTGGTAGTATTAGCATATCTATGTTGTAGATCAATAGCTCACGTTTAGCTCCCCTGTATTTTTTATACGTTCCTAGAGAAAACTGAGTAGAAAGATGTTAGTAGCAATGATGCAGATTGGATCCATGATCTGAGGATTATCCTCATTGCTGCACAGAAGAATTATGTCCTTGATGCACTGCTAGGTGACAGACCGATTGCAGGAGCAAATGCAGACGTTATGAACATTTGGCAAGCTCAATATGATGACTACTTGATAGTTTAGTGCACCGTGCTTTATGGCTTAGAATCGGGGCTTCAAAGACGTTTTTAAAACGCCACGGAACATATGAGATGTTCCAAGAGTTGAAATTAGTATTTCAGACTCATGCCCATGTCAAAAGTTATGAGACCTTTGACAAGTACTTTGCCTACAAGATGGAGGAGAATTGCTCAGCTAGTGAGCATGTGCTCAGATTGTCTGGGTACTACAATTGCTTGAATCAAGTGGGAGTTAATCTTTCAGATAAGATAGTAATTGACAAAGTTCTCTAGTCACTATCACCAAGTTACTAGAACTTCGTGATGAACTATAATATGCAAGGGATGACGAAAACAATTCCCAAGCTCTTCGCGATGCTAAAATCAGCGAAGGTAGAAATCAAGAAAAACATCAAGTGTTGATGGTTGACAAGACCACTAGTTTCAAGAAAAAGGGAAAAGGGAATAGGGAACTTCAAGAAGAACGGCTAGCAAGTTGCTGCTCAAGTGAAGAAGCCCAAGTCTGGACCTAAGCCTGAGACTAAGTGCTTCTACTGCAAAGGGACTGGTCACTGGAAGCGGAACTACCCCAAGTATTTGGCGGATAAGAAGGATGGCAAAGTGAACAAGCTATATTTGATATACATGTTATTGATGTGTACTTTACTAGTGTTTATGGCAACCCCTCGGTATTTGATACTGGTTCAGTTGCTAAGAGAAGTAACTCGAAACGGGAGTTGCAGAATGAACAGAGACTAGTTAATGGTGAAGTGACAATGTGTGTTGGAAGTGGTTCCAAGATTGATATGATCATCATCGCACACTCACTATACTTTCGGGATTAATGTTGAACCTAAATAAGTGTTATTTGGTGTTTGCGTTGAGCATGAATATGATTTGATCATTTTTATTGCAATACGGTTATTCATTTAAGTTAGAGAATAATTGTTGTTCTGTTTACATAAATAAAACCTTCTATGGTCATACACCCAATGAAAATGGTTTGTTGGATCTCGATCATAGTGATACACATATTCATAATATTGAAGCCAAAAGATGCAAAGTTAATAATGATAGTGCAACTTAATTGTGGCACTGCTGTTTAGGTCATATTGGTGTAAAGCGCATGAAGAAACTCCATGCTGATGGGACTTTGGAATCACTTGATTATGAATCACTTGATGCTTGCGAACCATGCCTTATGGGCAAGATGACTAAGACTCCGTTCTCCGAAACAATGGAGAGAGCAACTGACTTATTGGAAATAATACATATTGATGTATGCGATCCGATGAGTGTTGAGGCTCGTGGCGGGTATCGTTATTTTCTGACCTTCACAGATGATTTGAGCAGATATGGGTATATCTTCTTGATGAAACATAAGTCTGAAACATTTGAAAAGTTCATATAATTTTAGAGTGAAGTGGAAAATCATCGTAACAAGAAATAAAGTTTCTACAATCTGATCGTGGAAAAGAATATTTGAGTTACGAGTTTGATCTACATTTGAAACAATGCGGAATAGTTTCGCAACTCACGCCACCCGGAACACCACAGCATAATGGTGTGTCCGAACGTCGTAATCGTACTTGCTAGATATGGTGCGATCTATGATGTGTCTTGCTGATTTACCGCTATCGTTTTGGGGTTATGCTTTAGAGACGGCTGCATTCACATTAAATAGAGCACCATTGAAATCCATTGAGACGACGCCTTATGAACTATGGTTTGGCAAGAAACCAAAGTTGTCGTTTCTTAAAGTTTGGGGCTGCGATGCTTATGTGAAAAAGTTTCATCCTGATAAGCTCAAAACCCAAATCGGAGAAATGTGTCTTCATAGGATACCCAAAGGAGGCGATTGGGTACACCTTCTATCACAGATCCGAAGGCAAGGCATTCGTTGCTAAGAATGGATCCTTTCTAGAGAAGGAGTTTATCTCGAAAGAAGTGAGTGGGAGGAAAGTAGAACTTGATGAGGTAATCGTACTGCTCCCTTATTGGAAAGTAGTTCATCACGTAAATCTGTTCCTGTGACTCCTACACCAATTAGTGAGGAAGCTAATGATAATGATCATGTAACTTCAGATCAAGTTACTACTAAAACCTCGTAGGTCAACCAGAGTAAGATCCGCACCAGAGTGGTACGGTAATCCTGTTCTGGAGGTCATGTTACTAGACCATGACGAACCTACGAATTATGAGGAAGCGATGATGAGCCCAGATTCCACGAAATGGCTTGAAGCCATGAAATCTGAGATGGGATCCATGTATGAGAACAAAGTATGGACTTTGATTGACTTGCCCAATGATCGGTTAGTCATTAAGAATAAATGGATCTTCAAGAGGAAGACGGACGCTGATAGTAGTGTTACTATCTACAAAGCTCGAATTGTCGCAAAATGTTTTCGACAAGTTCAAGGTGTTGACTACGATGAGATTTTCTCACTCGTATCGATGCTTAAAAGTCTGTTCGAATCATGTTAGCAAATTGCCACATTTTATGAAATCTGGCAAATGGATATCAAAACTACATTCCTTAATGGATTTCTTAAAGAAGAGTTGTATATGATGCAACCAGAAGGTTTTGTCAATCCTAAAGGTGCTAACAAAATGTGCAAGCTCCAGCGATCCATCTATGGACTTGTGCAAGCATCTCGTAGTTGGAATATACGCTTTGATTAGTTGATCAAAGCATATAGTTTTATACATACTTGCGGTGAAGCCTGTATTTACAAGAAAGTGAGTGGGAGCACTACAACATTTTCTGATAAGTATATGTGAATGACATATTGTTGATCGGAAATAATGTAGAATTTTCTGGAAAGCATAACGGAGTATTTGAAAGGAGTTTTTTCAAATAAAGACCTCGGTGAAGCTGCTTACATATTGAGCATCAAGATCTATAGTGATAGATCAAGACGCTTGATAAGTTTTTTCAATGAGTACATACCTTGACAAGATTTTGAAGTAGTTGAAAATGAAACAGTCAAAGAAACAATTCTTACCTGTGTTACAAGGTGTGAAATTGAGTAAGACTCATAGCCCGACCACGACAGAAGATAGAAAGAGAATGAAAGTCATTCCCTATGCCTCAGCCATAGTTTCTATAAAGTATGCCCTGCTGTGTACCAGATCTATTGTATACCCTGCACTGAGTTTAGCAAGGGAGTACAATAGTGATCTAGGAGTAGACCACTGGACATCGGTCAAAATTATCCTTAGTGGAATAAGGATATGTTTCTCGATTATGGAGGTGACAAAAGGTTTTTTCGTAAAGGGTTACGTCGATGCAAATTTTGACACTGATCCAGATGAATTTAAGTCTCAATCTGGATACATATTGAAAGTGGGAGCAATTAGCTAGAGTAGCACCGTGCAGAGCATTGTTGACATAGAAATTTGCAAAATACATACAGATCTGAATGTGGCAGACCCGTAGACTAAACTTCTCTCACAAGCAAAACATGATCACACCATAGTACTCTTTGGTGTTAATCACATAGCGATGTGAACTAGATTATTGACTCAAGTAAACCCTTTGGGTGTTGGTCACATGACGATGTGAACTATGGGTGTTAATCACATGGTGATGTGAACTATTGGTGTTAAATCACATGGCGATGTGAACTAGATTATTGACTCTAGTGCAAGTGGGAGACTGAAGGAAATATGCCCTAGAATCAATAATAAAGTTATTATTTATTTCCTTATTTCATGATAAATGTTTATTATTCATGCTACAATTGTATTAACCGAAAACATAATACTTGTGTGAATACATAGACAAACATAGTGTCACTAGTATGCCTCTACTTGACTAGCTCATTAATCAAAGATGGTTAAGTTTCCTAACCATAGACATGAATTGTCATTTGATTAACGGGATCACATCATTATGAGAATGATGTGATTGACTTGACCCATTCTGTTAGCTTAGCACTTGATCGTTTAGTATGTTGCTATTGCTTTCTTCATGACTTATACATGTTCCTATGACTATGAGATTATGCAACTTCCGTTTACGAGGAACAATTTGTGTGCTACCAAAGCGTCACAACGTGGCGGGTGATTATAAAGGTGCTCTACAGGTGTCACCGAAGGTACTTGTTGAGTTGGCGTATTTCGAGATTAGGATTTGTCACTCCGATCGTCGGAGAGGTATCTCTGGGCCCACTCAGCAATACACATCACTATAAGCCTTGCAAGCATTGTAACTAATGATTTAGTTGCGGGATGATGTACTACGGAACGAGTAAAGAGATTTGCCGGTAACGAGATTGAACTAGGTATTGAGATACCGACGATCGAATCTCGGGAAAGTAACATTCCGATGACAAAGGGAACAACGTATGTTGTTATGCGGTTTGACCGATAAAGATCTTCTTAGAATATGTAGGAGCCAATATGAGCATCCAGGTTCCGCTATTGGTTATTGACCGGAGATGTGTCTCGGTCATGTCGACATAGTTCTCGAACCCATAGGGTCCGCACGCTTAACGTTCGGTGACGATTTGTATTATGAGTTTATGTGTTTTGATGTACCGAAGGTAGTTCGGAGTCCTGGATGAGATCGGGGACATGCCGAGGAGTCTCAAAATGGTCGAGACGTAAAGATCGATATATTGGACGACTATATTCGGACATCGGAAAGGTTCCGAGTGGTTCGGGTATTTTTCGGAGTACCGGGGAGTTATGGGAATTCGGGGGAAGAAGTATATGGGCCTTATTGGGCTTTAGGGGGAGAGAGAGAGGCAGGCCGCGTGCCCCCCAATGACTAGTCCGAATTGGACTAGGGGGACGGGCAGCGCCCCCTCCTTCCTTCTCTTTTCTCTTCCCCTTCCTTGTCTCCTACTCCTACTACTTGGAAGTGGAGGAATCCTACTCCCGGTGGGAGCAGGACTCCTCGTATGCCGCCATAGGGGCCGGCCCTCTCCCCCTCCTCCACTCCTTTATATACGTGGCCAGGGGGCACCCCATATAAACAACAATTGATCTCTTGATCTCTTAGCCGTGTGCGGTGCCCCCCTCCACCATATTCCACCTCGGTCATATCATAGCGGTGCTTAGGCGAAGCCCTGCGTCGGTAGAAACATCATCACCGTCATCACGCCGTCGTGCTGACGGAACTCTCCCGTGAAGCTGGATTAGAGTTCGCGGGACGTCATCGAGCTGAACGTGTGCTGAACTCGGAGGTGCCGTACGTTCGGTACTTGGATCGGTCGGATCGTGAAGACGTATGACTACATCAACCGCGTTGTGCTAACGCTTCAGCTTTCGGTCTACGAGGGTACATGGACAACACTCTCCCTTCTCGTTGCTATGCATCACCATGATCTTGCGTGTGCGTAGGAAATTTTTGAAATTACTACGTTCCCCAACACCGTCCCCATCGCCGCATAGTGCGTGCCCATGGGCATTCGTCGTTTCCTCCCCTGGCTGCTTCTCCCCCGTGCCCCTCAACCTCTTCTACCCCGTGACCTGCCCCTCCTGCTTCGCTCCCTCGGCTTCCGTCGAGCTCGCTGGTGGGTAAACGCGAATGTGGCCATGGCCACACATCCGCCGCGGCACCGCGTCGCACCGCCTATAAATAGGCCACCCCGAGCCTCTACAAGCACACCACCAGCCTCCCCTCACTCCCAGCTTCCTCCCCAACTTCTCCGTAGAGCTCCGGGACCTCTCCTCGCCTCCCTCTGCCACCTTGGCCGCCGCCCCCTCCGGCCAAAATTCCGGCAAGCCGTCGCCTCTCCTCCCTTTCTTCACCACAAGTTTCCCCGTGCTCCGGCGAGTCTCCCCTGCCCATCTCCTCGTCGCCGGAGCCCACGACGCCGCGCCTTCCCCTAGTTGGTCGCGCCCTCTGCCTCCGCGTGGTGCCGCGGCCACGCTCCTCCCCGGCGCCTGCTGCTGCTCCAGGCGGGAGCAGCACCGCATCCTGTGCCCACCAGTGGTTTCGCACCTGCCAGAGGTGGCTGGAGCCGCCGGGAGCCGTCGCCGGCATCACCCTCCCCTGCCTCTCCCCTGTTCTGTCAGGGAAGCGAGAGGAAGAGGACGACGAAGCCAGCTAGGTGGGTCCCACTGCCCTATGGACCCCGCTCGTCAGCCACACGCGTTGACCCGCCTCGCCACGTTAGTTAAGTGGAGACGTATTCTCCAGAATACGTTTTCTATTTCTGAAGGCGTATTTTTAGTTAACTACGGCTAAAGATGCGTTTTCTCTGCTCTGAAGGCGTATTCCTCTAAATGCGCTTTCTGTTGCATAGTAGACATCACTAACGTCTGCAGAGTGTGTGTTAAATCTATCGATAGCCGCGTGCGGATATGGGCCCAGTTCGTAGTCGGTCACACTATGGGTCAATAGTAATAATAATAACTTGATTAAGAACAACCCTGGTTCGATGATGAGAAAGAGATTGGTTGTGATCGAGAGAGGATCACAGAGGTATTGTGGATACCTAAGTTTTTTGATCTTTATGTGATCGTGAGATGATCACCGTGGTATCGAGGATACCAAGTTGTTCGATACTTGTGGTATTATGCGAGAGTCACGGGTAAAGGTCAAGCTCCTTGCGGTCATGTAATGATTACTACGGTATTGTAATACCAAGCTTGATTGGATCCTGAGATGATCGTGTGATGTCCGTGATGGTAATCTTATGCATGTGATGGTGGTGAGGTAACCCGAGCAGAGTAAGTTGGTGTATGATAGCGTCATCGGGTTGCATGCTAGTATCATCATGTTCATATGTTCATGTCATGCTCATATTGTTCTAGCTGTATCATGTTCATCTTATTCATGCTATGATTGATATGATAGTATCATGTTAATGCTTGTTAACCTGTAATTGCCATGCTATTGTTTGTCTTGATTGCTCTTGGTTGCTGTGAGCTTGCAAGTACATTCAATGTACTGACCTGGCGTGTCATGCCAGTTTGCAGGTCGTGCCGGATTTGGTTACTTGTTTGCCGTGGATCCCTTGTTTGCGAGATAGGATAAGCGTTCCAGTCAGAGTCCCTGTGGAGTGGAGTTCATCACCGTCGTCGTTGTTCCGCTACTAGAGTTATTCCGCTGCTTCGTGTTGTTCTGCTAGTTGCATGGAACAACCGTGGCAGGCCTAGTGCCGCCATGCCAATGTAACCCTTGTATCCATATAGCCCGTAATAAAGAGATGGTTTGTTCCATGCTAAGAAGTGTCATATTCAAGAAGACTTCTCCTTGATCTCTGGGATGGAATACGGGGCATTTCGGTTTCTCTGAGTCGGGGTGCCACATGCTTGGTATCAGAGCAGGTCTGGCTATAGGACGCCCTAGCCCGCGTGAGTGTTAGAAAGCGGTAGTATAGAGCCCAGTTGGTTGGTTGCACTTGATTGCTGCATTTGTTTGGCTGCATAGCGTGCATATATATTAGTATCTGGTTGCTGATAGTGATCTTGTGGGTGTAGGTGGTATCGGTTTCAATCCACTACCTGCACCCTTCCTCTTTGCATACCCGCTCTTCGGTGTTGGGGTCATCTCTGTCCCAGCAAAGTGATGCCCTAGTACCGAGTGTTCCAGACACCATTTGCAGGAGTTATGCTCAGGTATCGCATCGATATCTTTTCTGCCATCCACCCATATCGTTTCGGTGATAGACTTGTCTCTATCCCAAACTATGCCCTCCATCTCGTCCATTTGACAACCCTTACTGATCCTTGTCATCAGAAAAGGGCAGTGCCAGCAAGCCAAGCTTTCCCTCGCCATCATGCCCTGTCATCCAATTCTTTGGAAGTGTACGGTTCCCTTCCATAAGCTTGATGATGATGTGGTCGTCACCTTTGTGTCTTGCTACCTGATCACCAAGTCCGTCCTCGCCTCCATATCCATCTAGTCGCAACCGGTGTTCAGCCAGCGCTTGGTGTAGCTGTCGGATTTCGGGTTCCGGCAGACCCTCTAGGTTCGAACTCTGGGGTGCACGCGGAGATCACACCTCCAACCTACCTACGCCTCATCGCCTCGCAAGGATCTAAACTACACAAAGAGCAACACAAGGGACACAAGGTTTATACTGGTTCGGGCCACCATTGTGGTGTAATACCCTACTCCAGTGTGTGGTGTGGTGGATTGCCTCTGGGGCTGATGATGAACAATACAAGGAAGAACAGCCTCGCGAGGGTCTGTTCTTGGCCGGTGCGATGAACTGCTAGGGGGAGTTCAGTCGCTTCTCTCTCTCTCTACATGCCTATTTTCCGGTGTCTCTCTTCTGGATCTTCTGGATCTTCTGGATGCCTCTACCCTGTGGGTGGCTAGTCCTATTTATAGGCAGAGGCCCTGGGCCTCTTCCCAAATATTGAGTGGGAAGGGCGCCAACAATTGGCCATTTTGAAGGGGAACATCTAGTACACTTATCCTGACTAAAGTTGGTCCTTGCCTGCCAAAGACTCTGACGGTGACGCCGGCTTGGGCTCCACGATGACCTCCTTCCGGCCGTTCTGCTGGTCTTGGTCTTGTTGCACCGAAATGGTTGCCTTTGCTTGATACTCTCGCCTGCGCTTGCCCCCTTTGCACCAAAGGGGAAATGAGGGACCTTTGTGCTTGGCTGGCGCCCGCCTGGCGCCCTTGGTCATCATGGCTTGCGTCATGGGCACCTCGTGAGGTACCCCGCCTTGATCTCTCCGCCTCCTCGCGAGCCATCCTGACGAGGCCGTGCATGAGGAAGCTTCCTGTCGTCCACCCCGCGAGGCTTGGACCCTCTCGAGGGTCTTGAGCTTTTTTTGATGAAGATGGGCCGTACTGGGCCACCCTTTGAGCCACGCCGCAGGCCGCAGGCACGCAAGTCTGGGTACCCCCGTTCCCAGAACACCGACAGTAGCCCCCGGGCCCAAGGCGCGCCTGGACTTGGCTTAGCAGAGAAGCGAAGGGGCAAGTGCGAAGCACCGTGGTCCCTAACAGCCCGCGGCCTTGGGCGCCGCGTGGCGGTTGATTGGACATGGGCGTCTCCACTTCCCCATGACGCCTCGGCAACTGCACGAATTGACAAGTCCCTGCGTGCAAAGCGGGTCATGATTACCTGTGATCGTGGAGGTCGACGGTTGGCCTTCCCCGGCTATAAGTACGGAACGGCGCGTGCCCTTCCATTCCATCTCTTCTTGCTTCTCCTTCTTCTCCATCCTTGCCCTTGCTCCACATTGCGGCAATGGCTCCGATCCGCCGGTTCTCCACAGAAGAGAAAGGAAAGGCCCCCTGAGAGGGTCCCGATCCGCTTCCGTCGAAGAAACGGCTAGCCCTCTGCCGCCGAGATGAGGGCGCCCGGCAGGAGGTGTCGAGGCCCTAGTACGAGCGGCCACCGCCAGGGTTCCCGCTGCTCTTGTAAGCCCGCATTGAGGGCCCTGAAGGAGTTGACGCCGAGCGCCATGGACGACACCGCCGTCGGCGCCGGCGGGTCATGGCGGTGCGCGTTGTTTCTCCTGGAGTCCATGCCGAGGGCTCCTCCCGAGAGTTTGTGCTCCACGCCACCATGCCTCCTCAGTCTTGGGTTCGCCTTCCTCCCTCCTTCGCCTTCGTGATTCCTTGGAGGGATCTGGAGGCTCTGGTTGCAAGACGCCGGTGCAGCACCCTTGCGACGGGCGGAGCTTGCGGTCGTCGCTTGGGCAAGGTCTTCATGAGTCGAGGCTGGGCGAGATCGCCGGGTCTGCAGGACGAGGGCGCCCTCGTAATCCACACAGGTGCGACGGCGCTTCCGTGATGTTCTTCAAGGTCTTGACGCGGAAGGACGCCCGGCTGGAGTGCTGCCACGAGAGAGGTGGTCGAGGCCTGCCATGGCGAGGACTAGGCTCGCCGACCGCTCCCCCGGTAGCTCCTCAGGCGACGGAGGCGTCGGAGGATCCAGCGACTCCGCCGATCTCTTCGCGACTCCAGAGACGAGCGACGCGAGCTACGAGCCCTCGAGCTTGCGTCGCTCTCGGAGCAGGGCGGGCTCGTCAGGCCGCCGCCGCCACTGATCTGGATGGGGTTGGCGCCGGTGCCTGACGGCCCACTGTTGATGATGGCGTCTTTTGCAGAGGCGCGTGCAGTTAGCGATCTTTAGGATCTGCTCCCTTTGTTCCCTGCAAGGAATCAAAAAACACGCCCCGTGGGGGCTTGTAAGGTGCCTACAGTTCTGTTTGTTAATATGATCCTTGTCGTGAAGTGGTGCGAGATGCTCATCCCATCTTAGCTTAGTTCCTCCTTTCGAACCTCGCAAGGGCTTGATGCTCTGCGCCGACAAGTCCCGGTCCCAAGGCAGGCTTCAGCCGTCGCTGGTATGCCAGGTCGTGATGCCGTGGACAAGGCCAGGAGGTGAGCGGCCCGGGGTCCAGTAAGAGCCCCTGAGTCCCCTTTAGCGCTCAAGCAGGCATCATTCGGTGAGAAACGAGCGCGACGTTGCTAACACGGGATTGCTTTAGGCGCGAGGTCGGTGCTGCGATAACTAGTATTTCCGGAGGATGACTTATCTTGGGAGTCAGGAACCTCTTCTTGGTGCGGCGTTAGGTCCGCGCATCGGCAGATGAGGAGTTGCCTGGCGAGGTCCCCGCGTGCCTCTTCCCTCTCGCCTTTACTCCCCTTTCTGCTCTACGTCCTCGGGTCCCGGCCCTCGAGTGAGCTCAGCCGTCGCTGGTATGCCAGGTCGCGATGCCGTGGACAAGGCCAGAGGGTGAGGGCTGGAGAGCCAGTAGGATCCCATGAGTCGCGATGCTCAGGTACCCCCCCCCTTTAACGTGCAAGATGTTCGCGCGGACGAGAGTGAAGGAGACGCCGTGAAGGCCTCGCCTGACGCTGCTCCTTGAAGAGATCCTGCAGGCTCATCATAAGAAGAACAAGAGTTCACCATGACAATCGACAGTCAGCCGTTGGTTGCTCTGGAGGGGTGACGAGGCACTGGAGGCTTGATGAGGTGGCGCCATGCGGGGCTGCCGCGGCCAGAGCTCAGCCATTCAGGTTTGTCGGCGTTGCAGGGACGGACCCATGCGCAAGCGTCGTGCCGTTAGGGAGCAGCTCCATCAGTTGGTGTCAATCGAGCGGGCGACTAGGTCAAACACGTTAATCACGAAGGAGTAAGTCCATTTAGATAGGTGCAGAGAAGGCGGACATCGCTGGGTCGGGCCCGAGCGACTTGGGGATGACGCAGCCGAGGCGCCCCAATAAAGTAAACTAGAAACATGAATCAAAAGGGATACATGCCGCAGGGACGGACCCATGCGGCCTGGGAATGATGCAGCCCTAGGGGGGCGCTCCTAGCTTAAAATGAAACTCGAAGGATGTCACCTGATAATGTTGAAGATGAGGGGATGCTGAAGTAGCGCACATCGTGCGCTGCGGAAGCCGATCTTCACGAGCCCCCAGGCCCAGGAGCCTCGGGAGGCTCCGGAGGCGCTGGTGGCTCCTTGCGGACCATCTCCATCTCCGCCAGGACTGCGGAACGCCTGGCCACTTGAGCCTCCAAGATGCTCCTCATGAGGCGCTGGCGCGTGGCAGCCGCGTTCGGCAAGCCGTAAGGCATGCAAACATAGCCGTGGGGTGGACCTTCACAGCGCCCAGCGTGAGGGCCAGAGGCGCCTCGAGAGGCGGCTCGGTTGAGCCCCGGTATGTCGATGCAGACGCGCAGCCCACCATCCTCGCCTGGATGGGGAGCTACGGCGGGTAAGCGGCGCCTGCCACTCATGACTCTTAACTCCTGCAGCTCCTGAATGATCTTGCTGACGAACTCTTGAGGGTTTGGCCCTCCTTGCCTCGCTCCTTCCTGAGGGAAACGTGCTTTGAAACACGCCTCCAAGTGGTGCCCGAGTGCCTCCCTCGTGATCTTAGAAAAGTCGGTGGCCCTCCAAGAGAGAGCCCCGAGCCTTGCTCGAGGAGGGCGCCGGGCGCGCCTTCCTATTGGACAGAAGGAGGTGCCCCCTGAACAGGCGCGGACCCTAAGGGGCCTGCCTCCCGAGGGGTCGGGCCAGGCGATGTCTTCTTCTCCTTAGGAGCAGCCTCGGGGAGCCTCCCGCTCCTGTGATCTGGGTCTTCAATTGACGCGGCTTGAAAAGCACGCTCGAGGGAACACACTGCGTCTCTCTCTTCACAAGGCACCGTGATGACTCCACCGCTTCCTGGCATCTTGAGGACATTGTAGCTGTGATGAGTCACGGCCATGAATTTGGCCAGAGCTGGGTACCCGAGGATGGCATTGTACGGTAGGCGAATGTGAGCGACGTCGAAGTCAATGAGCTCGGTGCGGTAGTTGTCGCGCGCCCCGAAGGTGACAGGAAGGCGGACCTGCCCAATCGGAACTGTGGAACCATCAGTGACTCTGGAGAAAGGCTTGGTTGGGTGAAGCTGATTGTATGGCACTTGGAGATTGTTGAATGTCTCGACGGACATGACATTGAGCCCTGCTCCGCCATCGATGAGGGTCCTGGTGACTTGCACATTGCTGATGATTGGGGAACAAAGCATCAGGAGGAATCCGGTATGTGCGCAAGACTTGAGCTGATCCGGCTGAGCTGAACGTGATGGCACACGCTGACCACCCGAGAGGCGGCGTGACTTGAGCTTGGGGAGGACTGCATTCACTTCGCAGCGAATCGCTTGAAGATGCACCGAGAGGCTGGGCTTGAGCTCCGCCCAGGGATGCAAGCGATTGCGCGGCTCTCGGAAGCCCCCAGCCCCTCGTCCCCGATGATGGTCTTCATTTCTCCTTGGCTGCGGTGGCAGAGGAGGGAGGCCTGTGTTGCCTTGTGGGCAATCCTCGCGAGGCTGATCCCTCCAGCCTCCCTCGCGAGGCGGGTCCCTCCAACCTCCCTCGCGAGGCTGATCCTGCCAGCGGTCCTCGTGAGGTCAGTCACGCCACCCTTGGCGAGGGCCACGGTCTTCCCAGTGTCCTGCGCTTCTTCCTCCTCCTCGGCCGTAGCCTCGATCATTGCGGTCGGGGCGTCGACCGATTCGCCCTTCTCGCACGGCTCTGAGCTCTTGGCATTCGTTGGTGTTGTGGGTGTGGAGGTCGTGGTACACGCTTGATCGACCGCCCTTGGAAGACTCGGGCTCATCCACCGCCTCGCTTGGTATGCGGTTACGCATGAGCACGACAGCCCCTTGCGCTACACGTCCTTGACATTGGGCTTCTTCTCTTACGGGTGGCGGCAGCGGCTCGAGGAGGGAAAGGCGTCCTTCCTCAGCCTGGCGCGCACTTGGTCGCCAAGTTGAACAACTCGAGGATGTGCACAGGTCTTCATGCATCGCCCGGCTCCTCCTTCATCTTGACGTCACGCACACCGTCGGAGAAGGCTGAGATGATGGCCTCCTCGCTCACCTTGGGAATCTTGAGGCGTGCGTTGTTGAAGCGTTGGATGTACTTCTGCAGGGTCTCTCCTGGCTGCTGCTTGATGCGGCGCATGTCGCTCACAGCAGGAGGCCGGTAGCGAGTGCCTTGGAAGTTGGCGATGAAGCGGGTGCGCATCTCGTCGAGGAGGAGACCGTGCGAGCGAGTTCAGAGAGCGAGTGCGGGCGCCGTCCTTGAGCGCCATGGGAAACCAGTTCGCCATGACCTTCTCGTCCCCGTTGGCGGCTTCGATCCCAGCTCGTAGAGCTGGAGGAACTCCGCAGGGTCGGCCGTGCCATCATAGCGAGGCGGCAGGTCTGGCTTGAACTTGCCGGGCCATGCGACACTGCGTAGCTCGGTGGTGAAGGCGCGGCAGCCTGCAGTGGCCACGGGAGGCCTTTGGTGACGGAGGGCTTGATCTTGCGGGTCCCCGTGCGCTGCCGCTGGGAGCAGCGCGGGGTCTTGGCGTGCTGGAGCAGGAGCGCGATCGTGACGTGCCGGTGCAGGGAGCACTCGGGTAGCTTCTTGGGGACGAGGGACCTCTTGGCAGCTCTGCTCTTGCTGCTTGGTCTTGCGGACGGAGTGGGTTCCACCAGGGGCCACGCCTTGGGGCAGGCGCCTTCTTGAGGGGAGGCGGCCGAGGCACCCCGGAGCTTCATCGCTGCGCAAGGCGGGCGCGGTGCTTGAGAAGGACGGCGCTGGGAGCCCCAGCGGCGCAGCTTCAGCGGCGACGGTCGAGCCACTCCTCATAGACGTCGTCGACGGGGCGGTAGCGCAGGAGCTCGTTTGCCGTGATGAGCGCGGCTCAAGCCTCCATGGGCGCCCGGAGCGCGCGCGATGAAGAACCAGCTTGGGCGAGCAAAGGAGTAGCGGTGCGGCCGTCTCGCCTCACGGATGGATGCTGGGACGACGCCTGCTGCTCGTTCCCCGCCGGGCCGGTGGCGGCGTTGACGGCAGTCGATGGGGACCGGCGAAGCGGTCGCCGACGGGCCGTCTGGGCGACCACGAGTAGCGAGCGGCGGCGCTTCGGCGCGGGCCCGACGAGCGTCGACATGGATGCGAGGGCGGTGAAGAGCAGGTGGCGGCGGAAGGCGGATTCCGTGCACCCCTACCGGGCGCGCCAAATGTCGATTCGGGTTCCGGCATACCCTCTAGGTTCGAACTCTGGGGTGCACGCGGAGATCACACCTCCAACCTACCTACGCCTCCTCGCCTCGCAAGGATCTAAACTACACAAAGAGCAACACAAGGGACACAAGGTTTATACTGGTTCGGGCCACCATTGTGGTGTAATACCCTACTCCAGTGTGTGGTGTGGTGGATTGCCTCTGGGGCTGATGATGAACAATACAAGGAAGAACAACCTCGCGAGGGTCTGTTCTTGGCCAATGCGATGAACTGCTAGGGGGAGTTCAGTCGCTTCTCTCTCTCTAGATGCCTATTTTCCGGTGTCTCTCTTCTAGATCTTCTGGATGCCTCTACCCTGTGGGTGGCTAGTCCTATTTATAGGCAGAGGCCCTGGGCCTCTTACCAAATATTGAGCGGGAAGGGCGCCAACAATTGGCCATTTTGAAGGGGAACATCTAGTATACTTATCCTGACTAAAGTCGGTCGTCGCCTGCCAAAGACTCTGACGGTGACGCCGGCTTGGGCTCCACGAGGACCTCCTTACGGCCGTTCTGCTGGTCTTGGTCTTGTTGCACCGAAATGGTTGCCTTTGCTTGATGCTCTCGCTTGCGCTTGCCTCCTTTGCACCAAAGAGGAAATGAGGACACTGCGCGGGCTGGCGCCCGCTGGCGCCCTTGGTCGCGTCATGGCTTGCGTCATGGGCACCTCGTGGCGTACCTCGCCTTGATCTCTCCGCCTCCTCGCGAGCCAGCTGACGAGGCCGTGCACGAGGAAGCTTCACGTAAATGCGCCACGCGAGGTTTGGCCCCTCGCGAGGGTCTTGAGCTTGTGTTGATGAAGATGGGCCGTACTGGGCCACCCTTTGAGCCACGCCACAGGCCGCAGGAAGGCAAGTCTAGGTACCCCCGTTCCCAGAACACCGACAGTAGCCTTGGTTACACCAACTCCTTTCACACGTGGAATCACTTTTGTGCACACCGCCACTGCATATTAGACCGTAATATCAGAGTTTCCGCGAGATTTGTGTGCTTAGGTGTGCATGCATATTATTGTTGTGAGTAGCAGTAATATGTGATGTTTCTTGATTAATATTACTTATATTATTATTTGTATGCTTGTGTGCTTTTGTTTTTGTCGTTTCTTTGCTTCTTTCTTTGGGCCTTCGGTGTTACCTATTTTCCCCTTATTAAAGTTGCTCGTCAACCAACACCGGACCCGAAGAATCAGCAAGGAATGCATATAGCTGGAAGCTCAGCTAAACATGATGGAATTTTGAACTGACTGCAGTGAAATGAGGAATATCCGATCTTGATGTTTATAATCAAGTTTGCCTTAGTGTGGACTCCTCACAACAGCACGGATAATCAAGTCTCCCTCAATGTGCACTCTTCATAGCAGTGATGATCAAATCAACAAAAAGATAAATTGTGTGCAAGATCGACAGTATATCATCGGTCAAAGGTATGGTTCAGATGCAAGGTTTGATTCTTCGTTGAGGATGATTTTGAAACACGATATACCTGGAAGCAAGCGAGAATGTGCCATGAACGGAGGATAGTTTAGCAAACCCCTTTTCATACAAGTAATCCACAACAAGAAATATTAAGATGGTATGTATATGTGGTAATCGGTCCGCATACCGCAATGAGAAGCTTCCACTGTAAGCAACCTAGTCTTTCCTCACACGCTTCCAGAGAAGCTTACAATGCAAGATTCCTCAGTATTCCTCAGTACGATATATGGATGACTTCCCGTGCAAGATACTCTGTCTTCTTCAGTAAGCAACCGCAAAAGCTTCCGGCATAAGGTACCGAGTCCTTCCCCGGCAAGTCTTTAAGGGGGGAAGCTTCTGAAGCACGATAACAAGTCTTCCTCAACAAGATACTCTCGATGATTTCCCGCATAATCCATCCAATCTCCCTTAGTACGACATTGGTGCAAGATATTGCACTGTGAATTGACATCATATGGCAGTGAACCCCACGAATCAGATTCGCAAACAGTTTGGTCAGAAGCAAGAATCAGTCAGAACACAAGTCTGCCTCGGGAATTAAATTCTCATAAATGTATTGTAAGCATGCTGCTAAGTTCTTGCTAACCACTGGTACAATGATGAAGTTAAGGTAAGATTCGGAAAACCTCACGAGTCATGCAAGAGAAAGAAAGCCAGTTATACACCTCGGTAAAGCAAGAACTGAATTTTTTTGGAGAAAGACAACGTGGGCCAACAAATTTTGGCACTACTCATTAAGGCTAGTTTCCTCATACCTGACAAGGTGATATCATTAACCCTGTCACCACCTTGCATGCTTGGCGACAACAATAAGCTATATTCAAGTACATGTGAATCCGGTATACTTCCTATCACATGATACATGAATATTACACCCGACAGTATCTATTGTCACACGAAGAAGCAACATGACCAAGCTCTTTCAGCAAAGGATCCAGACAAAGAGAACAATAATGAAGAAGCAAGACCGACAATGCAGGTATGATTTTTTTGCATGACCCACATGGTGCAGATACCCCGGACAATATGAGTCAATATTGATCACCATGAATATTCACCTAAGGGGTCTGCTCAATTTTGGTAAGGACCCCATATCCAGACAACCTGCTCAGTTAACAGTATATGCTCAGATTTGTCAGTTTCCAATATCCGAGTCTGTCAAGTCAGACCAAAGGTCAATTCAACAGTTTAACATTAGTGACTATGGTAAAGCGTCACACAGCCTACTATCCCCATGGATATGCCTACATAATGAATAATCAGGATGGTGAATACCAGTCTTGAGGCATGTGTCTGCACTTATGAGGATCAACAAAGGATAGCATGTCGTGAACAAAATTCTTCCGCCAAACCCCGTTAGTCAAGTCTGCGGATACTATCACATAAGACTGTACCCTCTTTATGCTGGTCACGACAGGAGACAGTCAAATATTTGGTACGGATCTAATACTCAACACAGTGGAGCCAGTAAAGATGATTCAGAAACTCCTACAAGAAGTCAGAATCCATCAGGAGAACAGTTATGAACCACCTCACTGCTTTGAACCTAGAGGACCTACAGTTAATTGAGAAACCCAATGCAAGGATTAAAAAGATTGGGTGGCCACCAGGAAAAATCTCTTCACAACTTCATGAAAGGTTGTCGGTGCTGGACGACATATCCCATCAGAAATCACTCTCAGACTGGTGAGACAGGCATATATTTTAGTCACGATGATCTATCACACTCAGCTAAGTCAGCAGATATGAAAAGAATTGGAGCCAGTATAAGCATGAACATGTAAGGTAAGTTCTGTCAGGGTGTGGATATAGTGAAGCAGACCACCCGAGAGCCGGGCAATCTCGTCATGTGAAATTCAGTGGGGAACAATCAATAAAGGAAAAAAGGGTACCCGAGTTGGAAACAGTTTCCTTAAGTCAGGAGATTCATACATGTTCCCTGAGCAACCAAATCTTGAGGACGAGATTTCTTTAAGGGGGGAAGGTTTGTCCCAACCTGATTTTGGTCCTTTCTTTTTCTTTTGATTTTCTGAGATTTTTGCTTGAGCTTTCTTTTTCTGTGGCTATGTGGTCTGGAAATTGGAGAAGATGGCCTCTTCTTTCTTTCCAGACTAGCTTGTCATCCTCAAATCCTTCCCAAGACCTTGCCATTTTCATGCTAGCCCAACCCCAATATTCTTTTGCTAGGGAATATTCCTTTTTCTGTTAAAGGAATAACCCTGTCTGCCCTAGGTAGTGAAGCAACCTATATATCCATCACTCCTAAAATTCCCAAATAATTCTCATAAATTGTTTGAATCATAAATTTATCGAGTATGGCAAAACTTTTTCTTGCCATGTTCAAAATTAATTCCCAAATATTCCTTTTCCTATTCTGCCCTAAATGGCACTTTGTGAAGCAAGTGCTATTTATCTTTCCTCATTTGACTCCAAACTTTTTGGACACCTTTTCCTATCCATATCATTGCCCTGTGCCAAATTTCCAGTTCATTTGCCTAGCCAACCTTCCTCAGTGATTTTTCAAAGTTTCTGTCAGACAGAAGCCATTGTGAAGGAAGTACTAGCTAGGAGTTTCCAAATGAGTTGAAATTTTGCAAGCCTCTTCATGTGGTCATATAATTACCATCCTACAATTTTCAGCTCCATCCAATCATTTATGATAGCACAACTTCAAATCTTTGATTCTGTTAATATTTTTAGGTTGTGACGCAAGTATAATTTATATTGCTTCATTAATTATGAAAAATTACCAGATCATGCTCCTACCTAAATAACATCTCTCCACCAAATTTGGAACCATTTCATTAAGCCATTTTATCACCAATATTATTGCAAGTTTCTGGAGAGTGGGGATGTTTATGAAGGAAGTACGACTTTGGCTTGTCCAAATGGTCTGAAATTTTTATGTCACCTTCATATGATCAAATCATCATGCCATGTCCATTTTCAGCCCAATCCATCACTCTATGTGAGTGCTACTTCCTGGTTTTGTTTCTAGACCAGATTATGTAGTTGAACAGCAACTATATTAATTAATGGTCCAAATCATCTCAAACATACCAGGATTGTAGTCCTTCTTATCCTAAATCCCACTGACATCATTTGTTCTTCAGTTGTCATCTCATTTCACCGCATCACTTGCTCCAAGTTTGCTGCAGCAAACTTGTGATGCTTGTTTCTTTCTTCTCTTAGTGCTTGTGATCGTTTCATCGATTCAGTGCTGCTCTATCTTTGAGGGACTTCACACCAGACATCATTTGGCAGCCATCGTTGCACTGTGTGCACTAGTGCACGTGGTGATCACGGGTTTTGGCATGCCATCCGTACACTCTGGCGCCTCTGTCTTCTTCTCCCTCTCTTTGCTCGTCGTCCAGCACGCCCTTGAATGTCCAGCAGCCTCCCCGAGCCGTCGCCGTCTCTCTGGAGCTCCTGCCCCCTCCGTCTTCTTCTCCGGTGAGCCGTCCCCATCGCCGCACAGTGCGTGCCCATGGGCATTTGTCGTTTCCTCCCCTGGCTGCTTCTCCCCCATGCCCCTCGACCTCTTCTGCCCCGTGGCCTGCCCCTCCTGCTTCCCTCCGTCGGCTTCCTTCGAGCTCACTGGCGGGTACACAAGTACGCGGCCGTGGCCGAGCCATGGCCACGCGTCTGCGGCGGCACCGCGTCGCCCCGCCGATAAATAGGCCACCCCAAGCCTCTCCAAGCGGACCAGCAGCCTCCCCTCACTCCCAGCTTCCTCCCTAGCTTCTCCGTTGAGCTCCGGGACCTCTCCTGGCCTCCCTTTGCCACCTTGGCTGCCGCCCCCACCGGCCAAAATTCCGGCAAGCCGGTGCCTCTCCCTCCCTCTCTTCACCACCACAAGTTTCCCCGTGCTCCGACGAGTCTCCCCTGCCCATCTCCTCGTCACCGGAGCCCTCGAGGCTGCACCTTCCCCTAGTTGGTCACTGCCCTCGCCCTCTGCCTCCGCGTGGTGCCGTGGCCACACTCCTCCCTTGCGCATGCTGCTGCTCCAGGAGAGAGCAACACCACATCCCGCGCCACCGGTGGTTTCGCCCCTGCTGGAGGTGGCTGGAGCCGCCGGGAGCTGTCGCCAGCGTCATCTCCCCTGCCTCTCCCCTGTTCTGTCGAGGAAGCGAGAGGAAGAGGACGACGAAGCCAGCCAGGCGGTTCCCACCGCCCTGTGGACCCCGCTCATCAGCCACGCGCGTGGACCCCGCCTCGCCACGTTAGTTAAGTGGAGACGTATTCTCCAGAATACATTTTCTATTTTTGAAGGCATATTAATGCGTTTTCTCTGCTCTGAAGGCGTATTCCTCTAAATGCGCTTTTTGTTTTTTAGCCTAGGTCCCTGGACTTCCCCCTCTCGTATCTTCGCGACCGTAACTCCGATTGAGGTGAATCCAAAGCCTACTTCTTCGTCTCGTCGAGCTCTATCTTTCTGTACCATTTTCACTAGGTGGTACCACTGTGAAAATGACCATTTTTTTCTTGCCCCTAATCAGCCCCATCCGAGGGAGAACCCTTTTCGGTGATCCCTTCCGCGAGCTTTTCGCACTTCTCTCGGTGCATTCTTCATCTCCGTGCAAGCCACAATACACACTTGCATGATGGCCATGCAGTAGCCATGGTTTTCAACTTGAATATTTAATAAATGTCTGCTTGTTTTGATACAGTTATCGTTGTTTTGGTGACTGCCGGGGTGATGACCCCCGGGTAGGCCCAAGACGGCAAACGACGCTTCAAAAACATCGGGGCCAGCAACGCCCCTCAATCCGGCTCGCACTTGGCTGGGTTGCTCAACCCGGCCAAGTCCCTCAACCGTAGAACTCACCATCACGGGCCTTGGGTCGAGTCCTGTCTTACCGCTTCCGGCCGACTGCTACTGAAAGTCAACCGCGACATCACATCCAACGCGACACCGACAAGCCGACCGTACCATGGACACTATTGCTGATAAAACAAACACTATAGCCTGTGTCATGTGTCACTTTGCTGCGCTCCAATAGTGATGCACTGTAGTCTGCATCATGCGTCACTTCGGGTGACCTCCAAATAGTGTAGTTGGCACCGCGGGCCACTCCTTGTCCCCTGGGCTCCCCTTTATAAGGAGAACCAGGGGAGGCCTCACACGAGCAAGCTAGCAAGCACCAAGCCATCCATCCATCCACATACTCACGCATGCATACATGCTCACGGGCTCACTTGGCCACACACATGCACGCTCATAGCCAGAGCCCTTGGCTCTCACGCCATACACACTCACACTCACTCACACATGAGGCCGAGTAGAGAATAAGTGTAGCCGGCTTCTCGATTCATCCGTATACAGCTCTAGGAGCAACTCTGTACTGCTACATATACACTGCATATATCATCAGACATGCAGGAGTAGGGGAATTATCTCTCCGGAGAGCCCCGAACCTGGGTAAATCACCGCGTGTAGTTTGCCCAATCCCGTCCCTTGATCTTCAGAGTAGTCTTGCCCTCACCTCAAGCCACCCCATGGCATCTGTCGTCTCACGAACCCGCCCGCGAGATAACCACGACAGTGATGCTTATGGTTTTTTGTTCACTTTCATGCTATGTTTTTATGCACCTGGTTATCATGTACTAGTTGCTACTATTTCTGTCGTATGTCATGCTTGGTAGTAGTACATGTTGGTGTTGGTAATGTTCTTCGTTGCATGACTATGGTCGGTTACCAAGTACTGTTGATATGCATGTTTCTTGCATTTAGTTGGTTAAATGCTTACTTGGTAGTGTTATTGCCATGGTATTTATTTTTGATGCTAGTGGTCATCCTATGCTTATGGTAGAGTTATGCTTGTGTTATTCATGCTCGTCTGTATGTCATGCTCATTCAGATATATGATTTATGGTTGTTGATATGCTTGAGAATTATGTTGCACATCCATGCTCATGTTGGTATCATGCATTGTAGTTGCTTTTGCTCACGTTATTTTCATATGGCTCAGCTTATTGCATTCAAGTTTAACCGGACTTAAATGAACTTGAACAACTGTTGGCTGAGTCATGGTGCCACCAAATCGAGCTGATCAGTGCAACCACACTTGCCTTATGGGGGGGGGGGGTCCTAACTTGGTCTATTGTCATGCCTCTCGCCGGTGCCTCCAACGAGGGAAGGTTATGCACGGGCACTACCTTGGCCGGGTAGGACGACATAAGCCTTGTGAGCCCGAGTTTCATTATGTGCACATGTCCCCGTTTGGGACCATTTATTGTTTTGCCATGACGGTGGCCGTTGGATGTCTTTGGTAGACATCAGGGCTACCCATGACTTAGCCCAGAGGGGAGTTGGTCGGAGTAGCCGCGAGAGTGTGATGGCAGTAGATCGGTTTTGTCGGAACGTCGTTGGTCCACCCGAATGGGAGTGCGAGGCCATGGGTTCCGTAGTGTGGGTACATTGTGCTAACTAATACGTCTCCAACGTATCTATAATTTATGAAGTATTCATGCTATTTTATTATCATTCTTGGATGTTTTACAATTATTTTATAGCAACTTTATATCATGGACCAGAAGACTCGTGATGGGCCATAGCAGCACCTGGGGGGTGCCCCGAGGGGGGCACAACCCACCAGGGCGCGCCCGGGGGCCCATGCACGCCCAGGTGTGTTGTGCCCACCTCGGTGAACTCCCGCACCCCCTCTTTGCCCTATAAAAACCCAAATATTCCAAAAACCCTCGAGGTTAACCTAGATCAGAATTTCCACCGTCGCAGGCCTCTATAGCCACTAAAAACCAATCTAGACCCCGTTTCGGCACCCTGCCGGAGGGGGCAATCATGCCTGGTGGCCATCTTCATCATCCCGGCGGCCACCATGATGAGGAGGGAGTAGTCCACCCTCGGGGCTGAGGGTTTGTACCAGTAGCTATGTGTTTAATCTCTCTCTCTCTCTCTCTCTCTCTCTCTCTCGTGTTCTTGCGATGTCACGATCTTGATATATCGCGGGCTTTCTTAATATAGTCGGATCATATGGTGTTTTCCCCTATATATCTTGTTGTGAATTGAGTTTTCCCTTTGAGATTTTGTTTTATCGGATCGAATATTTTTATGGGCTTGAGAGCACTTGATATATGTCTTGCATATGAATACTCGTAGTGACAATGGGGTATCGTATTGATTCACTTCATATATGTTTTGGCATTCAACTCGCGGATTCTCGAGGTGACATTAGGGTAATATATGCATAGGGGTTGATGCACGTTCTTGTCTTTGTTTCCCCGGTAGAAATCTTGGGGCACTATTTGAGGTTCTTTGTGTTGGATTGAATATTATGAATCTGAATTTGCTTTGGTGTTATTTTAGTATGAACTCTTGGATAGATCGATCGGAAAGAATAGCTTTGAGGTGGTTTCATACCTTACAAACAATTTGTTCTTATGTTCTCCACAAGATAAGAACTTTGGAGTGATTCTTCATCGCATGTGAGGGATGTTTATATGATCAAGTTATATTAGCATTGTTGAGAGATTGCACTAGCGAAAGTACGAACCCTAGGCCTCATTTTCAAGCATTGCAATACCGTTTGTGCTCACTTTTATCGCCATCCCTTCGCCGAACTAGTGCACCTATACAATTTGCCATTGTATGGGTGTGTTGGGGACAAGGGACTTTTTATTATTTGCTTGCAGGGTTGTTTGAGAGAGACCATCTTCATCCTACGCCTCCCACGGATTGATAAACCTTAGGTCATCCACTTGAGGCAAAATTGCTACTGTCCTACAAAACACTACGCTTGGAGGCCCAACACGTGTCTACAAGAATAAAGTTGCATAGTAGACATCACTAACCTCTGCAGAGTGTGTGTTAAATCTATCGATAGCTGTGCCCGCGGATATGGGCCTAGTTTGTAATCGGTCACACTATGTGTCAATAGTAATAATAATAACTTGATTAAGAACAACCCTGGTTCAATGATGAGAAAGAGATTGATTGTAATTTAGAGAGGATCACAGAGGTATTGTGGATACCTAAGTTGGTTGATCTTTATGTGATCGTGAGATGGTCACCGTGGTATCAAGGATACCGAGTTGTTGGATACTTGTGGTATTATGCGAGAGTCAAGGGTAAAGGTCAAGCTCCTTGTGGCCATGTAATGATTACTACAGTATTGTAATACCAAGCTTGATTGGATCCTAAGATGATCGTGTGATGTCCGTGATGGTAAGCTTATGCATGTGACGGTGATGAGGTAACCCGAGCAGAGTAAGTTGGTGCATGATAGCGTCATCAGGTTGCATGCTAGTATCATCATGTTCATATGTTCATGTCATGCTCATATTGTTCTAGCTGTATCATGTTCATCTTGTTCATGATATGATTGATCTGATAGTATCATGTTAATCCTTGTTAACTTGTAATTGCCATGCTGTTGTCTGTCTTGATTGCTCTTGGTTGTTGTGAGCTTGCAAGTACATTCAATGTACTGACCTAGCGTGTCATGCCAGTTGCAGGTCGTGCCGGATTTGATTGCTTGTTTGCCGTGGATCCCTTGTTTGTGAGCTAGGATAAGCGTTCGATCGAGTCCTGTGAGTGGAGTTCATCCTTTATCGTCGTTGTTCATTGCTAGAGTTATTCCACTGCTTCATTTTGTTCTGCTGCTTGCATGGAGCAACCGTGGCAGGCGTAGTGTCGCCATGCCGATGTAACCCTTGTATCCATATAGCATGTAATAAAGAGCTGGTTTGTTCTATGCTAAGCAGTACCGTATTCCAGAAGACTTCTCCTCGATCTCTGGACTGGAATATGGGACATTCCGGTTTCTCTGAACCGGGAAGCCACATAGAGCAAGAATTAGGGTTAGGGGAGTCCCGAGGGGCCAACAAACACAGGGCGCCCCACAGGCGCGCCCTCGGGGCTTGTGGCCCTCTAAACTCCTCAGCCTCCTCTCCAAGTCTCATGGGTTTCTTATGGTCCAAGAAAAATCATTGTAAAGTTTTATTCCGTTTGGACTCCGTTCGGTATTCCTTTTTTGAAAAGTCAAAAACAAGGAAAAAACAGCAACTGACGTTGAGCACTAGGTTAATAGGTTAGTCCCAAAAAATGTTATAAAATAGTACCAAAATGCATATAAAACATCCTAGATGGATAATATAATGGCATGGAACAATAAAAAATTATAGATATGTTGGATACGTATCAAGGATGCCAAGGCAGTGCCCCCGGGGCTATGGCAGATATTGTAGGTCGGGTCGTGCACACGTGGATTGGCTGCGACCAAGTTCACGCTGTGCATGGGCGGCCCCCCGATGGCTGTGGAAGCCGTCAATGGTGGGAAGACGAGCCACCCTTTGGTTATCACGGCCATGGGCACCACCCTATGAGGGCTACTTCCGGTTTTCTAACCCGACACCGAATTACTAGTAAATCCTTAGCAGTAGACAACTGATGATTGATTACCCACAAGTATAGGGGATCATTTGTAGCCCTTTTCGATAAATAAGAGTGTCGAACCCAACGATTAGCTAAATGTAGAACAAATATTCCCTCAAGTTCTATCGACCACCGATACTCTACGCACGCTTAACATTTGCTTTACCTAGAACAAGAATAAAACTATAAGTACTTTGTAGGTGTGGTAGGATAGGTTTGCAAGATAATAAAGAATGTGAAAAAATAAAAGTTAGGTGCTGTTTAGATAAAGAAACAATTAACTTAGTATAACGAGTGTGGATTAGTGGTGGTAGGATTTGCGGAATTGTCCCTTAGCAATTGACTATGTTACTAGACCGATAGCAAGTTTTAATGTGGAAGAGGCCACTGCTAGCATGTCAATCCTTACTTTGAACTCTATGCACTTATGATTGGAACTATTAGCAAGCATCCGCAATTACTAACGTTCATTAAGGTAAGACCCAACCATAGCATTAAGATATATATATATATATATACATATATATATATATATATATATATATATATATATATAGGGTGGATCTATTCTAATAACACTCCTTAAGACCTTATTCTAATAACACTTCCGCCTTATTCTGATAACACCCCACGCGCACTACCGAAGCTACAAACTAACCACGCAAAGGAATCTGCCGAACTACCCGAACAAAAGAAAAAAGAAAAACCCACCCCACCTTATCCGGTCGTCAAACCAGCGCACTCCTCTCTCCCCCCGGTTCTCCCCACGACCTCCTTCTACCGCCGCCGCACCACCTCCCCCCCGCCCCGTGCAGCTTCCCATGCTGCCGCACCGCCTTCCTCACCTTGCGGAGCTTCCACCGCTGGATCTGGCCCGCCCCACCACGTCCCGCCTTCCGCCCCACCCGGCCGCGGCTAATGCACTGCACCGCGGCCCACCGCGACGGCCCCTCAACCCCGCTCCGCCCCGGCCGCGGGCATAGCTGCACCACGCGACGGTCGTCCTCCATGGCCCCTGCCCTGCGCCACCCCAACCGCGGCCCCAGCTCCGCCCCCGCCGGCCTCCACCGCCCCTGCCCCACGCCTCCCCGACCGCGACCCCAGCTCCGCTCCGGCCGGCTTCCACGGCCCCACCCCGGCCGGTCTCCACGACCCGCCCCGTGCCGCCCCAGCTCCGCCCCGGCCGGTCTCCACGGCCCCGCCCCGGCTGCCGACAACCAGCATCCATGGCCCTCCCGAATCCGGTGAAGATCCGCCATGTCGAGCATGCACCATTGGATCCCCAGGCATGCCCATTCTCCTCATTCTGCTCCGTTCGAGGCAAGGATGGGCTCTGCCCCGCACCGAGAAACGAGGGATTTGGCGGCCACGGGGCTTCCCATGTGTCGGTGGAGTTCGCCAGCGATGGGAGTGCAGCTCGCCCGAGCGACATGAAGCTCGGTTGCTCGGGCATGCAGCTCGACAAGCTCACAAATGCAATTCGTTGGATGCATGTTTGTGTGATGCCCCTGAGATGTAATTTGTTATGTGTTCTTGTGCAGCCGAAGAGGTTCAGCAGTAGTTTTCTTCCCCCTGTTTTTCATCCGCCTTCTCCCCCTTGCCGACTGCCCTCAACTGAAGCTCACTTATGTTGAATTTGTGATTTTTTGTTGTTTTTGCATCATTCTGCAGTGCGCTTTTGCCTCCACTGAAGTGGGCTGGTCCTTGGTCGTGCAGTTCGGCGGCCGCGCGCCCGTGCGGTGTTTTCATTTGTTCTAAAAATTGTTAATGAAGATGAATGCAGTTCATTAATAAAAAAAGGATGGGTGGTTC
The DNA here is from genome assembly GCA_021605145.1 of Aegilops bicornis. Lineage (NCBI taxonomy): Eukaryota > Viridiplantae > Streptophyta > Magnoliopsida > Poales > Poaceae > Aegilops > Aegilops bicornis. The sequence goes on from CM038672.1 coordinate 575,978,352, forward strand.
GTGAGGGATCTCCAAATGGTTCGGTTGCCCAGGATGCTCGTATGTGGTTAAGAGCATGTGTCGATGGTGATTTTTTGTCCAGTTCATTTTTCTCACGGGTGCAGCTCCCTTTGCTCTTCATGCGGTTTACTTTCTCATTACTTTCTCATGTGTGCAGTCCTCCTAGTTCTCTAGTGATCTACTTCGATTGGATATACGCCATGAAAACATGTGCGGTTGCAGCTCACTTAATGCTCGACACAGTTTAGTGCACAAAAAATGCTATGGAAACGACAAAAAAAGAGAGCAATGCGGATCACTTCTCGATGCAGTGTGGTTCTCTCGCTCGGTCCCTGCATTCCACTCGATAGCTTTATGTGCGTAAAAAAATAACAAGTATAAAAAAAGACAACAAAAACTCATGAGGTTCACTTTGGGTAGTGTTGCGTTTCATTTTCGGAAGTGTCGCGGTCCACTCCCGTTAAAAAAAAGGTTTAAAAAAAGATAACAAAAACTTGTGCGAGAAAGTTTGCGGTTTTCCGTTTGAAATCATGAAGTTCACTTGACTGCCTGCTGCAGTGCGGTTTTCCGTTTGAAGCAGTGCGTTCTTCTGTCCGATGAAAGGTCCACTCGCTTGGTCAACGCGCGTAAAAAATTAATAAGTATGAAAAAAATACAACAAAAACTCATGAGGTTCACTTTTGATAGTGTTTCGGTTCATTTTCACGAGTGTTGCGGTCCACTCTCGTTCAAAAAAAAGTTAAAAAAAGACAACAAAAACTTTTGCGACAACAAAAAGTTTATGTCCGACAAAAAGAAATCATGAAGTTTACTTGACTGCCTGCTGCAGTGCGGTTTTTCGTTTGAAGCAGTGCGTTCTTCTGTCCGATGAAGTACACACGATAATTTTGGTCTCACGAAAAACAGTGTCCGCTTTTAGGTAAATTTAAAACTGCTCTTAAACCGTAAGGAATTAGATAGAGTGTTCTACATGAAAAAGTTGCGTCTCGTCGATATCTTTTCAACGGCATATCATTTGAATCATTTCGACAACCGGTTTGTAAAAATTTCGCGAAAAATGGCCGTGCCACTCGTCGTCCGCCGCACGATTTTCAAAATGATTTCAAAACGATTTCTACATATGAAGGTTGCGCCTTGTCCATAGCTTTCCAACGACGTATTACACGCCTCATTTCGACAAACGATTCAAAAACTAGAGCGAAAACAATACCGAAAATTGCAAAAATTTCAAAAAAAACAGAATTCCGTGATTTAGTAAATTCAAAACTGCTCTTAAACCGTAACGAATTAGAGTAAATAATAGATATGAAAAATATGCGCCTCGAGGATATCTTTCCAACGGCGTATCATTTGCCTTATTCCGATGAGCGGTTTAGAAAAAATCACGAAAATACGCTCGCTGCCACTCGTCATCTGCCGCACCATTTTTGAAACTGCTCTTAAACCGAGAGGATTCTCGAAAAGTGTTCAACCTGGCGAAGTTGCGCCTAATCAATAGCTTTGCAACCGTATATTATACGCCTCGTTCCAATAAATGGTTAAAAAATTAGAGCGAAAACGGTACCAGAAAAACACTGCGTGCAGTTTTTTCGACACGAAGTTCACTCGTGTGAGTACTGCAGCACACTTGGTTCAAACAATGACGTGCACTTGCATTGAGCATGCAGTGCGGAAATGTTATCAGAATAACTATTCTGATAATATTATCAGAATAGACCGGCTGTATATATATATGCCGTCTATTCTACAATCGATGATAGAATAATATTCTGCAATAATCTCGTACTGCCCGGAATAAAGATCTGGTACTACTTCCGCATAACACTACCGTACTTCTTTTTCGTAAAGTCGGTACCGCTCTTCTGTACTTGCGTAGTAATTCACTAATAAATTCTAAAACGCTTTGCTTCCTCTGCTTCTAAGCCCGAGCTTCCTCTGCTTCTATGATTCCCTTCCAAAACCCTCTACCCTTTCGCTTGCTAGGCTGCTAGCCACCCTTACCAGCCCACCACCACCAAATCGACCACCGCCGACTCCTCCGTGAGATGCTTCTCCGCTCCGTCGCCTCTCGGCCCTCCGCCGCTCCTCTCCACCGCCAGCGTCGCGCCCGCTGGCGATGGTCTCACCGGATCTCCACGGCGGAGGAGTCATCATGCAGTCTTGGCGTCCGTCGCGCTTCGATGTCGGTGTCAAAACCGGCGGATCTCGGGTAGGGGGTCCCAATCAGGTGTCAAGGTCGATGGTAACAGGAAGCAAGGCACAGATGTTTACCTGTGTTCGGGCCCTCTCGATGGAGGTAAAACCCTACTTCCTGCTTGATTAATATTGATGATATGGGCAATACAAGAGTAAATCTACCACGAGATCGTAGAGGCTAAACCCTAGGAGCTAGCCTATGATGGTATGAATGTAATTGTGATCGCCCTTCTAAGGACCAACCTCTCCGGTTTATATAAGCACCAGAGAGGGATAGGTTTACATGGAGTCGATTACAAGGAAGGACATATAATATCCGGATCGCCAAGCTTGCCTTCCACGCCAAGGAAAGTCCCATCCGGACACGGGCCGAAGTCTTGAGTCTTGTATCTTCACGCTTCAATAGTCCGGACGTTGTACACAGTCCGGCTGTTCGGATACCCCCTAATCCAGGACTCCCTCAGTAGCCCCTGAACCAGGCTTAAATGACGATGAGTCCGGCGTGCAGTCTTGTCTTCGGCATTGCAGGGTGGGTTCCTCCTCCGAATACTCCAAAGTAATTTTCGAACGCTTAAACCGTGTCCGGATCCACACGATGATCTTCGCATGCCACCGTAGAGAGAATGATGTTTCACAAATGCAATCTGCTGACAACTTTTTAAGCAACGCGAGATGTCATTACGGTTGGGTCATTATTCAAACCGTTCTTTCCACAACCAGCAATAGCGCATATTGCGAGGCGGTTTCCTTGACACGTCTTGTCAAAGCAGAGATCGTGCCCCTTCATTACAGGATTCTCATCAATACGGGCATGGGTAATCCAACCGCACCGCTAATCGAGGCGAGCGGGAGGCAAACGGGCTCAACCAGGCAAGTGGGGAGGCGTGAAAAGCACTTACCGCCCCTATAAAAAGACGAGGCCTCCTTCTCTTTACCCACGCCTTTCTCCTTCCGCTCGCTCATTCCCCTCTTTTCGAGCCCTAACGCCCAAGCATTCTTCCTTTCCACCAAGGAGAAGCTTTCCAAAGATGTCCGGATCCGGAGCAGGAGGCAGATGGATGACCTCTACTGTCTGGGAGAAGGATATTAAGAAGCTCGGGGACGCCGGGTATCTGGCTCAGAAGATCGGCCACCGTCTTCCCCCGGCGGGACAAGTCGTCCCTACTCTGGAACCTCACGAGAGAGTCGTGTTCCTTCCTCACTTTGTCCGCGGGCTTGGGTTTCCCCTGCACCCGTTCGTTCGCGGAGTCATGTATTACTACGGGATTGATTTTCATGATCTTTCCCCCAACTCCTTCCTCAGTATCTCGACGTTCATCGTGGGTAATGCGAAACCTTTCTTCAGATCTCACCTCACTTCGGACCGTGGCTAAAGATTTTTAATGTGAAGCCCAAGGTGGTGAGTGGCAAACACGCCGAGTGCGGCGGCGCCATGGTGAGCAAGATGCCCAAGGTCGTTTGGCCGGCGGGCACTTTAAACGACTCCGTCAAGGAGTGGCAGTAGCAGTGGTTCTATATCACCGAACCACGCGGCAAAAAGTGGGCGGCCGCTCCAGAGTTCAGATCCGGAGCCGCTGCGGCTCACATCCTGGCCCGAGAAGGGCCTGAACTGGTCTTCGCCCGACGAGCTGTCACTGCTCCAGACGCGCCTTCGGGGCGTGGTTGATAGGGACGTCAAACTTGTGGATGTAGTCCAGGTGATGCTAGTTCGCCTGATTCTCCCTTGTCAGCGCCGAGCTTGTACTCTGTGGGAGTTCGATCCCACCGAGCACCAAACCCTTCAGGAGCTTTATGATTCCTCCCACAAGGATATCTGGAAGGTGCTCTTCAAGTCCGGCAAATCGTGGCTGGACCCCATCGAGGATCGTGGGTATCAGTTATCCCATTCTCCAAGCTCGGTAAGTCACAACCAAGCTCTGTCTATTAATGCTTTAGCTGGCATATCATGAGGGAGACATCCTAATCGTGTTTCATCGTGACCGCATGGATGGATAAAGAAAGTGGAGCGGATACATTGTCCAGCCCCATTGTCGGAGGAACCGGCCGGACCTCTTATGACGAAGATGCTGGTCCCCGCGCCTTACGAGGCGCCAAAGAAGGAGGCCTCCAAGAAGGTCAAGAAGACCCGGAGTAGCCTCCGTCACCGCGAGGCTTCGGACGTAAATTCCGAAGACTCAAGCGACTCTCCTTCTTCGGAAGACGAAGAGGGAGGAGCAGAGGAGGACCAGCCTCACTCTGAAGGTGGGAAGAAGCGTGTGGCTTCCCGTCCCTGGAGGCCGAATCGCCCAAGAGGAGAAAAAGTTCCTCCCAGAGACATCCACCACGGCTGCCGATAGCAGCCGGAGTGGGATCGAGGCCCAGCCCACGGAGAAGTAAATGAAGTGTACAAAATCCGAACATGCATACGCGTTCGGGATTGTTTTTGGGTATAGTAGTTTTAACTGCTGCTATGTTCTGCACAGTCCGGCAAGGTCTCGCGCCGGCCAGTCCTCATTCGAAGATTCGCTGAGCTCGGATGCTTTGGCGAGCGAGACGCCTCCAGAGGCCCCTTCCCCAAAGTCCCGGTGCGACACTGAGGTGTCGTCTCAACGAGGCTCGGACCAGGAGGGGCATATCATCGGGGCGGACACACGGGAGCGATGGCCCCGAGTGTGCCGTCGTGAGGCGACCTTGGGTTCGCCCACACGGACAAGGTCCGGGAGACCTCTAAGGCCCCCGGATCGGGCGAGCAGCCACCTTCAACGGTGGGAGGCCTGCCCACTCTGCCAGCAACCTCTGTTCAGACAGAGCTGCCAGGCGGTCTATCGACGGCGTTAGAGAACGCGTCTATCATCGATGAACATCGGACCCTTATGGGTGCGGTGGTTGAAAAGATTCAGTCCGTCGAGAGCGGGCTGAACGAGTCCTGCCTTGGCCTTATAAAGGCCTTTGAGGTATGTTTTCCAATAAACCTTTGAGGAATCATCATTATATGAGTAGTAGCCCCTGATACACTGTCCGGCAAAGGAGAGGGAGCCGGGCAGGGGATCAAATCCTCTCTTGTCGTGGGAACTTATGTTAATGACATGTACCTCCTTGTTTGAATACACGCGTCTGCGGAGAGGACGACCGCCCATAATGCGGAAGTGTCCGAACTGAAGCGGAGCCTGGAACGGGCCGAGGAAGAACTTGGCCGCGTGAGGAAGCAATTAGAAGATAAACAAGGTATGATAAAACATTGTCTTGCATTAGGCACAAATAAGTAATTTGTGCTTGTTGAAAAGTATTTGTGTTGTATGCCCTAGGAGCGAGTGCCGAATACGAGACACTGAAGAAGGCTGTAGATGATGCCAACAAGAAGGCTGCCGCCGAAGAGGCACTCCGTGAAAAACACGAGGCCAGGGTTGTCACAGCTGAGCGGGAGCTCCAGGAGGCTGTGAAGAAAAGCAAGGTCTTGGAGCAAAGTCTAATAGAGAAGGAAGTCGAACTCGCCCGAGCGCTCCAAGCTGCGGAAGATGCCCGGGAAAAGCCCGAGGTGTTGTACGGGACATTCAAGATGCCCGGTAAGTTGCGGCTGGTAAGGCCTTATGTATTCTTAGCCATTTATTCATGATGATGGAAGAATTCTAAGCGGCAAGCTGAATTCTTATTTTTCCAGGGGCGTTTGCGGATCTTCCTCGCAGCATATTAGATGCCGCCCAATTCTACCGAACCGAGGAAAAGAAGACTGCGGAGAGGGATTTCTGGTCGCGGTATTTGGCACCGAACTATCCGGTGCCCTTTATCGATCAGCTGAAGCACCGGTCGAATCGCACCAGCGGCCGAACTAGCCATGAAGGACTTGATTGTCCGGCTGTGGCCGGCGGAGCCGATTCCGAGCAGTTACTTCGGGCTCGTGAAGCGGATTGCGGGTGCATGTCCTCGGCTTGATGCTATTAAGCGATCGATCTAGATAGAGGGTGCACGTATGGCATTTGCCCGTGCAAAAGTGCATTGGGGGAAGCTTGACGCGGAGAAGCTGATGACTGAGAGGCCGCCAGAGGGTAAGGAGCATCGCAAGCTCGAACTGTAATATGAAGGTGTATTGAAGGGGGCCCGCCTTGCGGCGGATAAATGTACCAAAGACATTATATTTCCCTGAGGGCATTAGTGCCACTTTTTGTAATATGAGATTATGGCGTTTATATATTGCCTATTTTGTTTCAACATATGTTCTTCCTGTGCGGCTGTTTTATGTATGTAAATCCTGAGGGTTGGCCAGTCGTCGGCTTCTGCCCCCACGTAAAAAGAATACGGGGGTGTTCAGGATATATCTGAATGCTCTTCATCCCATAGTTGGGTCCCTATGCGGTGGCGTTTCTCACCACGAACCAGGCAATCGGACTATAAGGCTTTATTACTCTCACTTAGCCATAGGAATTCGAGTATGGTCGGCGCAGCCCCTAGTGTTCGGAAGGCCGAACTAGGGGCTCTATTGGCGCCTGATCAGAAGACCGATCCGTCGCACTTTGCATTTATAATGGCGTTGTGCTGAATAAATCTTTAGGGATTTTACAACCTCTCGAATAGCTGACCAGCTCTCGCTGTATCATGACAGTCGGTTTTCGGCTTTCTCTACTGAGGTGCTCGTCCGGCAGATCCGAGACACAATCGCAATAGTTCTCCCTGCGTTACCTTAGCCGATATAATGGAACGTAAGGTACCAAAACAAGGGAGCCGGGCAAACCCAACCAATGACCCAAGACATGATTTGGAGCTGATGCATATAGTGCTATAAGTTCGGGGTGCCGGACGACCGAGAAGATGGTCGGACTTTATTGCCGTATTATGAAACCCCTGGCATAATCGGGCGCAACACCAGGTGTCGATGAAAAGCGACATCCGGTAAGTGTTATTTAAGTCTACGTATTGTAGCAAAATGATATGTCTATGCATATGAGTACGATGTATGATTATGAAAAGAGGTGTTTTTGGCGGAACCTGTGATGGCCGGACTGGAGGGAGTTGTTAGTGGATCGTGAGTGAATCGGACTGCCTTCATTTAGGGGGGGGGGGTCCTTGTGTGTCCCGGCCGATTCCACATCATCTATCTTGCTCGTTGGGTAGTGCAGACTCCTCAATTGGTGTCCGGATAGTCTTCTGTCATATCAAAATCTTGATAGGCATGCGCGACTCGCTACTCCGGCAGCTGTATGATATCCGCCCTGAGGGCGGGATTCGGCCTTGCCAATAGGTGTGATTACATCACATGGTGTTGGCCTGAGTGATTTACCACGCGGGATCCAGCCAACGTGGTTCGTCCCGTTCGCGTACGGTAAATTACCGCATGGTGGGAAGGTGCCGAAGATTTATTCTTTGGCGTAGTATTTGTTTGGTGATCCGAGGACAACCGTTTAGAGTGTTGGGCCAGAAAAACTTGGCCTTTGCCCCCAGCATCTTTTAAGAGATGTTGTTTATGATTTCACACCTGGGGGTGTTTTTTGTTTTGTGGAGCCCCTGGTTTGCTATGTCCTTAGGTACTGCAATCGACTTCTTTGTGGTTAGCGCGGTCCGGGCGGCGGCCGTGCTTTATATGCCATGGAGGGGCTCTTGACCGTAAGCCTCCCTTCATTGTTTCCGACGCTGACCACCGTTTTGTTTTGAGGATCTGGCATTCTCTATTGGTATGCTTTGCCGTCCTTCTAGGAGTACCATGAATTTCGCATGGTTGATCGAGTCTGTGGCTCAGGCCGGATAGGTCCGAGCTCTTCTTTGTCCGTTGACCAGACTGGTAGTTGCTGAAATTAGCACCGGCTTTCCTGACTTGACGCTACTGACCATTGCGCCGGGGCTTGAGGATGCTTCTTCTTGTGTCCTTCGTGTTTTTTGGACCGTAGTGGTGTGTTGACGTTGGGGTGTGTGCCTTGGGTTTTCCTGCATAGGTTGGGGTGGCCGGTTGTGCCCTTTGTGCCCTTTGTCGGGGCGGTCGGGTCCGTATCTTTTGGTGGCCAGGACCTTGGTCCATCTGTCCGCCAGCAAATTTTGGTCAACTTTAAGCTGTTGTTGCTTCCTTTGCAGGCTCTTTACCGTGGCCATGAGCCGTTGATCGAAGCGGGCTTGTTCCACTGGATCTTCAGGCACGCCGAATTCGTCATTACCGAGGCTTGCCTCGTCCTCAGAGGGGGGCGTATAGTTGTCCCTTTCCAATTATCCCACGGTGGCCAGTCCGGCCTGCTGAAAGGCAAGCCGAATTGGGTTGTATTCATCTTCGGCGCCATCCGTATTGTTTTCGTCTTCCGGGCCGGTATTCCTGTGGCTGGGCTTGGGGCGGCACCGACGACGCCTATGCTTTGCTTCTCCCTGAGGGATTATTCTCCGCTGCCTCATCGCCATTGGTTTCCTTCGGGGTGTCCGCCATACATATATCATAGGGGTAGGCGGTTGTCCACCGCCCAGTGAGCGGTGCTTCGTGTTCTTCTCCTGCATCGTCGTCCATACCGTCGATGCCTCCGGAGTCGAAGTTTAATACCTCGGTTAAATCGTCAACCGTGGCAATAAAGTGGGTGGTGGGTGGGCAAGGAATTTCCTCGTCGCCTGCCTACCACTCGAGCCGGACATAGTTCGGCGAAGAGCCTCCTGACAAAGAGAGAGAGACTTTAATGAGTCCATCATGTCGCCAAAGGGCGAGTGCTGGAAGATATCCGCGGCGGTGAACTCCATTATCGGAGCCCATCCTTGCCCGACGGGCAAGGGAGTGTGCGGACTGGAACCAACGTCCGGACACGAATCCGGGGGTTCGGAGTCACAGGCCACCGCAGAGGTGAGACCCGTGTTCGGCTCCACCGCCGATGAGTGTGCGACCTGGGGGCGGGGTCCATCCCTCTGTCCTTAGGCAACACAGTCTGCTCCGGATCTAGGTCCGGGGTCAGTACGGGGATGATGCCTTGAGCTTCATCCGACGACAGGTCTAAGCCATGCTCGTCGTGACTGTCCGGTGCTCCTGGCATAGGCCCAAATCCATCGAAGATCAAGTCTCCGCGGATGTCCGCCGTGTAGTTCAGGTTTCTGAACCTGACCTGGTGGCCAGGGGCGTAGCTATCGATCTGCTCCAGATGGCCAAGCGAGTTAGCCCGCAGTGCGAAGCCGCCGCACACGAAGATCTGTCCGGGGAGGAAAGTCTCGCCCTGGACAGTTTCGTTGGTGATGATTGAAGGAGCCATCGAGCCTGACAGCGACGACATAGAGGAACTCTCAATGAAAGCACCAATGTCGGTGTCAAAACCGGCGGATCTCGGGTAGGGGGTCCCGACCGTAAGGCCAAGGATGATGCTAACAGGAAGCAATGGACGCAGATGTTTACCCAGGTTCGGGCCCTCTCGATGGAGGTAAAACCCTACTTCCTACTTGATTAATATTGATGATATGGGTAATACAAGAGTAGATCTACCACGAGATCGTAGAGGCTAAACCCTAGGTGCTAGCCTATGATGGTATGAATGTAATTGTGATCGCCCTTCTAAGGACCAACCTCTCCGGTTTATATAAGCACCGGAGAGGGCTAGGGTTTACATGGAGTCGGTTACAAGGAAGGAAATATAATATCCGGATCGCCAAGCTTGCCTTCCACGCCAAGGAAAGTTCCATCCGGACACGGGCCGAAGTCTTGAGTCTTGTATCTTCACGCTTCAATAGTCCGGACGTGGTACACAGCCCGGCTGTCCGGATACCCCCCTAATCCAGGACTCCCTCACTCGGCCCGCCCCCACTCGCCTCCCGTGTCTCCGTCCCCAGGCATGCCTTCGGCCTGGACCCGGTCCCGGACACGGCCAGCACCGACGGTCGGCCGCCCGTCAACTTCTTCAGCTTCGGCGCCCCGACCCGCGAGTAGCCCCCCCCCTACCGGTGAGCTCCGGACACAACCTCATCAGCGTCTTCGGCAGCGGCGTGCTCGCCGCGAGCGGCGACGGCCTCCTCCGGCTCGGCACTTTCAGGAACCGCGCCAGCGCCGCCAGCACCTTCCAGCACCAGGTCCTGTCCCCCGCCCCGTTCGAGGTCCTCGACCAGGCGTACGCGCGCTCCTCCTGCTCCTTTTGTACTTGCCCAGAATAAAGAAGTTTTTGTACCGCTCAGAATGATTAAATTGTACTGCCCATAATTTTTTCCAGAGAACTCAAATTCCCTTCACATGTACCTTGTACTTCCGTGGAATATGAGTTTCGTACTGCCCGATAATAATAATAATAATAATTGTACTGCTCAAAGTGAATAAATTGTACTGCTCGGATTTATTTTAAAAGAACACAAATTTGCCTTGTACTTCTGTGGAATACGGGTTTCGTACTGCCCGGCAATAAAGAAGTTTTTGTACTGCTCAAAATGGTTAAATTATACTGCCCATTATTTCTTCCAGAGAACTCAAAGTCCCTTCACATGTACCTAGTACTTCCGTGGAATATGAGTTTCGTATTGCCCGATAATAATAATAATAATTGTACTGCTCAAAGTGAATAAATTGTACTGCTCGGATTTATTTTAAAAGAACACAAATTTGCCTTGTACTTCTGTGGAATACGGGTTTCGTACTGCCCGGCAATAAAGAAGTTTTTGTACTGCTCAAAATGATTAAATTGTACTTCCCATAATTTCTTCCAGAGAACTCAAAGTCCCTTCACATGTATCTTGTACTTCCATGGAATATGAGTTTCGTACTGCCCGATAATAATAATAATAATAATTGTACTGCTCAAAGTGAATAAATTGTACTGCCCGTAAATTATTTCCACAGAACTAAACTCCCCTTGACATGTATTTTGTACTTTTGTGAAATATAAGTTTCGTACTGCCTGGTAATAAAATGTTTTTGTACTGGTTAAAATACATGAATTGTATTGCCCAGAGTGATTCAATAGTACCACCACGTAATAAAAATGTTTTGTATTGCTCAAGTTATATAAACGGTACTGCTCATAATGAATTAGTGGTACTTCCCATAATTGTTTTATGGCACTGCCCGATAATAAAAATAAACATGTTATTTAATCGCTTCTTTTAATCCTCGGATAATTGTTGATAAATGTTGATACTTCAATGGGTTGCGCCCAAAATGAATAAATGGTAATATTGCATCTTTTTTTAAATATATGTAGTTTGTACTTCTTTATATATATGTTATGCACTGTTGATGGCAATATATTTTGTATTTCTTTCTATGAGGTTCTTGTGCTGCTTATGATTTACTTATAACAAGTATAAAAGAATATAAGAGCCTGTGCAGGTACGACGCCGATAGGGCAGGTACGATGTTTTTGTGTTGGCCGTCCTCTACTTGCCGGGGCGGCTGACTCCAGCTTGCTGTAGAAGAGCACTTTGTCTTGGCAGGCCATGTCCATCTCCGTCGGAGCAGCGGCCGCCCCCTTCTTCTTGCTGTGCTTCTGCTGCGGCTGTGCCTGTGTTTTCTTGGCGGCGCGCTTGTCTCCTCCGGCAGCGGCGCATACTGCGCTGGTCCTGGGCTTGGGCTTGGCGGGGGTCGACTGGAGGAAGAGGAACTTCTCCTTGCCGTTGATGTGGGAGCGGCCGCCGGAGCCGAGGATGTCGCGCAGGCGGAACCGGCACGCGGCCTCGCCCGTGCCCGTGGACGCGCTCTTGGGGAAGGCGGCCGTCTCGCGAGCGGGCGACGGCCTTGACCACGACGCCCACGCGCATACGTGTCCGGCGAGGGCGGCGCTGCCGTGTGAGGTGGCCGAGGCCGAGGCGTCGTCGTCATGGGCTGGCGGCGGTGGAAGACCGGGTAGGCCGGAGGATGCGGACGGCGCTGAAGAGGTCGTCGGCCAGCGCCTCTCCGCCGGCGCCGGCGCCAGCTGAACAGCGAACTTCGAAGCTATCGCCGGCTGGCGTCGGCGTCCGTCGTCGTCGTCGTCGTCCGTGTTCTTGCTGGTAGTCCTCCTGCGGCTCGGGAAGGCGCCGCGCCCTCGGCGTGGTCCCTGAAGCTGAGGATGGTGGCGAGGCACGCCAGGGCTCCGGCCGTGGGCTGCCTGGCGGTGGCGCTGGACTAGCTAGCTGGTGGTGGCAAACAGCGGGCCGAGGAGGGAGAGTACGGGATCAGGGGTGGGGAGGTGGCGGCGGGATCGGGGGATTTGTTTTCGGGATCCTTATATAGGGGCTTGCCTATTGTAGAATATTATTCTATAATCAATTGTAGAATAGACCCACCCTATATATATATATATATATATATATATATATATATATATATATATATATATATATATATATATATATATTGGTCCCCCTTCAATTCTGTATGCATCAATTTCTATGTTTAGGCTGAAGCTGTTGTCACCCTTGCCCTCCAATGCATACTCCTATCAACATACTACTAACCCCATGGTGTGATCCATACGCGCACTCATATGATGGGGACCAAAGGACAATATCATAACCACAAGCAAATTAAACCGACCATAGCAATTCACCAATTACCAATAGGACAACATAAATCTACTCAGACATCATAGGATGGAAACATATCATTGGATAATAGTATGAAGCATAAAGCACCATGTTCAAGTAGAGGGTACAACGGGTTGCAGGAGAGTGGACCGCTGAATATAGATGGGGGAAGGTGATGGAGTTGTTGGTGAAGATGACATAGTTGTTGGAGTAGATCGTCATCACACGATGATTGCCCCGGCGGCGTTTGGGCGCCACCAGGAGAGAGGGGGAGAGAGCCCCTGATGTCTACTATGCAACTTTATTCTTGTAGACACGTGTTGGGCCTCCAAGCGCAACGTTTTGTAGGACAGTAGCAATTTTCCCTCAAGTGGATGACCTAAGGTTTATCAATCCATGAGAGGTGGGATGAAGATGGTCTCTCTCAAACGACCCTGCAACCAAATATAAGAAACTCTTGTGTCCCCTACACCCAATACAATGGCAAATTGTATAGGTGCACTAGTTCGGCGAAGAGATGATGATAAAAGTGTAATATGGATGGTAGAAATATGTTTTTATAATCTGAATAAATAAATAAAGTAAGGTAGCAAATAGTAAATGGGCACAAAAACGGTATTGCAATGCTTAAAAATGAGGCCTAGGGTCCGTACTTTCGCTAGTGCAACCCCTCAACGATGCTAACATAGTTCGATCATATGATTATCCCTCAAAGTGCAATAAGGAATCACTCCGGAGTTCCTATTAGCGGAGAACAAAAGATACGAATTGTTTGTAGGGTACGAAACCACCTCAAAGCTATTCTTTCTGTTCGATCTATTCAAGAGTTCTACTAAGATAACACAAAGCTATTTTTTTCGTTTGATCTATCCTAGCGTTCGTACTAGAATAACATCAAAGAAAATTCATATTCATAATACTCAATCCACACAAAGAACTATAAAGAGACCCCAAAGTTTTCGTCGGAGAAAAAATAATAATAACGTGCATCAACCCCTATGCATAGATTACCCCAATATCACCGCTGGAATCCGCGAGTTGAATGCCATAAGATATATCAAGTGAATCAATATGATACCCCAATTGTCACCTCAAGTATTCATATCGCAAGACATATATCATGTGTTCTATTCTCTGAATATTCAGTCCGACAAGAAAAAACTTCAAAGGGTAATGTCGGTGTACTAGAGTAGGGGTACCCTAGTACCCCGTGCACTCGTCTGCAGACGGATTGCAGCACCCACTGCGGGGTTTGCCTCGTCACCGCCAAGATCCTTCGTGTCCCCTTTTTGAGCCATTCAAGAACAAAGTATTTGATTGAGAAGACAAGACCCCGTCAAGAGGAGCTTGCCGGGAAGGCCTCTCCAGGCACAGACAAGGCCCCGACAAGAAGAGCTTGTCGGGAAAGCCGCTCCAGGCACGCATAAGACAAGGCCCCGGCAAGAGGAGCTTGTCGGGAAGGCTCGGGGCGCGACAAGTCTCCGGGCGCGACAAGGATTCGGCCGCGGCATGCAACTTCTCTCCGTCTCCGCTCCAGCTCACCCAGCGACGTGTCGCCATGGGACCGTTCCATGGGCGCGTGTCGGCGGCTGTGCAGCCAGCGGAGAGCAGCGATAAGCGGCAGCGGCGACAAAGCTCGCCATCGTGGCGGCGGAGGCGCACTGACGGTCTCTACATTACCTTGTTTGGGCGACAACGACGGACATTTATTGCTTTTGTCCCTTGCCGTCGAGTCGTATTTTGCACTGTACCTTGCTCAAGTAGGTGTACCAACTCCTATTTTTACATTTGTATCCCCGCCTATGTTGCCACCTGTCGGAGACCCCTTGAGCATATAAAAGGAGGCCCGAGTGCAACGTAGAGGAGGTTCGCATTGTTCGGTTCCGTTCAGTTCAGTTGGCCAGGTTCGTCTCGTTGGGCTCATTCGACCGACTCGAGACCAGATAGACTCACGCTAGGTTTTGTAGCCCGCATTGCTCCCTAGCAACAACACAATAGATCAAACAAGCAACAGTAGGAGTTTTATCTCTCCGGAGAGGTCCGAAGCTGGGTAAACCACTCGTGTGCATCGCCTCGATCCGCTCTTCGTGCGACCTCCGCCCCCCTCCGAACCACAAGGGGCCTGCTCCGCCGGCCCCATAGGTGTCCGTGGGTACGATCAGCCTCCCCGACATCTCTGGCGCGCCAGGTGGGGGGCGTCGAGGCCGTGTGAATACGATCCGGCGTTCACGCGAGCAGCATCACCAACATCTTCCTCAACATGCCACCGAAGAAGAAGGCTTCGGCGGCAGCAGAGCCGTCCGCGTCGTACCCACCCTCACCACAGCGAACGGGTGGTGGGGCAGACGCTGGCGAAGGAACGGGCGCCGACGAAGGTGCTCGCGACGTTGCCAAGTCCAAGGACAAGGCACCGCAAACCTCGGCGTCCGCGCATCCCCCGCGCCCATCTCAGGAGACGCGGGACCAACAACGTCATGGCGTCCACAACGCCATACGTTCGTTGGATAGAGACCCTCAAGACCAGCATGCGCGCCAACATGCTGGCACTAGTGAGATACGGTCGCCCGGACGGGGCGCTGCTCCTTCTAACGTAGTTAGAAGTCCGAGCGTGTCCCGCTCCTCGCACCGTTCTCCAATGCCGCCTACTACTCCAGCAGAAGCTCTGGCGAGAGCTCAACTGCTCCTTGACTACCCTCCAACGGCCGACAAGGTCGACGAGTGGAGGGCCACTATCCAGAGCCTCATCGGCTTTGCCAACGGCGACGCTCCGCGGCAACCAACGCCATCGTTGTCGCGGCGTGACGACAAGGCTCGAGCCGGTGGCGACGACACTGTCGGAGGTGCAACGACCGTGCACTCTCCGCCAAAAGGGCCAAGATCGCCGACTCACCGGATCTACCTCGACAGCGACTCCACTGCGTCGTCCGGATCCATGAGCTTCGCCAGCGACAGCGCGCCAAGTTCTTCATGAGCGACAACAAGAGGACGCTCGAACTTCGCATCGAGCGCCAAGAGAAGCGCTGACGTCAGTCAAACAAGCGCGCTGGGCCTTCTATTGAAATGCACGCGCCGGAGGGGCCAGCGACTTACCGTCAGACGCGGTAGGTTGCCCTGCGTTCACTCGTGAGCTGCGGCAAGTCCAAAGGCCCAGCCGAAAAACTTCAAACCAGGCGTCTTGGGAGAAGTATGATGGCCGGACACATCCGTCGGAGTTCCTCAGCATCTACACCATCGCGGTGCAGGCTGCGGGGGGACGAGACGACAAGATCCTCGCCAACTACTTCCTGCTCGTGCTCAAGCCCAACGTCAGATCTTGGCTCATGCACTTGCCGGACAGCTCCATATCCTCTTGGGCAGATCTGTGCCATCAGTTTGTTGGCGCCTTCACGGTGGCCACAAACCTCATGGCCAAGAGAGCGACCTTCACTTGCTCGCCCGGAAGGAAGGAGAGTCCTGCGCAAGTTCATTCAGAGGTTCACCAGCGTGCACTACAACATCCCAGACGTCCACCCTGCGCGGTGATCGGCGCATTTCATCGAATGTGCGGAACCGCAGGATGAGGGAGGAGATGGCGATGTGCAAAGTCAAGGACGTCGATGAGCTGTACGCCTTGGCCGACAAGTGTCTTGCCGAGGAAGGAGGAGACTCGGGAGAGAATGCTGACGAGGATCTGGCGGTGATGACACCGCCACGGCAAAGAAGGGCCGACGGCGAGGCAATAGGAAGAAGAAAAGCGGAGAAGTGCTAGCTGTCGAGCAGTCCGACAGCGGGCGGCGACAAGAACGCCAAGGCTGGTGGCTCCGGCAAGGAGGTTGCCGACGCCAACCACCGGTCGGTGGCGGCCGCCGACAAGGTGACGGCTCCGGCAAGCAAGATGCAAGATCCACCGCACCAAGGGCCCACGATCTCCAGAGCTGCAAGAAGGTCGAGCAGCTCGTCGAGCAGAGAGCTCAAGTCTGGCGAAGTAGACAAGGAGAAGGCCCAAGAAGGTCCGGGGGAGCAAGCAAAAAGCGTCCGCCGGGGGAGGACGCCGCTGGCAGGTCAAGCGGCGGCAAGGAGATAGACCTCCCGTGGCGCGACAAGGATGAAGATGATGACGACGGCGAAGATATGGAAGACGCATTTGACGACGGCAGGAGTTTCAGAAAGCCACAGAGGTTCTCTGCGTTGACGGAGGTAAGCTTCACGCATACCTCCCACCGCCAACTCAAGCAATGGATGCGGGAGGTCAATGCAGCGGAACCATCCGTAGAGTCACGCAAGCCTCCGAAATGGTCCACATGCCTATCATTTTTGATATTGAGGACCACCACGATCGCATAAGCTGCGGTCGGTGCTTGCGATGTTGGTCTCTCCAACCATCCGCAACCTCAAGGTCACAAAAATGTTAGTTGACGGTGGGGCGGCTTGAATCTGATCTCCTCCGCGGTGCTCCGAAGCTTCAAATCCACGATAGCGAGCTCGAAGAGACCGGAACCTTCAAGGAATCAATCCGGGAAGGACCAAGCGAAGGGAAGATTACGTTGCGGTCACATTTGGCAACGAGCTGAACTTCAGGGTGAGAGGGTTACGTTTGGCGTCGCCGATTTCCCATTGCCTTACAATGGGATACTTGGCCGCCCAAAGCACTCGCCAAGTTCATGGCAGCCTCTCACTACGCCTACAACCTACTCAAGATGCCGGGCCCGATAAGCGTCATCTCTGTCCATGGCGACAAGAAGGATGCCCTTATACGTGCCGACAAGATCTTCCGGGATGCAGCAGCATGACAGATTGCCGGACACTTGTCAGCTGAAGCTCCGGGGAAGAAGACCAAGTCTAAGTCCGGCAAGGGCTCACGATGCTCACTCCGGCAAGCGCACCTCTTGGAGTGCTGCGCTTCACGAGGACGCACCATCGAGCTCCACCGGCAAGTGCAAGAAGATGGTGGCTCCGCCGAAGACCAAGAGGGTGCTCGCCAAGGAGGATGGCGCCGGTGGTACCTTCACCATCGGTGCCTCTCGACCCCCAAATAGGAAGGCGCTCGTTGCTTTCTGAGGCGAATGTCGGCGTGTTTGCATGGCAACCGTCTGATATCCCCGGTGTTCCTGTGAAAGTGATTGAGCACCACCTGGCCGTTTGTCCTCATGCGCGACCCGTCAAGCAAAAAGTCCGGAAGCAAGCGGTGGGCGCCAAGAATTCATAGCAGAAGAGATCAAGAAACTGGAAGCAGCAGGCCTTGTCAGAGGAGTGCTCCATCCCACGTGGTTGGCCAATCCTGTAGTCGTGCACAAGGCAAATGGAAAATGGAGACTTTGTATTGACTTCACGGATGTTAATAAAGCTTGTCCCAAAGATCCGTTTCCCTTGCCGCGCATTGACCAGATTGTTGACTCCACGGCTGGATGCGATTTGCTTTCATTTCTTGATGCCTACTCAGGATACCATCAGATCTTCATGGCTGAAGAAGATGAGGAGAAGACCGCATTCATCACACCATGTGGCACATCTTGTTTTCATACGGATGCCTTTCGGTTTGAAGAATGCTGGTTCAACATTCGCAAGGGTAGTCCATGGCGGCTTTTGAGCCGCAGATGCACAGAAATGTAGAAGCCTACATGGATGACATAGTGGTCAAGAGCAAGGACAAAGCAACTTTGGTTCAAGATTTGGACGAGACCTTTGCAAATCTGCGCAAGATCAACCTCAAGCTCAACCCCGAGAAGTGCGTGTTTGGAGTCCCTTCTGGCAAGCTTCTCGGGTTCTTCGTGTCTCAGCGGGGGATTGAAGCTAATCCCGACAAGATCAAGACCATTGAGCAGATTGAAGCACCAAAGCGCGTCAAGGATGTACGGAGACTTGCCGGTTGCGTGGCTGCTCTCAGCAGGTTTATTTCTAGGTGCTGGCGCCTCGCCATTTTCAAGATTTTGAAAAAGGCAGGTCGATAAAATGGACTCCGAAGCGGAGGCTGCGCTGCAGACTTGAAGAGATACCTGTCCTCCACTCCAACACTTGTCGCACCTAGGCCACAAGAGAAGTTGCTGCTATATATAGCGGCAACCAATCAAGTGGTTAGTGCTGCGTTAGTGGCGGAGAGGGAGGCGGATGATGAGCCCGGCAACCACGGCAAACACATCCACCGCTTGCCGACAAGCGAGGGGCTTCGCCGACAAGCTACGGTCCCGACAAGGATGAGTCCGCGAGACATGTGAGCAGACGCAGAGAAGGATGGTGCAGCGCCCGATCTACTTTGTCGGTTCCCTTGCGAGGGGCTAGATCAAGGTACTCGGTGTGCAAAAATTGCTTTTCGGCCTCCTCATGGCCTCGAGAAGCTGCGCCATTACTTCCAAGCACATGAGATCACACGCCACTTTCGTTTTCCGGCTGAAGAGGATCTTGCAGAAGCGGCAGGCAGGATTGTCGAGTGGGCCTTTGGAGCTGTCAAGCTTTGGTCTCAAGTTTGAAAGCACATCAACTATCCAAAAGCAGAGCCTCTGCAGAATTCATAGCAGAATGGACGCCAACGCCAGATGAAGAGATTCCGGAGACGAGCATTCCGTCAAAGAAGCAAGCAAAGAGTGGCTGATGTACTTTGATGGTGCCTTCTCGCTGCAAAGGCGCCCGGTGTCGGCGTCGCTTATCGCACCCACCGAAGAGCACCTCAAGTACGTCGTCCGGATGCACTTTCCCAAGGAGCAAGCGACAAACAATACCGCAGAGTATGAAGGTTTGCTTGCCGGCCTCGTGGATCGCAGTGGACCTTGGGATCAAGAAGCTTATTGTCGGGGTGACTCACAACTAAATCGTCCGCCAAGTCAACAAAGATTACCAGAGTCCGTTGATGGAAGCCTACGTTGATGAAGTGAGGAAGCTAGAAGAGCACTTTGACGGCCTGCAAATGGAACATGTTCCAAGAGCTCGAGAATGATATTCTTGACAACTGTCAAAGTGCGCTGCGCTTAAGTTACACAATGGAACCAGGGATTTTCGTGCTCAAGGCGACTCGACCAACCGTAACACCGTCGACTGGACAGAGCAAGAAGAGGAAGTTGGCCTCTAGTGACTACTTTCCGACAGAGCTTCCCGAAGCCGTCGTTGCAAAGGTCCCCAAGATCAACACCAACAGTGCTGAGGAGCGGTCTGCTCAAGCGGTCCCCAGGGTTTGTTTCGTTGAAGCAGACGTTCCCGACAAGTCTTGCTCCGGCAAGCTTGTCGGGGAGCATCAAGCTCCGGCAGGACTGCAGGTCCTCGCCGTGGAAGCTGATGTTCCCGCAGCAGCAGATGTGCCTTTAGTCCTTGTTGTCGAGCCACAAGCTCTAGCATGGGCGCAGCAGATTGTCCATTTCCTTCAGACAGCAGAACTTCCCGAAGAGCAGGAAGAAGCGGAAAGAGTAGCCCGGCGATCAAGTATGTACCAGTTTGTCGACGACATCTTGTACATAAGAAGGCTCAACGGTGTGAAATTGAAGTGTATTCCTGGGAAGATGGACGAAGTTGTTGGCAGAGATACATGGAGGCATATGTGGTCACCACATTGGCGCAAGAGCACTTGCCGGCAAAGCGTTCCGGCAAGGTTTCTTTTGGCCGACAGCCCTCCAGGATGCAGCTGCACAAGTAACCAAGTGTGAAGCGTGCCAGTTCCATTCCAAGCAGATACACCAGCCAGCTCAAGCTCTCCAGACGATCCCTTTATCCTGGCCATTTTCGGTCTGGGGGCTCGACATCCTCGGCCCCTTTCCGAGCTGTCGGGGCTTTGAGTATTGTACGCCGCCATCGACAAGTTCACAAAGTGGCGGAAGTGGAAGCGATGAGGAAGGTGACAAAGATCGGCAATCAAGTTCTTGGTCGATTGTTTGCTGTTTGGAATCCCTAACAGGATCATCACCGACAACGACACACAATTTACGAGTCGCACCTTCATGCGATCGTCCAAGACCTTGGCGCCAAGGTCTGCCTTTGCTTCCATTGCTCACCCGAGAAGCAACGGTCAGCGAGAGAGGGCAAATCTTTGAAGTGCTGCGCGGGCTCAAGACCAGAACTTTCGACAGGCTGCACAAGTGCGGAAGAAGCTGGATCGAGGAGCTGCCGGTGGTTCTTTGGTCGATCAGGACGACGCCAAATCGAGCCACTGGCCAGGCACCCTTTGCTCTAGTCTATGGAGCAGAGGCAGTTCTCCCCACGGAACTCGTATACGGATCGCCTCGAGTACTCGCTTATGATGAGCTTGAGCAAGAGCAGCTGCGACAAGATAACGCGCTGCTCCTCGAGGAGGATCGTCTTCAGGCCGCTGTGCGAGCCGCTCGCTACCAGCAGGCCCTGCGTTGCTACCATAGCCGCAGGGTTAGTGCCAGAAGCCTCGAGGAAGGCGACCTTGTTCTTTGGCGCGTTCAGTCCGCCAAGAATTCAAACAAGTTGACGCCGAAGTGGGAAGGCCCTTATCGGGTGAAACGAGTCACTAGGCCCGGCGCTGTCCGCCTTGAGACCGAAGATGGCATTCCGGTGAGCAACTCCTGGAACATTGAGCATCTTCGTAAGTTTTACCCATAGGGCGCGGTTGTTGGAATCCGTTCCGGCAACCATCTTTTGTACAAGTCTTGCCGCTGTTGCATGTAATCCTTCATTACAAAGCCAGCGCAGACCCCGTGCATCAGTAAAGCTCATGCGTTGCGCACAGCTTGTCAAGTTCATGCTTTCATCATTTTATTGCATGCTTTGGCTAACACTTTGTGCAGCAACCATACCCGGTAAGCAGAATCGAGCCGATAGGCTCCATAATGTTATTTCCTCTTCTTTTTTTCTTTTCTCAAAGGAAAGAAGGCTCCCTCGCGCACAAGTTAACCAGGGGGGAGGAGGAGATAATACTATGGACCAGGCACCGCTCGAGGAAGTTTCACCTCATCGGGAAGCAAGAAACAGAAAAGCTAAGTTGCCAAAGTTTGAGCAATCAATTTTTAAGTTTTCAAGTTATCTTCCTCGAGCGATAGTACTTTGTATGGAAAACTGCGGCGCAGAGAGGAACCAAATCATGACTGGTCGCGCTTACTTTGTTTCGAGTCCGCTCAACAACTTAAGTGAGCTGCAGCTAGTCCGCGACAAGGTTGCTTGTCGGTGGCGACCCTTCGCCAAGAAGTCTGAAGTTCCGCACTCTGGCTTCAGGGCAAGGGTGCCTGCACCGCAAGTTTCCCTAAAAGCGTAGAGGCAATAACGCATTACAAAGGAAGAAATCAAGTAGGGGAAATAACGTTGCATTGATCGATTCACCTAAGATAGAGTATATTACAGAATAACTTGTCGCTGATCTAACAAAGTTTTCTAAACATGATCGGCAGCAACAAGGGAAGGATAAGGTTGGCGGCCTAGTCCACGCCGGTGCGCCTCGATCCGCTTAATCTTGTTCACCTTGTCCACGATGGGTGCGACAAGGGCTTTGAAACTCCTCCACGTTGGCTTGGACGGCAAGGATCTCGAGGACGCTGTTAAGGTTGAGGCCGGGTTGCGGAAGGCCACCTTCATCAACACCTTCTCGAGGCCCCTGCACAAACCTGGCGAGATTCCTCGGCAAGCTGCTTGGGACCTCCTCCGGAGTCGCGGAGGCCCGTCTGCACGCCTTTGAAGAATAGGCTAAGCTTGACGCTGGGTTGGAGATGCTCGTCGAGGAGGAATACGCGAGGTCCGCCATCCCGGCTCCATCAGCGCGTTGTGGATGTCGGCAGCGGTGTCCACAAGACCTTCGGTCCAGTGCTCCACGCTCTCCCTCAAGGTGTTCTGGACGGAGGCAGCATTCGCTAGCAGCTCCTCCTTGTCCTTGATCACCTCCAACAAGCCTACCTCCCGCTCTCTGGCACCATCCAACGTCTGCGTCAGAGTGGTCAGTTTCAGCTCCAGATCCGCCTTGGAGTCCTTGGCGGTGTCGAGCTCCTTGGCCTGTCGTGAGACGGACCTGCAGCTTCGCCCAGCGTGTGGGCGTCCTTCTCGCGCTCACGCTTGAGCACGGCAAGCTCTTCGCCGCTCTTCTTGAGGGTGGCCTCAGCTGTGCCACCTTCTCCTTCTGCTCTCCCTTGGCGGCCTGGGCGGATGCGGCAGCGTCCTACGCTTCCTGAAGCGCCCCGCCAAGCGACTCCTCATGCGCGGCAAGGTCCTCCTCGTGGCTGTCCAGGTTGACCTTCCGCTGCGCCAACTCGCTTTCCTGCGCGGCGAGCTTCTCGGTAGCCAGCCGCTGCTCCTCATCAGCTGCGGCCTTCTCAAGGATGAAGGCCGTGCGCTCTTCTGCTAGATGCGCCAGCGCGTCCGCCACGTCGTGGAGCGCTTCTTTGTTGGCGCTCCGGAGCTCCTCGGCGCGCTTCTCCATGTACGCTCCCGCCCTCGCGACAAGGGCTTCCCGGGTCTCTAACTTGGCCTGGCGGGTGCGGTAAAGAGACAACAGCTTCTTCAAGACTGCTCCTCCTCGGACTTCGCGGCTGCTGCTTGGCGCATCCACCAGCGTCAGCCAATGACGCGAGTAGCTCGCCATCGAAGGTCTCGCCCTCGACCGGGCGCCACGGAACTTGGTTCCTGTGGAGGAGCTTGATGAAGACGCCGCCGGCCTTGAGTAGGCGCTGGCTGGGGCTCCTCGGAGCTGGCCTTGGCAGCGGCGGGGAATCGGCTGTCGGTGTAGCGCTTGCCGCTCCTGCGGCCTCGGGGCCGTCGACGACCGCCCGACCCTCGCCGGCCTCTGCGTCGACAGCCTCGGTGGCCTCCTCGCCAACAGGCTCGTCTGCGACGGCCTCTTCTTCCACGATGATGACCTCTTCTTCCTCGATGGCGGCCTCGTCGGTGTTGCCGCACGTTTCCTCCTCGCCGGCGGCCTCGACCTCCATCGGGTCTGCGTCAGACGAAGAAGGGCGATCAAGCAGATGTTCAAAAGAGAAAGCGAAAGAAAGCAAGCCCAAGGGAAAATGCCATGTAAGGGAGTTACCTGCAACGGGATCCGCAGCCATGGCCTCGACCACTGGAGGGTCGCTGGCGCCGTCCCTTGCCGGGGTAGCCTCCCTTGCCGGAGTGGCCTCCCTTGTCGGGGTGGCCTCCCTTGTCGGAGGGAGCTCCCTTGCCGGGGAGTTCTCCATTGGCGGCGTAGTGACAGCGGGCAGGATCTCGGAGGCGGCTTCCGAGCCCTCCTGATGAGGCTGCTCCGCTCCTACACAAGCACACAGTCATATATCAACAGAGAAGGAGCACCCCTGCACACCTAATAGTAAGAAGAAAACTGCACACTTACTCTGGGGGCTGTGCCGGGGGCTGCCTAGAGGAAGGGTTGCCGGGCCCGGCAAGGCAGTCTCGGACGCGTCCCCCGTTGCCGCAGGAGAATCGTCCTCGACGACGACCATCGGGATCTTGGCCCTCTTCGCCGCTCTCTGGGCCAGCGTCCTGAAAAGGAAAGAGTCCAGAACAAAGCAAATCAGATTCAAGATGAAGCGATAAAAATTGAATAAATACAAGCACAATCGAGAAGCTTACTCTTCGCCTTCCTCCTCGTGAGCTGGCGCGGAGAAATCAAACTCCGCCCGCCTCCGGTGCGATGAGGCGGGGAGTGTGCTCTCTTGGACGCTTGGCGGGGGCGTCGGCGGCGGCTTGAGAAGATTCCGCCCTAGTTGTCGCTGCAGTTTGGGTCGCTCCCGCTGCAACCTCGCTTGCCGAGGTGGAGCGCGTCGAGCGGCGCTAGCTTTGCTGGGCGGTCTGCAGCCCGACTCGTCTCCAACCCTGCGGAGACGCCTCCTCGGCGGAGCCAGGGGCTCAGCCCAGCGGCAAGTCGCTTAGCGGAGGAGAAGAAGCGCCCTCGGCAGGTCCACTCGCCCCAGCCTCGGTCCCGACAAGCTCGTCCTCGCCGGCGACCTCCCCTCGCTCGGCAAGGCTTGCCGCCTTCGCCGCCTTCGCCTCCTCCACGGTGAACCCGAAGGCTCCAGCGGCAGCGGCTGCTGCCGCCTCATCCACCCTGGTGGCAATCCGTGCCATCTCATGCTCGGTGGTGTCTCGGGTGAGCCTCTTCTGCTCGTCGGAGCGGATCGGCACCTCTTGCAAGTCGTCGAAGAATTGCTGCACGACCTCGTCGGGGGGCTCCTGCCAGGTCGGGACGATCCCGTGGGAGTCGCACAGGGGCATCATGGCGCGGATGCGGTCGAGCGCCGAGTTGTTGCACAATGGGACGACCCCGCGGCAACTGAACCACTCGGGATGTTCGGGTCGTTCTTGAACAGCTCGAGCAGCACTGAATCCAGCTCCATGGCGGTGAAGTTCCAATTCAGGCCCGGGCGGAGCCTCATGATGTCCGCCGCATTCGGAACTCCCAAGCAGGCCTCCTCCTTTCCTGCAAGGGAAGCGTCTGGCGGCGAATGAAGTCTGCGCCAACTGCTCCCATCTTGTCAACCCGGCAAGCCCGAGGCGCAGACTGGTCACATGACTATCTTCAACTCGCATCCTCCGCGCCAAGTTACTCCAATCCTTGCAGCAGCGCAATTGGGGTTTAGGCGCCTGCGGTGAAGGGCTGTGGGTTCTCCTCCACGACCCAGCACCAGTTGGCTCTCCACTCCTCCCACTTGTTCCGAATTCCCCTCTAGGTAGGCCTCCTTCTTGCCGATCCTAGAGACCTGCTATTCCTCCGGCAAGTGGCTCTCCTCTCTCGGACGGGGAACAAACAATGGGCGCAAGAGTGCCACGTTCGGGTGGACCCCGACAAAGTTTTCGCACAAATGTGCGAAAACGGCCATGGTCAAGATGGCGTTGGGGGTGAAATCAAGGAGGTGGAGGCCAAAGGTGTTCATTATGTTGCAAAAGAACTCGGAAAACGGCGGGCAAAGACCGCAATAGAAGAACAGGGCGAAGAAAGGGTACCCTGTTGGGGCCAGATCAGCGGCGGAGGCGGGGAGCACCCTCGTGCGCAGAGCGCGCACGAGTCTCCGTCGACCGGAAAAAGGTAGAAGACGTCCGCAGCTCCAGCGGCCGAGCTGCGGGGAAGACGGCCCGCTCCTTGCGCAGCGCCCATGAGCCGCTGCGCCTCGGCCGACTTGACGCCCTTCTCCTTATCGGCTTTCGGAGCCATGGCGAGGGGAGGCGGAGGAGGTCGACGGTGGTGAGTGTGCTTGCGGCGAAAGGGGGGGGGGGGGCAGGGCGCTGCTCTCTTCGCAACGGAGAAGAAGAGGGGAGCGGTGGTGGTTTCTTGACAAGACAGCAATGGCAGGGATGGTCGGCCTGCCTCTGTTTCCTCCGCTTATAAAGGGGAGGAGGGGGCGGACGTTCCGATTATATCAATAAAGAATCCCCCACGACCGCGCCCACGATCTTCGTGACGACGCCACGTCCCGCGATGCCGTTAGTGGGGATCGTGGTGGGTCCGAGGCGAGTTGCGGCAGCGGTCGAGGCAGCGATGTCCGTCTGCGATTACAGGCCTGGCCCGACAAGCGCTTCGGCACCGTGTGCGGCCCAGGCCGGGGCTCCTGTCGGTGTACTAGAGTAGGGGTACCCTAGTACCCGTATTTGTGCACAGACGGTTGCAGCACCTGTGGCAGGGTTTGCCTCGTCACCGCTTAAGATCCTTCGTGGCTCCTTTTTGAGCCATTCAAGAACAAAGTATTTGATTGAGACGACAAGACCCCGACAAGAGGAGCTTGCCGGGAAGGCCTCTCCAGGCACAGACAAGGCCCCGACAAGAAGAGCTTGTCGGGAAAGCCGCTCGTGCACGCAGAAGACAAGGCCCGGCAAGAGGAGCTTGCGGGAAGGCTCGAAGCGCGACAAGTCTCCGGGCGCGACAAGGATTCGACATGACAAGGCGCTTGCCGCTGACATGCAACTTCTCTCCGTCTCCGCTCCAGCTCACCCGGTGACGTGTCGCCATGGGACCGTTCCATGGGCGCTGCGGTCGAGCGGTTGTGAAGCCGAGAGGAGAGCAGCGATAAGCGGCGGCCGACAGGCTCGCCATCGTGGCGAAGCGGAGGCGCACTGACGGTCTCTGTTACCTTTGTTTGGGCGACAACGACGGGCATTTATTGCTTTTGTCCCTTGCCGTCGAGTTAGGTATTTTAATCGCATACCTTTGTTCAAGTAGGTGTACCAACTCCTGTTTTACATTTGTACCCCGCCTATGTTGCCACACCGCCGGAGACCCCTTGAGCATATAAAAGGAGGCCCGAGTGCAACGTAGAGGAGGTTCGCATTGTTCGGTTCCGTTCAGTTCAGTTGGTCAGGTTCGTCTCGTTGGGCTCATTCGACCCACTCGAGACCAGATAGACTCACGCTAGGTTTTGTAGCCCGCATTGCTCCCTAGCAAGAACACAATAGATCAAACAAGCAGCAGTAGGGAGTTTTATCTCTCAGGAGAGCTCCGAAGCTGGGTAAACCGCTCGTGTGCATCGCCTCGATCCGCTCTTCGTGCGACCTCCGCCCCCCTCCGAACCACAAGGGGCCTGCTCCGCCGGCCCCATAGGTGTCCGTGGGTACGATCAGCCTCCCCGACAGGTAAAGATTCAATTCATCACAACGACAGTATAGAGGGGAGAAACATCATATGATCCATCTATATTAACAAAGCCCATGATATAGATCATGAGAGAGATAGAGAGAGAGATCAAACACATATCTACTTGTACAAACCCTCAGCCCCGAGGGTGGACTACTCCCTCGTCATCGTGGTGGCCGCCAGGATGATGAAGATGGCCACCGGAGATGATTCGCCCCTCCGACAGGGAGCCTGAATGGGTCTAGATTGGTTTTCGGTGGCTACAGAGCCTTGCGGCGGCGGAACTTCTGATCTAGGTTAACCCCGAAGTGTTTCGGAATATTTGGGAATTTATAGTGCAAAGAAGGGGTGCGGGAGGCCACCGAGGTGGGGACAACCCACCTGGGCGCGCCAGGTGGGCCTGGCGCGCCCTGGTGGGTTGTGCCTCCCTCGGAGAACCCCCAGGTGCTGCTCTAGCCCAAAGGTTGTCTCCTAGTCCATAAAAAATCATCATGGAGTTTCGTTGCATCTGGACTCTGTTTGGAATTGATTTACTGCGATGTAAAAAACAAGCAAAAACAGCAACTGGCACGAGGCACTGGGTCAATAGGTTAGTCCCAAAAAATGATATAAAGTTGCTATAAAATGATTGTAAAACACCCAAGAATGATAAAATAATAGCATGAATACTTCATAAATTATAGATACGTTGGAGACGTATCAGGATCCCCAAGCTTAATTCCTACTCCTCCTCCAGTATGTAAATGATAAAAGAAATAATTTATGAAGTGTGAATGCTAGCAAAGTGCATAACTTTGATCAATGACAGTTTCAATCACTTTTCCTAGCATCATAACAACAATTCTTTCTCATAAAATTTCTCATGTTGTAGTGGCAACCAATTCACATGTGAAGGCTTAAACAATGAACTCTCTTGAAACCCAACAACCTATGTTCTTAGTCACCAAGCAATTGCAATTCAACTTATTCAACGGAGTCTAAGTAAGAGCTCCACATACTCAACCATCATATAGTCTTCTATGATTGCTAACACTCACCGCGTACACATGAGCAAAACGTTTCAACCGGACACATAGAAAGATAGGGGCTTATTGTTTTTCCTCCGAACGTATTCACTTCAAGGGTGATGTCAACAATAATAACTCATGTTGCCCATATTCAACTAGACATATGTGCCTAGATCTTTGCGCACCACATGATGCTTGCCAAAGGAGAAAAATAAAAAGGAATAGAGAGAAAAACTTTGACTCTTCGCATAAAAGTAAATACTGAAAAGTAAAAGATAGGCCCTTCGCAGAGGGAAGCAGAGGTTGCCATGCACTTATTTGTTTGTATGCTCAATCCCTTAGTGAGAAAGAATGTCACGTTATATTGCCCCTTATGATAGCAACCTTTATTATGCAGTCTGTCACTTTTATTGATTTGCCATCATAAGTTCGTATAATGCTCAATTTTCTCTTACACTAAATGATCTAACACTTTTAGAAGTAATTTTTATTGCCTTATTGCACCGATGACAACTTACTTGAACGATCTTGCTTCATCCTTAGGTAGGTATGGTGGACTCTTGAAAATAAGATTTGGGTTTAAGGGTTTTTGGATGCAAAGTAGTATCTCTACTTGGTGCAGAATTTTTGGCTAGCAAAGATGGGGGCCAAGCACCACATGTTGAAGGATCTATGACAATATAATTTCTATGTGAATATTAACAAACATAAATCATTACGTTGTCTTCCTTGTCCAACGTCAAAATTTTTGGCATATAATATTTTGATGGGGGTTCACAGTCACAGAAGATTTCTAGGATAGTGTATTTGCATGTGAAAGTTCTCTTCCTTATACTAATTATTTGTGAATTGCTTGTATGACCAATATTGTGATTGTCAAACCTCAAAAGGTTTCACTTTCTAAACCCAAATGTGAAGCTACCACTAGGCATGATATGATTTCAACTTCATGACATTCAATTTATTCAACAATTTACTCATAGGATATAAGTGAAGCACAAGAGTAATGACAAGCTACTCCAAAAAGATATAAGTGAAGATCAAATGAGTAGTTAAGTAAATAGATAGCTATGTGAGGACCCTCTATTATTTAAAACTTTCAGATCTAAGTATTTTATTAAAATAACAAGCAAAATAAAATAAAATGACATTTCAAGAACAGCACACATCATGTGAAGAAGCAAAAACTTAGGATAAACCGATACTAACCGATAGGATCAAGCTTAGATGCTTGAGACTTCTTGAAATATTATCTTGGGATGCCTTGGGCATCCCCAAGCTTGAGCTTTTGTGTCTCCTTAATTCCTCTCATTTCAGGTTTTCCTAAATCTCAAAAGATTCATCCACACAAAACTCTACAAGGACTCGTGAGATAAGTTAGTATAAACCAATGCAAAAACCTTATCATTCTCTACTGTAGCAAATCCCTAAAATTATTATTAAACATTGCATAATAAATGCCTCTACATATTTAATACTCCCATCCTCAAATAGAATCATTAAACAAGCAAACATACGCAAACAATGCAAACATAACAGCAATCTGCCAAAACAGTACAGTCTGTAAAGAATGCAAGATTCATCATACTTACCTAACTCCAAAAATTATGAAAATCTACCAAACTGAGATAATTTATAAGAGTTTATTTTGCAAAATGTTTCAACATTTTATCACATTCTGACTTTCCTTGGGAATTTTTGCAACATCGATAAACTTTCTGTTTTCAAACAGAAACATGTATACTTGCAAGATAAGCATGGCAAAGGCTATCAGTGCCACTTTTATTGAAATAAAAGATGCAAAACATTATTCTAAATAACATCAAGCAAATAGAAATAAAATAAAATGATGCTCCAAGCAAAACACATATCATGTGACGAATGAAAACATAGCTCCAAGTGAGGTTACCGATTATGTTGGAGATGAAAGAGGGGATGCCTTCCGGGGCATCCCCAAGCTTAGTTGCTTGGATATTCCTTGGATATTAACTTGGGGTGCCTTGGGCGTACCCAAGCTTAGGGTCTTGTCACTCCTTATTCTCCTCATATCGATATCTCACCCAAAACTTGAAAACTTCAATCACACAAAACTTACCAAAACTTCGTGAGATAGGTTAGTATGATAAAGAGCAAACCATTTCACTTTGGTACTGTCAAAGGAATTGTTTGTAGGGTACGAAACCACCTCAAAGCTATTCTTTCCATTCGACCTATTCAAGAGTTCGTACTAAAATAATACAAAGCTATTTTTTCCGTTCGATCTATCCTAGAGTTCGTACTAGAATAACACCAAAGCAAATTCAAATTCATAATACTCAATCCACACAAAGAACTATAAAGAGACCCCAAAGTTTCCATTGGAGAAAAGATAATAATAACGTGCATCAATCCCTATGCATAGATTATCCCAATATCACTTCGGGAATCCGCGAGTTGAATGCCATAACATATATCTAGTGAATCAATATGATACCCCAATTGTCACCTCAAGTATTCATACCACAAGACATATATCATGTGTTCCATTCTCCGAATATTCAATCTGACAAGACAAAACTTCAAAGGGTAAAGATTCAATTAATCACAACAAGAGTATAGAGGGGAGAAACATCATATGATCCATCTATATTAACAAAGCCCGTGATATAGATCACAAGAGAGAGAGATCAAACACATAGCTACTGGTGCAAACCCTCAGCCCCGAGGGTGGACTACTCCCTCCTCATCGTGGTGGCTGACGGGATGATGAAGATGGCCACCGGAGATGATTCCCCCCTCCGGCAGGGTGCCGGAACGGGTCTAGATGGGTTTTCTATGGCTACAAAGCCTTGCGGTAGCGGAACTTCTGATCTAGGTTAACCCCGAAGGATTTTGGAATATTTGGGAATTTATAGTGCAAATAAGGGGTGCGGGAGGCCACCGAGGTGGGCACAACCCACACAGGGCGCCAGTGGGCTGGCGTCTCAGTGGGTTGTACCCCCCTCGGGGCACCCCCAGGTGCTGCTCTAGCCCAAAGGTTGTCTGTTGGTCCATAAAAATCATCGTGGAGTTTCGTTGCATCTGGACTCTGTTTGGTATTCATTTCCTGTGATGTAAAAAACAAGCAAAATAGCAATTGGCACGGGGCACCAGGTCAATAGGTTAGTCCCAAAAAATTATATAAAGTTGCTATAAAATGATCGTAAAACACCCAAGAATGATAAAATAATAGCATGAATACTTCATAAATTATAGATACGTTGGAGACTGTCGGATTTCGGGTTCCGGCAGACCCTCTAGCTTCGAACACTGGGGTGCGCGCGGAGATCTCGCCCTCTACCTACCTGCACCTCGCCGCCTCGCTAGGATCTAAACTATGAAAGGAACAACACAAGAGACACAAGGTTTATACTGGTTCGGGCCACCATTGTGGTGTAACACCCTACTCTAGTGTGTGGTGTGGTGGATTGCTTCTTGGGCTGATGATGAACAATACAAGGAAGAACAGCCTCGCGAGGGTCTATTCTTGGCTGGTGCGATGAACTGCTAGGGGGAGTTCAGTCGCTCTCTCTGTGCTGATTCAAGGTGCTGGATCCTCTCCCTCTACCCTGTGGGTGGCTAGTCCTATTTATAGGCAAAGGCCCTGGGCCTCTTCCCAAATATTGAGCGGGAAGGTCGCCAACAATTGGCCATTTTGAAGGGGAACATCTAGTACACTTATCACGACTAAAGTTGGTCCTACTTTGTCAAAGGCTCACGGTGGTGACGCCGGCTTGGGCTCCACGATGACTTCCTTCCTGCCCGTTCACGATGGTCTTGGTCTTGTTGCATCGAAGCGGATGCCTTTGCTTGATACTCTTGCTCGCGCTTGCTCCCTTTGCACCAAAGAGGAAAGGAGGACATCGCGCTGGCTGGCGCCCACCTAGCGCCTCGGTCATCATGAAAGCTTGCGTCATGGGCACCTCATGAGGTACCCCGCCTTGATCTCTCCGCCTCGCGAGCCAGCCTG
Source organism: Aegilops bicornis (assembly GCA_021605145.1). Taxonomy (NCBI): domain Eukaryota; kingdom Viridiplantae; phylum Streptophyta; class Magnoliopsida; order Poales; family Poaceae; genus Aegilops; species Aegilops bicornis. The sequence goes on from CM038672.1 coordinate 576,010,414, forward strand.
ACGAGGTCAGGCTCGAGGAGGCTTCTGCCGTCCGCCTCATGAGGCTTGGCCCCTCGCGAGGGTCTTGAGCTTGTGCTGATGAAGATGGGCTGTGCTGGGCCACCCCTTGAGCCACGCTGCAGGCCGCAGGCAGGCAAGTCTGGGTACCCCCGTTCCCAGAACACCTACAGTAGCCCCCGGGCCAAAGGCGCGCCTGGACTTGGCTGAGCAGAGAAACGAAGGGGCAAGTGCGAAGCGCCGCGGGCCCTAACAGCTTGCGGCCTCGGGCGCCGTGTGGCGGTTGATTGGACGTGGGCGGCTCCGCTCCCGCATGATGCCTCGGCAACTGCACGAATTGACAAGTCCCTGCATGCAAAGTGGGTCATGATTATCTGCGATCGTGGAGGCCGTCGGTTGGCCTTCCCCGGCTATAAGTACGGGACGGCGCCTGCCCTTCCGGTCCATCCCCTCTTGCTTCTCCTCCTCCTTCATGGCTCCGCCAAAGAGGTTCTCGGCCACGGAGAAAGGAAAGGCCCGCCAGGTGGAGCCTGACTCTCCCCCGCCCAAGCACGGTCGAGGCCGTCCTCGCAAACACCCTGTGGCTCCCATGGTGGCTGCTCGCAGCCGTGGAGGTGATCTCCCGTGCGGTGACGGGCGGCAGGCCGTTGCCGGGGGCGCGCTACGGCCGTGCGACCCCCTAGGTCACGCTTCCGCACGACAGAGGTGCTACCGGAGTTCGTTGTGTGGTCGACGGAGCCACCAACTCCAGCTTCCTCGCTTACTCCTAGGCGAAGCTTCCGGCGGCGCCCGGCGGCCTCGCTTCAGGCGGATGGTTGCCGCAGCCGGGCCTCCTGGGCTTACCTGGAGGTCTCTGCGGGAGCGTGGCCACGACCCGGTGGCAAACGTTTGCCCGCGCGCGTGGTCTGAGCCGGTGGTGCACCCTGCACTTCAAGTTCGACGGCGATGCCACCCTCTACGTGAGGGTGTTCAGGGAAGACGGTCGCCGCGCTGGGTGCTGCCCTGAGAACGATGACCACGGCTGTGGGCCCAACCCCAGCGACGATGAAGATGACAACGCGCGCGTGGTCGGCGGCGCTCGGGGTTCATCGAGCTTCGATGGCTCTTCTTCGGGCAGCGGCTCCTCCAGCGGTGGCCGCGATCAGCCTCCGCGCCGCCGCGCCCGCCTGGAGGGAGGTAGCGGGTCTGCCCGCCGTCGCGCCTCGGTGAAGCGCGAGATGGAGTCCGCCTGAGCTCCAGAGGCAGTTCGAGTCTCCACCGCGAGTTGGTGTCGGGCGAGTCACTGCTTTTGTTCTTTTTTCCTTTTCTGCGCAAAGAGATAGTAGTGTAGGGCCCAGCGAAGCGTGCTTGGACTATTGCTGTTAATTATCGTCTTGTTTTCGCTTATTTCGTATTATGCCTTTGTGCCACACGCTGCCGCGTAGAAATTACTTAGCTCGGGGCTGTCGTGGCCTTTACTTCCCGAGGCCGAGGCCTCACGAGATGCTTCATGTCTGCGAAGGTTAGTCTGGAGAGGTAGCTCCGGCCTCGCCAGGAGGCGACGACCCAGGTCATGTGTTCGTGTCGCGGTGCCCGTGGGACACGGACTGGAGGGGTGCTCTTGTAGTGGACCCGGGTAAGGAAGCCTCAAACGGTAAGGGCATAAAACGCTCGCGGGGGTGCCCGCGCGGCTCCCTCGCGAGACTTGCGCGAGAGAGATCGAGGCAGGAGAGCGAAAAGGCAAGGAGTCACAAGCCAAAGATGGCAACAACTTCAATAAAACTTCAAATGCGAATGGACAAGCCAACTGCAGAAAGCAAATGAGAAAAGCCACGTCCGACACCTAATCTAGTCTTCGACGTCTTCTCACCAGCGCGGAGCTAAGTGCTGCCACTGGGCATGGGAGGGAGCCCGGGCTGAGGCCGGGCGCCTCGAAACTCCGGGCGTGTACAACCCCAACTCATTATTACGTGAGAGTGTCACGGCGGCCGAGCTTCACAGGCATTGGCCTTCTTCACAGGCCCGGGCCTTTTTGAAAGATGAACTTCACAGCGCTTGCCTTCTTCACGAGCACCGGCCTTTTCCAAAACGCATAGCCTTCACATGCATTCGCCTTCTTCACAGGCTCTGGGCCTTTTCCAAAACGCAGTGGCTTCACAGGCGTTCGCCTTCTTCACAGGCTTTGGGCCTTTTCCAAAACGCAGCGGCTTCACAGCCTTTTCCAAGACGCAGCGGCTTCACGGGCATTCGCCTTCTTCACAGGCTCAGGGCCTTTTTAGGGGTAAAACCTCCGGAGGTGCTGGATGTTCCACGCGTTCTGGATGGGCACCCCCTCCTGAGTCTCCAAGCAGCTGGAGCCGGGCCTGGAAACATGAACAACCTTGAATGGGCCCTCCCACATGGGAGAGAGCTTATGCAGTCCCTCCCTGGAGAGAACCCACCTGAGCACGAGGTCTCCTACCTCGAGAGTCCTGGGGCAGATGTTGCGGTAGTGGTATCGCCATAGCGCTTGTTGGTATCTTGCCGCTCGCAGTGCGGCTCCCCAACGATGCTCCTCCCCCAGCACGAGGTCCGTCCCCCGCATGGCGTCCTGCTGCGCCTCGTTGATTGCCAGGACCCATGGGGAATGACGTCTGACCTCGTGAGGGGGACTGCTTCAGCTCCATAGACCAGGAAGAATGGGGTCTCGCCAGTTGTCTTGGTCGCGGTCGTGCGGATGGACCACAACACGGACTGAAGCTCGTCGTACCAACCTCTGCTGCAGGGCTCCAGCTTCTTCTTGAATGTCCTGGTCTTGAGGCCTCTCAAGACCTCCGCGTTGGCCCGCTCGGCCTGACCGTTGCTCCGTGGGTGCGCCACTGAAGCGTAGCATACCTGCGTCCCAAGGTTAGCACAGTATGTTTTGAAGAGGTTACTGGTGAACTGCGAATTGTTGTCGGTGATGATGCGGTTCGGCACCCCGAACCGGCTCATGATGCCCTTGATGAACTTGACCGCAGAACCCGCGGGGATGGTGCGGACGGCTTCCACTTCAGCCCACTTGGTGAACTTGTCCACGGTGACGTAGAGGTAGCGATAGCCCCCTGGCGCCCGAGGAAATGGGCCCAGGATATCCAGCCCCCAGACTACGAATGGCCACGAGAGGGGTATAGTTTGCAGACCTCCTGTCGGCTGATGGATCTGCTTGGCATGGAATTGGCAGGCCTCGCAAGCCTTCACCAGTTCGACATCATCATTGAGCGCAGTGGTCCAATAGAATCCGTTGCGGAACACCTTGCCAATGAGGGTCCGCGATGATGAATGGTGCCCACAGTCTCCATCGTGTATATCTGCCAGCAGTTCCTTCCCTTGCTCCCTGGAGATGCAGCATAGGGACACATCATTCGGTCGCCTCCGGTAGAGCTCTCCATCCCTGATGCAGTGTGATGTGGCTTGCCGCGCCACACGCTCCGCTTCCTCCTCCTTCTCTGGCAAGGTCCCTTGCGTCAAGTAGCTCCGGAGCTCTGTGATCCAGCACCCCTCCCAAGGCTCCATCGTCAAGAGCAGGCGCGCTCCTGAGGCCGGGCCACAGACCGGGGCTCCCGAGGCTGGCGGCTGGGGGAGCTCCTCCCGAGGCTTCACCGCGCTTGACAGTGATGGCGTGGCCGAGGGCTTGAAGAGCCGCTCCTCGAAGACGCCAGGCTCGTGAGGTGGCCGCCTGGATGCTCGTTTGGCGATGTCGTCGGCCTCCTGATTGGTGCCACGGGGCACATCCTGCAACTCCAGCCCCTGTAATCGCTTCTCCATCCTGCGGACCTCCGCAAGGTAGGCTTCCATGTGCTCATCCCTTGGCTCGTATACCTTGTTGGAGAAGTTGACGAGGAGTTGTGAATCACCCTTGATGGTAAGGCGCTTCACTCCTAGGCCAGTCGCGGCCTTCATGCCTGCTATTAGGCCTTCATATTCTGCTATGTTGTTGGAGACCTTTTCTCCGTGCTGGAAACAGAGCTGCACGGCGTAGTAGAGCTTGTCTTGAGCAGGAGATATAAGCACCGCACCAGCCCCCGCGCCGTGCCTGGAGAACGCCCTGTCGAAGTACATGACCCAACCGTTCGGATCCTCGCTTCCCGGGGAGAGGTATCGATCCTCATCAGCCTTGAGGCCCGGCGCCTCCGTCCATTCTGCCACGAAATCCGCCAAGGCGGCCCCCTTGATGACTCTGGTTGTGCTGAATTCGAGCTGAAATGCTTGCAGTTCAATGTTCCACTCAGTGACTCTTCCAGCTGAGTTAGGGCTCCTGAGCACCCTTTCCAAGGGGTACGCTGAGACAACCTTGATGGGGTGGCCCTGAAAATAATGCCGCAGCTTGCGCGAGGAGGAGTTTCTGAGGCATGGGGTACCGCGCCCTCGCGTCCCGCAACACTGTGCTGACGAAGTACACAGGGTGTTCAACGAGGTTGGGAGTGCTGGTGTCGATGGCGCCCTCCGGAGACCGTGGCGCCTCCTGAGACAGTGGAGCCTCCAGCGGCTGGTCGCCAGGGGGAGGGGTCTCTTCCGTCCCGAGTCACGTTTCAAGGGCGGCTGGTCCTTCTCGGCTGCGGTAGTGGTCTCTGTGGGTCTTCCTTGATCCTGCTTCACCCTGACCCGGTCAGCTGCCGCGGCATTGGTCCGATGCTCCTCCCTAACCGTCACCAGGGCTGCGCTGGCGGAGTAGGGAGTGGCTGCAAGGTAGAGCACCAGGGGTTCCTGAGGGCGCGGGGCCACCATTACCGGAGGGCTGGTTAGGTACCTCTTGAGATCTTGGAACGCCTTGTCGGCCTCTTCAGTCCATTCAAAGGGCCCCTTTTCTTCATCAGCTGGAAGAAAGGCAGCGCTCGCTCCCCAACTTGGAGATGAAGGCCCTAGTGCTGTCACACGCCCGTGAGCTTCGCAGATTTCTCAAAGGGTCTTTGGCGGGCTCATGTCCTCGACCGCCTTGACCTTTTCTGGGTTAGCTTCGATGCCTCGGTGGGACACGAGGAAGCCCAAGAGCTTGCCCGAGGGGACCCCAAACACACACTTCTCCGGGTTGAGCCACAGGTTCACTGCGTTGAGGCTCGCGAAGGTTTCCTCCAGGTTTTGTATTAGGGTTTTGGCCTCACGAGACTTCACCACAATGTCATCGACGTAAGCCTCAACATTCTTCCCGAGCTGCGGCCCAAGGTGATGTGCATCACCACGAAAGGTCGCTTCGCATTGGCAGTCTTAACGGCATGCATGTGTAGCGGTACACCCCACACGGGGTCAGGAAACCCATTTTTCCACATCTTCTACCGCCATCTTGATCTGGTGATACCCAGAGAAGGCATCCAAGAAACATAACAGGTTGCACTCGGCGGTGGAATCGACGATCTGATCGATGCGGGGGAGCGGGAACGGATCTTGCGGGCAGGCTTGTTGAGGATGGTGAAGTCGACACACATACGTTCCTTCCCCCCTTTCTTTGGCACGACGACTGGGTTGGCCAACCAATCCGGGTATCGGACCTCGCGAATGACCCCCGCAGCTTCCAACTTGCGGGTCTCTTGGACGATGAAAGCCTGCTTTTCAGTGGACTGCCGCCTTGCCTTCTGCTTCACTGGGCGGACATCGGGGCACACGTTGAGGTGGTGCTCGATTACGCCTCTAGGGATCCCCGCCAGCTGATCAGGCTCCCATGTGAATACCATCTTGTTTGCACGCAGGAACTTAACCAGGGCCTCCTCCTGCTCGGGCTCGAGGTTGGCGCCTATGGTGAAGGTGGCGTTAGAGGATCCGTCCTCGTCGACCAGTATCTACTTAGTTTCTGCCTTGTCTTGGGTGAACAACTTCTTCTTCTTGGCCGGCGCAGCCCCCTTGGGCTCAGGGGCGTCTGAGTCGGCAGGCTGCACCGACGCCTCCGCCTTGAAGGCGAGCTTGAGCACTTGCAGCGCATCCCCGGTGTATCCGGACACGGTGAGGACGTCGTTGCTCCCGGGCATCTTCATGAGGTTGTACGCTGGGTGAGTCGCGGCCATGAATCGGGCCAGTGCTGGGTAGCCGATGATAGCGTTGTATGGGAGGCCGATGGGGGCGATGTCGAAGTCGATTAGCTCCATGCGGAAGTTCTCGTAAGTGCCGAAGGTTACCGGGAGACGGATCTGCCCCAGGGAGCTGGATGACCCGCCCCCGACGCCCAAGAAGGGCCGGCTGGGCTGAAGCCGCTCCGGTGGTATGTGGAGGAGGCTGAAGGCTTCAACCGAGAGCACGCTGAGGCCCACGCCGCCGTCTATGAGAGTCATGGTGACGGCCACCTGGCAGATGGTGGGGGTGCAAAGCATTGGGAGCGCGCCCGAGCAGGCTGAGTTGGAGGGGTGGTCCTCCGAGCTGAAGGCCAGATCGGCCTTGGGCGCCGACCGACCTGGGGGAGCCCCCTGCCGCGTGGAGGCAGCGCCTACCTGGCGGACGAATGGCTTGACGTGGCGGCCTGAAGGTGGCGCCTGCGAGCCGCCCAGGAGTGCCGCGACGACCGGGGGCACCGGCGCAGCGTGCTGGGCGAGGAAGGGGTTGCGCAGCTCTTCCCAAGAGGCCACGGAAGCCGCCGGTAGGTGGATCAGCCACATGCGCGGGGCGTCGGTGAGGGCCATGGGAAGCCAGTTAGCCATGACCTCGCTGCCGCCTCCTGCCGAGGATGGCCTCTCAGACGCCAGCCAGGAAAGCTGGATCGATCGTGCCGTTATGGCCAAGCGGCGTCTCGGCTTGAACTTGTCCGCCACCGCACTTTGCCGCAAGGCTGGGGCCAAGGCTCGAGCCTCAGCCCTTGGCACAAGGCCGGGCGACGAGTGGGTGGCGCGGCTGCTCATCGCACGGCGAAGTCGCGGTGTCGGCGGAGAGCGGGTCGGCGGAAGGGAAAGCTCCGCGCACTTTACTCGGGCGCGCCAAATGTCGGATTTCGGGTTTCGCAGACCCTCTAGGTTCGAACACCGGGTGCGCACGAAGATCTCGCCCTCTACCTACTGCACCTCGCCGCCTCGCTAGGATCTAAACTATGAAAGGAACAACACAAGAGACACAAGGTTTATCTTGGTTCGGGCCACCATTGTGGTGTAATACCCTACTCTAGTGTGTGGTGTGGTGGATTGCCTCTTGGGCTGATGATGAACAATACAAGGAAGAACAGCCTCGCGAGGGTCTGCTCTTGGCTGGTGCGATGAACTGCTAGGGGGAGTTCAGTCGCTCTCTCTGTGCTGATTCAAGGTGCTGGATCCTCTCCCTCTACCCTAAGGGTGGCTAGTCCTATTTATAGGCAAAGGCCCTGGGCCTCTTCCCAAATATTAAGCGGGAAGGGCGCCAACAATTGGCCATTTTGAAGGGGAACATCTAGTACACTTATCCTGACTAAAGTTGGTGCTCACCTGTCAAAGGCTCTGGTGACGCCTTGGCTTGGGCTCCACGATGACTTCCTTCCTGCCGCTATGCGACGGTCTTGGTCTTGTTGCAATCAAACGGATGCCTTTGCTTGATACTCTTGCCTGCGCTTGCTCCCTTTGCACCAAAGAGGAAAGGAGGACACTGCGCGGGCTGGCGCCCGCCTGGCGCCCTCGGTCGTCATGGCTTGCGTCACGGGCACCTCGTGAGGTACCCCGCCTTGATCTCTCCACCTCCTCGCGAGCCAACCTGACGAGGCCGTGACTGAGGAGGCTTCCTGTCGTCCGCCCCGCGAGGCTTGGCCCCTCACGAGGGTCTTGAGCTTGTACTGATGAAGATGGGCCGTGCTGGGCCACCCCTTGAGCCACGCCGCTGCTGCAGGTAGGAAAGTCTGGGTACCCCCGTTCCCAGAACGCCGACAGAGATGTATCAGCCCCCTCCTTCTTCTTCCTTGGCCTCTCCCCTAGATGGGAGGAGAGTTCCCCCTCTGGTCCATGGCCTCCATGGCAGCAGAGGCAGGAGCCCCCCGATATTGGATCTCCCTCTCTGTTCTCTTATGTTTCGCGTTCCCAGATCTGGCCGAAAACCGTTTCTTAAATATTCGGAGATTTGTAACTCCGATTCCTCTGAGATTTTAACATGATTTTTTTCCAGATATAAGCTTCCGTGCATTCGAAGTAGAGCTCCAACCGATTTACGAGGAGGGAGCAACCCACCACCACGCGCCTGGGCTGCCTAGTGCGCCCAGGTTTCTTGTGGTGGCTGTGGGCCCCTATTTGCGTTGATTTCACCTCCCAAAAATCACATATATTCCAAAATAATTCTCCGTAAAATTTTATTGCATTTGGAGTTCGTTTGATATGGATATTCCGTGAAACAGAAAACATGCAAAAACATGAACTATCACTGGGCACTGGATCAATAGGTTAGTCCAATAAATTATATAAATTGTTGCTAAAAGTGTGTAAAAGTTGTATTATATTGGCATGTAACAATAAAGAATTATAGATACGACGGATACGTATCAACATCCCCAAGCTTAATTCATGCTAATCCTCGAGTAGGTAAATGATAAAAAACATAATTTTTGGTGTGGAATGCTACCTAGCATAATCTTGATCATATGTCTAATCTTAGCATGAATATTAAGACATAAGTGATTCAAAGCAATAGTATATAATTTGATATAAAGACATCAATATTCGGGCATCCTAACAAACAATCGCGTCTTTCAAAACATCAACGCTAAAGCAAGCTATCCCTACAAAATCATATAGTCTTGTCACACTCTCTCTTCTTAACACAATATATTTATCATGTACTACCCCAGTGTTAACCAAGCAATTGGTTCATACTTTTTAACGCGCTTCAGCATTTTCAACTCTCACGCAATACATGAGCGCAAGCCATGGATATAGCACTATGGGTTGAATAGAATATGATGATAGGTGTTGGGGATATAACTACTGAGTGTGAACCGCCCCGGGAGGGCCGGTTCACACTCGTTCATGATCCAGGCCCATGTGGACGCCTGGAGCCCAGAGGCGAATTAAGGTCCATGTATGTAAACCGCCTTAGCGTTATAGCTTGTGTTGTAAGACAGGAAAGGAGAGATCAAGCCGGACTCTTGTATGAGCCGGATTGGGACTTCAGAAACCGACCAAGGCGTCAATACGTGTATATAAGGGACGACCCGCGGCGAAGTTAGGGACAGAGATTTCGAGGCTAAGGCAAAGCTATTGCTCCCTAGTCGCCAAACCATATCAATCACATCACAACCGGGCGTAGGCTTTTACCTTCATTGAAGGGGCCGAACCAGTATAATTCCCGTGTCTTGTGTCCGCTTTAACCTCTCTAGGTAAACCCGTCACGATGGCCCTACGACTAAGTCCTTTCATGAGGACATCTGCCGTGACAAGTCCATTTACAGTTGGCGCCACCGTGGGGCTATCGCATGATGGTTTGATGATCTTAGAGGGCAAGTTCGGCGACTCGAAGGCTATGCAAAGGCCGGATGACTAAGAGTCGTCGCGGCAAGCTCTACATCGACGATGCGGATCGGGCCCCGAGGCGGCTCGGTTGAGTACGGGTACCGGTCCCCTTTGGCGGCATACACGTGTTTATCGGCAAGATCGGCGAGCGAGCTCGGGCCGGACGTCTCGCGACCGACTCGTCGAGATGGCTCAACGGGCGAAGAAGAGTCCTGCCCTCGCTAAACCGGGCGGTCAAGCATGTTTTCGTGGGAGTCGCCCACGGAGACTACGAGGACGGATCAGCATCCGGTGACGAAACTGTTGTCTACTCGGCGATTTAATCGTCGGGCCGGAGAAACCGAGTCTCTATACCAGCTACGAGATGGCCAGATCGGGGTTGTTCCGACGGAGAGAGTATTCGGACCCTTCGATCTACCCCACCGGGTTGGGATCTTCATGGCCGGTACGCAGCGGCGCTTCACTCTTCGATCATGGGCGCCCGGTCGCCGGTTCAACAAATGTGATGGCAGCCGGGAAGGAGGCCTGTCGCCCGCCGCTCAAGTTTTGTCGAGCTCTTCGACGCGTTACTGTGCTCTTGGCGGAAGCTAATCCGCCGGATCAGGACCTGCACAACGCGGAGGTTGCAAAGGTGAGGAACAGATCACTAATGCTAAAGCGGACTGGCAGCCGCGGACGAAAGGATGGCAGCGGGCAGGCCGCTGGATGTGCAGCTTATAGGCTCAGCTGGACCAGAAGCGCGTCACAGAAGTCATGAAAAGGAAGTACAGTCCCGTTTACCTTCCGTTTTCGAGGAAGGGAGCTTTTCAATACCCTGTAAGGGCAGGGACGAATCCGCCGCCATTGGTAAGCCGGCCGAAGCACTGGACGGCCGCACCGGTTCAGCCCCGTATGATAGATCTATCTCGCCATCATACCGTGCGCCCTGCATCGTCGGCAGACACCTCCGGGTCACTACTCCAACCCGATGGATAACCTCGTGGCGATTGCGGCACGGTTGGAGGTGATTCCAATTGAAGGCGATTCACCGCAGGCGGTGGAGACACGCCGGGTTAAGGAGCTCCTCAGGACGGCCTTGGCTCAGCAAGAAGCGTACTCGTACAGTCGAGATCGGATCCACTCCACCCCCCGCCCGAGCCGGAGCTACAGCCGACGCGTCGATGAACCAGCCGTATCGAGCAATGCGCAGCGTGGTCCGCCTCGCGGCAACAATCCGGGCGGCTTTGAAGATGCTCAAGTGGTAGTGGACCGCGCCAGGCACGTGGGGAGGCCGAGTTAGTAGCAGCACAAGCGGAGGATCATCCGCCCGCCGGTTCGACCGACCACCTTCGAACCAGGGTCAAGTCCGGCTCTTTGGGGTGCCTTGCCTTGTCCCCGCTTTACGCAACGTGCGATTGCCCAAGGACTTCAAGGGGCCACGCAAGGTGCCGAATTATACCGCCGACTTGGCTCCAGAGGCGTGGATAGAAAGCTACTGAGATGGCCATGGAGATGCCGGACGTGGATGAAGCCGCATGTGCGAAGTACTTCACAATGATCTTTGGAAGGTACGGCCCGGACTTGGTTAAAAAACTTGCCACCCAACTCCATCAGCTCGTGGACCCAGTTGCGGACCCGGTTCATCCAAAATTTCAAAGACACCTGTAAGCAGCCCATGTCGGTGGTGGATCTGGCAGCTTGTGTCCAGGCAGAGGAAGAGTCTACAACCCATTGGAGTGCGCCGCGTTCGGAAGTTTTACATTCTTCGACCGGATCAACCCTGATTCCGCGATCTTGACCTTGGAAGCCAATTGCGGTTCGAGCCATTGAAATTGAAGCTGGGTCGCATGAAGCGTTTTGCCATGACATGGGCACTCTAATGGGCGTGTTGGTAAAATACGCTGATTACGATAGTACCAAGGATCCCGAATCGATAATGATGAAGTGGGAAGGGAAAACAGAACGGCAGCTCCAGGGTCCAGCAGCACCATTTGGCAGGCAATGGAGGGAACAAGCGCAAAGCGAACGGCAACACGGTTTTCATAGCCAACACCAATGCGCAGGACAAGGGTCAGCGGCGCAGGGGCAGGCAGTCAAACCGGGGCGGTCACAATCCGGATCGTTTGAACTTCATATTAAATCAACCTTGTCCGAAGCATCGGGACGAAGCGAGGTACCGGCGAACCACCTTTGGAAGGATTGTTATATTATGCAGGAGTTTAAAACTCCAACTCTTTCCGGTATGATCAAGGGACCGGCGGCGGTTCCGGATCCGCTCCGGTTACGATGGAGGAAATTCCGCCCGGATTCGGTGGTAATCCGGGCGGGCAAGGCAATCAGAATAATCAAGGTAATCGTAATACCGTAACCAAGGGGGCTACAATCAACAGCAGCAGCCGGGTTATCGAGCAACCCAAAGCAGTTGAATGGGGGCGTACCACGTCTTTACCACCGCTTTGGACCGACGGGACCGAAAACTTCGAGGCAAAGCGGTCGGTGTTGTTGAACTGCTGCGCCGCATTACCTACGCTGGTCCGAGCAGCCCGATTGTGTGGAGCAGAGAGGATCATCCTCCCGGGTTTACAATCCGGGTCGCTTAGCCTATGGTGGTGGCACCCCGTAGGAGGGTACAAGTTTACCAAGGTTCTTATGGATGGAGGAAGCAGCATCAACATCACGTACTACGAGACTTTCCGGTATGGGGTTAACAGATAGGCATCTTAGGCCGTCCAACACGGTGTTCCACGGAGTGGTGCTCGTAAGTCAGCGTACCGGTCGGTAAGATAGTTACGGAGGTGACCTTTGGGGACTAACATGACTCTGCAATGTAAACGTTGATGTTTGAGGTGGTAAAAATTCAAAGCCCTTACCACGCCCTCTTTGGGCGGCCGTTTATGCTAAATTTATGGCACGGCCCTGTTATGTTTACTTACAGCTGAAAATGCCGGGTCACAAAGGAACGATAACGGTTCACGGAGCCAGCCGGATCGCTCTAGAGTGCGAGGAAGGTGATGCGGCTTACGCGAGTCGGTTTGTGCCACGGAAGAGTTAAAGTATTATAAAGATAATGTTGATCCGGCGGATATGACCCCTTTGAAGAAGCCAACTACAGAGCATGATCCGGACTTGAAGTTCAAATCGGCGGCCGAGACGAAGCTTGTTGATTTTGTGCCCGGCGATTCATCCAAACAGTTCACCATCGGTGCCAACTCGATCCGAAATAGGAAAGCGCTACCATCGAAGTTCATCCGTGAGAATCGGGACATTTTTGCATGGAAGCCGTCGACATGCCAGGTGTACCGAGGAGCTCGCTGAGCACACTCTTAATGTTGACCAAATACAGACCGGTAAAACAGTTTCTTCGCCCGGTTTAATGAGGAAAGGCGCAAGGCCATCGGAGAAGAAGTTGCTAGGCTGTTGGCAGCAGGGTTTATCATCGAAGTCTTTCATCCAGAGTGGCTCGCCAACCCGGTTCTGGTCCTTAAAAAGAATGGCACTTGGCGACAAAGTAGATTACACAGATCTTAACAAAGCTTGTCCAGAGATCCTTTCGCCTCCCCGCATTGATCAGATTATTGATGCGACGCGGCGGGTTGTGAGCGTTTGAGCTTCTGGATGCGTATTCCGGTTATCATCAGATTAAGATGGCGGTTAAGGACCAGGAGAAAACGGCGCTTATCACCCCTTTGGAGCCTTCGCTATGTGTCCATGCCTTTTGGGCTCAAGAGCGCCTGTGCAACTTATCGGCGTTGCGCATGTAATTGTTTGCATAAACAGATCGGCCGTAATGTGCACGCCACGTGGATGATATCGTGGTGAAATCAAGGCAGAAGGAAACATTGATTGAGGATTTAAGGGAAACCTTCGACAACTTGCGGGTGTACAAGATGATGCTCAACCCCGCCAAGTGCGTCTTTGGTGTTCCAAAGCAAAATTGTTGGGTTTTCTCGTGTCTAACCGGGGGATTGAGGCTAATCCGGAGAAGATTACAGCTATCACCTCCTTAGCTAAGCCAAAATGCATCAACGATGTCCAACGCTTGGCAGGCCGGATTGCTGCGCTAAGCCGGTTTATCAGTCGCCTAGGAGATAAGGCCATCCCTTTGTACCAGATCTTTGTCAAGAAGACGGATCAATTCGTCTCGAGTTCAAATTACCGATGAGGCATTGGAGGACTTAAAGCGGCAGCTGGCCAACCCGCCTGTTCTTGCTGCCCCTATTGACAGGGAGCCGCTCCTGTTATATGTTGCTGCTAATGCCAGGGCAGTGAGTGTGGCCATTGTGGTGGAGCGCAAGGAGGCAGGGAAGGAGTATCCGGTTCAGCGGCCAGTTTACTACATCGATGAGGTTCTCATTGAATCTAAGCAAAGATATCCACATTGGCGTAAGCTGGTATATGGGGTTTTTATGGTGTCGGAAGTGAAGCAATATTTCCGGGGCACCCCATCACGATGGTCGATTCGGCTCCTTTAGGCGATATCACATCGAACCGGAAGCAATCGGCCGGATTGCTAAGTGGGCTATAGAGCTTGGGCCGCACGGTTTAAAGTATGTGCCCCGGACGGCTATAAAGTCTCAGGCACTTGTGGATTTCATTAATGATTGGACGGAGTTGCAAGCACCAGAAGAGAAGCCGGATCACACCTATTGGACCATCCATTTTGATGGATCCAGGCAATTGGAGGGCTCGGGGGCTGGAGTCGTATTAACTTCCCCACGAGGTGATAAGTTTTGTTATGTTCTCCGCCTAATGTTCCCTTGTACTAACAATGCAGCTGAGTATGAGGCTTTGCTCCATGGCCTCCGGATGGCCAGAGAAATGAACCTCACCGGGTTAAATGCTTTGGTGATTCGGACTTAGTGGCCCACAGTATCCGCACTTGGGACTCCAAAGATCCACTCATGGCTGCATATCGTCGGGAAGTGGACGTTGTTGCAGGACATTTTAAGGGTACCAGGTGGACCATGTGGATCGTCGGAAGAACGAGGCGGCCGATGCTTTGAGCGGCTAGGGTCCCAACAGAAACCGTCCCGCCTAACGCTTTTCCTTGACGTGCGGCATAAGCCGCCGTTAAGCTGCCTGATGAAATTGATTTGGCTATCCCTGATCCGGAGGCTCAATTGGTGGCGGCCTTTGCACATCATTCCGGATTGACGCTCCCTTATTTGGCGTACATGAATCGGGGCGAAGTTAGGAGGATGAGACGTTGGCCCGGCAGATAGTTCGGGCGGTCTAAGTCTATGACCATTGTTAATGGCGAGTTGCACCATCGCAGGCGTGTCGAGGCGTTCAGCGTTGTGTGTCCCCGAAGAGGGCCGTGAGATATTGCGAGAGATTCATGAAGGGGATTGTGGTCACCACGCCGGTTCAAAATCCTCGGTGGCCAAAGCTGCCCGCCATGGCTTCTATTGGTTGATCGCCCATCTTGATGCGGAGGATCTGGTCGACGGTGTGATGGTTGCCAAAAGTTCTCCAGCGTGCTCATGTGCCAGCCCAAGAATTGAGGATGATTCCAATTACTTGGCCGCTTATGCGATTTGGGGCTGGATATGGTTGGACCTTTCAAACGATCCAAGGACAAAAAGACCCACCTGTTGGTAGCAATGGATAAATTTACCAAGTGGGTCGAGGCAGAGCCTGTTAGCAAGTGTGATGCGGCCACGGCGGTTCAGTTCATCAAGCGGGTGATTTTCCGGTTTGGGTTTCGCCGCAGTATCATCACGCATAATGGCACCAATTTGTCCAAAGGAGCTATGAAGGAATTTTGTGAACGGGAGCACATCCGCTTGATGTTTCTTCCGTAGCCCACCCGCAATCCAATGGTCAAGCGGAACGAGCTAATCAGGAAATTTTGAAAGGTATCAAACCCCGACTTATGGTCCCTTTAGAAAGGACGCCGGGGTGTTGGGTGGAAGAGCTACCATCAGTGATATGGAGTATAAATACTACCCCCAACCGATCCACCGGATACACGCCGTTCTTTATGGTCTATGGAGCGGAGGCGGTCCTTCCCGATGATATCCGGCCACGACTCGCCCCGAGTAGCAGCTTATGTTGAGGCAGAGAAGCGAGGCAGCACGGCAAGATGATTTGGATCGATCGGACGAAGAGCGCGATATGGCAGCAGCCGCTTCGGGCGGTTCTACCAAATAGGACCTTCGTCGGTATCACAGCCGGTGGTTAAAACCAGAACCTTTCAGAAGGAGACTTGGTGCTGCGGCTCATTCAAGATCGTAAAGATATGCACAAGCTATCCCCACCTTGGGAAGGGCCTTTTGTGGTCGATGAAGGCTCTATACAACGGGTCCTACTATCCGATTGATGTTCGAGAGCGAAAAGACTCACGCACGCCGAGGAGGAGACCAACGAGCCATGGAACATAGCTCATCTTCGCCTTATTATACTTGAGCCATTGGCTCCACTTATGTACATATCAATACGATGTATATATTATGAATAAAAGCAATACACCGGATCCTCGGCTAAAGCGGGTATCTGCTCTGCATAAAGGACCGGTTTGGGTACATGGAGATGATGTCGTAAAGCGGCCTCCGGTTTAACCCTTGGCCTTGTTTTTAGAAATTTTTGTCATTTGGGGGCTTGGTCATGTCGAACCAATGCAACACCTCTTGGCGGTAAAGCCACCAGATCATTTGGGGGCATGGTCACGCCTGAACCAGTCACACCTCTTGGTCGGCCTAAGGCCATAGAATCACTTGGGGGCTTTGGTCGAACCCAACCATCGCAATGCCATTTGATCGGCGCCATGCCACGAGTTCAGTTGGGGACCTGGCTGACTTGAACCACCGCTACACCGTATAGGGGCTTGGTCATGTCCGACCATGGTAGCGCCATCTGATCCGCTCAAGGCAGCCTTTCCTTGCAAAGTGATTTTCCTCATTGATTTTGCTTCCATGGGGTCTTTATGCCTGTCATTTGGTTTTGTTGGCCTTCTTAAACCGACAAAATTCTTTAAACCGGATTTATGTTCCGCATTCAATACCTTTTTAAAGTTGGCGATTTTTGTTCGGTTTGATTTTGCTGTTAACATCCCATTATGGAGTAACAGGGGCTTATCATGCCCGACCACGATTTACACGGTAAATCGGTTTTATCTGTAAGGACCGTTTCTCCTGTGACAGTGATGGTTTATAAGGCCTTCACTGGGTTTGACTAAAGCCGATCGTGGTGCCTAATCTTGGCGGTGTATGTTCGTATCACATAGCTTTGATCATATACCTCGGTATTATCTCATATCAACATATTGGTATCAGTTTGGCTAGCGGCGTAAACCGCCAAGGCGGTTTATGAACTTGTGATTGCAGGCAAAATATGTTGCAGGATTTACTACGAAAGCCAACGGGTCCCGTACTGCCATGCAAAAGTTTACAGACTGAGATTGTACCGGCATTGTTCAAAGCAAGACACTTGCTATCCTATTACAACGCCTTTTGAGGCCCGGCGTTTCACGCGAAGTTATGCCTTGAAAATTTGAATATGTCGCCCGGCTTGGCGGATTACGCTGCTTCACCGGGTTGGCGCGAGGTGGAGGGCATGGCGCTGGCGCCGGTTCAGCTTCCTCTTCTTCTTCACCCAAAGCCCGGAAGTCATTGGTAGACCGGTCAATCCGGGTTAAGGCACGAAGACAGCTTCTTCACTTATCAGCTCAGCCGGATCAACGCTGTATGGCGTAAGTATGCTTACGGATTGGAGGAATCAGGCTCGCACTTCCGGATGACAAAATCCACCCGCTTGTTGTTTGCGTCATAAAAAGATCGGTGAACTTCCAGATTGGCTTCAGCGGCAGTTGACTTCGCCAATGACGCATTTCCTTTGTAATCCGCTTTCAGGCATCGTATCGAAGGCTTCGCCGTTCTCTTGAGCGCTGGGAAAACCTTTAGCTATGTCACCGGATCAAGATCCGCTATCCATGCCTTGGCACGAGTCGAGCCAATGAGGCGCCCGGCCGGCTGCGGATCGCTTCATCTCTTCAAGCTGTCCGGAATCATGGACAGCCGGTCCAAAGATCTCTCTACGATCGTGGATGGCGCCGTGTTGTCGTATGAAGTGGCGCATATGGCCCGGCGGGCGCGGTATATAGCTGTTCAATCAGGGTGTCTGAAGCCTTGAGCGTTTTTCAGACGCGTCGAGCCTGGGATGAGCAATACGCTTGCACGCACCAGGTTTAGACAGCCCAAGTTAAACCGGAGGAAGCGTTAACACAGGCATATTCAGTATAAATTTACTTACCAAAGACGGCAGAGGTCATGGCATGCACTTGGCGTTTGAGTCTGGTAAGCTCTTCAGTCACCGGTTTAAGGGCCGCCTCCGCTTCCTCCGCCCGCTTTATTAAACCGGCTTTCTCGGTGTCCCAGTTGACCCGCTCGGATTTGTACCACTCCTTCAGCTGCTCCATGGTGGTCGAGGCGGTCTTTAGCTCATCCTTGGTTTTGGTGGCTTCGCTATTTGGGTTTCCAGATTGGTTCGGAGGTCCTTGAGTTGCACAACTTCTTTGGTGTATTTCATTACGATGACAAATAAAGCATGTTAGTGGTTTCATTATACAAGTCCCAAGCTTAATACAAGTATTCAACTTGGCACTTGGGGGCTAATGGCTAGTTGATCTCAATTTGCTAAGGAGACGCAACTTAAGTCCCGTTTAACTTTGCAAAATTAAACCGACCCTTTGGGGGCTACTATGCCGTGCAAAAGATGAGAAAGGTCAAATTATTACCTCATAGCGGTCCTTCATGCGATTTACTAGACCGGCTTCAAGGTCACGGCTTGTGTAAAGCCGGTTCGTAAAGCCGGAATGAAGTTCTTGGGCGGAGAAATTGTCGAAGCGCATATGTCGATCTTCCCTTGTCTTTGCTGATAGTAGTGGAACTTTCTTTGATGCTATGCTTTTCTAAAGCGACCGGTTGGATAGGAGCGGTGTAGCCAGTACCTGTCACAAGAACATCGTCATTTTCAGCGGTCTTGTTTGGGCTTGATGTCGTCTTGCTTTGGCTCGGCGGTTCAACGGTCACGATCCGCTCGGTGGACGGGTTTGGTGGAGCAGGCTGTGAGGTTTCCACTTGGACCTCGGTTCAACTTCCGGCGGGTCAGTGATATCATCCTTGTACAACTCGAGTAGCTTTCCTTGGCGGCTTCAGGATTTTCGTGTGGCTGTTCTGGGGTTTTTTCCGGATCACCATCCGGAGTAGGATCAAGAGTTTTCGCTTTCTTTCTCAAACGAGCCTTGGTGCTGCAATATTCAGAGTTGGATCAAGACAAATTGACCAAATTAATAGGGAATCGAATTGATGACAAAGAATTACATACCCCGCGCGATGTTCATGGAGGTAGTTGTGTGGTGGATGAACCGCCAGACGAGTTGGAAGAGGCCTGATAATTCGAGTCGACGGATTGAGAGAACATCGGAAGAAACCTTTTAAGGGATAACGCTTTTCAGGAGAGCAAGTCACCGGACGACGCTTCCGGATTGGGGTGTCTGTAAACCGGTGAGGTAACTGTTGACCACATGCCGGGTTGTACGGCGCTCTTCGATCTGCTGTGTCTTCAAGAAAAGATTTGGATTCAAATAAGCACAGGAATGGTATTTTTCACTTTCCGGACGGCGCGACGAATTCTCTTAACAGCGCAAGCTCAGATTCGGAAGAAAGAAGGATTACCTCAACAGGATCGGCATGATCGGCTTCAGCAGATCATCCCGGGAAGAAAAAGTGTCGGTAAAAGGAAGGTAAAGAGGCCAAGCATATGCAAGCAGAAATACAAAGCGGAAAGCCGGTTTATGGCGGCTCCTCGTAAATGTCAAAGTTTTACCTCGGCTTCGATTCTTCGTCCTCCGGTGTTCAGAGGACTCGGTGGTCTTTTTCTTGCCAGCTTTCTTAGTGGCCTTGGACTTTGCACGTGGCGCCCGGACCGGTGCAGTGCGTTTCCGTATGAGCTTTCAGCACGGGAAGCAGCAAGCATTAGCATATGTCAACAGTATTACGAGCACGAAAGACAAGAAGAAGAGCTTACCGCGGCGGTTTGTTGGCGGCACAAAATGGAGCCAACCGGTGAGGCTGCAGACGGAGATTGGCTCATCGAGCATCTTCTTGACGATCTCGGTGGTCTCCTGTTCGGTTATGGGTAGCTCGTGACGCCTTTGAGGATCTTTGAGGCTGCCGGTGTACTCGTGCATCAATCCGGGCCGGCGGCTCAGTGGCAACACGCCCCAAGAGACCCAAAGAACGCACAAGATCCACGCCGGTTAAGCCATTGGCCATTAGAGCCCGGAGCTTGATTATTTGTGGCGCGAAGTTTTTCCGTTCATGGCGGTTAAGCGTGAAGGCGATGGATGATGGTTGCTGAGCGGTGAGGACGGTAACCCGCAAAGGGGTTTTCGTTGGCGGCGCGGTTCGGGCAAGAGTACCAAGTTTGGTTCCAATCCTTTGGATGGCTGTGGTGCTTGGCGTGAGGGAAATCGGCTTCCTTCCTCTTCTGAATTGAAACGCCGCCCAGCTCCGTGTTGGGACCATCAGAAAATTCTGTGCGACGGTTCAAATGGAAAAAATCCCGGAACAACTCCACAGACGGTTCTTCTTGAAGATAGACTTCACAGAAGACTTGAAAGTTGCATATGTTCGAAACGGAATTCGGGCCGATATCCTGCGGATGGAGTTGCAAACTGGCAAGGACGTCCCGGAAAAACTTTGAACCGGGCGGGCAGAACCCCCGGTCTAGGTGCTGCATAAACACAATTACTTCCCCCGCTCGCGGCTCGGGAGAAACTTCGCCCTCGGAACACGCCAATGGAGGACGTCTTTTGGAGCCAAACCGCCCGGTGGTGACGTAGCCGTTGAGCTGCGTCTCGGTGATTTTGGACCGGACCCGGTTGCAAGCAGCAAATTGAGGAGCCATTCCGGAAGATTAAGGCTGCGAAAGAAAGGAAAACGGTTCACCATTGAACAGGTCAGAGTTACAGATAATGTTAAACCGGCAATCCAGTAAACCGGAAATTCCGGCTTAACTAAGGACTAATGGAGTGACGGATTAGATATCAGTAGTTAAACCGCCAGAGGAGGCAGAGCTGAAAAAGTTGCTAAGTATAGACAGAAACAGGTTTCCCATGCAAAAGGAAATAATCTAGATCTACCGGGGTTCAGTAAGGAAAATTTCTGCGACCTATGCAAGACCTCCTACTGCCGCAGGAAGGTTCGGGCATGTTAAAGCGAAGGATCTGAACAAAGGGGAAGATGCCTAGAGTCGGGTAAACGGCTAAAGCAGCCGTTTGCATATGAGGAGCGGTACGGCTGAGCCGTCACGGCCATGGTGGAACTGGTATGAAGAATCGGCATGAACGCTCACGAGCTATGAGACGAACCGAAGTTTCGAGATGAGATCTAAGGTTTAAAGAAAACCTTACTCGACGAAAGCGGAACCACGGAGGAGCGCTAAAACTCTGGTAAGATCAGGTTGATGCAGCGGCCCGGCGGGAAGCGTCGGTCGAAGGTTGAGGGCGACGGCAAGAGCTTCAGGGTCGGCGGGTCGCGAGGAAGAAGAAGAGAGGAAGAAGAAGAAGAGAATGGCCCGACCGGTCTATTTATAAGGGACCGGAGCAATCAACGGGTGCGAGAATCGAGGAGTCAAAAGCGGCGGAAGGTGCAGCGGCCGCCTCGATTTCCGGAATGGCATTAAATGCAGGGAATCTTACTGTTTGGATTTCTTTATTAAGGATGACGTCAGACGCCTCGACACGCGAATCGGAAGATGACATCACGGGCGGTTCAAGCAGCTGGCGGTTTACGAAAGGAGGAAAGAGATCAAGAGTTTCTTGAGGGTGTGAAGATTAACATGAACGGTTCAAGTCAATCTGGGGCCTAATGTTGGGGATATATCATCGAGTGTGAACCGCCCGGGAGGGCCGGTTCACACTCGTTCATGATCCAGGCCCATGTGGACGCCTTTGGAGCCCAGAGGCGTAATTAAGGTCCATGTATGTAAACCGCCTTAGCGTTATAGCTTGTGTTGTAAGACAGAAAGGAGAGATCAAGCCGGACTCTTGTATGAGCGGATTGGGACTCTGTAAACCGGCCAAGGCGTCAATCCGTGTATATAAGGGGACGACCAGTGGCGAGTTAGGGACAGAGATTTCGAGGCTAAGGCAAAGCTATTGCTCCCTAGTCGCCAAACCATATCAATCACATCACAACTGGACGTAGGCTTTTACCTTCATTGAAGGGCCGAACCGATATAATTCCCGTGTCTTGTGTCCGCTTTAACCTCTCTAGGTAAACCCGTACGATGGCCCTACGACTAAGTCCTTTCATGAGGACATCTGCCGTGACAAGTCCACGACAATAGGGGTAAACATAGAGAAGAAAAAAAAGTAAGAAAGTCTCACATCGATGCGGCTAACCAATGAGCTATGGAGTTGCCCATCAATTGATATCAAATGTGAGGAGTAGGGATTGCCATGCAACAGATGCACTAAGAGCGATAAGTGTATGAAAGCTCAATATGAAAACTAAGTGGGTGTGCATCTAACTCTATAATGAAAAATTCCCACTAGTATATGAAAGTGACAACATATGAGACTCTCCACATGAAACAAATGGTGCTACTTCGAAGCACAAGTGTGGAATTAGCATGCCCCTTCTCTCTTTCTCTTTTTTTTACTTCATTTCTTTCCTTTTTTCTTTTTTTCTTTTCCTTTTTATCTCTTCTTGTCCGAAGTCTCATCCCGACTTGTGGGGGAATCATAGTCTCCATCATCCTTTCCTCACCGGGACAATGCTCTAATAATGATTAATGATGATTATCACACTTCTATTTACTTACAACTCAATATCACAACTCGATACCTAGACTGAAATATGACTCTATATGAATGCCTCTAGCAGTGTACCAGGATGTGCAATGATCTAGCGTAACATGTATAGAAAATGATGAACGGTGGCTGAGCCACAAATACTATGTCAGCTATATGATCATGCAAAGCAATATGACAATGAATGCTCAAGCCATCAAAATGGAAGCGGTGGAAGTTGCATTCCAATATATCTCGAAATGGCTATGGAAAGGCCATAATAGGTAGGTATGGTGGCTGTTTTGAGGAAGATATAATAAGGCTTATGCGTGATAGAGCGTATCATACCACGGGGTTTGGATGCACCGGGGAAGTTTGCACCGACTCTCGCGGTGAGAAAGGGCAATGCACAACACCGTAGAGGCTAGCAAATTGCGGAGAGGTAAGAGTGTGTATAATCCATGGACTCACATTAGTCATAAAGAACTCATATACTTATTTCATAAGTTTATTAGCCCTCGAAGCAAAGTACTACTCCCTGCATTCCTTTATACAAGGCCATTATGAAAAATACATTTTACATCTGCACAAGGCCACTAACAGTAAATGATGTTTACTCATACTAGCAACTTGTTTAATATTTGCATGCATGTAGTCATAATGACATTGTGCTACTTCCTTCTCATTCCTTCCTTGCATGCATGCGAGCGTATTAATGATCCCAGTTAACAAGAAGAAAAGTTGGCTTGCAAAGTAGTCATTAATTTTTACCTAGGTACCTGTAATTTGAGTTTGTGGCCTTGTATAAGGGAATGGAGGGAGTACTACGCATGCCCTAGGGGGAAGGTTGGTAGGAGTTAACCATCGCGCACCCCCGACCTTCACACAAAGGTAGACAATCAAGGATAAATTGTGCTCCAACTTCCCGGCATAACGGGAGACTATACATGCTAGATTCGGAATCACATAACCTTAACACCAATATCTTACTAAACATGATCATCCACTAGTACCTCCCAGGTATTATCATCTCTATATCGCAAAACTATTTCAAGGAATCAAACATATCATATTCGGTGGTCCAGAAGTTTTATGTAGGATTTTATGACCAACCATCCAATTGACCAATCCCTATTGACTCTCTAAATAGATATAAGTGAAGCATGAGATTTTAATTCTTTCTACAAAAGACCATGCTCAAATAAATATAGGTGAAGCAAAAGAGCATTCTACAAATAACGATTTTCCATGTGAAGAGAAACAGGCAATCCAAACTTCAAATGATATAAGTGAAGCACATGAAGCATTCTATAAAGCCATACTCAAAAAAAAAAAGTGAAGTGCAATGAGCATTCCATAAATCAACCATGGACTATCTCATACTAGCATGGTGCATAAAAGAAAAGATAAAACTAAACACAAAAAGACGCTCCAAGATTTACACATATCACGTCAAAAAAACAAAGACAAAAACATACCCATACTTGTTGAAGAAAGATGGGATGCCTTCCGGGGCATCCCCAAAGCTTAGACGCTAGAGTCTCCTTAGATATTTAATTGGGGTGCCTTGGGAATCCCCAAGCTTGAACTCTTTCCTCTCCTCCTTCTCCTCATATTGAGACCTCCTCGATCTTTGATTACTTCATCCACATAAAACTCAACAGAAACCTCGTGAGATCCGTTAGTATTATAATACAAATCACTACTTTTAAGTATTGTTCAAACCCATTCATATTTTATTTTTGCACTGTAGCTATTCTATTATAACTTCTTCATGGCTTATACCACTGATACAATCGATAGTTTCATCAAAACAAGCAAAACAATGCATCAAAAACAGAATCTGTCAAAAACAAGACAGTCTGTAGCAATCTGAACATTTACCATACTTCTTTAACTCCAAAAATTCTAAAAACATAGGAAAAAATAAACAATTTGCATAGCAATACTGTGTAAATATTTCAGAAACTTTCGACGTTCCAGTATAAAAAAATGTAAATTACGCACTACAGCCAAAGTTTCTATTTTTACACCGCACAGACCAACAAGCAATCTAATCATCCTAAAGGAAAATTTTTGCACATTATTTTTATAATACAATGGATTTGTACAAGGGGATAATTATTTTTGTGAGAACATCCATGAAAAGTTCTACATTGTTTCCATGAGCATGAACACAAGTGTTCAAGGTCGACCCTCACTTCTCTAATGCATAACCTTCAAATCGCTTCTCTTTTTGAAAAAGTTTTTAAGGTCCCCTCTATAATTTTTTGTTTTTAAACTTTATAAAAGCACTCAACAGAATAAAATGACTCTCTAAAACTTCTGGGTTGTATCCCTGGCAGCGCTTTTTTTAAAGCCATTAAGCTAGGCATATAGTGCTCAATTAATTGATCCACCCAGATCCCAAGGTAAATCAAAGCCAATTTTAATTAACAATGATTTGTAATTTAGTAGTGAGCACAAAGCAAAATATATCATGCAATGACGAAGTCTAACTCTATTCCTATGCATCGGCATGTCATAAAATAACAATTCATGCACATCAAGTAAAGACTAATACATAGTATAAGCAGTTTCTTGCAATTTTATTGGGTTGGAAACATAAAGAGGAGGAGATGTAGTTCCTCTCTCATAATAATTTCAAGTAGGAGTAGCAAGCACATCCATATTATATTCATCAAAATCATCATGTGTAGTGGTAAAATGCAACCCATCAATATAATCCTTAATAAGAGCAAACTTCTCCAGTATAGTGTAGTTGGGAGAATTCAAAAAGATAATAGGACTATCATGTGTGGGTGCAATAGCAACAATTTCATTCTTAACATAAGGAACTATAGTAAGTTCATCTCCATCAGCATAATTCATACTGGCATCTTCGCCACAAGCATAGCAAGCATCAAGTTCATCAAAAAGGGATATTTCAAAAGAATCAACGGGATCATAGTAATTATCATGGTATTAATCCTTCGGTAAACACGAAGGGAAATTAAAAAATGTATGATTTGAAGAGTTACTCTCATTAGATGGTGGGCACGGGTGATCAATCCGCTCTTTCTTCTTTTGTTCTTCAATCTCCTCCTCATCTTTTTCATCCAATGAGCTCACAATTTCAGCAATTTCTTCTTCCGTAGTTTCCTGCAAAATATTAGTCTCTTCTTGGACATCGGAGACCCTCTCAATAAATGCATTAATATCAGAATTGTATTCATAATTCTCATAACAATATTTTATTATAGCAAAATTTTCAGGTCTGTAAACAACACCATCATAATATTCATACTTTTCAAATAAAGATTCAATTTTATAAGCACCCTTAAAAGCAACAAATTCTTCTATTCATTCCACATCATAGTAATTATATCTACCATTAGCATAAGAAGCTAAGGTTTCATATTCGTTAAATTTGCATGAAAAGGAAGGTGTGGAGGCTTCATCCTAGAGAAACAAGTATAATCATGTCTCAAGCATACATCCCGAGCATACCAATGCAACATAAGAATTTGATCCCATAAAAGTTTCCCTTTTTGCGTCAAGTGATAATCCCTAAAGTATTCACGTTGATCCAACATGTCTCCCATTATTAAGTTGAATGGGGTTTTCTCAGGATTATCAAAGTAATGTTTAATCACATAACGAGCATCGAGGGTTTTAGGAGGTTCCCCATCTCCATGAGTAGCAAGCACAACTAATTTTTTTGGTATTTCGTGTTCCATATCCATAACTAAAGATAGAGAACAACTTAGAACATAAAATAAAAACTACTTACTGA
This sequence comes from Aegilops bicornis, assembly GCA_021605145.1. NCBI lineage: Eukaryota > Viridiplantae > Streptophyta > Magnoliopsida > Poales > Poaceae > Aegilops > Aegilops bicornis. Next base: position 576,036,335 of record CM038672.1, read on the forward strand.
TAAAGCAAACAAGCACACACGAGAATATTCACCCCATGCTATTGCTCCCCGGCAACGGCTCTAGAAAAACGTCTTGATAACCCACAAATATAGGGGATCGTTTGTAGCCCTTTTTGATAAATTAGAGTGTCAAACCCAGTGAGGAGCTAAAGGTAGAACAAATATTCCGTCAAGTTCTATCGACCACCAACACAACTCTACGCATGCTTAATTTTTGCTTTACCTAGAACAAGAATAAAACTAGAAGTACTTTGTAGGTGTGGTGGGATAGGTTTGCAAGACAATAAAGAATGTGAAAATAAAAGTTAGGTGCTGTTTAGATAAATAAACAATTAACTTAGTATAACGAGTGTTGATTTGTGGTGGTAGGATTTGCGGAATTGTCCCTTAGGAATTGACTATGTTACTAGACCAATAGCAAGTTTTTATGTGGGAGAGGCCACTGCTAGCATGTCATTCCTTACTTGCAACTCTATGCACTTATGATTGGAAATATTAGCAAGCATCCGCAACTATTAACGTTCATTAAGGTAAGACTTGCACCTGGAGTAGAGCTCCAACCGACTTACGAGGAGGGCACAACCCACCACCACGCGCCTGGGCTGCCTGGCACGCCCAGGTGTCTTGTGTTGGTTGTGCGCCCCCGTTTGCGTTAATTTCACCTCCCAAAAATCACATATATTCCTAAATAATTCTCCGTACAATTTTATTGCATTTGGAATTTGTTTGATATGGATATTCTGTGAAATAAAAAACCTGCAAATAACAGGAACTGGCACTGGGCACTGGATCAATAGGTTAGTCCAATAAATCATATAAATTGTTGCCAAAAGTATGTAAAAGTTGTATAATATTGGAGACGTATCAATGACCCACAAGTACAGGGGATCAATCGTACTCCTTTTGATAAGTAAGAGTGTCAAACCCAACGATGAGTAGAAGGAAATGACAAGTGGTTTTCAACGAGGTATTTCTCTGCAAGTGCTGATAGTAGAGATAATAGATAGTTTTGTAGCAAGGCAATTCATAACAAGTAACAAGTAGCGATAGTAACAAAGGTGCAACAAGGTGGCCCAATCCTTTTTATCGCAAAGGACAACCTAGAAAGTTCTCTTATATAAAACAAAGTGCTCTCGAGGACACATATGGGAATTTCTGTCTAGTCACGTTCATCATGTTTAGTCGATTCACGTTCACTATTTTGATAATTTGATATGTGGGTGGACCAGTGCTAGGGTGTTGTTCTTAGTTCTTACTTGAACAAGCAACCCTCTTATTATTAACCCCTCTCACAAGCATCCGCAACTATGTAAGAAGAATTAAGATAATTCTAACCATAGCATGGAACATATGGATCCAAATCAGCCCTTACAGAATAACGCATAAACTAGGGTTTAAGCTTAATTTTGTCACTCTCGCAACCCATAATCTACTTATTACTCCTCAATGCCTTCCCTGAGGCCCAAGTATGGTGAAGTGTCATGTAGTCGATGTTCACATGACACCACTAATGGAAGAACAACATATATGTAACCAAAATATCAAACGAATACCAACTTCACATGATTAATTATAACAAGACTTCTCCCATATCCTAAAAAATAAAAGTAACTACTCACAAATCATATTCATGATCAAGATCAGAGGTGTATTGAATATTCTTAAGGATCTAAACATTTCATATTCCACCAAATAAATCAACTTGCATCAACTATGCGATGTAATCAACACTAGTAGCAACCCACATGTTCCAATGTGAGGTTTTGGGATAAACATTGAATACAAGAGATGAATTAGGGTTTGAGAGGAGATGGTGTTGGTGAAGATTTTTATGAAGATTGCTCCTCCCACGATGAGAGGATCGTTGGTGATGTCGATGGTTTCGATTTCCCCCTCCCGAAGGGAAGTTTTCCAGGCAAAATCATTCCGTCAGAGAGCAAAAGTGCTCTTGCCCCGGTTCTGCCTTGAGACGATGGTGCTTCGCCAGAAAGTCTTCTGCTTAATTTTTCTAGGGTAACTAGCCTCATATAGCAGAAGATGGGCACCAGAGGCCTGCTGGTGGGGCCACAAGCTCACAGGGCGCGCCCTAGGGGGCTCCATGAGCTCGTGACTCCCAAGTGGGCCTTCTCCTGGTATTTCTTCAACCAACAATTTATATATATTCCAAACTAATTCTCCGTATATTTTCAGGTCATTTGGAGCTATGGAGAATACCTATCTCTGTTGTAGCTTTTCAGGTCCAGAATTCCATCCGCCGGCAAACTTCCTCTTCATGTGAAATTTGCCAAATAAGAGAGAAACGACATTAGAACAGCATCATAAAGTGAAATAGTGACCCAAAAGATAATAAATAACAATAGGGAAACATGATGCAAAATGGATTATCAACAACATCCATTAATCCCTCGGGCCCACATGGTCCTGCATCCAACCCTCGGTACTTATCGATCTTGTGTACCTCAGTCCCTAACCCCGTCTCCTGAGCCCTTCTCTTGCGTCCAACACTCCTACAAGTCTTAGTATAAGTGCCTCACACAATTGCACCTTAGTTCTTTTCAGATCAATGAATCACATTGTATTTTTTGTGAAATCGAGTTTTTTGTCAAGTGCAAAGACCGAACCGAATTGGCCAAAGATCGAATAGAGAAAAACCGGAAAGAAGAAGTAAATTTGCTATACTGATTTTTTGGAAGGTCGAAATGACCGGACGAACAAACCGTATAGACTAACGACTAGACTTATACGTGTAGATGGAGGGAGTGGTGTGTATATTTACCATAAATATGCATCCTTTAATAAATTTAATAAGTATTAATAGTACTAAAGAAACACAAGATACAGATTAATACACACAACTTCATGCAAGGAAAAATGTAGAGATACACTCTGCATAAAGCCGGCGCCACAAACGTCATGGATTAAAGTTGGTATTAATACGAGCCATCACGTAGCATCACTTCTTACGGATATGGCATGCATGCAAGCATGTTGACTTACATTCGAGATCCGGTCACAAATAGCGTAACGGCGATCACCAATATGCACGTAGACTATGTGTAGTACGTACATACGCCCTTGAAAGCACAAGTGCTCCCTTGGTGATTTTGGTAATTAATGTCAACATATCTCTTGTTGGACTAATGCTTTTATCTAGTGTATTTCACACAAGTTCAACAATGGCGTGGAAAGGACAAGAGGATGTGGAATCCCTTCAAGGTGTCAAGGACATGCATTGGTTAAAGCTCAAGACTCTTCATTTCTATATTAGTGATCCAAGATCACATTGAGTCCATAGGAAAGCCAATACTATTAAAATGGGATGAGATGTTGCTTAATAGCTTGCTTGCTCAAATGCTTAGTGATATTGCTCCAAATCCCTCAACCACTTTTTCATTCCAAATATGTCAAAATCCTCAACTCCAACTCGTCCCCACCGATTCTTTCTACCTGGCGCCAACGAGTTCATATGACATAGCCACTGCTAGAAACACTAACAGTTTGGTCTCACCGATACGGATCTCGGTCTCACCGAGATGGCCTTGCAACCACTCTGTTGCCTGTTGTAGTTATTTCGGTCTCACCGGAATGTGCAATCGGTCCCACCGAGTTTGCTAGACATCTTCTTTGTTGCTTATTGCTTCACTTTGAGCTCACCGAGTTGATGCAATTGGCGCCACCGAGTTGGTGTTTGCCCTAAGCCCTAGCACATCGGCCACACCGAGTTGTTCCAGTCGGTCATGCCGCGATTCCTAACATTCATATTTTGAACTAAATCGGTCTCATCGGGTTCATCTGTTCGGTCTGACTGAGTTGGGTCAATGTGTGAAACGGTTGGATTTTGAGTGGAGGCTATATGTGCCCCTCCACCCCCATCTCCATTTGTGAGAGAGCCATCAGAACGTGCCTACACTTCCAGCATACATTTTCTTAGAGAGAACCACCTACTCATGTGTTGAGATCAAGATATACCAATCCTACCACAAGAATCTTGATTTCTAGCCTTGCCCAAGTTGCTTTCCACTCAAATCATCTTTCCACCATATCCAAATCTATGAGAGAGAGTTGAGTGTTGGGGAGACTATCATTTGAAGCACAAGAGCGAGGAGTTCATCATCAACACACCATCTATTACCTTTTGGAGTGTGGTTTCTCCTAGATTGGTTAGGTGTCACTTCGGAGCCTCCATCAAGTTGTGGAGTTGAACCAAGAAGTTTGTAAGGGCAAGGGGATCGCCTACTTTGTGAAGACCTACCTGAGTGAGGACAGTCCTTTGTGGGCGATGGCCATGGTGGAATAGACAAGGTTGCTTCTTCGTGGACCCTTCGTGGGTGGAGCCCTTCGTGGACTCGAGCAACTGTTACCCTTCATGGGTTGAAGTCTCGATCAACGTGGATGTATGATAGCACCACCTATCGGAACCACTCTATAGCAAACGGGCATTAAAAGTACTTTTCTTATTGGAGAAATTGAGGAGGAAGTGTATGTTAAACAACCTCCTGGCTTTGTCAATCCTAAGAAACCTAATCATGTCTACAAACTTCACAAAGCTCTTTATGGTCTTAAACAAGCTCCTAGGGCATTGTATAAGTGCTTAACCAAGTTTATTATTGAAAAAGGCTTGGAAATTGGGAAGATTGATTCTACACTTTTTACTAAAAGGGTTAATGGTGAATTATTTGTGTGCCAAATTTATGTGGATGATATCATATTTGGTTCTACTAAACCCCATTTTAGTGAAAATTTTGGAAGGCTAATGTCGTATAAGTTTGAGATGTCTACGATGATGAACTCAAATTTTTCCTTGGGCTGCAAATCAAGCAAACTAAAGAAGGTACCTTTGTTTGTCAAACAAAGTATACCAAGGATCTTTTCAAGAAGTTCAACATGCAAGAAAGCAAAGGTATGAAAACACCCATGCCTACTAGTGGACATCTTGACTTGACTAAGGATGGCAAACCGGTTGACCAAAAGGTTTACCGCTTTATGATTGGTTCATTATTATATCTATGTGCCTCCCATCCCGATATTATGCTAAGTGTGTGCATATGTGCACGATATCAAGCGGCTCCTAAAGAGTGTCATCTTAAGGCCGTGAAAAGGATAGTGAGATAGTTAATTCATATACCAAACATTGACATTTGGTATCCTAAGAGGGCATCTTTTGACCTTGTTGGCTACCCCGATTCGGACAATGCCAGTGACAATATTGATAGAAAGTCTGATAGAAAGTCCACTTCGGGTACTTGTCAATTTCTTGGTAGATCCCTTGTGTTTTGGTCCTCCAAGAAACAAAACTCGGTATCTTTATCCACTTCCGAAGTGAATACATTGCTGAAGGATCATGTTGTGCTCAATTACTTTGGATAACCCAAACTCTTAAGGATTATGGGATACATGTTAAACATGTTCCATTGCTTTGTGATAATGAAAGTGCTATTAAGATTGCTCACAATCCCGTGCAACACTCTCGAACTAAGCATATTGAAGTTCGTCATCATTTCATTCGAGATCATGTTGCTAAAGGAGACATCAATCTTAAGCATCACTGGTGCAGAGACCTGCTATACAAACGGTTTTTAAGTCCATTCCGCGACGGCGTTTGGAACTGTTGTTAAGTGAGTGTGGGCGATAGGGGGTCCTTCCCACAAGACCCAGAAACCGTTGGGGATAGGGCCTCCTAGCACACAAAATGAGCTCGTGTGCGATCTGGCGAGGCATCGAAACTCAATCGTTTGTGTTTGTATGTACATCCCACACGGCAAATCCCAGAAAAACATTTTTGTTCGTATGTATATCACGCACAGTTTTTTGTGTGGAAACGTTTGTGCAAGGTGGCCTAATGTAAACAGTTCTCTATCGAAAGCCTTGTTTGATTGTTAGTTGATCGAACACGCCTACTTTCTAAGAACCGTGTGGGTTGTTTGAGTTCATCGCCCACGGTGCTCTCTGAGTAACCGTCTGTAATAGAAAACCCCAATAAGCAGGGTAATTAGCCTATTATTGATAATCCATGTACTAATCAAATTGATATTTCTTATAAAACACACCAGATATTTCATATCCGTATAACGGCAACCAGGATTTCATAATCGAATTACATAAAATAGCTTCGGCACTCAGTTACGCCATTACACAACAACACCAAGTTTCACATGCAACATCGAAAACCTTTGGAAAGTAGCATCATACACGGTAAATAGACAGATGAATTTCATCTGGGAAACTGCAGAAACGGAAGGCAAATATTGAGCCTTCAGTGATGTTGAATGTCCTTGCAATTTAGGCCAGTGGCTAGGGATAATTGCCCTTAACCTTCGGCCCTCTTCAGGAAGACTTCAATATTGTACCGTGGGTGTTGAATGAATACCTTACTCACCTCTTGACCATGCAGGTGGTTTGAGAGGCAATCATCGGTGAACTGCTTTGAAAAGTACTGAAAACAAAGATATGCACAAATCGCTGTTATAGATTATGAAGTGGCGCAAGGGGTAAAAACAAGGTAAAAGAGTTAGTACCATCCTATAGTTGACTGATGTCTTCTTCATTGTGCAAACAAAGATCTTGTTGTTATTCGTCGCAAGTTTCTGCATCCTAACAATCTTTCTGAGTTTCTTGACTTGATTGGTATTCATGGACATCCCATTTCCCCATATGCAAAATGGGTCGAACAGTGGGTCTAAGCCTCTGACAGCAGGACCTACACGTGCATGACCAAATTGTAAGAAACTTAAATATTAGAATGATTCCTACAACTGCACAATAATGTGCTATTAGCGAAAGGACCATGCATGAGCAAACCTCGATGGCAAACCACAGTGTCTTCCATTGTTTCCCTGCAACACACATAAGGAAGATCGTGATCAGGTTAACTGAGAGTTGCCATACTATCAGTAGAATATGTATTGAGTACAACGAAATTCAATTTATTTCACATGCATAACAATACAAAATTGTACCCACAGCAAATGAAAATCAAATTGCATAATTGAACCAATCAGTTAAAAGGAGAGCAGACCAAATGGACCAGATGCATAATTGAACCTTGGTGTTGTCGTGGAATTGTCACGGCAGATGTCCTAGTGTGAGGACTTAGTCGTGGAGCCATCGCAACAAAGTTAGCTTAAAGGGATTAAACAGGACAAAGGACACGAGGAGTATATACTGGTTCGGCCCCTTGCAGTGAAGGTAAAGGCGTAATCCAGTTTGAGGTGGTATTGCTAGGGTTTCGATGACCAGTGAGCGAACACGCTAAGCCTGGCTCTCGATCTATTATTTCCTGTCCTAAGCCGCCGCCAGGTCGTCCCCTATTATACACGGGTTGACGCCCTGCGGTCTACAGAGTCCCGGCCGGCTCATATACGTGTCTGGCTCGGATACCAATTACATATGCCTTACAATACAAGTCATAGATACATGGTGGTTTATAATCGTGGGCCTTAAGCCGCCTTTGGGCTTGGGCCCTCTACTTAGCCTATCTATGAACCGCCATTACGATCTTGGGATTCACGGAGATGAATCGTGAAACGGCCCCTCCTGGCGGGTCATGCCCGATAGTCATATCCCCACCACTAGGCCCCGGGTTGATTTGAACTTGTTCATGTCAATCTTCAATTTTTAGGAAAGTCCCTCCTCATTTTAACTATGAAATATTGTAACTCGCCATGACGTCATCTCTTGAACTCTCAGTAACCCGCCGTGACGTCACCTGTTATTAATGCTTCACAGAACCCAAATCTTAATAAATCTCTTACTTTACTGTCTTCGGAAATCTAGGCGCCCACATCGTCACTTATCCATTTTTTGTCTCCTCAATTTTTGCGCCTGTCGTTTGTCCTTCCAGGCTTTATAAATAAGACCTCGGGCTCTCCTCTCACTCCTCCCTCTTTCCTTCTCCTTTTCTTCTTCCTCCATGTGACGCGCTGATCTGTACGGGCTCCGCCACCGCCGACCTCCGCCTCTGTCTTCCGCTCCGGTCGCTGCATCACCCTGAACGGACCAGAGAAACGCGGCACCTCCCCGCCATCTCATTAGCACCGGTAAGCCCTTCTTTCCTCCGCCATAGATCTGGCATTAGGGTTTCGGTGTTCTTCGGTGTTCGTCAGTGTTCATCGCCTCCGTCCTTATTCTTTGTCCAGATCCATGGATTAGATCCACAAACCACACAAATCTCGCTAGTAGTTTAGCATATATTTTTAACACTAGAATATACTCTCATCACTGCAGATCCCTTTTAGAGCACCTATGATTTTCCACTGTCACCTCTGTAATTTCCAATTTTATTTCTTTTTTCTGTGCAGTTTCAGATCCAAATTCCTAACTGCAATCTATGAAACTTGTTTGTCCAACACTTAGTAGAATTTTGCCCTCTGACAGATTTTGAGTAATTGCACTTCTTCATGGCGGCTTACACTTCCGGCTTATAATTATTCATATACCATCAGTCCTCACTTAAGCCGCCATCCTGAATGTATACTTTCGGCACTTAAACTTGTAATATCACCAATTAACTTAAACCGGCAAAAAATTTCATTCCTTTAGGCTTTCTTTCACAATGCCGCGCAAAACAGTGTACACATGCAATTGGGTCCCTTCCATCGTCACCGAGAGCACCTTCAAGGACTATTTCAAAACCGGAGTTCAAGAACGCCAATGTGGATAACTTTCTTGACAAATAAGGGATCTCACATGAGTTCTTGGCTACGTACACGCCTCAACAAAACAGAGTTGTTGAGAGCAAGAACTGAACACTTCTAGAGATGGCAAGAACGACGCTTGATGAATACAAGACGGCAAGACACTTTTGGGCGGAAGCGGTTGAGATAGCTTGTCATGCTACGAATCGACTATATCTTCACAAGCTTCTCGGCAAGACGGCATACGAGCTTCTCATCGTAACAAACCCCAAGTTGGATAATTTCGAGTATTTGGCTCAAAGTGTTACATCCTTGATAAGCATCCCCGCTCAAAATTTGCTCCTAAGTCTCATGAAGGTTTCCTACTTGGTTATGGCTCAAACTCTCACACTTAACGTGTCTACAAAAATTTCACCCGAAAGGTTGAAGGGACGGTATATGTGAAGTTTGATGAATCTAACGGCTTGCAAGTAGAGCAATTGCCACTTGATGTAGGATACAAAGATCCTTCGGAAGCAATCCAAAATTTGTCCATTGGCAAGATTCGCCCAACGGAGGTGAAGGAGAGTACCTCTTCCGTTCAAGTGGAAGCCTCAACTCCACATCAAGGTGAACCACAATTTGACTTGGAGGCATCCACAAGTGGAACATGTCAAGACGGAGAAAATGAGGAAGTACAACAAGACAAACCACCTCAACCTCCCTCTCCACCTCCACAAGAGAACGACAATGCCAACAACAATGAAGAAGGAGAAGAAGAAGAAGCCAATTAAGAGGATGTTCCTCCCCAACCCAAACGAAAGCTCTCACGAGTTAGAGCAATAGTCACAAGAGACCACCCCGTCGAACAAATCTTCCATGATATTCAAACCGGGAGAATTACTCGGTCTAAAACTCTTGAACCTATGAAGGTTGAACCTATGAAGGTTGAAGAAGCTCTTGAGGATCCGAATTGGGTGAATGCTATGCACGAAGAGCTACATAACTTCGAGAGGAATCAAGTGTGGACATTATTTGAATCACAATGTCATTGGAACCAAATGGGTGTTTCGGAATAAACAAGATGAAGATGGACAAGTTGTACGCAACAAGGCCCATCTCGTCGCTTAAGGTTACACTCAAGTCGAAGGTATGGACTATGGTGAGACATATGCCCCCATTCCTGGACTAGAGTCCATAGGCATCTTACTTGCTTATGCCAATCACCATGATATCACTGTATATTAAACGGGCATTAAAAGTGCTTTTCTTAATGGAGAAGTTGAGGAGGAAGTGTATGTTAAACAACCTCCCAGCTTTATCAATCCTAAGAAACCTAATCATGTCTACAAACTTCACAATGGTCTTAAACAAGCTCCTAGAGCAAGGTATAAGTGCTTAACCAAGTTTCTTATTGAAAAAGGCTTTGAAATTGGGAAGATTGATTCTACACTTTTTACTAAAAGGGTTAATGGTGAATTATTTGTGTGCCAAATTTATGTGGATGATATCATATTTGGTTCTACTAACCCCCATTTTAGTGAAAATTTTGGAAGGGTAATGTCGGAGAAGTTTGAGATGTCTATGATGAGTGAACTCAAATTTTTCCTTGGGCTGCAAATCAAGCAAACTAAGGAAGGTACCTTTGTTTGTCAAACAAAGTATACCAAGGATCTTTTCAAGAAGTTCAACATGCAAGAAAGCAAAGGTATGAAAACACCCATGCCTACTAGTGGACATCTTGACTTGACTAAGGATGGCAAACCGGTTGACCAAAAGGTTTACCGCTCTATGATTGGTTCATTATTATATCTATGTGCCTCCCGTCCCGATATTATGCTAAGTGTGTGCATGTGTGCACGATATCAAGCGGCTCCTAAAGAGTGTCATCTTAAGGCCGTGCAAAGGATAGTGAGATACTTAATTCATACACCAAACTTTGGCATTTGGTATCCTAAGTGGGCATCTTTTGACCATGTTGGCTACCCCGATTCGGACTATGCCAGTGACAAGGTTGATAGAAAGTCCACTTCGAGTACTTGTCAATTTCTTGGTAGATCCCTTGTGTCTTGGTCCTCCAAGAAACAAAACTCGGTATCTTTATCCACTGCCGAAGCGGAATACATTGCTGAAGGATCATGTTGTGCTCAATTACAGTCGGGTGGTAGGTGCGACATATGCCAACGGGTGGCTTATCATTGTGGGAGCCAGTAAAACATCGCCGGTGCCTGGAAACGGGATGAGGCGAAGACATGCACGCCGGCGGATCTTACCCAGTTTCGGGGCTCTCCGCAGAGATAACACCCCTAGTCCTGCTCTGCGGGGTCTCCGCATGATCACTAGATAAACAAGTGGCAACAAGGGGCTCCTTGAGCTGTTCGGTGAGAGGAAGAAGAAGGGCAAGGCTAGCTCTCTTCTCCCCTCGATGTAGTGTCTAAAACTCTAAGATATCAACGCTTTGCATGGGTGCCCTGGGGGGTTTGTATAGGCCTACCCTCTAGGGGTACAATGGTAATCCGGCTGGGCGTGGGCCCTAGCCGTCAGTGTCTATGTTTGCCGGCTTCTCCGCCGGCCGCTGGGGCCCGCCGACTGGTGGGTCCCACCGGCTGCCGGTTACTGTTGCCTCACTCTTGATGACGAGGGCTTTGTCGAGGTAAGCATGGCTACAGTGCCGCCCCCTGGTGGGCTCTCACTGTAGCCTTACCTCGTCTTGTCTCCTTAATGGTGCACGTACTTCGACGGGGGGAACAACCCGGCTGTTGGGAGCTGGCCGCATCCCCGGCCGACTGGGGGAGGCTTGGCCGCCTTCGGGTGTCTCTCTGACTGAAGGGGCCCGCCGCCTGCGGGCCGTACTAATAGCCTGTCGTGGGTGGCGTCATGGTCAACATACCGACAGTGCCGCGCCGGACGGGTGATTGCTGCCCCGTACGGCGCACTGTGGCCATGCGTGCTCCGGGATTCGGGGGTGGCAGGCTTCACTGTAGCCACGCCCCGTCTCATCACCGTTACGTTGGTGCAGAATTTGAGGGTACGATCTTGGCCGCTTGTCGGGGGCCGGCTTCTTGGAGTCGGTCTTCTCATGGCCGGCTTCTTGGAGTCGGCCACCCTGTGGCTTTCTTTATGAGAGTTTAGGGCCGGGCCGCCTCCCGGTAGTCGGCCTGTGAGACAGCCGGCCAGGGGTAGGCGGCCCCATGCCTAGGGTGCTTGAAGGCTCGATCGGCCTGTCATTTTTTGAAGAGCCAGGGGAGCCGGCTAGGCTACCCGTGGTCATTTAATCCAACAGTAGTCCCCGAAGCTGGTTGGGCTTCGAGGCTGAAAGGAGGACGAGAAGCTCAATCAGCTTCCTATCTTGAGGAGCCGGCAGCTAGGAGCCGGCTTTGATTAGGTGCGCCGTCTTTGGGAGGCTTTGAAGCCTGAAGGCGGGAACCAGCTGGCGCGCAAGCCAGGCTGCGGGCTGGCCGCTCGCCGCCTGCGCGCCACATGGCACCCTTCGGCTGGAAGGGCCTGCCAGCCCACGCGCGCGACGGGACGTCGCCGCAGATCGGGGCCCGCCACTTCCATGCCTCGGCCCAAGTGTGGATCTTCTGTGGCCCGAACGGGCCACTCGCCTTCCGACGGCAGTTTCCACATGTCGTTAGGGCGTGATAATCGCGGGGCGTGGGGGAGTTGGCTCAGTTAATCCCACGTCCCCCCACGCCTCGCCTCCTCGGCTTCGCCGCACGAGGCTATAAGTAGGGGGGAGGGGGAGCGGCACACGCTCGCACGCTCGCCCTCGCTCCGCCATTTTCTTCCTCTTCCTCCTCTCCGTCGCTGCAGCTCCTCGCTGCCGCGCCGCCCTTCCACCAATCTTCTCGGCGTGGCATAGCTTTGCTGCAGCTGAATCGCGTGCCCTCCGCCGCCGCGCTTTTCCTGTCGCCTCTCCGTCCTCATGGCGCGGTCCAGCTCCTGGGACGGCTCCAACGTCCACGAGGACCACGTCGACTTCCTCCGCAAGACGCGGCGGTTGCCGGGCACAGATTATGTGCGGGTCCGTCTCGCGCCGGAGAATGAGATCTCGCCGGCGCCGGAGGAGGACGAGCAGGTAATCTTCCGCTCGCACTGCCTGCGCGGCGTCGGCCTTCCGACGAGCGGCTTCTTCCACTTCTTTCTTGGGTTCTACCATCTCCAGCCACACCACCTCACTCCAAACACGGTGGTGCTGCTGTCGGCCTTCGTCACCCTGTGCGAAGGCTTCCTTGGCGTCCTCCCCACCCTCGAGCTTTGGGGGGAGTTCTTCCAGTCCAAACTTGGCACCGTCGTTGCGGGCGTGCCTGCCCCATGCGGCGCCTTCATCGCCGTGCGGAGACCGACGGGCGACAACCCGTTTCCGCCCATCACATTGATCCAGTCGGTGAAGCTCTGGCAAAAATTTTATTTCTACATGAAGAACTTCGCTCCGCGAGGCGACTTCGTCAATCTGCCGGCTTACATAGCCGGCTCGCCGGTTGGGAGGCAGCCTTCATGGTCCTACCGAGCCAAGACGATGTCTCCAGCTGGGGCTACCACCGTCGCGCGGCTCCGGGTGCTGGTCCAATCGGAAGGCCTGACCGGGTCCGACGTGATATCCGCCTTTGTGGAGCGTCGGGTACTCCCACTCCAAGGCCGCCCTCACATGATTTGCCAGATGAGCGGTCGTTTGGACCCAAGTCGGCTAAGCACCAAGGAGATGCCTCATGCCGAGGTATCTTACATGGTGAATTATATCGCCAACTGCAAACTCACCGAGGAGTGGCAGTTCGGCAAGGAGCCGCATTTCGCGCCAATCCTCCGCCTTCGGTAAGCTTCCCTTCTTTTCTTCTTCTCTTGTTGCCGAGTTCATACTGGCCGACTCTTGACCAGTCAGCTTGTTTTTAGCAGAGCTCCCTCCTTCAACCGGCCAGCTCGTCCCCGACCGTGTGACGGACGACTTGGACGATCCCGACTTGGGGGCGGTCGCCCTAGACGACGATGCCGTAGGGGGAGGCGGTGAGGCAGGCGGCTCCAGGTTCGGGGCCGGCTTCGAGGACCGGCCAGATGTCGACGAGGTCGAAGTTATTCTGCGCCGTCAGCCGGCGTCCGATCATCAAGGCGCTGGCTCATCTGCCGCGCCGGCTGTTCGTGGTGGCGCGCAGAAACGCCGGGCCGCGCCGGTCCTCTTCGGCAGTCGGCTGAAGAAGCCCAAGGGTACCGCGGCGGCGACCAAGCGGGACGAGGCGGCCGTGAAGGCAGCCCACTTCCGCAAGGTGGTGAGGCAGCCGCAGGTGGTTTCGGCGTAAGTGTCAATTCTCTCACGCCTTTCTTTTTTATCTTCGATTGACATTATTCTAAGCCTTTTCCTTGACTTATCAAACAGGGCTTCGCTTTCTCTCGAGCGGACCACTGCCGCCTCCGTAGTTGGAGCGGCGGGAGGGTCGGCGAGCGCCCGCCGCGTGGACCCCCGTGCCGATCTCCTGGTGTCGATGGAGCGGAACGCGCGGGAGGCGGAGGAGCAGAGGGCGGCTCAGGAGACGACGGAGGAGTCGGCGGAGGCGCGCGCCGATGCAGTGGCCAAGGCTCAAGCGGAGGCTGCGGCCGTGGAGAGGGCAGCGGAGGCCCTGCGTAACCAGCCTCTGCAGCTCATCATCCCCCTTCGCACCGTGGCCCCCAATATCCCGGTGCCCCCGCCGTGGCCGGCTGGCAATGGAGAGGGAGGAGGGCGACGCAGTCGTCCTGGAGGGGGAGGCGGTACCGCCATCGCCGACTGGAACAGGCCAAGGTGACCGGCCTGAGGTGCCGCCCGAGCAGCCGGCCGGAGGCGAGCCGACTGTGAGGGCGGATCTTGTGGTCCTGTCGCCATCTCGTCGGCGCGCGGGGAAGGCGACTTCAGCGCCGGACCCGCAGAAAACCGCGGGCTCCAGCTCGTCGGCCCAGGATCTGGAGACGGCCAGCGCCAGCTCGCCTGGGTGGACGCCGGGCGGTGGGACGGCCGCGCTGAACATGGTGGCGTAGGACGTCCAGAACCGGCTTCAGTCTCAGGCCGCCGCGCTGAAGCAGTATACTCAAGAGTTTCTTGCGACGCGAACGGCCATTCGGGTGAGTCCTCCCGCTTTTCGTCGATTGCTCTTGATTTCTTCCGTGGGGGTGCGTCAGCGCACCCACTAGGTGTAGTCCCTGAGTTCTGAGTCGGCTGCTGAGCAGGCGGCTTGGAACTTCTTAGTAGACTTTGATTGCTGTCTTGTTCTTATTCGCTCCTCCGTCCTATTTGCAGGACTATCACAACCTCCGCGCGGCTGCCTTCAACTCCCAGGCCCAGGAGATGAACCAAAAGACCACTGATCTGACCGAGAGCCGGAGTAAGTTCTTCATTTTTATCTCATGTGGGGGCGCGTCAGCGCACCCACTGGGTGTAGTCCCCGAGATTTGGGCCGACTGCTGAGCAGTCGGGTCGGATCTTTCCTGACGACTTCTTCCTTATTGCTTTTTTCTTCTTCTTCATATCTGCAGGGGCCAATGCCGACTTGAGGGAGCAGCTAGGTGGGGCCCAGACCGCCCTTTGCGCCAAGGAAGCCGAGTGCAACGCCTTGGCTCAGGAACGTGATCGCTTGGCCAAAAAACTGGCCGACCAGGAGGAGAGCCATAAGGCGGCCTCAAGGCGGCCTTGAGACAGCGAGGCCGCCCTCAAAGCCGAATATGAGACCGAGGCGGCGAGCTGGGCTGAGGCGAGGCAAGCGCCAACAAGGCTATGGCCAGATCAAGATTTGATTGACGGTAGGCCGCCTTCTTCTTCGTCCCTTTGCTCGCCCCCTGTCATTTGGTCTGTCTTCTGACTTTGTTCTACTTCTTTCTTCTTTGTGCAGATTACTTCCCTGGTTACTCCGTTGCCGCCAACCAAGCCATCAAGGCCCACCATGATGCACGACGGCAGGCTGGGGTTGAGATCGCACCGGATGTTGGCCGGTCGCTTGAGGAGTAGCTTCTGGCGATTCAAGCCCGCCTCCAGCCGGCTTACCGTGTGCTCCGCCGTCTTTAGCGTGCCGGGGCGCAGGTGCTGGCCGCCCTCTGGCCCGGCGAGGTGGTTCCCCGCACCTCAATGGATCGCCGACCGGCCGAGGTAGCAATGGCCGCTTCGAGGCCTAGAAGGCTTCTGCAGCTCGGTCCGGCGCTAGGCGGGCGCTAGAGTTCATCCGAGCTTGGTATCCTGGGCTGAATTTGGCCTAGTTAAGCACCTGGTGGCAGGAGGCCGACGAGGAGCTGGAGGCGGTGCGGCCGGCTATCATCCAGCGCGCCTCGGCGATCGCTGACTACACCGACATTAGTGCCTTTGCCCCTGAGGTAAATGATGACGGCGTCTCTCAGCTGGAGGAGTGGTTCGGGCTGAACCCAGCAGAAGGTGAAGACTCGGCGGAGGAGATCGATTCCAGCGACGAGGGCGAAGAGGAAGAGGGGGAGGATGGTGAAGACATCGTGCCAGACGGTGGAGCGACCAGCCAGCCTCAGCTTGATCGTGCCTCCAGCAATGAGGCGCGTGCAAGCGCGCCGCCTGCAACAGGTGACGATCATGCCGAGACTCGCCAGCCGGCCACTCCTCCAGCCAGCACTACCGTCTCCACCAACCTGCCCGGCTCGCCTGTTGCTCCCTTGGCCTGATCCGCCGTCTTTGCTTTCCTGCTCGTTACTCTTTGAACATTTTTTATTAAATTTGCGCAGTTCCACCCACTGGGGTGTATTCAAACTATGTTGAATGCTGGCCTTTTGAAGGCCTTTTGTGTAAACATAATCATGCATGTGCTTGGCTTCTGTTCATATTTTCTTTTCATCCTTTTGGCTGTTTCCTTTGCCGCCCTCCCTTGGTCGCCGCCTTACCAGCCGGACAGCTTCTCTGTGGTCTGTGGCTGGGGAAGGGCTTGACCGTTTTGGGAGGACAAGTACTCGAGCTTTCTTAGATTGTACCAAGGTGAACGGGAAGCCGGCCAGCCGGCTGCTCTGACAGCCGGTTGGCGGGGTGGGAGGCCGGCTTGTGTTATATAAGTTCATTAGTCCTTAGCCGTTTTTTCATGTGGGCATCCTTTCCTGCCTTTGGCTCTCGCCAGCCAGACAGTCGATTCTTCAAGCTGCGACTTTCAACAAAAGAGGGCTTGGGTGCCGGCACACTACTTGTCTGACTGCAGGTAGAACTTGAATATAACTCATATGGCAAGTCCCCGGCCGACCGATCGAACCCGGTGCCGGACGAGAAAACAAATGTAGTAACATAATCATAGGCATGATACTCATCATACATAGATAAACGAGGGTAGTCCCCGAGTGCTCCTCGGGGGCCCGTTGTCTCGTACTTAATACAAAAGGTAGCGTGGTACATACTGCATTTTAACTGTAAAACCTTTGGAGGAGATTGGCGTTCCATGGCCGTTCCGACTCCTTGCCGGAATCATCTCTCTTGCGTGCCTTTGGCTTCTGCGCATCGATCAGGTAGTAGGAGTCGTTGCCTAAGGCCTTGCTGATGACGAAGGGGCCTTCCCAAGGGGCCGAGAGCTTGTGCTGGCCGGTTGTTCGCTGGATCAGCCGGAGCACAAGATCACCCTCTTGGAAGGATCTTGGCTTGACATTCCGGCTGTGGTCATGGCGTAAACCCTGCTGGTAGATGGTGGACCGGCTGAGGGATAACAGCCGGCCTTCTTCCAGCAGGTCGACATTGTCTTCTCACGCTTCCTTGGCCTCTGCCTTCGTGTACATGATGAACCGAGGTGAGTAAAACTCAATGTCAGTTGGGATGACAGCCTCGGCACCATATACAAGGAAGAAAGGGGTGAAGCCAGTTGACTTGTTCGGGGTAGTGCGCAAACTCCAGAGGAGGGCCGACAGCTTGTCGAGCCAACAGCCGGCTGAACGCTCTAGTGGCACGACCAATCGGGGCTTGATGCCGGAGAGGATGAGGCCATTTGCTCGCTTGACTTGGCCGTTTGACTGCGGGTGGGCAACGGACGCTAGGTCCAGTCGGATGCCCTGTGTTGCGCAGAAACGTGCCAGTGCTCCTTTGGCAAAATTCGTGCCGTTGTCGGTGATGATGTTGTGTGCTACGCCATACCGGGTTGTAATATCTGCGATGAATGTCACGGCAATCGGCCCATTCAGTTTCTTGACCGGCTTCGCTTCAATCCACTTAGTAAATTTGTCCACGACAACGAGCAGATGTGTCATGCCGCTGCGCGCCGTCTTGAATGGCCCCACCTTGTCCAGTCCCCAGACGGCAAAAGGCCAGGTGAGGGGGGTGGTCTTGAGTGCAGAAGCCGGCAGGTGTTGCTTGGAGCTGAAGACTTGGCACCCTTTGCAGTGTTTGACTAACTCCTTGGCGTCTTCCAAAGCAGTCGGCCAGAAGAATCCGAGGCGGAAAGCTTTGTCGACGAGTGATCTTGAGGTCAGCGTGGTGGCCGCATTCGCCTTGGTGGATGTCCTTGAGGATTGCTATGCCCTTCTCTGGCTCGACGCAGCGCTGGAAGACTCCAGTGATGCTGTGCCTAACGAGCTCTCGGTTCATTATTGTGTATGCTCCGTCTCGGCGTTGGACTTGTCTTGCCGAGATCTCGTCAGTTGGCAGCTCTCTGTTTACCAGGAAGTTGACGATGGGCTGGGCCCATGATGGGGCTGTGACTTCTTCTATTGCCAATACGGCTATCGCGACCAGGGCGGGTGGGCTGGGTGGTGAAGAGTTGGAGTCGGCCACCGCCTGTTGTGTCGATGCAGTCCCCGGGCCGACTGCTGTAGTCCCCGGGCCGTGTTCTGAAGTCCCTGGGCTGGGTGCGACTATGGCAGTCCCCGAGCCACCTGTCGAAGTCCCCGAGCCGCCTACTTGGTTCCCCAAGTCGGATCCGACTGTGTCGGGGTTAGGCGGTACGAAGATGGAATCAGATTCTGGAGATGGCTTGACAGACGGCTTGAGGAGGCGTTGGAGAGAGACGTCGGTTGGTATAGCTTGTCAGGTGGAGCCTATTCGTGCCAGGGCATCTGCTTGCTCGTTGTCGGCCCGTGGCACGTGGAGGAACTCGCATCCTTCAAAATATCCACTGATTTGCTGAACGAGGAAGAGGTAGCTCTCCATGTTTGTGTCCTTGGCATCGATCGCCAGATGATTGCTGGACTACCAAATCCGAGTCACCATAGCACAGGATCCGGCGGATGCCGAGTTCTTTGGCTAGCCGAAGCCCGTGTATGAGCGCCTCGTACTCGGCCACATTGTTGGAGGTGGCAAAATGAATTTGCAATGTGTATCTGAGCTTGTCGCCCTTGGGAGACGTGAGGACGATGCTGGCTCCCAAGCCGGTGCGCATCTTGGATCCATCGAAGTGCATCCGCCAATGAGTGGAGTCGGGGGCCGGCGGCAGGTACTGGGTCTCGGCCCAGTCGACAAGGAAGTCAGCCAATGCCTGGGACTTGATGGTGGTGCGAGGCTGGTTGAAGATTGTGTAAGGAGCCAGCGCGGTGGCCCATTTTTCCACCCGGCCGGATGCATCCCGGCTGCCTATGATCTCGGCGAGCGGGGCAGTTCATACAACCGTGATGGGGTGCTCTTGAAAGTAGGGCTTGAGCTTCTTGGCGGCGAAGTACACACCATAGCACATCTTCTGGTAGTGCGGGTAGTTCTGCTTCGAGGTGGACAAGATGCCGCTCAAATAATACACCGGCCTCTGGACTAGCTAAGCTCGGCCTTCTTCTGGGCGCTGAACCACGATAACGGTGCTGACCACCCGGCTAGTGGCAGCAATGTAAAGGAGCATCGGCTCTTTCTCAGTCGGTGCCGCTAAGACAGGTGGCGTGGTCAACATCTTCTTTAGCTCGTGGAAAGCTTGGTCTGCTTGGTCGCTCCACTCGAAGTGAGTGGACTTCTTCATGAGTCGGTAGAGGGGGAGAGCTTTCTCTCCTAGCCGGCTGATGAAGCGGTTAGGGGAGGCCAGGCATCCGTAAACTTTTGGACGTCTCGTAGCTTGGTAGGAATCTCCATTCTCTCTATGGCCTTGATCTTCACTGGTTGCATTCAATGCTCGTTCGAAGACCGTGAAGCCTAGAAGCTGGCATTTGGTACTCGAACACGCATATCTCGGGGTTGAGCTTGATCTGAAACCGGCGCAAGTTTTCAAATGTCTCTCTGAGGTCTTCCAGCAAGGTGTCGCGCTTCTCCGTCTTCACCACAATATCGTCTACATAGACGTGGGTATTTCTGCCGAGCTGCTTGAGGAGGCATTTCTGCATGCAACGCTGAAAAGTGGCACCGGCATTTCTCAAGCCGAATATCATAGTTAGGTAGCAGAAAGCTCTGAATGGTGTGATGAAGGCGGTCTTCAGGCGGTCAGCCGGATCCAACTTTATCTGGTGGTAGCCTGAGTAAGCATCCAAGAAGCTCAACAGCTCGCATCCGGCTGTGGAGTCTATCACTTGATCGATTCGAGGTAAGGCAAATGGATCTTTGGGGCAGGCTTTGTTGAGGCTGGTGTAATCTATACACATGCGCCACTTGTTATTCTTCTTCAACACAAGGACCGGGTTGGCTAGCCACTCTAGAAAGAACACCTCCATAATGAAGTCGGCTGCCAGGAGCCGGGCTATCTCTTCTCCTACAATCCTTCTCTTTTCCTCTGACAGTCGGCGGAGGGGCTGCTTGACTGGTTTTGCATCTGCTCGGACGTGTAAATTGTGCTCGGCGAAATCCTTCGGAACACCCGGCATGTCCTTGGGGGACCATGCAAAGATGTCCCGATTCTCACAGAGGAAATAGACGAGCTCGCCTTCCTATTTGCAGTCCAGGTTTGCTCCAATGACGGCAAACCTTTCCGGGTTCTTCGGGTCCAGAGGTATCTTCTTTGTTTCTTTGGCCGGCTGGAAAGAACCTTGAGCATCATATTCCTTGGGGTTAGGGGACAGGGACGGCTGCTTGCCGGCCATGGCCACGACTCGATCTAGCATCTTTTTCTCTTCAGCGATCATGAGGGACTCGGCCAGCCGGCTGCTAGCTGCCGCACACTCAGAGGATTTCTTGTAGTCTCCGGCTATGGACATGATGCCCTTGGAACTCTGTATCTTCATCTTGAGGTAGCCGTAGTGGGGCACAACCATGAACTTGGCCAGAGCAGGTCGGCCAAGCAACGCGTGGTAAGGGCTCTACAGATCCACTACTTCAAACCATACTGCTTCTCGGCGGAAATGATCCTTGTCCCCAAAGAGAACATCTATCTTGATCTTGCCGATTGGTGAGCAGGACAGGCCGGGTACGATGCCATGGAACACAGTCCGAATAGGCATGAGCTGCTTCGTCTTCATGTTCAGCTTCTCCATGGTGTCACGGTACAGTATGTTGATGTTGCTCCCGCCATCTATCAGCACACGGGACAAACGGGAAGCTCGCCTTTCTGTTGCGAGGGTGGCGTCCAAAACTAATGTGTAAGAGCCGAGAGATGGCATCACCTCTGGGTGATCGGCCCGGCTCCAGCCGATAGGCTTCTCCGACCAGTGCATGAACTCGGGGTTGTTGGAGGCGACCGCGTTGACTTCTTGGTGTTGTCGGCGCCGGCTGCGCCGGTCTTCGTTCTGGCTTGTAAAGACGACGTAGGCGGCATGCTCGTCGGGGAACTCGTCTTGAACAGCCCCGATTGCTGGTCGAGCGGCCGGTTGCTGAGGGGCTGGAGGCGGCTGGCCAACAGGCGGAGGCGGCACCAGCCCTTCGCCTTTGGAGATTCGTGTGAGCCAGTGGCATTACCGAGTCGTGTGGTTGGACGGCTTCGCGCCGTAGTGGAACTTGCAGGGGGCATCAAGGGTTTGCTCATAGGAGAAAGCCGGCTGCCAAGCCGGCCTGCCGCCCTTCTGCTTCTTGGGCGCGGGCCGCCCTTCGGGTTGTCGGTCTTCGACCGTGGCCACCAGCCGACTGGTGGAAGGCAGCATAGGGGCCTTGCGCTTGTTGTCGTTCTGGTACGGGCGTCGGTTGGAGTCTCCAGCTGGTGTCTTGGGAGCCGGAGTGAGCACCTTCCCGGAGGCGTCTACTCGAAGCTCGGTCTTCATTGAACGATGGCCGTGGCGCATTTGTTCGCTATGATCAGCAGCTCGTCGAGGGTAGTCGGCTCGTCGCAGAGGAGTCAGTGCTTGAGGAGGGTGCCTTCTCGGCATCCGGCGGTGAAGTACTCTATGGCTTGAACCTCGTGCAACCCCTCGCAGGAGTTACAAAGCTCGGCCCAATGCGTGAGGTAGTCGCGAGTTGATTCATCGGGCCCTTGAACACACATGGAGAGCTGTCGGGGCTTGGGAGCCCATTTGTAGGTGCTGGTGAAGTTGCGGATGAAGGCTTCTGTGAAGTCTAGCCAGCTGTTGACGCTGTAAGGCTTGAGGCTGTTGAGTCAGGTGCACGCCGTGCCTTGGAGCATGAGGGGGACGTATTTCATGGCTACACGCCTATTGCCGTTTGCACTGCGGTGGAGTAATCGATCAACCAATCTTTCGGCTTCACGGAGCCGTTGTACTTGGGCGTGTCTCTTGGGAGTGAGAACCCTTTGGGGAAGGGCTCGTCGCGGATGCGGGGGCCAAAGCAAGGCGGGCTGACATCGTCTTCTTCTTCTAGCGCCAGGGATCGCGCTAGGCGATCGATCCGATGGCGGGCGTCATTCTCGCCGACTCCTTCGCGGTGGCCTAGTCGGCCGCTGAGAGTCAGATGCGTGACAGGCGGCGGGGTGGGATATCTCTCCCCACGAGGCGGAGGAGGAGGTGGATTGCCTCGTTGTTCCACAGCTCGAGGGCGGCCTTCTGCGTCGCGCTCGATGGTGATTCGAGTCCGACTGCGGCTAGCAGCCGGCTCCTTTTCTTGCCTTCTTGCTGGCGCCGCCGCGATCGGCGTCCGTGACGTCGCACCGTGCTCTCGGCATGGGGGAGGACTTCCAGCGCGGGCGCTGGCTTCATGCCGCTCTGCGGCCACGTCGATCAACTGCTGGATGCGTCTGGTCATGTAGGGGAGCTCGTCGGCCCCCCAGTCCATTCAGCTCGTCCACGGCCGACTGGGCGGCGCGTAGGTTCTCAAGGGGCGTGGCATAGACTGGTCGGTCTGCTCCCAGCATGTTGGCAATAGCCGCGCCGCGCTTCTTGACAACGTCGGCTCGGCTCGGCCCGTCAGGAGGCGGCGTGCCAAAGGCGGCGCGGTCGACTTCGCGCTGGTGAGCCTCAGTGAGGGGTCTCATTGAGGCTATCTTCTAGCCCTCAGCAACGAGGGTGAGGCGGCGTGCCTCCAGCGTCTCGGCGTCGGCGTCGGCCGGGATGGGGGCGGACAAGTCGTGCAGCGCCGCTTGCAGGGCGTCGTGGGCGTTCTCGCCAGAGGCAACGTCGTGGCTGATGACTAGTACCTCGGTGATGGTGCTGCCGCCGCTGTCGGCTCGAGGAAGAGGGTCGTCGAAGATCACTACATTGGTGGGGAGAGCGTCAAGCGATGCCGTGTCGGAGTCGACAAGCATCGGGTCGGTGGAGCCAACCGACTCCAAATCCGCAGCAGGCTCGCTGGAGACGTGGAGTTGGTCGAGGAGGCTGATGAGGCGGCTCTCAAGGCTGCCTGTGCCCGCGTCGGACGCGGGCTCGTCGGAGACGCGGGCTTCGCCAAGAAGATCAGCAAGGCAGCTCGCCGTTAGGCGCGTCGTCGACGCCTATGCGATCTTGTCGGGCAAGCGCCATCGGGCGTGCGGGCTGGCTACGCTCATTTGGGAAGGAAAAGGGTTCCCGTCCAGAGCAGGTCTCCGGACGATGGTGCACCTGGCCCCACGGTGGGCGCCAAATGTCGGGTGGTAGGTGCGACATATGCCAACGGGTGGCTTATCATTGTGGGAGCCAGTAAGACATCGCCGGTGCCTGGAAACGGGATGAGGCGAAGACATGCACGCCGGCGGATATTACCAAAGTTCGGGGCTCTCCGCGGAGATAACACCCCTAGTCTTGCTCTACGGGATCTCCGCATGATCACTAGATCAACAAGTGGCTACAAGGGGCTCCTTGAGCTGTTCGGCGAGAGGAAGAAGAAGGGCAAGGCTAGCTCTCTTCTCCCCTCAATGTAGTGTCTAAAACTCTAAGAGATCAAACCTTTGCATGGGTGCCCTGGGGGGTTTATATAGGCCTACCCCTGTGGGTACAATGGTAATCCGGCTGGGCGTGGGCCCTAGCCGTCAGTGTCTATGTTCGCTGGCTTCTCCGCCGGCCGCTGGGGCCCGCCGACTGGTGGGTCTCGCCGGCTGCCGGTTACTGTTGCCTCACTCTTGATGACGAGGGCTTTGTCGAGGTAAGCATGGCTACAATGCTGCCACCTGGCGGGCTCTCACTGTAGCCTTACCTCGTCTTGTCTCCTTAATGGCGCGCGTACTTCGAGGGGGGGAACAAGCCGGCTGTTGGGAGCCGGCCGCATCCCAGGCCGACTGGGGGAGGCCTGGCCGCCTTCGGGTGTCTCTCTGACTGAAGGGGCCCGCCGCCTGCGGGCCGTACTGACAGCCTGTCGTGGGTGGCGTCATGGTCAACATGGCGACAGTGCCGCGCCGGACGGGTGATGGCTGCCCCGTACGGCGCACTGTGGCCATGCGTGCTCCGGGATTCGGGGGTGGCAGGCTTCACTATAGCCACGCCCCGTCTCAACACCGTAATGTGGGTGCAGAATTTGAGGGTACGATCTTGGCCGCTTGCCGGGAGCCGGCTTCTTGGAGTCAGTCTTCTCATGGCCGGCTTCTTGGAGTCGGCCACCCTGTGGCTTTCTTTATGAGAGTTTAGGGCCGGGCCGCCTCCCGGTAGTCGTTCTGTGAGACAGCCGGCAAGGGGTAGGCAGCCCCATGCCTAGGGTGCTTGAAGGCTCGATCGGCCTGTCATTTTTTGAAGAGCCTCGGGGAGCCGACTAGGCTACCCGTGGTCATTTACTCCGACAATTACTTTGGATAACCCAAACACTTACGGATTATGGGATACATGTTAAACATGTTCCATTGCTTTGCGATAATGAAAGTGCTATTAAGATTGCTCACAATCCCGTGAAACACTCTCGAACTAAGCATATTGAAGTTCGTCATCATTTCATTCGAGATCATGTTGCTAAAGGAGACATCAATCTTAAGCATCACTGGTGCAGAGACCTGCTATACAAACGGTTTTTAACCCCTTTCCGCGACGGCGTTTGGAACTGTTGCCAAGTGAGTGTGGGCGATAGGGGGTCCTTCCCACAAGAACCAGAAACCGTCGGGGATAGGGCCTCCTAGCACACAAAATGAGCTCGTGTGCAATCTGGCGAGGCATCGAAACCCAATCATTTTTGTTCGTATGTACATCCCACACGGCAAATCCCAGAAAAACATTTTTGTTCGTATGTATATCACACACAGTTTTTTGTGTGGAAACGTTTGTGCAAGGTGGCCTAATGTAGACTGTTCTCTATCGAAAGTCGTGTGTGATTGTTAGTTGATCAAACATGCATACTTTCAAAGAACCGTGTGGCCTGTTTGAGTTCATCACCCACGGTGCTGTTTGAGTAACCGTCTGTAATAGAAAACCCCAATAAGCAGGGTAATTAGCCTATTATTGATAACCCATGTACTAACAAATTGATATTTCTTATAAAACACACCAGATATTTCATATCTGTATAACGGCAACCATGATTTCATAATCGAATTACATCAGATAGCTTCGGCACTCAGTTACGCCATTACACAGCAACACCAAGTTTCACATGCAACATCGAAAACCTTTGGAAAGTAGCATCATACACGGTAAATATACAGATGAATCTGATCTGGGAAACTGCAGAACCGGAAGGCAAATATTGAGCCTTCAATGATGTTGAATGTCCTTGCATCTTTAGGCCTATGGCTATGGATAATTGCTCGCCCAACCTTCGTCCTCTTCAAGAAGACATCAGCATTGTACCATGGGTGTTGAATGAATACCTTCCTCACCTCTTGACCATGCAGTCTGTTTGAGAGGTAATCATCGGTGAACTGCTTTGAAAAGTACTGAAAACAAAGGTATGCATAAATCGTTGAATGTCCTTGCAACTACAGAACCGGGAGGCAAATATTGAGCCTTCAGTGATGTTGAATGTCCTTGCAACTTTAGGCCAGTGGCTATGGATAATTGCCCGCCCAACCTTCGTCCTCTTCAGGAAGACTTCAATATTGTACCGTGGGTGTTGAATGAATACCTTCCTCACCTCTTGACCATGCAATTGGTTTGAGATGTAATCATCGGTGAACTGCTTTGAAAAGTACTAAAACCAAAGATATGCATAAATCGTTGTTATAAATTTTGAAATGGCGCAAGGGGTAGAAACAAGGTAAAAGAGTTTGTACCATCCTATAGTTGACTGATGTCTTCTTCATTGTGAAACCAAAGATCTTGTTGTTATTCGTCGCAAGTTTCTTCATCCTAACAATCTTTCTGAGTTTCTTGACTTGACTGATATTCATGGACATCCCATTTCCCCATATGCAAAATGGGTCGAACAGTGGATCTAAGCCTCTAACAGCAGGACCTACATGTGAAGAACCAAATTGTAAGAAACTTAAATATTAGAAAGATTCCTCCAACTGCACAATAATTTGCTATTATTGAAAGGACCATGCATGAGCAAACCTCGAAGGTAAACCGCAGCGTCTTCCATTGTTTCCCTGCAACACACATAAGGAAGATCTCGATCAGGTTAACTGAGAGTTGCCATACTATCAGTAGAATATGTATTGAGTACAACCAAATTCTCTTTATTTCATAGGCATAACAATACAAAATTGTACCCACATCAAATGAAAATCAAATTGCATAATTGAACCAAACAGTTACATGGACAGCATACCAAATGAACCAGATGCATAATTAAACCTTGGTGTTGTCGTGGAATTGTCACGGCAGATGTCCTAGTCTGAGGACTTAGTCATGGAGCCATCACAATGAAGTTAGCTTAAAGGGATTAAACAGGACAAAGGACACGAGGATTTTATACTGGTTCGGCCCCTTGCGGTGAAGGTAAAGGCCTAATCCAGTTTGAGGTGGTATTGCTAGGGTTTCGATGACCAGTGAGTGAATACGTTAAGCCTGGCTCTCGATCTGTTGTTTCCTGTCCTAAGCCACCAACGGGTCGTCCCCTTATATACACGGGTTGACACCCTGCGGTCTACAGAGTCTCGGCCGGCACATATACGTGTCCGGCTCAGAGACCAATTACACATGCCTTATAATACAAGTGAAAGATACATGGCGGTTTATAAGTGTGGGCCTTAAGCCGCCTTTGGGCTTGGGCCCTCTACTCAGCCTATCTATGAACTGCCATTACGATCTTGGGCTTCATGGAGATGAATCGTCATCAGGATGACCCGGCCCCTCCTGGCGGGTCATGCCTGATAGTCATATCCCCAACATTAGGCCCCGGGTTGATTTGAACTTGTTCATGTCAATCTTCAATTTTTAGGAAAGTCCCTCCTCATCTTGACTGTGAAATATTGCAACTCGCCATGACATCATCTCTTGAACTCTCAGTAACCCGTCGTGACGTCACCTGTTATTAATGCTTCACAGAACCCAAATCTTAATAAATCTCTTACTTTAGTGTCTTTTCGGAAATTGAGGCGCCCGTGTCGTCACTTTTCCATTTTTAGTCTCCTCGATTTTCACGCATGTTATTTGTCCTTCCAGGCTTTATAAATAAGACCTCGGGCTCTCCTCTCACTCCTCCCTCTTTCCTTCTCCTTTTCTTCTTCCTCCTTGTGATGCGCTGATCTGTACGGGCTCCGCCGCCGTCGACCTCCACCTCCGTCTTCTGCTCCGGCCGCTGCATCACCTTGAACGGACTAGAGAACGCGGCACCTCCCCGCCATCTCATCAGCACTGGTAAGCCCTTCTTTCCTCCGCCATAGATCTGGCATTAGGGTTTCAGTGTTCTTCGGTGTTCGTCAGTGTTCATCGCCGTCATCCTTATTCTTTGTCCAGATCCATGAATTAAATCCACAAACCACACAAATCTCGCACGGTAGTAGTTTGGCATATATTTTTAACACTAGAATATACTCTCATCACTGCAGATCCCTTTTAGAGAACCTATGCTTTTCCACTGTCACCTATGTAATTTCCAATTTTATTTCCTTTTTGTGTGCAGTTTCAGATCCAAATTCCTAACTGCAATCTATGAAACCTGTTTGTCCAACACTTAGTAGAATTTTTCCCTCTGTCAGATTTTGAGTACCTGTACCCTTCATGGCGGCTTACACTTCCGGCTTATAATTATTCATATACCATTAGTCCTCACTTAAGCCACCATCCTGAATGTATACTGTCAGCACTTAAACTTGTAATATCACCAATTAACTTAAACCGGCAAAAAATTTCGTTCCTTTAGGTTTTCTTTCACAATGCCGCCCAAAACAGTGTACACATGCAATTGGGTCCCTTCCATCGTCACCGAGAGCACCTTCAAGGAATATTTCAAAACCGGAGTTCAAGAAAGCCAATGTGGATACCTTTCTTGACAAAGAAGGGAGCTCACATGAGTTATCGGCTATGTACACGCCTCAACAAAACGGAGTTGTTGAGAGGAAGAACTGAACACTTGTAGAGATGTCAAGAACGATGCTTGATGAATACAAGACGTCAAGACACTTTTGGGCGGAACAGTTGAGACAGCTTGTCATGCTACTAATCGACTATATCTTCACAAGCTTCTCGGCAAGACGGCATACGAGCTTCTCACCGTAACAAACCCCAAGTTGGATACTTTCGAGTATTTGGCTCAAAGTGTTACATTCTTGATAAGCATCCCCGCTCAAAATTTGCTCCTAAGTCTCATGAAGGTTTCCTACTTGGTTATGGCTCAAATTCTCACACTGAACATGTCTACAACAATTTCACCCGAAAGGTTGAAGGGAAGGTAGATGTGAAGTTTGATGAATCTAACGGCTTGCAAGTAGAGCAATTGCCACTTGATGTAGGATACAAAGATCCTTCGGAAGCAATCCAAGATTTGTCCATTGGCAAGATTCGCCCAACGGAGGTGAAGGAGAGTACCTCTTCCGTTCAAGTGGAAGCCTCAACTTCACATCAAGGTGAATCACAATTTGACTTGGAGGAATCCACAAGTGCAATATGTCAAGACGGACAAAATGAGGAAGTACAACAAGACAAACCACCTCAACCTCCCTCTTCACCTCCACAAGAGAACGACAATGCCAACAACAATGAAGAAGGAGAAGAAGAAGAAGACAATTAAGAGGATGTTCCTCCCCAACCCAAACAAAAGCTCTCACGAGTTAGAGCAATAGTCACAAGAGACCACCCCGTCGAACAAATCTTTGATGATATTCAAACCGGGAGAATTACTCGCTCTAAAACTCTTGAACCTATGAAGGTTGAAGAAGCTCTTGAGGATCTGGATTGGGTGAACGCTATGCACGAAGAGCTACACAACTTCGAGAGGAATCAAGTGTGGACATTGGTTGAAAAGCCCGACGATAATCACAATGTCATTGGAACCAAATGGGTGTTTCGGAATAAGCAAGATGAAGATGGACAAGTTGTATGCAACAAGGCCCGTCTCGTCGCTGTAACATCCCAAATTTTCAATTTGGAATGTTATACATAGGTCATCCATGCATATCATATTTTATTGCATTTCGTTTGCAATCCTCGAAATCCTAAGCAACTCAAGGACCCTCGGAGAGAGTTGGGGATTTCCCAAATTTTCATGTTTGAACTTTATCAAATAATGAAGATGAGGATATTGATTTTAATTATTTTCTCTCCGGAAAATATTTCATATTAAAATAATAAATGAGGGGAGATAATATGACTTCTCCAAAATAATTGAAATATCGGAGGAAAAATGTTAAAATCATTATTTGGTTTTTATCTGATTTATTTTGGAATTTTATTCACCCTAGAAAAATCTGCATGTTTTTAAAAATTGCATTTTCGGGGCCAAGAAAAGTTCATCCTGTTCTAAATATTCCATTTAGACGGAGAAAACTTATTTTGGAATTTTCAGATTTTCAGTTATATTTTTCTAGGATTTTTCTTAGTCATGAACGTTTAAAAAAGAGGACTCAGCTACCGATCGGGTCAAGCTCACCGAGCCAGCCGGCCCGCCTGCGCCACCGCCTCCCCACAGTGCCTCCGCCGGACTCGGAGAGTCCGGGTCGGCCGCCTCCCGCCGCCCGAGCCCTTCCCAAGTCGAGCCCCCAACCTATATAAGCCGCCTCTAGCCGCCACCACCACCGCCGCTCTCGCCTCGCTTGGCGGACCCCGCCGCCTCGCCCGCGCCTACTTGGGCTTCGCCGCGCCGCGCCGTGAGTCGCCGCCGCCGCCTCCAGCGCTACCCGTGCCCTCGCCGCCCGCCCGCCGGACGACCTCGCCGGAGGTAGCCGCCCGCCGCCCGGTTTTTTTTGGAAAACCCCTTCGGTTTTTTTAGAAAAAAAAACCATAGTTCGTTTTTTTATAGATCGGTTTTATTCTCCGGTTTATTTGTTTAGCGAGCGTTCGCTCGTTCGTTCGTTCTAACGAACGTGTTCGTCGTTTAGTTTCTACTAACGAACGTTCGTTCGTTTAGCCATTCATCGTTTTCTTTTATCGGATTTATTCCACGATTTTTCCGATCGTGATTTCTGATCCGATGTTCGAACTAGTATAACTTTTCGCTCATTTATCGGAATCAGGCGATTCAAGCGCCTGGAGTTTCATCTCGAAACCCTCTTTCCGAATAGCCAACTCAAACAAGTTTTTGCCTCTGTAAAATTTGACCCTAGTTCAGATTAGTAAACGGATCTTGTTTCTTTCGCCGTTTGAGTTTCGTTGCTTCGTTTGGTTTGATTCTTCTTGTGAACCGGAGTTCTTAAGTTGAACTCTCCGGTCAACCCCTTTCAGTTGAAGTTCCGTTTGTGCATCTTTGCTTTTTGCTTATGTATGTGTTGTTTGTTTGCGATAGAATTCCCGGAGTGCGAAGCGTGTTACTACGAGTCTCTAGGATTCCCGGATCGTCAGCAAGGCAAGTAACACTTTGATCATACTCTTTTCATACCCAGTTTTTATGCATTAGTTTCAACCCTCACACATTGCATGGTTAGGATGTCATTAATTTGTGGGTTGGGAAGTAGATGATGAGGTAGGAACCTATTGCTCACATCTTGTCAAACCCTTAGGAGTTACTTCTACGTGTTGCTTATATTGCTATGCTATGCTCGTAGACGTGGATTGGGTTTGAGAGTTATCCATGACAGATGTGAGATTGTTAATCAATGGTTAACTTAAGGTGGCAACTTTAATACACATCTGGGTGGATTGAGGCACTGGGGAACCCAAAGGTTGTCTCTGCTTTATTTCGGAAATCCCGGGTACCCGTGTGATCTTCCTATGGACCGCCACCCAGGCTCAAAGGGAACTGAGATTATTCATGCTAGAAACTTTCCGTGTGCAGCCACAAGCTATTATGGGCTCTAGCATAGTTGAGTAAGTTACGTGAAGCTCTTGAAGAGGTAGATCAGCAGGTAGTGGGTTTTGTAGGTTTGGTATGGTCTACCGGAGTAAAGAGTTAATGTTTACGAAGATCGTGTCTCGGTCATCCGTTTCTCAAACACCATGTAGTGCGAGAAATCAACGGAGGTGATCGAGTCTTGTGGGGAAAAGTGTGCAAACCTCTGCAGAGTGTACAATCTAGTCATGGTTAGCCGTGTCCCCGGTTATGGACAATTCTGAGTATCTAGTACTTGAGTATTCACATGTATCTCATCACTCTAAATTAATATTGCTGGGATGATAAGTACCTTAATTGGGATTGAGTTGGGGTTATACCTTCTCAATGATGTTTCAACCACCATGATAGTTAAATTAAAATTTATTCCTTTGTTGTAGGGAAAAATTGGCTTTCCGCAAAACTGTAACCGTAGAGCTTTCCACCAGCCAAATATGCATGTAGTGGTAGCATTATTCTGTTATTGCTCTATTGTGTTACATTGCCAGCATATTCCATGTGCTGGCCCGTTCTCGGGCTGCAACGTATTATGTTGCAGACTTTTCAGACGAGGAGTAAGGTTCGATAGGTCGTTGCCGTGCAGCTCAGCTATGCCGTTGGAGTTGATGGACTCACTTTACCTTCAAAGCCTTCCGCTGTTATCGTATTCGATGGCCTTAAGCCATATTATTGTAATAAGTTCTCTTTTAAAAGATTCGATGTAATAAGTGTGTGATTGCTACTCTGTTAAAAATCCTTCGAGTACTGTGTGTGTCAGCATTACCGATCCAGGGATGACACGGAAACACAGAGACTTGACCATCTGAGGTCGGGTCGCTACAAGATGATATCATAGCACACGCTGAGTGTAGGACACGACCACTAAGATAAAAACCATAGGTCACTCTTCTCTACTCATTTCTGACTCCTCTCCATTTTTCCACTCTTTAGGATGACGGAGATGAAGAACAAGTTTGCACAACCAGATGAAGACACCCTTTGGACGCCACTTGAAGGAAGTCACTAGGTACCTGAATATTGGAATACCAAGCTTCACCGGACGCATAACGCCACTTTACTCAAGAAGAGCGCTGGATGATTCAAGTACAAGTTCCAGGAAGGACGTTCTCGCCAACTTCCAAGCCCATAGAGTTTTCTTTTGAAGCACCCACCTGGAGCCTTGGCAAGAGTATGGCAGCTCACATTACCATGGGACGCCTTGGAGAAGTCTACAACCGGGAGCTTAAAGACACCATATATCAAATATGTGGGCGCCGAGACGAGCAATGGGAAGTAATCAGCACCAAGAAGGATAGATCCATTGCAGCTTACATCCAGAGCTAAACCAGCACATTCGATTTATGGAGAACCGGATGTCTTGCAGACATGATGGAGATGAAGAAGGCGAAAACTAGGATCATCGAAATGGAGGAAGAACTCAAGTTTACATGCGATGGATATGAGGAAGAAATCAAGACCCTCTCGAGAAGAATGACGACCTAGTCAAGAAGATCGGAGTCTTCATGGGAGGACCAGCAACAGAAGAAGAGGAAGAAGATCCCACTTGTCCGGACAACTACATCATCATTGATGACACCGACTCTGACCCAAGTGATGATGACTACAAAGATGAAGCTGGAGAAGACATCATGGAGTCTTCCACCGATCAAAATTTCTAGATGACCACCATATAATAGTAGTATTCCCCCATGTAATTAGTAGTAGTTGAGCACTTATGCGATAGTCCTAGAACGTTTTGTATGCCCTTGCTTGATTGATTGAATGAATGTGTGTGTTTGCCTCATATGCATATGGGTAGTGTTTCTCCCCTAGATCTTTTTCTATTCTAATCTCTTCCATCTAAAACCCTCAGATGCCTCCGAGACGTGACCCCGGTTTTGTTTTCCCACTGGAACTCACCCAGTTGATCTAGCAGCAGAATGCCTTGATGCAGTTGCTAGTTCAGAACCAGGGCAACAACAACAACAACAATGCCAACAACAACCCGCCGCCAGTGGACAACAATGCCAATCACCATGATATCACTCTATATAAAATGGGCATTAAAAGTTCTTTTCTTAATGGAGAAATTGAGGAGGAAGTGTATGTTAAACAACCTCCCGGCTTTGTCAATACTAAGAAACCTAATCATGTCTACAAACTTCATAAAGCTCTTTATGGTCTTAAACAAGCTCCTAGAGCATGGTATAAGTGCTTAACCAAGTTTCTTATTGAAAAAGGCTTCGAAATTGGGAAGATTGATTCTACACTTTTTACTAAAAGGGTTAATGCTGAATTATTTGTGTGCCAAATTTATGTGGATGATATCATATTTGGTTCTACTAACCCCCATTTTAGTGAAAAGTTTGGAAGGCTAATGCCGGAGAAGTTTGAGATGTGTATGATGAGTGAACTCAAATTTTTCCTTGGGCTGCAAATCAAGCAAACTAAGGAAGGTACCTTTGTTTGTCAAACAAAGTATACCAAGGATCTTTTCAAGAAGTTCAACATGCAAGAAAGCAAAGGTATGAAAACACCCATGCCTACTAGTGGACATCTTGACTTGACTAAGGATGGCAAACCGGTTGACCAAAAGGTTTACCGCTCTATGATTGGTTCATTATTATATCTATGTGCCTCCTGTCCCGATATTATGCTAAGTGTGTGCATGTGTGCACGATATCAAGCGGCTCCTAAAGAGTGTCATCTTAAGGCCGTGAAAAGGATAGTGAGATACTTAATTCATACACCAAACTTTGGCATTTGGTATCCTAAGAGGGCATCTTTCGACCTTGTTGGCTATCCCGATTCGGACTTTGCCAGTGACAAGGTTGATAGAAAGTCCACTTCGAGTACTTGTCAATTTCTTGGTAGATCCCTTGTGTCTTGGTCCTCCAAGAAACAGAACTCGGTATCTTTATCCACTGCCGAAGCGGAATACATTGCTGAAGGATCATGTCGTGCTCAATTACTTTGGATAACCCAAACTCTTAAGGATTATGGGATACATGTTAAACATGTTCCATTGCTTTGTGATAATGAAAGTGCTATTAAGATTGCTCACAATCCCGTGCAACACTCTCGAATAAGCATATTGAAGTTCCTCATCATTTCGTTCGACATCATGTTGCTAAAGGAGACATCAATCTTAAGCATCACTGGTGCAGAGACCTGCTATACAAACGGTTTTTTAACCCCTTTCCACGACGGCGTTTCGAACTGTTGCCAAGTGAGTGTGGGCGATAGGGGGTCCTTCCGACAAGACCCAGAAACCGTCGGGGAGAGGGCCTCCTGGCACACAAAATGAGCTCGTGTGCGATCTGGCGAGGCATCGAAACCCAATCGTTTTTGTTCGTATGTACATCCCACACGGCAAATCCCAGAAAAACATTTTTGTTCGTATGTATATCACACACAGTATTTTGTGTGGAAACGTTTGTGCAAGGTGGCCTAATGTAAACAGTTCTCCATCGAAAGCCGTGTGTGATTGTTAGTTGATCGAACACGCCTACTTTCTAAGAACCGTGTGGGTTGTTTGAGTTCATCGCCCACGGTGTTGTCTGAGTAACCGTCTGTAATAGAAAACCCCAATAAGCAGGGTAATTAGCCTATTATTGATAATCCATGTACTAATAAAATTGATATTTCTTATCAAACACACCAGATATTTCATATCCGTATAACGGCAACCAGGATTTCATAATCAAATTACATCAGATAGCTTCGGTACTCAGTTACGCCATTACACAACAACACCAAGTTTCACATTCAACATCGAAAACCTTTGGAAAGTAGCATCATACACGGTAAATAGACAGATGAATCTCATGTGGGAAACTACAGAACCAGGAGGCAAATATTGAGCCTTCAGTGATGTTGAATGTCCTTGCAACTTTAGGCCAGTGGCTATGGATAATTGCCCGCCCAACCTTCGTCCTCTTCAGGAAGACTTCAATATTGTACCGTGGGTGTTGAATGAATACCTTCCTCACCTCTTGACCATGCAATTGGTTTGAGATGTAATCATCGGTGAACTGCTTTGAAAAGTACTAAAAACAAAGATATGCATAAATCGTTGTTATAAATTTTGAAATGGCGCAAGGGGTAAAAACAAGGTAAAAGAGTTTGTACCATCCTATAGTTGATTGATGTCTTCTTCATTGTGCAAAGAAAGATCTTGTTGTTATTCGTCATAAGTTTCTTCATCCTAACAATCTTTCTGAGTTTCTTGACTTGATTGATATTCATGGACATCCCATTTCCCCATATGCAAAACAGGTCGAAAAGTGGGTCTAAGCCTCTAACAGCAGGACCTACATGTGCAAGACCAAATTGTAAGAAACTTAAATATTAGAATGATTCCTGCAACTGCACAATAATGTGCTATTAGCGAAAGGACCATGCATGAGCAAACCTTGATGGTACCGCAGTGTCTTCCATTGTTTCCCTGCAACACACATAAGGAAGATCTTGATCAGGTTAACTGAGAGTTGCCATACTATCAGTAGAATATGTATTGAGTATAGCCAAATTTGATTTATTTCACACGCATAACAATACAAAATTGTACCCACAGCAAATGAAAATCAAATTGTATAATTGAACCAAACAGGTAAATGGACAGCAGACCAAATGGACCAGATGCATAATTGAACCTTGGTGTTGTCGTGGAATTGTCACGACAGATGTCCTAGTGTGAGGACTTAGTCGTGGAGCCATCGCAACAAAGTTAGCTTAAAGGTATTAAACAGGACAAAGGACACGAGGAGTTTATACTGGTTCGGCCCCTTGCGGTGAAGGTAAAGGCCTAATCCAGTTTGAGCTGGTATTGCTAGGGTTTCGATGACCAGTGAGCGAATATGCTAAGCCTGGCTCTCGATCTGTTGTTTCCTGTCCTAAGCCGCCACCGGGTCGTCCCCTTATATACACGGGTTGACGCCCTGCGGTCTACAGAGTCCCGGTCGGCTCATATATGTGTCCGGATCGGAGACCAACTGCATATGCCTTACAATACAAGTCATAGATACATGGCGGTTTATAACCATGGGCCTTAAGCCGCCTTTGGGCTTGGGCCCTCTACTCAGCCTATCTATGAACCGCCATTGCGATCTTGGGCTTCATGGAGATGAATCGTCATCAGGATGACCCGGCCCCTCCTGGCGGGTCATGCCTGATAGTCATATCCCCAACATTAGGCCCCGAGTTGATTTGAACTTGTTCATGTCAATATTCAATTTTTAGGAAAGTCCCTCCTCATCTTGATTGTGAAATATTGTAACTCGCCATGATGTCATCTCTTGAACTCTTAGTAACCCACCTTTATGTCACCTGTTATTAATGCTTCACAGAACCCAAATCTTAATGAATCTCTTACTTTACTATATTTCCAGAAATCGAGGCGCCCGCGTTGTCACTTATCCATGTTTTGTCTCCTCGATTTTCGCACCTGTCGTTTGTCCTTCCAGGCTTTATAAATAAGACCTAGGGCTCTCCTCTCACTCCTCCCTCTTTCCTTCTCCTTTTCTTCTTCCTCCTTGCGACGCGGTGATCTGTACGGGCTCCGCCGCCGTCGACCTCCGCCTTCGTCTTCCGCTCCGGCCGCTGCATCACCCTGAACGGACCAGAGAAACGCGGCACCTCCCCGTCATCTCATCAGCACCTGTAAGCCTTTCTTTCCTCCGCCATAGATCTGGCATTAGGGTTTCAGTGTTCTTTGGTGGTCGTCAGTGCTCATCGCCGCCGTCCTTATTCTTTGTCCAGATCCATGGATTAGATCCACAAACCACACAAATCTCGCGCGGTAGTTGTTTAGCATATATTTTTAACACTAGAATATACTCTCATCACTGTAGATCCCTTTTAGAGCACCTATGCTTTTCCACTGTCACCTCTATAATTTCGAATTTTATATCCTTTTTGTGTGCAGTTTTAGATCCAAATTCCTAACTGCAATCTGTGAAACCTGTTTGTCCAACACTTAGTAGAATTTTGCCCTCTGTCAGATTTTGAGTACATGTAGCCTTCATGGCGGCTTACACTTCCGGCTTATAATTATTCATATACCATTAGTCCTCACTTAAGCCGCCATCCTGAATGTATACTTTCAGCACTTAAACTTGTAATATCACCAATTAACTTAAACCGGCAAATTTTTTTCTTTCCTTTAGGCTTTCTTTCACAATGCCACCCAAAATAGTGTACACATGCAATTGGGTCCCTTCCATCGTCACCGAGAGCACCTTCAAGGGCTATTTCAGAACCGGGTATTTACCCGCCAAAACAGTGATGCATTATCGTGCTCCTAACCCGGGCGAAGGAAGACCTCAGCCGAAAGGCGGCGAAGTCATCATTTTTACCGACCACATGAACCGGGGCTTCTCACCGCCCTACTCTAAGTTCTACTGAGACATTCTGCAAGTTTTCCACCTCCACCCCGGACCCAATTATGTGTCAAGTATTTGCAACTTTTAGGTCTTCTGTGAGGTGTACCTTCAAGAGGAGCCCAGTGTTGAACTCTTCAGAGAGTATTTTTACTTAAACCGCCAAACTGAATTCACCAATTTTCCTAGCTTGGAACTCGACAGAATTTCAATTCAACGTTGACGTGAAGCCATCTTTCCTTACACCTGCTTGCCGAGTCACCCCAAAGGCTGAGACGTGGTTTTACTGCAAGGACACGTCTCCGGCTGATGAGAATCCGCTGCCGGGTTATCGTGTTGACCGCCTGAACCCAAAACATAATCTTCCTAAAAAACTTATTGCTGCTGAACGGAAGAAGATTGCACCTACTATTGTGAAGGTCAAAGCCATGATAGGAAATGGACTGACGGGTGTCGATTTAGTCAGGTGTTGGGTTTCTTGGCGGATCATCCCGTTGAGTCGCCGCACCGACTTAATGTGTACCTACACTGGTGATGAGAAAGATTCACTGCGCCATAGTTCCACACCATTAACTGATGAAGCCATCAATGAGATGGTTAAGTCTCTCCTAAACGAAGACCCGGAGGACTGTGTCAAAGTGGGTCTGGCCCCTTTCTGCAAGCTTAACCCGCCTCCAAATGTAAACCTACGAACTTCACTTATCTTCACCTCATCATTTAAATATCTTATTAACTCAACCTTTGACACCTTTTGCAGGCTAAGTCGGAATTCTAGAAAGTAGAATATGATCACGAGGCTACTAAGAAGGCCAGAGCTGCCAAGAAGGCTGCTAGGAAAGCCACCAAGAAGTCCACCAAGAAGAACAAGAAACCAAGCGCCTCTAACCTGCTCAAGCTGGATGATACCTTTGAGTCGGAGGTAGCCCTTGACTCTCTTGGCTTATTTTTCAACTATCTTATTGACACTGATTATTATCAGGCTGACACGGGAGCCAGCCAAGCAGCTGAAGAAGAGGTAACTATTATTTCCTCCGGCTCAGAATCTTTGCCAAGACAGAAACTTTGACAAGTAACCCAGGAAGTAAGGTTTTCACACCCCTTGGCTTAATTAGATCCTCACTTTCTTTTGAAACAACAGCAACACGAAAACCGTCGTCAGACCCGGACCAGTGGAGGTGATGAGTTGTCCTCCGGCTTACCGAATACCCCTGCTCCTTGAAAACGTCGGAATGAGGTGCGTTCTTAAATCTTGAAATTTTTCTCATCTACTGGCGGGTCTTTACTTGTCTGCCACTTAACTTTTTTAATGATCATTGACCAGGAACTTGCTCGTTCTTCTTCTGACGGCTCATCGCAAACTGAGATGTCGGCTTTCAAGACTGCTCCTGGGTACTAATAATTAGTTTTGCTCTATACCTTCATACACTCTTATATTAATACTGACTCGTCATAACCTCAGTAGCGGCCAAGCCAAACCAAACAAGAAGGCTAAGGTGGTCAAGCCAACAGAAGCACCTGAAATTACCGAGTCGGAACAACAAGTCCCTCTTCCTGAGGCTTCTGATAAACAGCCGGAAGAACATGTTACCGTAACCCCGCCTGAGATTCCAGATCTTAGTGTTGATGGCACTGCCATTAATCCTTCAACTTCTGCCCCCTCGGGCTCGCCTAAGCCGTCAGAGCCTCAAGATGATGATGTGTTGATTACTAGCAATAGCTTTGTAGAGCCGGGAAATCCAATAGCTCTGGCAAAACATACTACCAAACAAGAAGTGATTGAGAGGCGGAAACAGAAGTTTGATATTTCTCACTACTCGCAACTGAGCAGCAATGAGATCCTCTCCGGCTATCTCAGCCAGGTCCACTCCAGCCGTGACCTCGAAATAGATATGGTGAAGCAGATGCACCAAAAATATGAGGTATGACTTCCAGCTTTTAAGTAATTTGTATACATATCCTACCAGCCCCCAAGTCTACTAGCTATGATAAGATTGAATAGGTTGTAGACTTTAGAAAAATCCATAACTTATGTCCTAGAATCCCTCCTAGGCCGGTTTAATGTAAACTGGATGTTTGTACGAGTTGAGTTTTCCATTCGTAGTCCCCAAGGGCCGGTTTAATCCACGGGAATGAGCCGGTCCTAATTCATCTTTGTATAAGAAGAAAGATCTTGACTGCATAGCCCCCATGAGTCAGTTGGGAAAATTACATCACTTCCGGCTCATGATGAAGAAAAAACAAACGGTATGCATTAGCCCCCAAGTGCCAAGTAGTCTTGCTTGCAAAGAACTTGGGACTTTATTCATTAGAGCCGTTGCCTTGAAAATTTTGCTTCGATACACATTAGCCCCCAAGTGTCAAGTTTTGTTGTTGGCAAAAGACTTGGGACTTGTAATCTGATAAACTTGATATTTGACAACTCTGTACCTTATGCAAGCTGCCACTGCTTAACCGGAGTCCCAATTAAATGATGCCAAGACCCGGCTGGCGACTCAGGAAACTGAGACCCGGAAGGCTGAGTCAAAATTCCAATTTAGCGTGGCTGAGTCGGAAAAACTGAAGACTGGCTTTGAAGAGAGAAAAAGACTTGGTTGGATGAAAAGACGGCTTTGACCCAACATGCTGAGAAGGCAGAGGCAGCGCTTGAAGAAGTGACCACTGAGCTTACTGGTTTAAAACACCGTGTATATCAGATGGTTTCGGCTATCTTTGGTGAGTCGCCTTACCAAGCATCAGAAATGAATCACTATTTTGATCATATAACCCGCCATTTAATCATTCTATGATATATCCAGGTCCCAGGGGCAGCAATCTCAATCAAGACCTGCTTGTGAAGCTTAAAGCTGTCTACACACTTGTTGTGCAGCTGTAGACCGGGACTCGACGTACATTAGCCGCCATCTCACCAGCAGGTCAAGTACCAACTTTGCTGATCGATGTTTTGAAGAAACTCTCAGTACTTCCTGTAAGATTTGAGGAGATAAAGCGATCATCTGCCAGATCCGGCGCTGTGACGACTTTAAGCCGGGCCAAGGCATGGGTACCAGAGCTTGACCCGTCTAAGGTAGCCACTGGTTACCCAAGCTTGAAAGAAGATGGTACGCCTTTCGATCAGAAAGACTTCTCAGCCTACGTAAAGGATATCCGTCCAATGGCCACTCTCATTGCCAATGACTCGGACCTCTCCAAGTATCATCCGGCTTATGACCAGGAGAATAAGAAGATGCCAACTCCGGCTTACAAAGTGATGGACTTAATCTCGCCAATCTGTAAGCACACCTGTGCTCCTGAAGTCGGTCTGTCTAAGCTTATAGATGATGAAGCTGAATTTGAAGCTTTATCTAGCATCGATTGGTCATCACCAACTTTTCAGCCAGCAGAAGAAGACGAAGAGCAGGCAAAGGATGACGCAGAAGACTCCGAGCGGCAAGGCCAAGAAGACTGAACCCCGAGCGGCTCTAAACTTGAGCTTTTGGAAAAAAACACTGTGATCTTATTCGGCCCATGGAGGCATGTAATAGGATAGTGAAACTTTGAATCTGCCGTGCCATCGTGCACGTTCCGCGTTGCATAAGACTGCCAATTGAATATCTGCCACTGATGTTTACAATAGCAACTTTTGAATCTGTTCCTATATGCAAAAACAAATCACAAGTGTCCCACGGTTTACCGCAGGACGGGTCATAATGCTCAATACATAAACAATCCTATATTCATGACTGTC
This sequence comes from Aegilops bicornis, assembly GCA_021605145.1. Taxonomy (NCBI): domain Eukaryota; kingdom Viridiplantae; phylum Streptophyta; class Magnoliopsida; order Poales; family Poaceae; genus Aegilops; species Aegilops bicornis. The sequence continues at coordinate 576,077,519 of CM038672.1, forward strand.
TTAAGTATAACAAAATATGTCATACCTGTGATATTTGATCACACTGTTGGTTTTCCAAATTAGAATAAGGGCAATAACCCAAAGCTTGAGCATTGGTAATCATCATATGTTGCCGGCTTATGAATATAGCCAGGCCGGGTTAATAAACACCGGCTAATGTCATATATGACTCAGAAGGCATTATAAGCCTTATTGTTTTTCAATCATGTATTACTATGTTATAAGAGAAAAATCACAAAACGATGTTCAAATCAAATCAACAGAAAAATCCAAGGCTTTCATAGGCCGCCAAGCCAAAATATCTTCTTGAATGAAACTAGCATTGGCCACTGGAAGGTACGCGCTTTCTGTGAGCCGGACCTCATTTACCCAATCGACATTTTAACCCAGATAAGTTCAGTTCTTATTTAAAGATAGACTTATCAGGAGTACGCGGGGTTAGACCAGCATCGTGCATCACAGGCCGATTTATCCAAGTTTCAAGGAAGGCGGATTTATCAGCCTGAGCTTCTCCTTGCTATCCGTAAGTCGTGCCCTCTCATGACAAGCCGGCGTTTTAACCTTAACGAGTTCAGGGTCTTTAAAAAGATTGACTATTAAGAGTTCGGCGGGTCAATCAGGATTACCTGATGGAGAAGCATCTGGCCTACAGGCAGGATAACCCAGGGTTTTAGGTGAATACACCTGGCTTCCAAGCCTGGCTTTTAAGCCTATCACCAGGGTTATATCAACTCTTGTTCTTTAGAACAAAAGAGCCCCCAAGCAATATTTCTAAGCTATGCTCAATGGGCACCTATGTTTGAGTTGTGCTTTTGCAACAGACTCTCTTTGGTCCCTTTAACCTGGGTAACAAGCCCCCAAGTTTTTTTTGTGTGGCCTATAAGCCGGACCAAAGGGTAATCATAACTCTACTCTATAAAGAATAAGCCTCTAAGTGGCTAAAAGCTCATTAATAAAAGACGACAGAGTCCCTGCTTTACCAGGGATGCCGGTTTATTATATTGATCATAATATATACATTATCATAATATGTACATCAGAAGAGCCGGTGGCTCAAGTGTAATAAGGCCGAAGGTGAGCAATATTCCAGGGCCTGTGGGTCTCCTCCTCCGACTTACGTGAGTCTTTGTGCTCTCGAACATCGATAAGGTAGTATGACCGATTGTTCAGATTCTTGCTGACCACAAAGGGTCCTTCCCAAGGTGGGGATAACTTGTGCATATCAGTCTGATCCTGGATGAGCCGGAGCACTTGATCGCCTTCTTGGAAAGTTCTGGTTTTAACCCGGCGGCTGTGGTAATGACGCAGATCTTGCTGGTAAATCACCGAACGAGCCGCTGCTATGTCCCGCTTCTCATCTAACAGGTCCAGTGCCTCTTGACATGCTTGTTCATTGTCCGCTTCAACATAAGCCGCCAAACGAGGTGAGTCATGACGGATGTCACTAGGGAGAACCGCCTCTGCTCCGTAAACCGTGAAGAAAGGTGTGTAACACGTAGATCTGTTGGGGGTAGTATCAATGCTCCATAACACAGAAGGTAACTCCTCCACCCAACAACCCGGCGTCCTCTGCAAAGGAACCATAAGTTGGGCCTTGATGCCTCTCAGGATTTCTTGATTAGCTCTCTGAGCTTGACCATTAGATTGAGGGTGAGCCACTGACGACACATCAAGCCGGATGAGCTCACGTTGATAAAAGTCCTTCATAGCACCCTTGGAGAGGTTCGTGCCATTGTCTGTTATAATGTTGTGTGGAAATCCAAAACGGAAGATCACTTTGTTCATGAACTGAACCGCCGTTGCTGCATCACACTTACTGACTAGCTCCGCCTCTATCCACTTAGTGAACTTATCAACCCCTACGAAAAGGTGGGTCTTCTTATCCTTGGACCTCTTAAAAGGTCCAACCATATCAAGCCCCCAAGTTGCAAACGGCCAATTGATTGGAATCATCCTCAACTCCTGAGCCGGAACATGAGCTCGACATGAAAACTTCTGACAACCGTCACATTTTCTGACCAAGTCCTCAGCATCAGCATGAGCCGTCAGCCAATAGAAACCATGACAAAAAGCCTTGTCTACCAGAGATTTAGAGCCGACATGATGACCACAATCTCCTTCATGGATTTCATGCAGAATCTCACAACCTTCTTCAGGAGAGACGCAACGCTAAAATGCCCATGTAACACTGCAACAGTGCAGCTCCCCATTGACAATTGTTGTCGGTGTTCTGGGAACGGGGGTCCCCAGACTTGCCTGCCTGGGGCCTGCGGCGTGGCTCAAAGGAGGCCTAGGACGGCCCATCTTCATCAACGCAAGCTCAAGACCCTCGCGAGGGGCCAAGCCTCGCGGGGCGGACGACGAGGAGCTTCCTCAGGCACGGCCTCGTCAGGCTGGCTCATGAGGAGGCGGAGAGTTCAAGGCAGGGTACCTCGCGAGGTGCCCATGACGCAAGCCATGACGACCAAGGGAGCCAGCCGGGTGCCAGCCCGCATAGAACGCCCTCCTTTCCTCTTTGGTGCAAAGGGAGCAAGCGCAGGCGAGAGCATCAAGCAAAGGCATCCGTTTCGGTGCAACAAGACCAAGACCAGCCCCAACGGCTAGAAGGGAGTCATCGTGGAGCCCAAGCATGCGTCATCACCAGAGCCTTTGGCAAGCGAGGACCAACTTTAGTCAGGATAAGTGTACCCGCTGTTCCCCTTCAAAATGGCCAATTGTTGGCGCCCTTCCCGCTCAATATTTGGGAAGAGGCCCAGGGCCTTCGCCTATAAATAGGAGTAGCCACCCACAGGGTAGAGGGATCTGGAATCCAGAGAAAGACAGAGACCCGGTCCTCAAGCTAGAGCGACGGAACACCATCTAGCAGTTCATCACACCCGCCAAGAACAGACCCTCGCGAGGCTGTCCTTCCTTGTATTGTTCCTCATTAGCCCAAGAGGCAATCCACCACACCACAAACTAGAGTAGGGTATTACACCACAACAGTGGCCCGAACTAGTATAAATCTCGTGTCTCTTATGCTGTTCCGTTTAGTAGTTTAGGTCCCAGCGATTCGGAGAGGTACGAGATGGTGGAGGGTCGGATCTCCGTGCGCACCCCAGTGTTCGAACCTCAAGGGTCTGCCGGAACCCGAAATCCGACGCGCAAGGTAGGGGTGCGCCGGAATCTGCCTTTCGTTGCCTCGTTCTTCCCCGACCACCGCAACCATGTCCGGGCGCCTGGGCCCGCCGAAGCGCCGAGCCGCCTCGCCTCCCATGTCGCCCAAACGGCTCCCGTCGGCGGGCGCCCTCGTCGTTCCCCGTCACCTGCCGTCAACGCCGCCACCGGCCCGGCGGGGAACGGGCAGCAAGCATCGCCCCTGCACTCCTCGGCGACCCCAGGGGAGGACCCGCGCAGCTTCCTCGTCACCCGTCCCGTCGCGCCGGTTCCTCCGGTCGTCACGGCCCTACTGGGCGGCTCGCAGGCGCCGCCTTCCAGCCGCCATGTCAAGGCATTCGTCCGCCGGGTCGGCGCCGCCTCCACGCGGCAAGGGCTCCCTCGGGCCGGACGGAGCCGCCGGCCAGGCTGACCTTCGACTCTCGGGACCACCCCACCAACTCGTCCTGCTCGGGTGCGCTCCCCATGCTCTGCACGCCCACCATATGCCAGGTTGCCGTCACCAGGACCCTCATCAACGGCGGCACCGGCCTCAACGCATTCTCGCCGAGGCCTTCAACATCCTCTGTGATACCTGTGGAGCGGCTGCAGCCCAGCAGGCCTTTTTCGGGCGTAGGAGGAGGGTCATCCAGCTCCTTGGGGAAAATCCGGCTTTCACTGTCCTTCGGCACCTACGACAACTTCCGCACGGAACTGGTCGACTTTGACATTGCCCCGATCGGCCTCCCCTACAATGCCATCCTTGGCTATCCAGCATTGGCCAAATTCATGGCCGCAACCCACCCGGGGTACAACCTCATGAAGATGCCCGGGAGCAGCGGCGTCCTCACCGTACCTGGAGATACCGAAGGTGCGCTGCGAGCGCTTGAGCTCGCCCTCAAGACGGCGGTCATGGCGCGCAGCCCGCCAAGCGGAAGCCCTCAAGCCCAAGGAGGCTGCGCCGACCAAGAAGAAGCAGTTGTTCACTCAAGACAAGGCGGAGACCAAGCAGATACCTGTCGACGAGGACGGGTCCACGAACGCCACCTTCACCATAGGCGCCAACCTCGAGCCCGAACAGGAAAAAGCCCTGGTCAAGTTCCTGCGTGCGAACAAGAAGGTGTTCGCCTGGGAGCCCGATCAGCTGGCGGGGATCCCACGGGGCGTAACCGAACACCACCTCAACGTGTGCCCCAACGTGCGTCCTGTGAAGCAGAAGGCGAGAAGGCAGTCCACTGAAAAGCAGGCCTCCATCGTCCAAGAGACCCGCAAGCTAGAAGCCGCGGGAGTTATTCGCGAGGTCCGATACCTAGATTGGCTGGCCAACCCCGTGGTGGTGCCAAAGAAGGGAGGAAAGGAGCGCATGTGTGTTGACTTCACCAACCTCAACAAAGCATGCCCGCAGGATCCGTTCCCGCTCCCTCGCATCGACCAGATCGTCGATTCCACCGCCGAGTGTGACCTGTTATGCTTCTTGGACGCCTTTTCCGGGTATCATCAGATCAAGATGGCGGTGGAAGACGTGGAGAAGACGGCCTTCTTAACACTGTGTGGAGTGTACTGCTATACATGCATGCCATACGGGCTGCGAACGCTGGGGGCAACCTTCGGCTGCTCATGCACATCACCACAGGCCCGCAGCTCGGGAAGAATGTGGAGGCTTACGTTGGCGACATCGTGGTGAAGTCTCGCGAGGCCAAGACCTTGATACAAGACCTGGAAGAAACCTTCATGAAGCCTCAACGCAGTGAGCTCGCTGGCTCAACCCGGAGAAGTGTGTGTTTGGAGTTCCCTCGGGCAAACTCCTGGGTTTCCTCGTGTCCCACCGAGGCATCGAGGCCAACCCAGAAAAGGTCAAGGCAGTTGAAGACATGAGCCCACCAAAGACCCTCAGGGGAATGCAGAAGCTCACGGGGCGCGTAACGGTGCTGGGCCGTTTCATCTCCCGATTGGGGGAGCGGGCGCTGCCTTTCTTCCAGCTGATGAAGAAAATGGGGCCCTTCGAATGGAGTGAAGAGGCTGATAAAGCGTTCCAAGACCTCAAGAGGTACCTGACCAGCCCTCCAGTGATGGTGGCCCCGCGCCCTTAGGAGCCCTTGGTAGTCTACCTCGCCGCCACTCCCTACTCCGCTAGCGCAGCTCTAGTGGCAGTTAGGGAGGAGCGTCAGGCCAAGACCAAGGCGGCCACCCGATCTAAGGTGAGACCGAATCAGAAGGAACTAGCAGAAGCCAGCAACGCAATGGAAGAAGATTAGCCGTCGCAGCAGAGCGCACCAAGGGCGGGAAAGGCCCCACATCCAAGCACCCAGCTTTCGGAGGCGCCGTCGCCTCGGGAGGCATCACAGCTTTCGGAAGACGCCACCAGCACCGACGCCCCTAACCTCGTCGAGCACCCGGTGTACTTCGTCAGCACCGTGTTACGGGATGCGAGGGCACGGTAACCCATGCCGCAGAAGCTCCTCCTCACGCTGTTGGTGGCTTCATAAGCTGCGGCACTACTTCCGTGGTCATCCAATCAAGGTTGTCTCGGCTTACCCCCTGGAGAGGGTGCTCAGGAGCCCCAACTCGGCCGGAAGGGTCGCCGAGTGGAACATCGAGTTGCAAGCATTCCAGCTCGAGTTCAGCACAACCAGAGTCATCAAGGGGGCCGCGCTGGCAGATTTCGTGGCTGAATGGATGGAAGCACTGGGCCTCAGGGCCGGCGAGGATCGGTCCCTCTCCCCAGGAAGCGAAGCGCCAGAAGGCTGGGTCATGTACTTCGACGGAGCGTTCTCCAGACAGGGCGCTGGGGCTAGGGCAGTGCTCATATCTCCCGCTCAGGACAAGCTCTACTATGCCGTGCAGCTCTGTTTCCAGCATGGCGAGAAGGTCTCCAACAATATAGAAGAATACGAGGGGCTGATAGCGGGTCTGAAGGCTGCCGCTGCCCTGGGGGTGAAGCTCCTTACCATCAAGGGCGATTCGCAGCTCCTCGTCAATTTCTCCAACAAGGTATACGAGCCAAGAGATGAACACATGGAGGCCTACCTTGCGGAGGTCCGTGAGGATGGAGAAACAGCCTGGGGTTGGAGCTGCAGCACATGCCCCAAGGCACCAATCAAGAGGCCGACGACATCGCCAAACGAGCCTCCAGGAGGTTACCCCAGAGCCGGGCGTCTTTGAGGAACGCAGCTCTTCAAGCCCTCAGCCCTGCCGCCGTTATCAAGCACAGCCTGACCTGGGAGGAGCTCCCTCAGCCACCTGCCTCGGGAGCCCCAGCCTATGGCCCGGCCTCAGGAGCACGCCTGCTCCTAACGATGGATCCTCAAGAGGAGTGCTAGATCACGGAGCTCAAGATTTACTTAACGCGTGGGACTTTGCCGGAGAAGGAGGAGGAGGCAGAGCATGTGGCGCGGCAAGCCACGGCATACAGCATCATGGATGGAGAGCTCTACCGGAAATGACCGAACGACGTATCCCTGCGTTGCATCACCAGGGAACAGGGGAAGGAACTGCTGGCAGATATACATGGCCGAGATTGTGGGCACCATTCGTCTTCACGGACCCTCATCGGCAAGGCGTTCCGCAGCGGTTTCTATTGGCCCACCGCGCTCAATGACGCTATCGAACTCGTGAAGACTTGCGAGGCTTGCCAATTCCATGCCAAGCAGATCCACCAGCCAGCAGGAGGTCTGCAAACCATCCCCCTCACTTGGCAATTCGCGGTCTGGGGACTGGACATTCTGGGCCCTTTTCCTCGGGCTCCAGGGGGCTATCGCTACCTCTACGTCGCTGTGGACAAATTCACCAAGTGGGCCGAAGTCGAGGCCGTCCGCGCCATCCCCGCTGGTTCTGCGGTCAAGTTCATCAAGGGCACCGTGAGCCGGTTCGGAGTGCCGAACCGCATCGTCACCGACAACGGTTCGCAGTTCACCAAGAACCTTTTTAAAACGCATCGCGCTAACCTTGAACGCAGATATGCTACGCCGGTGACGCACTTCGCAGCAACGGCCAGCCGAGCGGGTTAACGCAGAGGTCCCGAGAGGCCTCAAGACCAGTGACGTTCAAGAAGAAACTGGAGGCCCGCGGCAGGGGCTGGTATGACGAAGCTTCCGTCCGTGTTGTGGTCCATCCGCACAACCGCAACCAAGCCAACCGGGAGACCCCCTTCTTCCTGGTCTACGGAGCCGAAGCGGTCCTCCCTCACGAGGTCAAGCGTCGATCCGCGCGGGTCCTGGCGTTCGATGAAACGCTGTAGGACGCCATGCGGGGGACGGCCCTCATGCTTGGGGAGGAGCGCCGTCGAGAAGCCGCGCTACGAGCAGCAAGGTACCAGCAGGCACTCCGGCGATACCACTGCCGCAACATCCGCCCCAGAACTCTCGAGGTAGGGGACCTCGTGCTCCACCGGGTCCTCTCCAGGGAGGGATTGCATAAGCTCTATCCCATGTGGGAGGGCCTGTTCAAGGTTGTTCATGTTTCCAGGCCTAGCTCCGTGCGCCTGGAGACTCAAGAGGGAGTACCTATACAGAACGCGTGGAACATCCAGCACCTCCGGAGGTTTTACCCCTAAAAAGGCCCAGTGCCTGTGAAGAAGGCGAATGCCTATGAAGCTCATTCTTTTTGGAGAAGGCCCAGTGCTTGTGAACAAGGCGAATGCCTGTGAAGCTCATTCTTTTTGGAGAAGGCCCAGTGCATGTGAAGAAGGCGAATGCCTGTGAAGCTCATTCTTTTTGGAAAAGGCCCAGTGCCTGTGAAGAAGGCGAATGCCAGAGAAGATCATTCTTTTTGGAAAAGGCCCAGAGCTCGTGGAAGAAGGCGAACGCCTTTGTGAAGCTGTCAGCGCTCTGGAAAAGGCCCGGAGCCTGTAAAGAGGGCCAACGCCCGTGAAGCTTGCTTCCCAGAAGAAAGGCCCAGAGCTTGTAAAGAGGGCCAACGCCCGTGAAGCTTGCTTCCCAGAAGAAAGGCCCAGAGCCTGTGAAGAAGGCCAACGCCTGTGAAGCTCGCCGCCCGTGACACTCTCACGTAATAATGAGTTGGGGCTGTACACGCCCCGAGTCTCGTGAGTGCCGGCCTCAGCCCCAGGGCTCCCTCCCACGCCCAAAGTGGCAGCACTTAGCTCCGCTACTGGTGAGAAGACGTCGAAGACTAGACTAGGTGCCGGACGCGGCTTTTTCATTTGCTTTCTGCAGCTTGACTAGCTATTCCCATTTGGAGTTTTTATCAAACTATCGCCTTTTTGGTCCGTGGTTCTTCGATCTTTTCGCTCTCCTGCCTCGATTTCTCTTCTTGCTGGGATTCGTGAGGCGGAAGCCTCGGGAGCCCCCGCGAGCGTTCCTGCCCCTATCGCTCAAGTTTTCACGGCCCTGGTCCATAGCTGGAGCACCCCTCCTGACCATGCCTCACGGGCAGCACAATGCGAACACGGGGCCTGGATCGGTTGCCCCGTGGCCACGGCTGGGGTTCACTTGCGAATGGGCGCACGGCAGAAGGGAACAGTATCAGGATAACAAAAGCAGTACAACAATTAACGGCGCTAACCTAAACGCGCCCCCACGGGGCCGCACATTGTCGCCTTTTTGCGCAGGAGAAAAGAAAGGAAAAGGACAGAAGCAGGTGAAGCACGCCCCGTGCCGGATCCCTTGGAAGGCTCAGGCGGACTCCATCTCGCGCTTCACCGGGGCATGGCGGCAAGCGGACCCGCTGCCACCCCCCAAGCAGGCGCGGTGGCGTGGGGGCTGGCCGCGGCCGCTGCTGGAAGAATCACCATCCGAAGAAGAGCTGGTGAAGCGTGAGGAGTCGCGGGCATCGCCAGCCGCCCGCGCGCTGCCCTCTCCACCTACGTCGGGGCTGAGTCCTCGGCCGCGGTCGTCGCCTTCAGGGCAGCACCCCATGCGGCGACCGTCTTCCCCGAACACCCTCACGTAGAGGGTGGCGTCGCCGTCGTACTTGAAGTGCAAGGAGCACCGTGGCGAAGACCACGCGCGCGATCGAACGTCTGCGCCAGCTGGTCGAGAACAGGTTCCTGCGGCGGAGACCTCCGAGAGAAGCCCACGGCCCGGCAGCAGCCTTCGCACTGGAGCCGAGGCCACCTGTGGCGCCATCTGGGAGCTCACCCAGGAGGAAGCACGGGAGCTGAAGCCGGACACCGGACGGCTCCTCCGCTCTCACCATGGAGGCGTGGCCTCGGGGGACGAGCGGCCGGGGCACGCCCTCCGACCATGGCCAGCCGCTCGTCGCCACGCTGAGAGCCTCCCCCACGACCGCAGGGGACCGCCATGGAGGCCACGGGATGCTTGCGAGGGCGACCTCGACCACGCTTAGGCGGAGGAGAGGAAGACTCGACCTGACGGCCCTTCCCCTTCTCTGCGGCCGAGAACTTCCTTGGTGGAGCCATGGAGAAGAAGGAGAGACAAGAAAGGATAGACTGGAAGGGCGCGTCGTTCGTGCACTTATAACCTGCGAAGGCCAACCGTCGGCCTCCACGATCACCGGTAATCACGACCAACTCTGCATGCAGGGACTTGTCGAATCCGGGTGGTTACCGAGGCATCGTGCGGAAGCAGTGCGCACACGTCCAATCAACCGCCACGCGTCTCCCAAGGCCGCAGGCTGTCAGGGCCCGCGACGCTTCGCACTTGCTCTTTCGCATCTCTGCTCGGCCAAGTTCGGGCGCGCCGTGGGCCCGGGGGCTACTATCGGCGTTCTGGGAACGGGGGTCCCCAGACTTGCTCGCCTGCTGCCCGCGGGCGTGGCTCAAAGGAGGCCCATGACCGCCCATCTTCATCAACGCAAGCTCAAGACCCTCGCGAGGGGCCAGATTGGGGCGGACGATGAGGAGCTTCCTCGAGCACGGCCTCGTCGAGGCTGGCTCATGAGGAGGCGGAGAGTTCAAGGCAGGGTACCTCGCGAGGTGCCCATGACGCAAGCCATGACGCACCAAGGGCGCCAGCCAGCAGCGCCCTCCTTTCCTCTTTGGTGCAAAGGGAGCAAGCGCAGCGAGAGCATCAAGCAAAGGCATCCGCTTCAAAGTGCAACAAGACCAAGACCAGCCCCAACGGTGGAAGGGGGTCATCGTGGAGCCCAAGCAGCGTCATCACCAGAGCCTTTGGCAAGGAGAGGACCAACTTTAGTCAGGATAAGTGTACCCGATGTTCCCCTTCAAAATGGCTAATTGTTGGCGCCACTTCCCGCTCATTATTTGGGAAGAGGCCATGGGCCTTCTCCTATAAATAGGAGTAGCCACCCACAGGGTAGAGGGATCTGGAATCCAGAGAAAGACAGAGACCCGATCCTCAAGCTAGAGCGACGGAACACCATCTAGCAGTTCATCACAGCCGCCAAGAACAGACCCTCGCGAGGCTGTTCTTCCTTGTATTGTTCCTCATCAGCCCAAGAGGCAATCCACCACACCACAAACTAGAGTAGGGTATTACACCACAACGGTGGCCCGAACTAGTATAAATCTCGTGTCTCTTATGTTGTTCCGTTTAGTAGTTTAGGTCCCAGCGATTCGGCGAGGTACGAGACGGTGGAGGGTCGGATCTCCGCGCGCACCCAGTGTTCGAACCTCAAGGGTCTGCCGGAACCCGAAATCCGACAATTGGCATTGACTTAGACCGTCGGGTTATCTGCCTGGCCAAGGTCTCGTCCTCAGGCAACTCGCCCCGGGTAATGTAAGCGAAATAGGGAACTGTCCAGTCAGGAATAACATGAAGAGCCGCCACCAATTGTGCCTCCGGGTCAGGAATAGCAAGGTCCTCCTCGGTAGGCAACTTGACCGAAGGATTGATTAGAACATCCGGGAACGTATTTGGTGGCACCGGCTTATGCTGAGAGCCTAGCCAGCTTAAGTTATCAGCCACCTCATTCTTCCTTCGATCGATATGTTCAACTTGGTAATCCTTGAAATAGCCTGCAATGGCGTCGACATCTCGACAATAAGCCGCCATAAGCGGATCCTTTGAGTCCCAGGTACCAGAGACCTGTTAGGCCACTAGATCTGAGTCGCCAAAGCATCTAACCTGTCTTAAATTCATCTCCTTAGCCATCCGAAGACCATGGAGCAGGGCCTCATACTCAGCTGCATTGTTAGTACAAGGGAACATTAGTCGAAGGACATAAGAAAATTTGTCACCTCATGGGGAAGTCAAGACGACTCCAACCCCCGAGCCCTCCAGTTGTCTAGACCCGTCAAAGTGAATAGTCCAATACGTGCTATCCGGCTTTTTCTCTGGTGCCTGCAACTCTGTCCAATCATTGATGAAATCCACAAGCGCTTGAGACTTGATAGTCGTACGAGGCACATATTTTAGCCCGTGCGGCCCAAGCTCAGTGGACCACTTGGCAACCCGGCCAGTTGCTTCCCTATTTTGGATGATATGCCCCAAAGGAGCAGAGCTAACCACAGTGATCGGATGACCCTAAAAATATTGCTTAAGCTTCCGGCTTGCCATGAAAACTCCATACACAAGCTTCTGCCAATGTGGGTACCTCTGCTTGGACTCAATGAGCACCTCACTAATATAATAAACCGGCCGTTGAACCGGATATTCCTTGCCTGCCTCATTCCCTGCTACCACTATGGCCACACTGACGGCCCGGCTGTTAGCAGCCACGTATAACAACAGAGGCTCCTTATCAACAGGGGCAGCAAGCACGGGCGGCTCAGCCAACTGTTTCTTCGGATCCTCAAATGCTTTGTTAGCCGCATCACTCCAAACAAAATGATCTGTCTTCTTCATCATTTGATAGAGGGGGATAGCCTTCTCACCCAGCTGGCTTATGAACCGACTCAAAGCAGCAATACGACCCGCCAAACGCTGAACATCATTAATGCACGCCGGCTTAGCCAAAGAAGTAATAGCTTTGATTTTCTCCGGGTTAGCGTCAATGCCTGTGTTAGAAACCAAAAAACCCAACAGCTTGCCTGCAGGTACACCAAAGACACATTTAGCCAGATTAAGCATCATCTTGTAGACCCGGAGATTATCAAATGTCTCCTTCAAATCATCAATCAGGGTCTCCTTCTTTCTTGACTTCACCAAAATGGCATCGACATAAGCATGAACATTACGCCCAATCTGATTGTGAAGGCAATTTTGCACACATCGCTGATAAGTCGCCTGGGCACTCTTGAGCCCAAAAGGCATAGACACATAGCAGAAGGCTCCAAACGGAGTAATAAAAGATGTCTTCTCCTGGTCCTTAACTGCCATCTTGATCTGATGATAACCAGAATAAGCATCCAAAAAACTCAGACGCTCACAACCCGCCGTAGCATCAATGATTTGATCAATACGAGGGAGAGCAAACGGATCAGCCGGACAAGCCTTGTTCAAGTTTGTGTAATCCACACACATCCGCCAAGTGCCATTCTTCTTAAGTACCAGCACCGGGTTAGCCAACCATTCAGGATGGAAAACTTCAACGATAAACCCAGCTGCCGAGAGCCGGGCCACTTCCTCTCCAATGGCCTTCCGCCTCTCCTCATTGAATCGGCGAAGAAACTATTTAACCTGCTTAAACTTTTGGATCAATATTAAGAATGTGCTCAGCGAGTTCTCTCGGTACACCCGGCATGTCTGAAGGCTTCCATGCAAAGATGTCCCGGTTCTCACGGATGAACTCGATGAGCGCGCCTTCCTATTTTGGATCCAAAGTTGGCACCGACATCGAATCGCTTGACGAATCTCCAGGAATGAAGTCAACCATCTTAGTGTCATCTTCCGACTTAAATTTGAGAGAAGGATCTTGCTCTGTAGTTGGCTTCTTTAGAGACGTCATGTCCACCGGGTCAACATTATCCTTACAAAATTTCAGCTCCACCATTGCACAAGCAGACTCGACATAAGCAGCATCTCTTCCTCACACTCCAAGGCTATCTTTCGGCTTCCATGCACCGTGATGGTTCCCTTGTAACCTGGCATCTTGAGCTGCAGATACACATAACAAGGTTGTGCCATCAACTTGGCATAAGCCGGCCGTCCAAACAGAGCGTGATATGGGATGTGGATTTTAACCACTTCAAAGGTCAATGTCTCCGACCTAGAGTCATGATCATCTCCAAAGGCAACCTCCAGAGCTATCTTACCAACCGGATAACCCGACTTACCAGGCACCACGCCGTGGAAAACGGTGTTTGACGGCTTAAGGTTTTTATCAGTCAACCCCATGCGGCGGAAGGTCTCATAATAAAGCATATTGATGCTGCTCCCGCCATCCATGAGTACCTTGGTGAACTTATATCCTCCGACCTAAGGTGCGACTACCAAAGCCAAGTGACCCCGATTGTCAACCCGGGCCGGGTGATCCTCCCGACTCCATACAATGGGTTGTTCAGACCAGCTTAAATAACGGGGAACTGCCGGCTCAACAGAGTTTACTGCCCTCTTATGAAGCTTCTGGTCACGCTTGCATAAGCTAGTGGTGAAGACATGATACTGTCCACTGCTCAACTGCTTTGGGTAGCTCTGATAACCCGACTGTTGCTGCTGTTGACTCCCCTGATTGGTCTGCTGATTGTAACCACCCTGGTTACTGTGACTGCCTTGATTACCTTGGAACCCAGAGCTAGAGCCACCTCCGCCATAACCCGGTCCCTGAAAGCCGGATCCTGAACCGCGGCCCGGTCCATGACCTTCTTGGTAAAAATTTGAATTTTTAAACTCCTTCATAATGAAGCAATCCTTCCGAGAGGTGCGAAGATGGCCTTTCTCACAATTCGCCTTAAGTGTGGCTAATTTAACAACTGCTCAAGGTTGATGCCTGATCATCCAGTCTATGGGGGCGGTTTACCCTTACGACGCTGACTGTCGGTGTCAAAACCGGCGGATCTCGGGTAGGGGGTCCCGAACTATGCGTCTAGGCGGATGGTAACAGGAGACAAGGGACACGATGTTGTTACCTGTGTTCGTGCCCTCTCGATGGAGGTAAAACCCTACTCGCTTGATTAATATTGATGATATGGGTAGTACAAGAGTAGATCTACCACGAGATCGAGAGGCTAAACCCTAGAGGCTAGCCTATAGTATGATTGTTGTTCGTCCCCACGGACTAAAACCCTCCGGTTTATATAGACACCGGAGAGGGCTAGGGTTACACAGAGTCGGGTTACAATGGGAGGAGATCTACATATTCAGACGCCATCCTTGCCTTCCACGCCAAGGAAAGTCCCATCCGGACACGGGACGAAGTCTTCAATCTTGTATCTTCATAGTCCAGGAGTCCATCCAAAGGTTATAGTCCGGCCATCCGGACACCCCCTAATCCAGGACTCCATCAGTAGCCCCCGAACCAGGCTTCAATGACGATGAGTCCGGCGCGCAGATTATCTTCGGCATTGCAAGGTGGGTTCTTCTCCAAATTCTGTGTACCTGTTGAATAGTGTCCGGCTTCTCGTGAAAATTGCGCTCCTTGGCTTCCACGCCCAATAATGGCCGTTTTCCACGTGTCAAACAAATGCGAAAAGCCAGGGTGTTTTTACATTTACCCCCCTAGCTGCGCAAATGAGTTACCTATAAAAGAGACGAGGATTTAGATCCGAATCACACCATCTTCCCTTCGCGAGCATTCATCGGAGCGCATCCGAAAGAGATCCATTCCATCATGACCAGTCGACGCAGCTCCTCCTCTCGCCCTCCCAGCTCTCAGCCTGGAGGTTGGGAGAGATGTTCCGTCCCACACAGCGAGCTAGTGACGCTCCAAATCAAGGGATTCCTTCCCCAGCCTTCATGGTCCCGGTTCGAGCCGGACTTGCCACCTATAATGGCGGAGAGCAAGCGGAGAGCGTCCCTAGTCCCTCCAAAGAAGAGCGGGTATGCCTTGTCCCTTATCTGATAAGAGGGCTCGGATTTCCAATTCATCTGTTTCTCCGGGGGCTCCTGGAGTTCTACGGCCTCGAGTTGCACAACCTTATGCCTGCCTCCATATTGCATATTGTGGGCTTCATATCCCTTTGCGAGCTGTTTTTGGGCATCGAGGCTCATTTCGCGTTGTGGAAGAAGTTGTTCTGCCTTGTGCCCTGTTCTCAGGAGGGGTCGATATATCAAGTGGGCGGAGCCGAACTATGGCTCATCGCCGGGACCGGATATCTATCTGGAACCCCAAGGAAGGCGTCCAAGACCGCCTTCGTAATGGTTTTATATAGAAGATGTCCTTCGCCGGACCCTCGCTCGGATCGGCCTCCCGAAGTTCAATAATGCTCCTTTGAAGAAGCGCCTAAGTCAAGGCGCCCACGGAGCCCTCAGAGGTAAAATGAGAAGGACGCCCTTTACCGATGAGCCGGATAAGGTTGTTAGCTCATTCCGGATCGACTAAGATCGGGTCATGGCCACATGCATTATGCGGGGTGCAGCCGCTTCAAAGATAGAGGCCACCCTATGTGGGATTTCAACGGGGAGGATGATGCCACCCGCTGCGGTCGTAAGGGGCCGGGATCGGTTGCCGCTCTGACGAAAATCTTGACCGCATTGTACAAGGTTGAAGAGGAGGAATTTCTCCGTGTCAATCCACAGGGCGGATTTTCTATGCACAATCCTCCAAGCTGGGTAAGCGGACACTTCTTTTTGCCCATCTGTTCCATATTCCCATAGTCAAGTACCTTATCTTGTGATTTCGACGCAGGAATTGCGCCGGGCCGTAAAGGATATAAATAGCCCTCCTCCACAACCCGAGGATCCGGAACGGTCCCTCGATCCGGCCTCCCAAGAGGATCCGGACATATCCGTGGAGCTGATCGATGGGGTATTTCACCAACTGAGCATCGATAATGCCTTGGTGGCTATTACACCGATTATCCTGGACTGCTCCCGCCTCACAAGTAATCGAGACCAAGTCCTAATACTTCGAAGATGATCCATCTGTGCTTATTTTTTATCACCGTATACGAATGGTGTTTCGCAGGGGAGGATCTCGAGGCGGAATGCCGAGCCTGCGGCGACTAGCCAACAAGGGACCGCGAGGGTGGGCAGGCTAAAGAGACACGCAGTCCGGGTCGAGGCACCAACAAGAAAGCAAAGAAGGGCACACCGCCTTATTCCAAGGTATTATTCTTACGATGCATACTAACGCCCGTGCTCTCCTTTTTTAGGAAAAAGAGGGCTCGCCGGACTATATCCGGAGAGATTGCCAATCGAGCCTCCACCAGCCAGGCTCCAAAGCCAGGTCCAGAAGCGGAGGCGAACACGAGGCGTGCGTCGGACGCTCCTCCGACAAAGGATGCGGATAGACTGTCCGCCACCAATTCCGAGGTGGAGAGTGCCATGAACCACAGGCGTCACCGGATAGTTCTTCGTGACGCTTGTTTCTCCCAAGAGGCATTGGATGCCTTCAATTCGGGAGATGCGTACCTCCGTGCCGCTAAAAATGATCTAGCCAGAGCCACGGAGCAGTATGTGAAAGACATACGGGTAAGAAAATTTGATGGTTATATATGTCAAGAGTCTCCCTGTGACTTGAAACAGTTAGAATAGCTGATTTAAGGATCATTTGTTATGCAGGATCTTACAAAAATAATACCCAACTGTCCCAGGAGCTGGAAGAGTGCAAAGCCCAACTTGAGGCTGCACTAGCCACGGCAGGGGAGGCCAAGGAGACCCCCTCTGGTAATATACGCTTCAAAAGATAAGTATGTTGCGGCGTGTGTGCAAATCTGACAATAACATTGCAGATGGTGCCGGAGTATATCCGGACAAGCAACAACTATTGCATCGGTTAAAGGCCGGCGAGAACGTGCTTACGAGGGTGAGGCAGGAGAAAAATAATCTCCAAGATGCCAACACCCAGCTGGGCGAGGAACTAAAGGATGTTCGTGCCCAGCTGTCGGACTCCGTTAAGGAGAATCGGCGGCTTCGACGCGGCATTTTTAGTAAGTGCTTGAACGAACTTTGAAAAAAGAGTTCGGCGAGGAAGTCGACTAACAGAGTTATGTCTGTAGGTATGCTCACAGGTCGTCCTGCAGAGGAAATGCCCGGTTCTATGGGTGACCTTCTTCCCGAGCTCTTACAACTACACGAACAAGTTCGGCGGGTGCTGAAAGGCGTCGCCCAGGCCTTGTGGCCATCTGTCTCCATGCCCGAAGGCCTTGGAGAACTTGAAGAGAGGCTGAAGGGAGCGCGGCGGCGCTTCCGATTATGGAAGATATCGGCCTGCCGTCAAGGCGCCAGGGAGGCCTGGGCCATGGTGAAGATGCGGTACACGAAGGCTGACCCAAACCACATGGCCGAGGTCGGACCTGTGGGGGGCGATGGGAAGGAGATCCTTGTGAGTTTAGTGTACGGCCAAGTAGAGTTGGCATAAATATTCCCAACAGGACTGTGAACTAGACAGCCTGTTGGATGGTATTGAAGAGGAATATGCCCAGTCAAATTGACTATGTAATTGAAGATGACCTGTAAAATGCCTTCTAGCCGGATTGTAGATCGTTTGTCATGGCGGACCTTTTCGCTTCAACCTTGGGACCCGATAGTCCGGAGTGTGTCTGAATACCCTCTCGGTTATGTAAGAACCGGGCATGCATGGAGACCGAGCGTAGGGGTCATTAGTGCTTGAAATGCATAAGTGCCCAACTAGTTATGTTATATTACATGGTTAGTAAGAAACATCTTCCAAGGAGAATAGTTCCGTTAGGGGTTCCTTTCTCGGGAGGCATGCCCTAAAGTGCATGTTCGGACTGCAAAAAAAGCAGAAAAGCATCTGGGGGCAGATAAATAAACAAGTGAGAAATCATCTTTAGTTCATCGACCGAATATTCCCTTAAGAACTCTAGCTTTCGGCTTCACCCAGTCTGCAGTACACATCCGGCTGACCCGGCAGTAACAATCGCAGAGGTGCTCCCTTTACCGCCTAGCCGAACAATCGGGAACGTAGGGGTAAGCATGTGAGCCGTGCAAACCCAGCTTGGCCAAAACTTACGTCATATCGATGCATATAATGGTGAATAAAAGGTACATGCGGAAGTGTGACACATGTGTTGGGCGTGAAGCCCGCATAAATAAGCTTCTGTTAAGGAAGCCCCCAGGTATAACGAGCGCGGATAGCGCGTCAATTGTGTGCGAACAAGGCGCGAACGAGCCTTTAAAGGTTGTAAGAGAAAGGAAGGGAGAAGGAGAGAAATATAAGACAGCTAATGTGTAAAAAATAGACAAAGGAAGTAGACGAATACAGAGTCCGGCGCTAGGCGTAGAATCTTCGGAGACGGGCTGCGTTCCATGGGTTCGGCTCGAGTCGGTTATCCGATGCATCTCGCAGACGGTACGCTCCACCACCAGGACTTGGTCAATAATAAAGGGACCTTCCTATTTGGGCTTGAGTTTGTCCTTTTCTTGTCCGGCAGCGAGAACTAACTTCGCCAACATTGTAAGTTTTGGCCCGTGCTTCTGCTTTGATATCTTCGAGCCTTACTGCTGATAGAATGCGAACGGGCTTTGCCACGTCAAGCTCCTCCTCCAAGGCGTCAAACTGTCCTACCGATCAAGTTCGGCTTCTCTTTCTTCGTTACATGCGCACGCCGAGGTGAGTCATGAATTATGTCGCAGGCGATCGCCTACTGCGCCGTATACCATAAAGAATGGTGTGAATCCGGTGGTGCGATTCGGCGTGGTCCGCAGCCCCCAGAGTACAGAGTCGAGCTCCTCTACCCAGTGCGTGTTAGATTCCTTGAGGTACCGCACTAATCTGGGTTTAATGCCGCTCATGATTAGACCATTTGCTTGCTCGACTTGACCGTTAGTTTGTGGGTGATAGACTGAAGCATAGTCGAGCTTGATGCCCATGTTTTTGCACCAGAGTTTGACCTCGTCGACCGTAAAGTTCGTGCCGTTATCAGTGATGATGCTGCGGGGGACGCCGTAAAGGCGTATGACCCCTGATATGAAGTCTATCACCGGTCCGGATTCCGCCGTCTTAACCGGCTTGTCCTCTATCCATTTGGTGAATTTATCCACCATGAGCAGTAGGTATTTTTGCTTGTGGGTTCCTCCTTTAAGGGGTCCAACCATGTCAAGCCCCCATACCGCGAAGGGCCAGGTGATGGGTATGGTTTGGAGGGCGGTAGGTGGCATATGGCTTTGGTTAGCAAAGAGCTGGCAACCGACGCATCGTTGGACTAAGTCCTGAGCATCTGCCCGGGCCGCCGCCAATAAAATCATGTACTGGAAGGCCTTTCTTACAAGGGCCCGGGCTGCAACAGGTGCCCGCCGAGTCCGGCATGAATTTCAGCCAGAAGATTCCACCCTTCCTCTTCGGAGATACAACTTTGAAGGACTCCGGTCGTGCTTTTCTTATAAAGCTCTCCCTCATGGACTGTATAGGCTTTAGATCGCCGCACTATGCAGCGTGCCTCGTTTTGGTCCTCGGGAAGTTCCTATGGTTAGGAAGGCTAGGAATGGTTCTTTCCACGGGGCAATGACTGCCATTATTACGTGGGCTGAAGGTGTTACTTCGTTGGTAGAGCCTCCCATTGTGTCAGAATGTTCGGTGTCGGGCCGTGTTGTTGGGTCCGGGCTGTTATTTCCGGACTCCCCTTCCCATAATAGGGATGGCTTGAACAGCCTCTCCAAGAAGATATTAGGGGGGACGGCATCGCGCTTTGCGCCAATGCGTGCCAAGACGTTTGCTACCTGATTGTTTTCCCGAGCTATATGGTGAAATTCGAGCCCTTCGAACCGAGCTGACATTCTAGGACGGCGTTGCGATAAGCTGCCATTTTTGGATCCTTGGCATCAAAGTCTCCATTTATTTGGCATATCGCGAGGTTCGAATCCCCGCGCACCTCTAGGCGTTGAATGCCCATGGAGACTGCCATCCGGAGACCATGTAGAAGGGCCTCGTATTCGGCTGCGTTGTTGGAGTCCGTATACATTATCTGCAGTACGTATTGAACTGTATCTCCTGTTGGGGACGTCAGAACGACGCCAGCCCCCAGACGGGCCAACATTTTGGATCCGCCGAAGTGCATGATCCAGTTGGAATATGTGCCGTACTCTTTAGGGAGTTCGGCTTCAGTCCATTCAGCGACGAAGTCCGCCAAAACTTGCGACTTAATAGCTCGCCGTGGCTTATAAGTTATGTCGAATGGGAGGAGCTCAATGGCCCATTTGGCAATCCGGCCCGTCCCTTCGCGGTTGTTTATAATATCGTTAAGAGGTACTTCGGAGGCAACTGTTATCGAACACTCTTGAAAGTAGTGTCGCAGCTTCCGGGATTCCATAAACACCGCGTACGCTATCTTTTGGTAATGCGGGTACCGTGACATGCACGGAGTGAGGACAGTGGACACATAGTAAACTGGTTTTTGAAGGGGGAATTTGTGTCTGTCCGATGAGTTGTCGTGATGTATAATAGCATTGGTTCACCGATGTTAGGCGCGGCCAGGACCGGGTTTGTTGCCAATATGGCTTTTATTTCTATGATTCCGGCCGTGGCGGCACCCGTCCACTAGAAGTGTTCGGTGCGCCGGAGGAGGCGATAAAGGGGTAATGCCTTTTCTCCCAAGCGGGAGATAAAGCGGCTTAGAGCCGCCACACATCCAGTCAATTTTTGTATTTGTTTGAGGTCCTTTGGGATATCCAATTGTGACAGATCTCGGATCTTGGCTGGGTTTGCTTCAATTCCTCTACCGGATACAATGAAGCCCAAGAGCTTTCCGGCTGGTATGCCAAAAACGCATTTTTCTGGGTTAAGCTTGATGTCATATGTTCGGAGGTTATTGAATGTGAGCCTCAAGTCATCTACTAGAGTTTCGACATACTTGGTTTTGACGACCACATCATCTACGTATGCCTCCACTATTTTGCCGATCTGGTTTGCTAGACATGTCTGAATCATGCGCTGATATGTTGTGCCGGCGTTTTTGAGCCCGAAGGGCATTGTGTTGAAGCAGAATGGGCCGTATGGGGTGATGAATGCCGCTATGCTTGGTCAGGCTCTGCCATCTTAATTTGATGGTAGCCGGAGTATGCGTCGAGGAAACACAATGAATCGTGTCCTGCGGTAGCGTCGATAATTTGATCGATGCGGGGGAGGGGGAAGGGATCCTTTGGGCAAGCCTTGTTGAGGTCCTTGAAATCGACGCATAGGCGCCAGGATTTATCATTCTTTGGTACCATCACCAGGTTTGCTAGCCAGTCCGGATGTTTTATATCTCTGATGAATCTCGCCTCCAATAGTTTGGCTAGCTCCTCTCCCATGGCTTGTCTCTTAGGTTCGAGAAACACCGAAGAGCTTGCTTGACTGGCTTGAATCCTTTTAGGATGTTTAGGCTGTGCTCGGCCAGCCGTGTGGGATTCCTGGCATGTCTGAAGGGTGCCAGGCAAAAATATCCCAATTTTCACGTAGGAATTCTCGTAGTGCGGCGTCTACATCAGGGTTTAATTGCGCCCCGATGGAGGCTATTTTTGTAGGGTCCGTTGGATGGACTTGGAATTTGACTATTTCGTCCGCCGGTTTAAAGGAGGTGGACTTGGATCTTTTATCGAGTATCACGTCGTCCATGTTCACCGTGGAGCGCTTGATCAGTTCCTCGGCCGCTAGGGCTTCGGATAGTGCCTCAAGGGCCGGTCGGCTGTCTTATTTTTCGCCGGAGTGTTATGTCCGGTCACTAGCAAGAGTGATGATTCCGTTGGGCGGGCATTTTGAGCTTCATGTACCCGTAATGGGGTATAGCTTGAAAAATTGTGAATGCCTCTCGCCGTAATAGAGCGTGGTATCCGCTGCTGAACGGGGCCACTTGGAACGTGACCTCCTCGGACCTGTAGTTATTCGGCGTGCCGAACACCACATCCAATGTGATTTTTCCTGTACAACATGCTTCCCGACTAGGGATTATTCCCCTAAAGGTTGTGCTACTTCGCTCAATGCGGCTCCAGTCTATTTCCATTTTTCGAAGGGTTTCCTCGTAAATGAGGTTCAATCCGCTGCCACCATCCATGAGTACCATGGTAAGGCGAAAGCCGTCCACTATTGGACTGAGGACCAATGCGGCTGGTGCTCGGGCTGTTCGGAATTTAGGTTTATCACTGGCATTAAAGGTAATAGCCGTGTCACTCCATGGGTTTATCGTTGCTACTTGGTAGACTTCGGCAAGGCTGCGGAGTGTTCGTTTCCGCATATTATTTGATGCGAAAGTCTCGAAGACTGTTAATACCGTACTGGTATCCCTGGGCTGGTGCTCTGTGGATTCTGGAGTTAGAAGCTCTTCGCCACTTTTGGCCACCTGCCGGAGTATCCAACATGCTCTAAGGCTATGAGTTGGTGTGGCGCCCTACGTACTATGAATTTTACAGGTCCATTGAGCCATCCCTCCAAAGACGGTTCCATGCCCCGTAGGGTTTTTGTTTTTGCTGTTTAACCCGGGTGATGGCGATAATGCACCCTTTTATTTCGGATCGGTTTGTATTCAGGGCGGATTGTCCCAAAATCTTACTTGGTTTTTTCCAGCGCTTTCCATCGCACAATACTTTCGTACTATGGACGCCAAGTCAGCAAAGCGTGTAATTTCACGGTGACCTATTGTAACGCCCTCGATGCGGCTATATCTCCCACGTGTCGAGGCACGACTTAGAGGCATAACCGCATTTAAAGCAATGTCGCAAGTGAGGTAATCTTCACACAACCCATGTAATAAATAGGGGAAAAAGATACATAGTTGGCTTACAAATGCCACTTCACACAATACATAAAATAAACATCCATCATTCAGAGTACACTCAAGGTCCGACTACGGAACCAAAATAAAAGAAGATACCCCAAATGCTACACAGATCCCCGATCGTCCCAACTGGGCACCACTACTGATCATCAGGAAAAGACACATAGTAACGACCACGTTCCTCGTTGACCTCCCACTTGAGCTCGGTTGAGTCACCTGCACTGGCATCGTCGGAACCTGCAACTGTTTTGGTAAAATCTGTGAGCCACGGGGACTCAGCAATCTCACACCCGCGAGATCAAGACTATTTAAGCTTATAGGAAGGACAGAGTGGTAAAGTGGAGCTGCAGCAAGCGACTAGCATATATGGTGGCTACATCGCAAAAGAGAGCGAGAAGAGAAGCAAAGCACGGACGTGAAGCTAATAGCGATCAAGAAGTGATCTGAACTACTTACGCCGGACATAACTCCAACATCGTGTTCACTTCCCGGACTCCGCCGAGAAGAGACCATCACGGTTACACACGCGTTGATGTGTATTTTATTTGAGGTCGACTTGGGTTTTCTACAACCGGACATTAACAAATTCCCATCTGCCTCATAACCGCGGGCACGGCTTTGAAAGATATTACCTGCAGGGTGTCCCAACTTAGCCCATTATAAGCTCTCACGGTTAACGAAGGATATTCCTTCTACCGAAGACCCGATCAATCTCGGAATCCCGGACTACAAGACATTTTGACAGAATAAAACAAGACCAGCAAAGTCGCCCGACAGCCGACAAATCCCGATAGGAGCTGCACATATCTCGTTCTCAGGGCACATCCGGATGAACACTACGTACGGCAACCGAAGATGCCCCAAGTTGCCTCAGGGTGGCACCGCAAGTGGCTCTAGTTTGGACCAACACTCAGAGGAGCATTGGCCCGGGGGGTTAAATAAAGATGACCCTCGGGCTCGCGAAAACCCGGGGGAAAAGGCTTAGGTGGCAAATGGTAAAACCAAAGTTGGGCCTTGCTGGACGAGTCTTATTCAAAGCAAACTGTCAAGGGGGTCCCATAAATCACCCAACCGTGTAAGGAACGCGAAATCAAGGAACATAACACCGGTATGACGGAAACTAGGGTGGCAAGAGTGGAACAAAACACCAGGCATAAGGCCGAGCCTTCCACCCTTTACCAAGTATATAGATGCATTAATTATAGCAGATATATATTGTGATATCCCCAACAAGTAAACATGTTCCAATAAGGAACAACATCTCCATGTTCCAACAAGGAACAAACTTCAGCTTCACCTGCAACTAGCAACGCTATGAGAGGGGCTGAGCAAAGCGGTAACATAGCCAATCAACGGTTTGCTAGGAAAGGATGGTTAGGGGCTGACATGGCAATATGGGTGGCATGGTATAGCAAGTGGTAGGCATCGCAGCATAGGCATAGCAAAAGAGCGAGCAACTAGCATAGCAAAGATAGAAGTGATTTCGAGGGTATGGTCATCTTGCGCAATGTTCTCGAGTTGTCGAAAGCTTGATCCTCGTAAGCGTTCTCAACAGGTTCCTCGTTCACGCACTGCCTCCCGACTCTACCCAAAGCAACAACACAAACAAAGGAACCACAATAAATCACGGTGCAATGCACAATCAACATGATGCAAAACATGGCATGATATGCGGGATGTGATATGCAATGCGATAAAAGGCGCTCCGAAAGGAAAATGATGAACCAGGCATCAAATTGGCAAACCAAGTATGCCACTGGAAAGATGAGATGATTTCGGTTGAAATCGATATAAAGATCACCGAATCGGATGCACGGTTTGGAAATGACAAGCAAAACAAGAATGGCACAAATCTGCCATTAACAGCATGATGCCACTTAGCAAGCAACAAGAAATTAAGCTACTGCACCCAAACGTATCAACAAAGTATATGGCAGTGATCTACACATGATGCTTGACAAAAGATGAGCACTGAGCTTCGGTTAAATCACATCATAACAGGTTCAAACAAGCATGGCAAAAGTGCACAAAATATCAGGCTGGACATGGCAAAAACAGCATCAGGTTGCAATGTTCAGAGCAAGAAAACTACATGCTACAGGAACTTAAAATAGCGAAACAAGGCACGGAATGAATCTAATCAAAGCATAGAACAAAAGTCCCTTACTGACAATAAGCCAAAAAGGATCAGAAAATATAGTAACACCCATGTCAATATTGAAAGTTTCGTTAACAGATTCAGCAACATGGCATGTCAAAAACTGATAACAAGTAGGCATGTTTACAAGCTCAATGCACTCACTACAGAGACTTAAATGATAAACAAAGCATACATATATCAACAAGACATGGCATAGAAGACATACATGGCAAGAACAATAACATAGCATACATGGATCAACCACAACAACCTTGGCAAAATTGAATAACATGTAAACAATCTGCCAGGAAACATTTTATAGCAAAAGTAGAGCTCGATTGACTCAAGCTATGTTACTCCATAATTGCAACCAAGGGCATGGATGGATAGATAAAGACATGTTTAACAAAACATCCTTACTGAAGTATCTCAAACTATGCATGGATCTCTCGGTAGCATCAAGTTAACATGGCATCAAAATATGAGCAAAACAGAGCTGAAATCAGCAACATCAGGACACCTACTTTGCATGCTTGTGCTAGTCACCACATAGATCACAAAAATATATGGCATACACCCCTGGAAAGATGGAATGCCATATTACAAAACACATGTAGGACTCAAATTCATAGGGTGCACACATCAATAATGGCAAAAATAACAAAAGTGCAAGTTCTGTTAAGAAACAGAAACTAACATCACATAGCCCTCTTCTAACAGCATTTCGGGCATGAAGATGAGCTCCAATGAAAATGATGCAATGAGATTAAATGATCTACTCTTCGAGGCGAACATTCCGATATATTACACGCGCAAAATAGTACTACAGATGCAAAGATATGCTATGATGAAATTGCCACGAAATGTTAACAGGATTAAAAAACTTAGAAGAAATGGGGGGGGGGGGGAAGAAGGTCAACCCTCGTCTAGATCGGGATCCGGCCCGATCCAGATCGGGCGAGGCGGCGGCGCGGGCCGGCTCGCCGGAGGAGGTAGCAGCCGGGGCGGGGCCGGCCGGAGGAGGGGACGGCGCCGGGCGGCGGGCGGAAGGCATGTGGCCAAGTGAGGCGACAGAGCATGAGGCGGCGATCGGCTACGGCCGGGCGAGGGTAAGCGCGGGCCGGCGGGCAGCGGGCGGCGGCTGCCACCGGGCGGCGAGGCGGGCGAGGAGGGCTGGCTGGGGAAAGGCCAACCCACGGGCCGGCCGGGGGCTCGGCTCGGGCGGGCCAAGGTGGTCGGGCGCCACGTGGCGCGCTTCTGGTTCGCCGGGCGGCGGCGGCGCGGGCGGGGCGGACGTGTCCGGACGGCGCGGCGGTTTCGTCCGGGCGCGAGGTAGGGGAAGGCTAGGGTTGATCCGGATTGGAATGGGGGTTTGTTTAAATAGGCATAGAGGGAGCTAGGAGAGTCCAAATGAGGTGTAGTTTTCGCCCACACGATCGTGATCGAACGACGGAGAGCATGGAAGTGACTTAGATGGGTTATTGGGCTGTTTTGGGGGTGTTGGGCTGCAACTTAAAAGAGGCCTTTGCGAGAGTGCGGTTAACCGTTGGAGTACCAAACGAGCTCCAAATGACCCGAAACTTGACCGGTGGTCTACGGGTGGTATACCAAGGCCACTAGACAAACCTCGGTCCATTCCGAGAAGGTTTAGTACCCGCACGGAAAAACGTAAAAGGGGCCGCCGGGGGAGATAGGAGTGTCGGATTGCAAAACGGACAACGGGAAAAATGCTCGGAATCATGAGACGAACACGTATGCAAATGCGATGCACATGATGACATGATATAAAATGCATGACATGGGCAAAATGCAAAATGAAGAAAACCCAACCACGGAGGGAATATCATATCACAATGCCGAAAATGGCAAGAGTTGGAGTTACAAATATGGAAAGTTACATCCGGGTGTTACAACATTCCACCACTACAAGAGGATCTCGTCCGAGATCTAGGACCGAAAAGAACTCCGGATATTCGAACGGAGGTGATCCTCGCGCTCCTGTGTGGCTTCTCGGTCGGAATGGTGTGACCACTTCACTTTCAGGAATTTGATTGACTTGTTGCGAGTCTTGGCGCTCGGTTTCTTCAAGAATAGCAACGGGTGCTCATGATAAGAGAGATCTTCTTGAAGGTCAATCTCTTGAAGTTGATAGTGCGTTCAGAGTCTTGAAGCACTTGCGAAGGCTGTGACACGTGAAACACATCGTGCACGTTTGCAAAGTTGGATGGAAGCTCAAGTTGATAGGCGAGATCGCCTCTTTTCCCAATGATCTTGAAAGGACCCACGTATCTAGGGCAAGCTTCCCTTTGATACCGGCGACGAGTGCCTTTCATTGAAGAGACGCGGAGGTAGACATGGTCTCCGATTTCAAAAGCCACATCACGGTGCTTATCATCATAATAGCTCTTCCGCGCGATTGCGGCGGCTTTGAGATTCTCACGAATGACTTGGCACATTTCTTCCGCTTCGTGATCAAGTCATTGCCAAGAAGTTGGCGTTCACCTGTCTCAGCACCAATTGAGAGGAGTGCGGCACTTTCGCCATAGAGAATTTCG
This sequence comes from Aegilops bicornis, assembly GCA_021605145.1. NCBI lineage: Eukaryota > Viridiplantae > Streptophyta > Magnoliopsida > Poales > Poaceae > Aegilops > Aegilops bicornis. The sequence goes on from CM038672.1 coordinate 576,104,976, forward strand.
AATGGGGCCTTGCCCGAACTCGCTTGGAAGCTGTTGTTGTAGGAGAACTTCGGCATATGGAAGACAATCTTCCCACTTCATACCGAAGGAAATGACACAAGCCCCGAGCATATCTTCAAGGATTTGATTGACTCGCTCAACTTGGCCACTTGTTTGAGGGTGGAAAGCTGTCTTTGAAACGAATGTTGGTGCCCATGGCCTTGAAAAGAATCCCAGAACTTGGAGGTGAAGATCTTGCCACGGTCTGAAGAGATCAATTGTGGAATGGCGTGCAAGGAGACAATCCTGGAGGTGTATAACTCTGCCAACTGAGCTGCTGTGATGGATTCTTTGATAGGAAGAAAATGAGCCACTTTAGTAAGCTTGTCAATGACGACAAAGATAGCATCATTTCCACGCTTGGACTTAGGAAAACCAGTCACGAAGTCCATCTCGATATGTTCAAACTTCCATTCTGGAATAGCAAGAGGTTGGAGGAGACCAGCTGGTCTTTGGTGTTTTGCTTTCACTCTTCTGCAGACATCACATTCATTCACGAATTGAGCAATTTCTCGCTTCATTCGAGTCCACCAATATGACTGTTTGAGATCATGGTACATCTTCGTACTTCCAGGATGAATGGATAGAAGCGAATTGTGAGCCTCGTTCATAATGACTTTTCATAGATCACCCTTAGGAACCACAATCCGGTCCTCAAAGAAAAGAGTGTCTTTGTCATCGACGTGGAAGCACTTGTACTTGGAAATGCCCTTGTCGATACCACGTTTCACCTTCTTCACCATGGTATCCAGAAGTTGAGCCTCACGAATCTGATCTTCCAAAGTAGGAGAGACTATGAGGTTGGCAAGAAAGCCTTGAGGAACAACTTGAAGATTCAGCTTGCGGAAAGCTTCACAGAGATTCGGTGAAAGGGCTTGAGGATTAGGCATTGCAGTAAGCCTTCCTGCTCAAAGCATCTGCAATGACATTGGCCTTGCCGGAGTATATTCAATACTTGGGTTGTACTCTTGAATCATTTCGACCCATCTAGTCTCGCCTGAGGTTGAGGTTGGGCTGAGTGAAAATGTACTTGAGACTCTTGTGATCGGTGAAAATGTCCACTTTCCTTCCCAACAAGAGATGTCTCCACGTTATCAATGCATGGACAACTGCCGCCAACTCAAGATCATGAGTGGGGTAGTTCTTTTCGTTGGGCTTCAACTGGCGAGAGGTATAGGCCACAACCCTCTTCTCTTGCATTAACACATCAACGAGACCTTGAAGAGAAGCATCAAAGAAAACTTCGAATGGCTTGGATTCATCAGGAGGAGTCAAGACAGAGCTGTGACGAGTTTCTCTTTGAGAGTATTGAAAGCAACGTCACACTCGGGGAGACCGGACATACTTCACATGCTTCTCGGAGGAGGTTGGAAAGAGGCTTGGCAATCTTGGAGAAGTTCTCAACGAATCTTCGACAATAGCTTGCAAGACCAAGAAAATCATGGAGCTGCTTGACATTCTCGAGGAGGTTCCCAATTCACAATTGCGGACACCTTCTCGGGATTAACAATGATGCCCTTGGCGGAGATGATATGACCAAGATAAAGCACTTCATCAAGCCAAAATTCACATTTGGAGAACTTCGCATAGAATTGATACTCTCGAGTTTGTCTAGCACCAATCGCAAATGTTTGGCATGATCCTTCTTATTCTTGGAGAAGACCAAAATATCATCAAGATAGACCAAGACGAATTCATTGGTATAGGGGTTGAAAATGAAGTTCATCATCCGAGAGAATGTTGGAGGAGCATTGACGAGGCGAAAGACATGACAGTATATTCATAAGAACCAAAGCTTGTTACGAATCTTTGTCTTGGGAATATCTTGTTCACGTAATGCGAATATGATGATAACCCATACGAAGGTCAAGCTTGGAGAACACTTTAACACCTTTGAGTTGCTCGAAAAGCTCATTGATGTTGGGAAGTGGATACTTGTTCTTGATTGTCTTCTTATTCAATGGACGGTAATCGACGCAAAGTCGGTCCGCGCCATCCTTCTTCCGGACAAAAGAACACCACAACCCCAAGGAGATGAACTCGATGCAGTCAAACCCAGACGCTCTTGTTCATCGAAATGCTTCTTCAATTCCTTCAGCTCATTAGGTCCAAGCTTGTATGGACGCTTGCAAACGGGTTCGATGCGGGCTCAAGATCAATAACTAACTCAAGCTGGCGGTGAGGAGGCATTCCTAGAAGCTCTTACGGAAAGACATCTTGGTACTCACAAACGATCGGAATCGAGAGATAGCATCCAATTCGCCCTTCTCATTGAGAGAAAACAACCGAATGGTTTCATCACGAAGCGGCATAGATGATCACATCATTAGAAGAGTGAGTCAATTGAATTTCCACGGCAGCACAATCAAGCTGAGCTTTGTGCTGAGAAAGCCAGTCCATCCCGAGAATAAGATCAATATCCGAGTCACCAAGGACAATTGGTTTAGCCAGAAATCTATAATTGCCCATCTTGATAGAAACATCCGGGACGCAAACATTAGATGTCATTTGCTTACCCGGGGACACAATCTTCAACGGAATAGGAATCTTTTCCGTCACAAACTCATGCTTGGCAACAAAAGGTCTCGAAATGAAAGAAAGCGATGCACCAAAGATCAAATAAGACTTTTGCGGGAATATCATTAATCGAGAGATTACCCATTATCACATCGAAGATTCCTCCGCTTGAGCTGCATTCATCATATTGACCTTGGCATGCTTTGGATTATGCTTGACCAACGCATTCTTTGGAAGATTTCACAGGAGGAGGAGGCGGAAGGCGCCTTTGGTTGAAGCACTTGTTCGCATAGTGACCTTTTCTGGCGACATTTGTTGCAAGTCACCTCGTAGAGCGGACGGTGGTAAGGAGCACTTGACCTTGGAGCTTGAGAATTAGACTTGTTACGATAGCTGTGGTTGGGTGGGTGGGAAGATCCACGGCCACCGAGTTCTTCTGGCCGATAAGGCCGTGAACGGAGGAGGAGGAAGGTAAAACTTCCGCTTATTAGCTGCCACTTGAGAGGAAGAAGAAGACTGAATCGCATCCCCGATTCTCTTCTTAGAAGCCTCACATTTGAGCTGGGCAGCTTCTTGCTTCATGCCATGTTGTAGAATTCATCATACTTATCTGGCTCAAAAGCACAAGAGCTAATTGCAGATCTTCTCTCGGACCACCTCTGAATTGATAGATCATACTCTTTTCATCGTGCACGCGTCTTGCTTAGCAAAACGAGCGAAGCTCGAACTGGATATTGTATTGATAGAGCAGACATGTTGCCTTGCTTGAGATTGCGGAACTCCTCACGCTTGCTCTCAACAACACTTTTCGAATGTGATGAGCTCACGAAATCACGACGGAACTCATCCTGTAATGACACGACCTCCTCTGGAATCTTTGTATTGCTTGGTACCACTCAGCAGCTTGATCCTTGAGTTGAAACGATGCAAACTTGACAAAGTCCTCAGTGTCGACATTGCTACAATCAAAATGCTTGCAGATGTCCACAAGCCAATCGTCAGCGTCTGTGGCCTCGACACAGAAACTGAAAGACTTCGGCTGATTAGCGAGGAACTGACTGAGAGTAGCAAAGTGCGGCTGATTGTTGCCTTGACCTTGATTTCCTTGACTGCCTTGCCCTTGAGTACGTTCTTGCAAGAGCTGCAAAATCATCTCGAGCATTGGCATTGGTGGCTGCCATGATAGCTTGCCATGCCTCCGGAGGCGGAGGTGGAGGTGGAGGTTCGGCCGATTCTCCTCATTGCGATCCGGATTCAGACGGCGTTGGCGGAGCCATCCTGAAGAGGGTGACATCCGTTAGTCCTTTGATAGACAAAAGATAAGTAGAATCAACGGATAGAAATTGCAACATATAGTCTTCACAATAAACATTGAACAAGAATGAACGAATGAATTCCAAAGTTAATCATCACACGTCCATTAAGGTGAGAAGCCACTTAGATAAAGGTATGGAATCATCATCTGCCTTTGAAACAAATCGAATATCACAACTGAAAACAAGAGATTGGCTTCTAGAATAAGCTGGAACAAACACATGATAGAGATTTCGCCCAAAGTGTTCGTGGTGGGGCCCACACGGGCACGACGTATAGCGGCCGTCATGAATGACAAACAAGACGTCCCCGAATCAGCATAGCCAAGGATTCTTTAAGACGTCTCGCGACCAATCGTGAATCGACCGTGAATGGGCGGACCACAAAACTTTGAACCCCAATCTCAAATCATACATCCGCCGGAAAGATATCACAGAAGCTACTAGAATTCCCACCTATAGACTCCCGAAACTTTACGGTTATGCAACTGGTGTTGGGGATACAGGGGACACAAAATATATCACCCAAACTAACAATACCTAGATCCAATTTGTATCCATCCGTCAACACATAACCAAGAAATCCTCGAAATCGTGGTACCTCGACCTTGAAAAACATCCGTTATACAAGTCATGGCAATACTCCCTTTTCGCCTCGATCGGGCTATCGGGGTTATCTCACCAACAATCGCACAAAAGAGATTTCGATGTCGGCAAAACTCAGGTATTCGAGGCTGAAACGATAAAATTGTGACGACAACACCTCGGAGCTCAACTCCCCGGGACACTGCCACAACCCCTAAATGTCAGGAGGCACCAAGAACAATGTTCTCGTCACAAAACCATCGGAACGATTCCAAGATACCCACGTGATCCTAAAAAATTTTTTAGTGAAATTTGAGGAGAGAAGAGTCAAAACTATACGTCAGGATACCTCACCAGAGCGACGAAGGAAGGGAAGTAAAAAGAATCCTACTCTCCGATATATATAATCCTAAGACTCAAAACATTTTCCGTTCTAGACTCAACAACGTCAGCAAACAATCAAGTAGGGGGTCCTAAGTCGGGGAAGGCTCTGATTACCAACTTGTAACGCCCTCGATGCGGCTATATCTCCCACGTGTCGAGGCACGACTTAGAGGCATAACCGCATTTAAAGCAATGTCGCAAGTGAGGTAATCTTCACACAACCCATGTAATAAATAGGGGAAAAAGATACATAGTTGGCTTACAATGCCACTTCACACAATACATAAAATAAACATCCATCATTCAGAGTACACTCAAGGTCCGACTACGGAACCAAAATAAAAGAAGATACCCCAAATGCTACACAGATCCCCGATCGTCCCAAGCTGGCACCACTTTGATCATCGGGAAAAGACACATAGTAACGACCACGTTCCTCGTCGAACTCCCACTTGAGCTCGGTTGAGTCACACCTGACCGCATCGCCGGAACCTCGCAACTGTTTTGGTAGAATCATGAGCCACGGGGACTCGGCAATCTCACACCCGAGATCAAGACTATTTAAGCTTATAGGAAGGACAGAGTGGTAAAGTGGAGCTGCAGCAAGCGACTAGCATATATGGTGGCTACATTGCAAAAGAGAGCGAGAAGAGAAGCAAAGCACGGACGTGAAGCTAATAGCGATCAAGAAGTGATCCTGAACTACTTACGCCGGACATAACTCCAACACCGTGTTCACTTCCCGGACTCACCGAGAAGAGACCATCACGGTTACACACGCAGTTGATGTGTATTTTATTTGAGGTCGACTTCGGGTTTTCTACAACCAGACATTAACAAATTCCCATACGCCTCATAAATCATGGGCACGGCTTTGAAAGATATTACCCTGCAGGGGTGTCCCAACTTAGCCCATTATAAGCTCTCACGGTCAACGAAGGATATTACTTCTACCGGGAAGACCCGATCAATCTCGGAATCCCGGACTACAAGACATTTCGACAGCAATAAAACAAGACCAGCAAAGCCGCCCGATTGTGCCGACAAATCCCGATAGGAGCTGCACATATCTCGTTCTCAGGGCACATCCGGATGAACACTACGTACGGCAACCGAAGATGCCCCAAGTTGCCTCAGGGTGGCACCGCAAGTGGCTCTAGTTTGGACCAACACTCAGAGGAGCATTGGCCCGGGGGGGTTAAATAAAGATGACCCTCGGGCTCGCGAAACCCGGGGAAAAGGCTTAGGTGGCAAATGGTAAAACCAAAGTTGGGCCTTCTTTGACGAGTATTATTCAAAGCGAACTGTCAAGGGGTCCCATAAATCACCCAACCGTAAGGAACGCGAAATCAAGGAACATAACACCGTATGACGGAAACTAGGGTGGCAAGAGTGGAACAAAACACTGGGCATAAGGCCGAGCCTTCCACCCTTTACCAAGTATATAGATGCATTAATTATAGCAGATATATATTGTGATATCCCCAACAAGTAAACATGTTCCAATAAGGAACAACATCTCCATGTTCCAACAAGGAACAAACTTGACTTCACCGCAACTAGCAACGCTATGAGAGAAATTTGAGCAAAGCGGTAACATAGCCAATCAACGGTTTGCTAGGAAAGGATGGTTAGGGGCTGACATGGAAATATGGGTGGCATGGTATAGCAAGTGGTAGGCATCGCAGCATAGGCATAGCAAAAGAGCGAGCAACTAGCATAGCAAAGATAGAAGTGATTTCGAGGGTATGGTCATCTTGCCTGCAATGTTCTCAGAGTTGTCGAAAGCTTGATCCTCGTAAGCGTTCTCAACAGGTTCCTTGTTCACGTACTCGTCTCCCGGCTCTACCCAAAGCAACAACACAAACAAAGGAACCACAATAAATCACGGTGCAATGCACAATCAACATGATGCAAAACATGGCATGATATGCGGGATGTGATATGCAATGCGAGCAATATGCGCCCGAAAGGAAAATGATGAACCAGGCATCAACTTGGCAAACCAAGTATGCCACTGGAAAGATGAGATGATTTCGGTTGAAATCGATATAAAGATCACCGGAATCGGATGCACGGTTTGGAAATGACAAGCAAAACAAGAATGGCACAAATCTGCCATTAACAGCATGATGCCACTTAGCAAGCAACAAGAAATTAAGCTACTGCAACCAAACGTATCACCAAAGTATATGGCAGTGATCTACACAAGATGCTTGACAAAAGATGAGCAATGAGCTTCGGCTAAATCACATCATAACAGGTTCAAACAAGCATGGCAAAAGTGCACAAAATATCAGGCTGGACATGGCAAAAACAGCATCAGGTTGCAATGTTCAGATCAAGAAAACTACATGCTACAGGAACTGAAAATAGCAAAACAAGGCATGGCAGGAATCTACTCAAAGCATAGAACAAAAGTCCATTACTGACCATAAGCCAAAAAGGATCATAAAATATAGTAACGCCCATGTCAATATTGAAAGTTTCGTTAACAGATTCAGCAACATGGCATGTCAAAAACTGATAACAAGTAGGCATGTTTACAAGCTCAATGCACTCACTACAGAGACTTAAATGATAAACAAAGCATACATACATCAAGAAGACATGGCATAGAAGACATACATGGCAAGAACAATAACATAGCATACATGGATCAACCACAACAACCTTGGCAAAATTGAATAACATGTAAACAATCTGCCAGGAAACATTTTATAGTAAAAGTAGAGCTCGATTGACTCAAGCTATGTTACTCCATAATTGTAAAAAAGGGCATGGATGTATAGATCAAGACATGTTTAACAAAACATCCTTACTGAAGTATCTCAAACTATGCATGGATCTCTCGGTAGCATCAAGTTAACATGGCATCAAAATATCAGCAAAACAGAGCTGAAATCAGCAACATCAGGACACCTACTTTGCATGCTTGTGCTAGTCACCACATAGATCACACAAATATATGGCATACACCCCTGGAAATATGGAATGGCATATTACAAAACACATGTAGGACTCAAATTCATAGGGTGCACACATCAATCATGGCAAAAATAACAAAAGTGCAAGTTCTGTTAAAAACAGAAACTAACATCACATAGCCCTCTTCTAACAGCATTTCGGGCATCCAGATGAGCTCAAATGAAAATGACGCAATGAGATGAAATGATCTACTCTTCGAGGCGAACATTCTGATGTATTACACGCGCAAAATGGAACTGCAGATGCAAAGATATGCTATGATGAAAATGCCACGAAATGTTAACAGGATTAAAAAACTTAGAAGAAATGAGGGGGGAAGAAGGTCAACCTCGTCTAGATCGGGATCCGCCCGATCCAGATCGGGCGAGGCGGCGCGCTGGCCGCTCGCCGAGGAGGTAGCAGCTGGGCGGGGCTGGCGGCGGGCGGAAGGGCGGCCGGGCGGAGGCGAGGAGGCGGCGAGAAGGGCGACGGCGCCCGGCCGTGCGGGCGGCGGCGGGGCCGGGCCGGGCGGGCGTAGGCGGCGGAGGGAAGGCCAGCAAGCGGGGTCGGGAGGCGCAAGCGTAACGGGCTGCGGGGCCGCTTGGGCTCGGCGGGAGTCGGGGCGGCGCGTGGCCGGGTACGTGGCGCGCTTCTGGTTCGCCGGGCGGCGGCGGCGGCGGAAGTGGACGTGTCCGGACGGCACGGGGGTTTCGTCCGGGCGCGAGGTAGGGGAAGGCTCGGGTTGATCCGGATTGGAATGGGGGTTTGTTTAAATAGGCATAGAGGGAGCTAGGAGAGTCCAAATGAGGTGTAGTTTTCGCCCACACGATCGTGATCGAACGACGGAGAGCATGGAAGTGACTTATATGGGTTATTGGGCTGTTTTGGGGGGGTGTTGGGCTGCAACTTAAAAGAGGCCTTTGCGAGAGTGCGGTTAACCGTTGGAGTACCAAACGAGCTCCAAATGACCCGAAACTTGACCGGTAGTCTACGGGTGGTATACCAAGGCCACTAGACAAACCTCGGTCCATTCCGAGAAGGTTTAGTACCCGCACACGGAAAAACGTAAAAGGGCCGCCGGGGGAGATAGGAGTGTCGGATTGCAAAACGGACAACGGGAAAAATGCTTGGAATCATGAGACGAACACGTATGCAAATGCGATGCACATGATGACATGATATAAAATGCATGACATGGACAAAATGCAAAATGAAGAAAAACCCAACCACAGAGGGAATATCATATCACAATGCCGAAAATGGCAAGAGTTGGAGTTACAAATATGGAAAGTTACATCCGGGGTGTTACACATATGGCGTTGAGAATTCCCTTGTCCGTGCAATTATTGTAGAAGAATGAAATTGCATCTTCCTCGTGGCAGTCCTTTATCCTGTTCATAACCAGGAGGAATCTGGCCCAGTAATGATATACTGTTTCCTCGGGCTCTTGCCTAATTTTGGATAGATCGCATATGTTCGGGTGGGTGGGTGGAGTTAAATCCGAAACCTCACCCAATCTGAGACTCAAGGGCCAAGGAGTTTCCGAACTCGGAAGTTTGGATTCTTGGATGTTGTCCAATGAATCTAGCCCGTTGCGACTCTAAGTTCAGGTCTCGAATGACGCCCTCCCCTCATGGTATCCGGCTTGGAGGGATCGGGAATCCGGACATAGCTAGTCCTTAAGATAGATGAAGGTTCGTCAGATTGTTCCTCCACCACAAGAACGTGATGGGTGACACGGGAGACGATTAATCTCCTCTCGAGATCGGGTTTAGGCCCAATCTGATCAGAGTCTGAAGCGACTCCTGTGGCGGCTGGCGCGATCCAGAGCTCGCTTTAAGGAAGAGAGCTCCGTCGGATCTAACCGCTTTCGGCGAAGTTCTCGAGTTGACGTGAAGATTTCTTTCGATGACCCGAGAAGTCATCGTCGCGGGCGGCGAACAGGTGGTCATAAGAAAACCGCTTAGCCGGAGAGTTTGGCCGATAGCCATAGCTCTTTAGCAACAAAGGTTGCCTTTTAAAGACGGGATGAGGCATCCTTCCTAATGGCGATGACAGAGGAACTCTCAATGAAGGCACCAATGTCGATTGTCAAAACCGCGGATCTTGGGTAGGGGTCTCGAATCGCGCCTAGGCGGATGGTAACAGGAGACAGGGGACACGATGTTTTTACCTGTGTTCGGGCCCTCTCGATGGAGGTAAAACCCTACTCTCGCTTGATTAATATTGATGATATGGGTAGTACAAGAGTAGATCTACCACAAGATCGTAGAGGCTAAACCCTAGAAGCTAGCCTATGGTATGATTGTTGTTCATCCCACAGACTAAAACCCTCCGGTTTATATAGACACCGGAGAGGGCTAGGGTTACACGTAGTCGGTTACAATGGGAGGAGACCTACATATCCAGATCGCCAAGCTTGCCTTCCACGCCAAGGAAAGTCCCATCCGGACACGGGACGAAGTCTTCAATCTTGTATCTTCATAGTCCAGAGTCCGCCAAAGGTTATAGTCCGCTATCCGGACACCCCTAATCCAAAGATTCTCAACGACCATTATTCATGCATTGGTGTTAGCCACAAAGTCAAAACTATTATCAGCCTTGCGCTTACCGTTGCCTCCTTGGTTCGTCGGGTTATGCTGCTGCCCCTTGGCGTTGCGGCTCTTCTTTCCCTTTCCTGGCTTCTCATCATCAGACTCGGGGTCCTTGCTACCATCAGAGTCAGCATACTTAACTAGAGCCGCCATGAGGGTCCCCATGTCATTGCAGCGACGTTTGAGCCGTCCAACTTCTGCTTCAAGGGTATGAACCGGCAATTGTTCTCCAGCATCAACACTGCCGAGTCGGCATTAATGTGATCTGGTGAGTGCAGAATTGTTGAGACCCGGCGCACCCAATGGGTTGTTGATTCACCTTCCTCCTGGACATAGGAGGCTAAATCCACAATTGACATAGGCTGCTTGCATGTATCCTTGAAATTCTAGATAAACCGGGCTTTTAACTCGGCCCATGACCCAATGGAGTTGGTAGGGAGCCCCTTTAACCAAGTACGGGTCGTCCATTCCAACATTAGGGGGAAATATTTAGCACATGCCGCATCACTAACATCTAGCAACTCCATGGCCATCTCATAACTCTCGATCCATGCTTCAGGAGGTAAATCGGCTGTATAGTTAGGCACCTTACGGGGACCCTTGAAATCCTTGGGCAGATGCTCATTACGTAGAGCCGGCACTAAACACGGCATGCCCAAATTCCTGAAGGTTACACTTGGCTCCACCGAAGTTGTCGCACAAACCGGAGAAGGTTGACGAGCCGCATACTGTGCCTCTAACTCGGCCTCTCGACGGGTTCTACCTTGATCCACCACATTTTGAGCATTGGCACCACTGCCCGCCGGGTTATGCCCATGCGGCGGGTTATGGTTCCGCGCACTGCTCGACACAGCCGGTTCATCCATGTGCCTGCTGTAACTCCAGCTTGGGCGAGGGGTGGAATGAATCCTATCACGACTGTAAGAATAAGCCTGCTGCTGAACCAAAGCTGTTTGAAGGTGCTCTCTAGCCCTCCGTGTTTCAACCGTCATTGGAGACTCGCCTTCCACCAGAAGAGCCGCTAATCGTGACGCTGCAGCGATCATGTTATCCAAAGGGTTAGAGTAGTGAGCCAGTGGCGTCGGCATGTGCTGTGGCGGGTTATTGCTCTGACGAGGCGGGTCAGTCATACGTGGCTGAACCGGCGTGCCCGCTCCGGGTGTCTCGATCCAGTTTACCACCGCCGGGTTACTGGTTCCTGCTCCTGGCGTGTTAAAGAGATTCCTCGCCTCAGAACCGGGGCGTATGACTCTGATGCCTCCTCCTCATGACATTATTTGAAGCGTTCTGATCTAGCATGAGCCGGTATGACTCCGACTGAATCCGCTGCGCCTGAGCATCCAAAGCGGCTCGCTCCTCAGCCATCCTCACGTTTTCCGCGTTTAACTCCTCCTTAGCCTACGATGTCTCATCACGCAATTTTGCAACCGTCACGTTGTGCTGATCCTGATCCGCCGGGTTAACCACTGTTGTTAATGTTGTTAATAATCTGTCACTTACCCAAAGAAATCGATTTACGACCGAGCCGGGCGTAAGACAGTGGCCTCCTCGCCCCGTAAGCAGCCGCCGCCGCCAATTCGGAAATCAGTGTCACTGCAGTCGATGCGTGTTTGATACGTCCATTTTGCATCATTCTTTTATATCGATATTTATTGCATTATGGGCTATTATTACACATTATGTCACAATACTTATGCCTATTCTCTCTTATTTTACAAGGTTTACATAAAGAGGGAGAATGTCGACAGCTAGAATTCTGGGCTGGAAAAGAAGCAAATGTTAGAGACCTATTCTGCATAACTCCAAAGGTCCTGAAACTCCATGGAAGTTATTTTTGGAAATAATAAAAATATTGAGCGAAGAAAATACCAGAGGGGGCCCACACCCTGGCCACGGGGGTGGGGCGCGCCTACCCCTGGCGCCCCTGCCTCGTGGGCCCCCTGGTGGCCCTCCGGTGCCTATCTTCTGCTATATGAAGTCTTTCGTCCGAGAAAAAATCATAAGCAAGCTTTCGGGATGAGACTCTGCCGCCACGAGGCGGAACCTTGGAAAAACCAATCTAGGGCTCTGGTGGAGCTGTTCTGGAGGGGACACTTCCCTCCGAGAGGGGGAAATCATCGCCATCGTCATCACCAACGCCCCTCTCATCGGGAGGGGGACAATTTCCATCAACATCTTCACCAGCACCATCTCCTCTAAAACCCTAGTTCATCTCTTGTATCCAATCTTTGTCTCCAAGTCTGGGATTGGTACACATGAGGTTGCTAGTAGTGTTGATTACTCCTTGTAGTTGATACTAGTTGGTTTATTTGGTGGAAGATCATATGTTCAGATCCTATATGCATATTAATACCCCTCTGATTATGAACATGAATATGCTTTGTGAGTAGTTACGTTTGTTCCTGAGGACATGGGAGAAGTCTTGCTATTAGTAGTCATGTGAGTTTGGTATTCGTTCGATATTTTGATGAGATGTATGTTGTCTCTCCTCTAGTGGTGTTATGTGAACGTCGACTACATGACACTTCACATTTTTTGGGCCTAGAGGAAGGCATTGGGAAGTAATAAGTAGATGATGGGTTGCTAGAGTGATGTAAGCTTAAACCCTAGTTTATCCGCTGCTTCGTAAAGGGGTGATTTGGATACATATGTTTCATGCTATGCTTAGGTTTACCTTAATACTTCTTTTGGAGTTGCGGATCCTTGCAATAGGAGTTAATCATAAGTGGGATGCTTGTCCAAGTAAGGACAGCACCCAAGCACCGTTCCACCCACATATCAAATTATCAAAGTACCGAATGTGAATCATATGAACATGATGAAAACTAGCTTGACGATAATTCCCATGTGTCCTCGGGAGCGTTTTCCTTCATATAAGAAATTGTCCAGGCTTGTCCTTTGCTACAAAAAGGATTGGGCCACCTTGCTGCACCTTATTTACTTTCATTACTTGTTACCCGTTACAAATTATCTTATCACAAAACTATCTGTTACCGGTAATTTCAAAGGTTTGCAGAGAATACCTTGCTGAAAACCACTTATCATTTCCTTCTGCTCCTCGTTGGGTTCGACACTCTTACTTATCGAAAGGACTATGATAGATCCCCTATACTTGTGGGTCATCAAGACTCTTTCCTGGCGCCGTTGCCGGGGAGTGAAGCGCCTTTGGTAGGTGGAATTTGGTAAGGAAAAATTTATATAGTGTGCTGAAATTTACTGTCACTTGTTACTATGGAAAGTAATCCTTTGAGGGGCTTGTTCGGGGTATCTTCACCTCGACCAGTAGAGCAAAGAGTTGCTCCTCAACCTACTGAACCTACTGAAAATGAAAATGTTTACTTTGAAATTCCTTCGGGTATGATAGAGAAACTGCTAGCTAATCCTTTTGCAGGAGATGGAACATTGCATCCCGATTTACACTTAATCTATGTGGATGAAGTTTGTGGATTATTTAAGCTTGCAGGTACGCCCGATGATGTTATCAAGAAGAAGGTCTTACCTTTATCTTTGAAGGGAGATGCATTGACATGGTATAGGCTATGTAATGATATGGGATCATGGGACTACAAATGGTTGAAATTGGAATTCCATCAGAAGTTTTATCCTATGCATCTTGTTCATCGTGATTGTAATTATATATATAAATTTTGGCCTCACGAAGGAGAAAGCATCGCTCAAGCTTGGGGGAGGCTTAAGTCAATGTTATATTCATGCCCCAACCATGAGCTCTCAAGAGATATGATTATTCAAAAGAATTATGCTCAGCTTTCTGAAAACAATCGCTCCATGCTTGTCGGTGGGAAACGACACCTATGGGATCCCTGGAATCCCTTCTACGGTTGCGGGGTGCGGGCATCGTGAGAAGAGCGGGACCAGCAGACAACACAAAGGGATTTTACCCAGGTTCAGGCCGCGAGGATGCGTAAAACCCTAGTCCTGCTTTGGTGGGTGTATTTAGTGTTCTTGAGCTCTTGAACTAGCTCTAGGTGCTGCGAGGTTCCCAAGAGTCGAATCCTTTCCCTGGTCGCCTTGGGCCTCCTTTTATAGGGAAAGGGGTCGCCACAGTGGCAAGCAGGAGGTGGAAAGGATACAGTGTCGCAAGTCTATCGCTAGTATTATAGGACAAGACACATTTAATGCGAGGCTTAGGTGTCCCATCGCTTTATTGGGGACGGGGGCGAGGCCCGTCCCGTCCGTCACCGCTCTTCCTCGCTTCGACACGTGCCCTGGCCAGCGGCGCATGCGGTGCCATGTAGGCAGGCAGGCAGCTGAGGTGGCGCGGTGGTGGAGCCTCCACGAAGGATTGCATGCCGCCACGCAGGTGCTCGCCACTGGTTGGGTCGGCAATGCATGCGAACGGCGGTGAAGACTTATCTGGTGCGGGCTCGCAATGGCCCTGGCCGGGCGCCCTGGCGAGGGCCTTGCCGGGTGACCCGGCAAGGGTCTTATGATGGCGTCTTTGTCGTCCCCGGCAAGGATCTTGCCGGGGGTCTGGTGGCCTTCCTCGGCAAGGATCTTGGCGAGAATCGTCGTCTTCTAATCCTCATCTGATCTTGAATATGTCTTCACAAAGATCTGCATGCCACCACAAAGGTGCCTTCCCGAGCCTTGGCCCCACGCTGATGATGGTGCTGGGGGCCGTGGGCCCAAGGGTGGCTCGCTCTGTTGGTGCGGGGCGAGATGTCCCGGCAAGGGATCCTTGTCGGGGGAACCTGCTTCGTTCCTCTGTTCTTTGTGGTCTTGGCCTTGGCGTTGCTTTGACCGTCTTGGGCTTTGGTCTTACCTTGGCTCACCTTCCTCGTTCTGCTTGGTGTGGCCGTGGGCGCGGCTCTGACTGCCCGTGCACAGGTAAAGGGGTACAAAAATGTGCCCCTATTTTTGTACACCGACAGGAGCCCCCGGGCCTGGGCCACACATAAGCGCGACACGTTGTTGGGCCAGGCCCAAAACGGTGCGCGGGTAGGTGGGACGGTTTTCACCATGGTAAGATTCTTCGCGCGCTCCGCCTCCCATGACCCGCGCGCGTGGCGCGGCGCGAGGGGTGTGCGTGACGTGGGCAGCATGCGTGGGGCAATTCCCGTACGCACGCGTCACGTCGCAGTAAATGGGTAGCACGACCCGCGACTTCCCCATAAAAAAAGGGATAGCCGCGGGTGCACTGTTCCTTTTACCCTTAGCGCAATCCCAATCGCAGAAACCTCCGCCCGGCTTCCTCTTCTTCTCCGAGCTTCGTTTCTGCTCGCCGCCGTTACACTTCCGCTGCCCTCTGTCCTGCCCTCCTCCTCCAGCCACCATGGCGCCAAAATCGGCCAAGGGCAAGGGGGTGGCCAAGGACGCCGGGGCTGTGGAGCCGCCGGAGAGCGCGCTGGCGGGGCAGCGGACGTAGTCTGCCTTCTTCTTCCCCTTGACGGTTGATGTGTTCGAGCTTCGGGACTCCTTCAGGCCCCTGTGGGGAGTGAGGACGGGGGGAGGGGGAGAATTCAGGGCATCCAGCCACGCGCGTCATCCCCGCTGACTGCGCCGAGCCTGCCTCAAATCGGTACCCCTTCTTCGTGGATTATTTTTCTTGTGGGATCTATCCTCCCTTCTCCGATTTCTTCAGCGACATCATGCATACCTTCGGCTTCCGCCTCCTGGATTTTACTCCGAATGTGGTAGCGTGCATGGACCTTTTCGCGCACCTCTGCGAGGGCTTCGCCGGGGTGCACCCCAACACGGCGCTCTTCCGCCATTACTTCTTCCCTCAGATCCAGACGGGAGGTGCCATCTCGGGGTGCATCGCTTGGATCCCAAAATCAAAGGGAGCGTACCCGGATGACGCCATGAAGGAGAGGTGGGAGGAATGGCGGGGCCGGCGGTGCTGGATCAAAGAGAAAGACCTGCCGGCGTTCTGCAGAGTTTGTCGGGCGCCGCCGGTTCGCGGAAGTGATTGGAGCGACGTCGACACCGACGATGGAAAGCTCATGGTTGCCACCACTAGGATCCTCCGGCTCACCCAGGCCGGGCTCACCCTTGAAATGATCGGGGCGGACTTCATCCGTCGCCGGATCGCTCCTCTGCATAACAAGGGGAGGCCAGCTTGGCTCTTCACGAACCCCGCCGACATCATGCGGCTCCGCCCTGGCCTCGACCACAACTTCAAAGTGATGGCGCACGCCCATTTCTGCCAGCAGATCTTCCAGCTCGACGTGGACCATGACGGCGAGGTTGAGCGGACCGGAAAGGTCGCGAGGGCCGCTGCGAAGGCCGGCAAGGTCCTCAAGGGGCCTCTGTTCAAGCTGCCGATGGGGGTGGTCCCGTTGTGCAACAACTCGCGTCGGTCCAAGATCATCGCCATGATGCTGTGATTACAACGCCAAGACGGCCCTGGCTCCCGAGCCGAAGGAGCCGGAGGATGCGGAAGTGCAGCAGTTCTTGACACCTTGCATGAGGTGTATGTCAACGCCGACGCCGAGCGGTTGCTCGTCCCAGACACCTCCCAAAGCGGAGTTGGACTACATCGCCACTGTGGCGAGGGAGGTGCACTTGCTGTAGGAGGCAACGCCAGCGGAGTGGAGGACAAGGCCGCGACGGCCGCGGAGGAGGAGGAGCTCGCCCGGTGGGCGGCGGCCGCCGGGGGAGCCAGCAGCGCCGGCATGGAGGATCCTCTGGTTGAGGATGTGACCAGCGAGTCATCGGAGGAGGAGGCCGAGACCGCAGACCCGACACCACTTATGTGGAGAGGGCGAGTCTTGCGGTGGGCCAGTTCCGGTGAGCCGGTCCGGCCCGGCAGGGCTGCGCAGCCACAGCTGACCTTGGAGGGGTCCCGGCCCCACACGTGTGCCGCGGTGGCGAAGAAGCGGGTGAAGGTCGCGGTGAAGAAGAAGACATCCGCCCCTTCTTCATCCAAGCGTGCCCAGACGCCGCCTCCTTCCCCTCCTCCGGCGGGTGTTGACACGGAGGTCACCTTCGATTATGGATCCCTCAGCCCGAGGAGGAAGAGGAAGACGGCAGAGGAGGAGGCGGACGACGAGTAAGCATCTGGTTCCTTTTTCGTTATCTCTGTCTCCTCACTCTGTGTTGCTTGTCTTGACTTGTCGTAATCCTTGCAGGGACGTGGAGACGCTGGCCCAGAGAGTGAAGAGGACCAAGGTCTCGGCGGGTGGCCAGCCCCCGGCTGGTACTTCAAGGGTGCCCCTGGTGGTGTTGAGCAACCCAGACGGAAGCCCCCGGCATAGACCCCAGCGTAAGTTCATCATTCTCCCCTCTTTGACACGTGTCAGGGGCACGACACTTTGGTGCTGACCTCGCCAGATATGCAGGAGGAGAGCAGCAGGAGGAGGAGCCACAGAGGGCTACTCCCAACACGCCGCCCCCATCGACCACGCCGCCCCGAGGGATGTCCCCGGCAAGGGCGCCAAGCACCGAGCCCACACAGATGGAGGAGGGGACTTCCGTTTCCCAGCCGGGCGCTGGCACTGGTAAGTCATTCGCCGTTCGTCTCTGCTTCTTTTTCTTTCCGGCTCTTGGTCCTGGCCTTGCCTCACCCCCTTCTTCGGCGCCCAGATTCCTCCTCGGTGAACCCAGAGGACGTGGACGCCGTCATCGAGGGCGTCGCCAAGGCCGCCGAGGCGGACGCCGAGAAGATCGCCGCCGAGGAGGCCGCCAAGGACGCTGCCGAGGACGCCGCCGAGGGGCCTACCGGGGAGGCCGACAAGGCTGCCGCTGAGGAGGCCGGCAAGGGGCCTGCCGGGGAGGCCGGCGGGGCCGCTGCCGAGGAGGAGGAGGAGGAGGCTGGCGACCGGCCTTCCTCCTCCGCTGCTTCCATCTCCGGCAAGTACCTGAGGGTGAGTGACGACTTGTTCGTCCACCTTCCAGGCGCGTCGAGCACCAGGACACCTGTCGAGGGAGAGGTGTTCGACGACGAAGTGCTTGCCGCTGACGGGCTTGAAGTCGTCGACGAGCCAATCGTTGGTGGCGACAGCTCGGAGGAGGAGCGGCTCCTCCATGCCATGGGCGCTAGCTTCCGGAAGCTCCAGGTACTCCACCGCGCCCGCCTGGACAAAGTTAAGTCCAGGACGGCGGTGGTGGAGAAGGCGGAGGCGGACCTCCAGGAGCGCGTTGCCGAGACGCAGAACTGGTTCCGCGAGGCCCACGAGGAGCTCAAGGCCGCCCAAGGCGAGCTGGCCAGGCGCAACGTGGAGCTCACCATGAAGCTCGCTGCGGGAGTCCCGGATTAGGGGGTGTCCGGATAGCCGAACTATAACCTTTGGCCGGACTCATGGACTATGAAGATACAAGATTGAAGACTTCGTCTCGTGTCCGGATGGGACTTTCCTTGGCGTGGAAGGCAAGCTTGGCGATACGGATATGTAGATCTCCTCCCATTGTAACCGACTTTGTGTAACCCTAGCCCTCTTCGGTGTCTATATAAACCGGAGGGTTTTAGTCCGTAGGATCGAACAACAATCATACCATAGGCTAGCTTCTAGGGTTTAGCCTCTCGATCTCGTGGTAGATCTACTCTTGTACTACCCATATCATCAATGCTAATCAAGCAGTGAGTAGGGTTTTACCTCCATCGAGAGGGCCCGAACCTGGGTAAAACATCGTGTCCCTTGTCTCATGTTACCATCCGCCTAGACGCACAGTTCGGGACCCCTACCCGAGATCCGCCAGTTTGACACCGACATTGGTGCTTTCATTGAGAGTTCCTCCGTTGCCGCCATCAGGAAGGATGCCTCATCCCGTCTTTAAAGACGGCACTGTTGCTAAAGGAGCTTTGGCTATCGGCCAAACTCTCCGACTAGGCGGTTTTCTTATGACCGCCTGTTCGGCCTCCGCGCCGACGATGACTTCTCGGGTCATCGAAAGCAATCTTCACGTCATCTCGGAACTCGCCGAGCAGTTAGATCCTATGGAGCTCTCTTCCATAAACGAGCTCCTGGATCGCATCGCCGCCCTGGGAGTCGCTACAGACTATGATCAGATTGGGCCTAAACCCGATCTGAGAGAGATTAACTCTCCTGTGTCACCCATCACGTTGCTGTGGTTGAGGAACAATGCAGCGACCCTTCATCTATCTTAAGGACTAGCTATGTCCAGATTCCCGATCCCTCCAAGCCGGATACCCGCAGAGGGGAGGACGTCACTCAAGACCTGAACTTAGAGTCAGGCAACGGGCTAGATTCATTGGACAACATCCAAGAATCCAAACCTCCGAGTTCGGAAACTCCTTGGCCCTCGAGTCTCAGATTGGGTGAGGTTTCAGATTTAATTCCACCCACCCACCCGAACATATGTGATCTATCCACAATTAGGCAAGAGCCCGAGGAAACAAAGACATCATTATTGGGCTGATTCCTCCGGTTATGAACAGGATAAAGGACTGCCGCGAGGAAGACGCAATTTCATTCTTCTGCAATAATTGCACGGACAAGGGAATCCTCAACGCCATAGGTCGCCGTGAAATTACACGCTTTGCTGACTTGGCGTCCATAGTACGAAAGTACTGTGCGATGGAAAGCGCCTGGAAAACCGAAGTAAGATTTTGGGACAATCCGGCCCTGAATACAAACCCAGTCAGAAATAAAAGGGTGCATTATCGCCAGCCACCCAGGTTAAACACCAAAAAAACAAAACCCCCCTACAGGGCATGGAACCATACTGGAGGGATGGCTCAATGGACCCTGTAAAATTCATAGTACAGAGGGCGCCACACCAACTCATAGCCTTAGAGCATGTTGGATACTCCGGCAGGTGGCCAAAAGTGGCGAAGAGCTTCTAACCCCAGAATCCACAGAGCACCAGCCTGTGGATACCAAAGACGGTATTAACAGTCTTGAGACTTTCGCATCAAATAATATGCGGAACGAACACTCCGTAGCCTTGCGAAGTCTACCAAGTAGCAACGATAAACCCATGGAGGACACGACTATTACCTTTAATGCCGGTAATGAACCTAAATTCCGAACAGCCCGAGCACCAGCCGCATTGGTCCTCAGTCCAATAGTGGACGGCTTTCGCCTTACCAAGGTACTCATGGACGGTGGCAGCGGATTGAACCTCATTTACGAGGAAACCCTTCGAAAAATGGAAATAGACTGGAGCCGCATTGAGCGAAGCAGCACAACCTTTAGAGGAATAATCCCCAGTCGGGAAGCATGCTTTATAGGAAAAATCACACTAGATGTGGTGTTCGGCATGCCGGATAATTACAGGTCCAAGGAGGTCACGTTCCAAGTGGCCCCGTTCAGCAGTGGATACCACGCTCTATTAGGGCGAGAGGCATTCACAATTTTTCAAGCTATACCCCATTACGGGTACATGAAGCTCAAAATGCCCGGGCCCAACGGAATCATCACTCTTGCTAGTGACCGGACATAGCACTCCACGCCAAAAATAAGACAGCCAGACCGGCCCTTGAGGCACTATCCAAGCCCTAGCAGCCGAGGAACTGATCGCTACCTGCGCTCCACGGCGAACAGGGACGACATGATACTCGATAAAAGATCTAAGTCCACCTCCTTTAAACCGGCGGACGAAATAGTCAAATTCCAAGTCCATCCAACGGACCCTACAAAAACGGCCTCCATCGGGGCGCAATTAAACCTTGATGTAGACGCCGCACTACGAGAATTCCTACGCGAAAATTGGGACATTTTTGCCTCGCACCCTCCAGACATGCCAGGAATCCCACGCCGGCTGGCCGAGCACAGCCTAAACATCCTAAAAGGATTTAAGCCAGTCAAGCAGGCTCTTCGGCGTTTCTCCGAACCTAAGTGACAAGCCATGGGAGAGGAGCTAGCCAAACTATTGGAGGGCAGATTCATCAGAGATATAAAACATCTGGACTGGCTAGCAAACCTGGTGATGGTAGCAAAGAAGGACAAATCATGGCGCCTATGCGTCGATTTCAAGGACCTCAACAAGGCTTGTCCAAAGGATCCCTTCCCCCTCCCCCGCATCGATCAAATTATCGACGCTACCGCAGGACACGATTCATTGTGCTTCCTCGACGCATACTCCGGCTACCATCAAATTAAGATGGCAGAGTCGACCAAGCCGCAAGAACGGCATTCATCACCCCATACGCCCATTCGCTTCAATAATGCCCTTCGGGCTCAAAAACGCCGGCGCAACATATCAGCGCATGATTCAGACATGTCTGGCGAACCAGATCGGCAAAACAGTGGAGGCATACGTAGATGATGTGGTCGTCAAAACCAAGCAGGTCGAAACTCTAGTAGACGACTTGAGGCTCACATTCAATAACCTCCGAACATATGACATCAGGCTTAATCCGGAAAAATGCATTTTCGGCGTACCAGCCGGAAAGCTCTTGGGCTTCATTGTATCCGGTAGAGGAATTGAAGCAAACCCAGCCAAGATCCGAGCTCTGTCACAATTGGATATCCCAAAGTACCTCAAACAAATACAAAAATTGACTGGATGCGTGGCGGATCTAAGCCGCTTTATCTCCCGCTTGGGAGAAAAGGCATAACCCCTTTATCACCTCCTCTAGCGCACCGGACACTTCGAGTAGACGAATGCTGCCACGGCCAGACTCGAAGAAATAAAAGCCATATTGGCAACAAACCCGGTCCTGGCCGCGCCTAACATGGGCGAACCAATGCTATTATACATCACGGAAACTCATCAAGTTGTAAGCGCGGTGCTCGTTGTCGAACGAGAAACGGACGGACACAAGTTCCCCCTTCAAAAACCAGTTTACTACGTGTCCACTGTCCTCACTCCATGCAAGTCACTGTATCCGCATTATCAAAAGATAGTGTATGCGGTCTTTATGGCATCCCGGAAGCTGCGACACTACTTTCAAGAGTGTTCGATAACAGTAGCCTCTGAAGTACCTCTTAACGACATTATAAACAACCGCGACGCGGCGGGACGGATTGCCAAATGGGCCATTGAGCTCCTCCCGTTCGACATAACCTATAAGCCACAGCGAGATATTAAGTCGCAAGTTTTGGCTGACTACGTCACCGAATGGACCGAAGCCGAACTCCCTAAAGAGTACGGCAGATATTCCAATTGGATCATGCACTTCAACAGCTCCAAAATGCTTTGGCTGGTGCGAAGGCGTCGTTCAGACGTCCCCAACAGAGATATGATTCAATACGTACTCTAGATAATGTATACGGACTCCAACAACGCAGCCGAATACGAGGCCCTTCTACATGATCTCCAGATGGCAGTCTCCATGGGCATTCAACGCCTAGAGGTGCGCGGGGCTTCGAACCTCGCGATAACCCAAATAAATGGAGACTTTGATGCCAAGGATCCGAAAATGGCAGCTTATCGCAACGCCGTCCTAAATATGTCAGCTCGGTTCGAAGGGCTCGAATTTCACCATATAGCTCAGGAAAACAATCAGGCAGCGGACGTCTTGGCACGCATTGGCGCAAAGTGCGATGCCGTCCCCCCCCCCCAATATCTTCTTGGAAAGGTTGTTCAATCCATCCTTATTATGGGAAGGGGAGTCCGGAAATAACAGCCCGGACCCAACCGCATTGCCGGACACCGAACATTCTTACACAACTGGAGGCTCTGCCAACGAAGTAACATCTTCAGCCAACGTAATAATGGCACTCATTGCCCCGTGGACAGAACAATTCCTAGCCTACCTAATCAGGCAGGAACTTCCCGAGGACCAAAACGAGGCACGCCGCATAGTGCGGCAATCTAAAGCCTATAAAGTCCATGAGGGAGAGCTTTATAAGAAAAGCACCACCGGAGTCCTTCAAAGGTGTATCTCCGAAGAGGAAGGGCGGAATCTCCTGGCTAAAATTCATGCCGGACTCGGCGGGCACCACGCCGCAGCCCGGGCCCTTGTTAGCAAGGCCTTCCGTACAGGATTTTATTGGCCGACGGCCCGGGCAGATGCTCAGGACTTAGTCCAACGATGCGTCGGCTGCCAGCTCTTTGCTAACCAGAGCCACATGCCACCCACCGCCCTCCAAACTATACCCATCACCTGGCCCTTGGCAGTGCAGGGGCTTGACATGGTTGGACCCCTTAAAGGAGGAACCCACAAGCAAAAATACCTACTGCTCATGGTGGATAAATTCACCAAATGGATAGAGGCCAAGCCTTTTAAGACGGCTGAATCCGGACCGGTGATAGACTTCATATCAGGGGTCGTACACCGTTACAGCGTCCCCCACAGCATCATCACCGATAACGGCACGAACTTTACGGTCGATGAGGTCAAACTCTGGTGCAAAAACATGGGCATCAAGCTCGACTATGCTTCAGTCTATCACCCACAAACTAACGGTCAAGTCGAGCGAGCAAATGGTCTAATCATGAGCGGCATCAAACCCAGATTAGTGCGGTCCCTCAAGGAATCTAACACGCACTGGGTAGAGGAGCTCGACTCCGTACTCTGGGGGCTGCGGACCACGCCGAATCGCAGAACTGGATTCACACCATTCTTTATGGTATACGGCGGAGAGGCAGTTCTGCCCTGCGACATAATTCATGACTCACCTCGCGTGCGCATGTACGAAGAAAGAGAAGCCAAAATCTATCGGCAGGACAGTTTGGACGCCTTGGAGGAGGAGCGTGACGTGGCAAAAGCCTGTTCCGCATTCTATCAACAGCAGGCTCAAAGATATCAAAGCAGAGATGTACGGGCCAAAACTTACAATGTTGGCGAATTAGTTCTACGCCCGCCGGACAAGAAAAAGGACAAACTCAAGCCCAAATGGGAAGGTCCCTTTATTATTGACCAAGTCCTGACTGGTGGAGCGTACCGTCTGCGAGATGCATCGGATAACCGACTCGAGCCGAACCCATGGAACGCAGCCCGTCTCCGAAGATTCTACGCCTAGCGCCGGACTCTGTGTTCGTCTCCTTCCTCTGTCTATTTTTTACACATTAGTTGTCTTATATTTCTCTCCTTCTCCCTCCCTTTCTCTTACAGCCTTTAACGGATCGTTCGCACCTTGTTCGCACACAATTGACGCGCTATCCGCGCTCGTTATACCTGGGGGCTTCCTTAACAGAAGCTTATTTATGCGGGCTTCACGCCCAACACATGTGTCACACTTCCGCATGTACCTTTTATTCACCATTATATGCATCGATATGACTTAAGTTTTGGCCAAGCTGGGTTGCCTGGTTCCTGTGCTTACCCCTACGTTCCCGATTGTTCGGCTAGGCGGTAAAGGGAGCACCTCTGCGATTGTTACTGCCGGGTCAGCCGGATGTGTACCTCAGACTGGGTGAAGCCGAAAGCTAGCGTTCTTAAGGGAATATTTGGTCGGTGAACTAAAGATGATTTCTCACTTGTTTATTTATCTGCACCGGATGCTTTTTCTGCTTTTCGCAGTCGGACATGCACTCTAGGGCATGCCTCCTGTGAAAGGAACCCCTAAGGGAACTAGTCTCCACGGAAGACGCTTTCTTACTAACCATGTAATCTAACATAACTAGTTGGGCACTTGTGCATTTCAAGCACTAATGACCCCTACGCCTGGTCTCCATGCATGACCCTGTTCTTACATAACCGAGAGGGTATTCGGACACACTCCGGACTATCGGGTCCCGAGGTTGAAGCAAAAAAGGTCCGCCATGACAAACGATCTACAATCTGGCTAGAAGGCATTTTACATGTCATCTTCAATTACATAGTCAATTTGACTGGGCATATTCCTCTTCAATACCATCCAACAGGCTGTCTAGTTTACAGTCCTGTTGGGAATATTAATGACCAACTCTACTTGGCCGTACACTAAGCCCACAGGGATCTCCTTCCCATCGGCCCCCGCAGGTACGACCTCGGCCATGTGGTTTGGGTCAGCCTTCGTGTACCGCGTCTTCACCATGGCTCAGGCCTCCCTGGCGCCTTGACGGCAGGCCGATATCTTCCATAATCGGGAGCACCGCTGCGCTCCCTTAAGCCTCTCTGCAAGTTCTCCAAGGCCTTTGGCCATGGAGACATATGGCCACAAGGCCTGGGCGACGCCATTCATCACCTGCCGAACTCGTTCGTGCAGTTGTAAGAGCTCGGGAAGAAGGTCACCCGTAGAACCGGGCATTTCCTCTGCAGGTCGACACTCGTGAGCATACCCTCTGAGACATAACTCGTTAGTCGACTTCTTCACGAACTCTTTTTCAAAGTTCGTTCAAGCACTTACTAATAATGCCGCATTGAAGCCGCCGATTCTCCTTCACGAGTCCGGCCAGCCGGGCACGAACATCCTTTAGTTCCTCGCCCAGCTGGGTGTTGGCATCTTGGAGATTATTCTTCTCCTGCCTCACCCTCGTAAGCACGCTCTCGCCGGTCTTTAATCGGCGCAAGAGTTGTTGCTTGTCCGGATCTACTCCGGCGCCATCTGCAATGATATTGTTAGATTTGCACACACGCCGTACTTCACAACATACTTATCTTTTGAAGCGTATATTACCAGAGGGGGTCTCCTTGGCCTCCCCTGCCGTGGCTAGTGCGGCCTCAAGTTGGGCTTTGCACTCTTCCAGCTCCTGGGACGGTTGGGTATTCTTTTTTGTAAGATCATGCATAACAAATGATCCTTAAATCAGTTATTCTAACTGTTTCAAGTCTCGGGAGACTCTTGACATATATAACCATCAAATTTTCTCACCCGTATGTCTTTCACATACTGCTCTGTGGCTCTGGCTAGACCATTTTGAGCGGCACGGAGGTACGCATCTCCCGAATTGAAGGCATCCAATGCCTCTTGGGAGAAACAAGCATCACGAAAACTGTCGGCGTGACGCCTGTGATTCATGGCACTCTCCACCTCGGAATTGGTGGCGGACAGTCTGTCCGCGTCCTCTGTCGGAGGAGCGTCCGACGCACGCCTCATGTTCGCCTCTGCTTCTGGACCTGGCTTTGGAGCCTGGCTGGTGGAGGCTCGATTGGCAATCTCTCCGGATATAGTCCGGCGAGCCCTCTTTTTCCTAAAAAAAGGAGAGCACGGGCGTTAGTATGCATCATAAGAATAATACCTTGGAATAAGGCAGCGCGCCTTCTTCAAGCGCCGGTGCCTCGACCAGGACTGCGTGTCTCTTTAGCCTACCACGCCCTCGCGGTCCCACAGTGGCTAATAGTCGCAGGATCGGCATTCCGCCTCGGGATCCTCCCCTGCGAAACACCATTGGTATACGGTGATAAAAAATAAGCACGGATGGATCATCTTCGAAGTATTAGGACTTCGGTCTCGATTACTTGTGAGGCGAGGAGCAGTCCAGGATAATCGGCTGTAATAGCCACCAAGGCATTGTCGATGCTCAGTTGGTGAAATACCCCATCGATCAGCTCCACGGATATGTCCGGATCCTCTTGGGAGGCCGGATCGAGGGACCGTTCCGGATCCTCAGGTTGTGGAGGAGGGTTGTTTATATCCTTTACGGCCCGGTGCAATTCCTGCGTCGAAATCACAAGATAAGTTACTTAACTTTGGGAATATGGAACGGATGGGCAAAAAGAAGTGTCTGCTTACCCAGCTTGGAGGATTGTTCATAGAAAATCCGCCCTGTGGATTGACGCGGAGGAACTCCTCCTCTTCTCCCGTGTACAATGCGGACAAGATCTTCGTCAGAGCGACAACCGATCCCGGCCCCTTACGGCCGCAGCGGGTGGCATCATCCTCCCCGTTGAAATCCCACATGGCGTGGCCTCTATACTGAAGCGGCTGCACCCCCCGCATAATGCATGTGGCCATGACCCCGATCATGGCCAGTCCGGAATGAGCTAACAACCTTATCCGGCTCATCAGGTAGAGGACGTCCTTGTCATTTTCCCTCTGAGGGCTCCGTGGACGCCACTTAGGCGCTTCTTCAAAGGAGCATTATTGAACTCGAGGAGGCCGATCCAACAGGGTCCGCAGGGGACATCTTCTATATAAAACCATTCTGAAGGCCAGTCTTCGGACGCCTTCCTTGGGGTTCCGGATAGATATCGGGTCCCGGCGATGCGCCATAGTTCGGCTCCACCCACTTGATATATCGACCCCTCTTGAGAACAGGGCACAAGGCAGAACAGCTTCTTCCACAACGCGAAATGAGCCTCGATGCCCAAAAATAGCTCGCAAAGGGCTACGAAGCCCGCAATATGCAATATGGAGGCAGGCGTAAGGTTGTGCAACCGAGGTCAGAATTCCGTGAGCCCCGGAGAAAAGGATGAATTGGAAATCCGAGCCCTCTTATCAGATAAGAGACAAGGCATAACCGCTCTCCTTTGGAGGGACTGGGGACGCTCTCCGCTTGCTCTCCGCCATTATAGGTGGCAAGTCCGGCTCGAACCCGGACCATGAAGGCTGGGGGAAGGAATCCCTTGGTTTGGAGCGTCACTAGCTCGCTGTTCGGGACGGAACATCTCTCCCAACCTCCAGGCTGAGGGCTGGGAGGGCGAGAGGAGGAGCTGCGTCGACCGCCATGATGGAATGGATCTCTGTCGGATGCGCTCGATGAATGCTCGCGAAGGAAGATGGTGTGATTCGGATCTAAATCCTCGTCTCTTTTATAGGCAGCTCATTTGGCGTAGCTAGGGGGTAAATGTAAAAATACCCTGGCTTTTCGCATTCGTTTGACACATGGAAGACGGCCATTATTGGGCGTGGAAGCCAAGGAGCGCAATATTCACGAGAAGCCGGACACTATTCAACAGGTACACAGAATTTGGAGAAGAACCCGCCTTGCAATGCCGAAGATAATCTGTAGCGGACTCATCGTCATTGAAGCCTGGTTCGGGGCTCTTGAGGAGTCCCGAATTAGGGGTGTCCGGATAGCGAACTATAACCTTTGGCGGACTCCTGGACTATGAAGATACAAGATTAAAGACTTCGTCCCGTGTCCGGATGGGACTTTCCTTGGCGTGGAAGGCAAGCTTGGCGATACGGATATGTAGATCTCCTCCCATTGTAACCGACTTTGTGTAACCCTAGCCCTCTCCGGTGTCTATATAACCGGAGGGGTTTAGTATGTAGGACGAACAACAATCATACCATAGGCTAGGTTCTAGGGTTTAGCCTCTCCGATCTCGTGGTAGATCTACTCTTGTACTACCCATATCATCAATATTAATCAAGCAGGAGTTGGGTTTTACCTCCATCGAGAGGGCCCAAACCTGGGTAAAAACATCGTGTCCCTTGTCTCCTGTTACCATCCGCCTAGACGCACAGTTCGGGACCCCCTACCCGAGATCCGCCGGTTTTGACACCGACACTCGCCGATGTCGAGAAAGCTCAGGAGACGGCAAGGAACTTGGCTGCTGCCGCCGAAGCCGCCCGGGCCCAGCATGAGGCCGCGCTGCACTCCCAGGAGGAGGACCTCGCTGCACGCGAGGAGAAGCTTGCCGCCACGCTTCGTGACAAGGATGCAGAGGTGGAGAAGCTTGTCCTGCAACGGACCAGTGAGCTGGAGCAGAGGCACAAATAGGCACTCAATGCCCAGGCCCAGGCTCACACCGGCAAGGTGGAGGAGCTGGAGGCAGAGCGTGACAGGCTGAAGGAGCAGGCTCTGGAGTTGTCCCAGGAGAAGGACACGCTCAACAGTGCCCTGACGGAGGCGCAGGGCGGGGTCGTCAGCAAGGCCGGGGAGCTCTTCGAGGCCAACAACTCCATCAAAGACCTCAAGCTAAAGCTGGAGAGTCTCGAGAAGGTGCTGTCGGAGGCCAACGCCCGGGAGGGGACCCTGGCCAAGGAGCTGGAAGCCGAGAAGCTGTTGCGGAAGAACGAGGGCCTCAACTTCACGGATCACGTGGAGGGCGAGAACCGTTGGCTCAATCGCCTCGCCACAGTCACCAATCAGGCCGCCGCGTAGCTGGCCATCACGGGGATGCCGGACGTGAGGTACGTCCCGGAACGGAGTGTGAGCGCCAATTGCAGTCTGACCATGTTCTTTGAGAAGGTCGTCGAAGCTCTGGAGTGGTTCCACGCCAACCGGGCGGCCTCACTAGCCGACGAGTCCTGGAAGCTTTGCAAGGGTGCCATGACCAAGGTTCTCACCAAGGTGGCGCACTGGTACCCCGACCTCGACTTCGACGCCGCGCTGGAGAGCTTGCCAGAGGGTACTGACCTCACGCCACTCAGGGAGCGTATCAAGCCCATCGTCAGCCGTGTCGGCGGAACTCTGAGGGTGGAGGGCAAGCGTCGGGATTAGGCATCCAGTTCTCTTATCGTCGCTGCAGGTTCACAACCAAGACAATTGCTATCTCTAGTTAGAACCGCAGCAACAATTTGATGTAACATAACTCTGCAGCACTTCTTAGTATCATGCATGTTATTTTCCTATTCGATTTTTCCTTGTATGTCCACCCTACGGCACTGGGTAGGCTTGCCAGCGCGTAAACCTAGGGCAGCGTCGTGGGGACGGATCCCCACTGGCCTGCCGGGTGTGCTTGCTGCCGGGCAAACCACCTTACCGCCCTGAGCGCGACCGCCCGAACTGTCGAGTTTGACTCGAGTCAGTGTCAGGAGCAGTGCCAGGTGCGGAAGGCTACCCCGCCACTCTTGATGCGGCCGCTTTGAGCTGTTGAGCGGACTCGAAACAGAACAAGGGCGTTGCCAATTGCGGGGGGGGCTCTGCGTGCAAGTTTCCCATACATAAGCAAGATCCTCGAGGACGATAACCTTAAGTATAAAGGAAACAACCCAAGGCTCTGAATGACTTAGTGTAGGATCTTGAGAAGAGGTGTCTAGAGGGGGGTGATTAGACACTTCGTACCAAAGTTGTAGTTTTTAACCTTATTAAAGTTTAAGTGAAGTTTAGGCACAAGTTTAACTTTTTCAATACATAACAAGCAAGCATGCAAAGAGTATATGAGCAGCGGAAAGTAAAGCATGCAACTTGCTAGAAAGTAAAGGGAAGGGTTTGGAGGATTCAAACGCAATTGGCGACACGGATGTTTTTGGCGTGGTTCCGATAGGTGGTGCTATCGTACTTCCACGTTGATGGAGACTTCAACCCACGAAGGGTAGCAGTTCTTGCGAGTCCACGAAGGGCTCCACCCACGAAGGGTCCACGAAGAAGCAACCTTGTCTATCCCACCATGGTCGTCTCCCACGAAGGACTTGCCTCACTAGCGGTAGATCTTCACGAAGTAGGCAATCTCCTTGCCCTTACAAACTCCTTGGTTCAACTCCACAATCTTGTCGGAGCCTCCCAAGTGACACCTAGCCAATCTAGGAGACACCACTCTCCAAGAAGTAACAAATGGTGTGTTGATGATGAACTCCTTGCTCTTGTGCTTCAAATGATAGTATCCCCAACACTCAACTCTCTCTCATAGGATTTGGATCTGGTGGAAACAAGATTTGAGTGGAAAGCAACTTGGGGAAGGCTAGAGATCAAGATTCATATGGTAGGAATGGAATATCTTGGCCTCAACACATGAGTAGGTGGTTCTCTCTCAGAAATGGGATGCTGGAAGTGTAGGTTCAGTCTGATGGATCTCTCCATGAATGAAGAGGAGGTGGAGGGGTATATATAGCCTCCACACAAAATCTAACCGTTACACATAATTTATCAATCTCGGTGGGACCGAATCAACAAACTCGGTCAGACCGATTTTAGTAAACCTAGTGACCGTTAGGATTTTCGATGGGACTGATTTGCATCTCGGTAGGACCGGTATGGTTAGGGTTAGGGCATAACATAATCTCGGTAAGACCGATTACACAAACTCGGTGAGACCGATTTTGGTAATTAGCTAACCAGAGAGTTGGTCAGGCAAACTCGGTGAGACCGATTACTCAAACTCGATGGGACCGATTTTGGTAATAAGTTAACCAAAAAGTTTGCATTGTAATCTCGGTAGTACCGATTCTCAAACTCGGTGAGACCGATTTTGGTAATGGACATACACAGAGAGATTACAATCCCATCTCGGTGAGACCGAGATCCCTATCGGTGAGACCGATTTGCCTAGGGTTTGTGGCAGTGGCTAAGACATCTGAACTCGGTGGCGCCGAATAGAAAGAATCGGTGGGGCCGAGTTTGACTTTAGGTTTTAGGACATTTGTGTGGAAGTGGGAAAGTAGTTTAGGGTTTTGGAGTATATCACTAAGCACATGAAGCAAGAGGCTCATTAAGCAACACCTCATCCCTCCTTGATAGTATTGGCTTTTCCTATAGAATCAATGTGATCTTGGATCACTAAAATGTAAAATGAAGAGTCTTGAGCTTGAAGCTTTAGCCAATCCTTTGTCCTTAGCATATTGAAGGAGTTCCCACATCCTTTAGTCCATGCCACTCCATTGTTGAACTTATCTAAAACATACTAGATAAAGGTGTTAGTCCAACAAGAGATATGTTGACATTAATTACCAAAACCACCTAGGGAGCACTTATGCTTTCAATCTCCCCCTTTTTGGTAATTGATGACAACATACATCAAAGCTTTAGATAAAGATATAAAGAATGGCAAGTAAAGCTTTGGAAAGACATGTAACAGGCATAGGCTCCCCCTACATGCATGAAATCATATGAATATGGAATATAGAAGCATGTGATAGCATAACCATGATAGAGCAGGCAATGTGTTACATGTATCTTGGCCATATGCATCAGAGCAAAGAATATTTAAAGAAAATACCTTCATGCCCATGAGTCCTTCTTGCAAATAGTATGTACATCAGCAAGAATTCCTCATACACATGATTGTGATGCATATACTTACCTTGTAGTCTTGAGTTGGCTTAGGATGGAATGAACTCATGTAAATAAGGTTAGATAACCCAGATGCACCTACTAGCCAGAGCAAACAAAAGAAACCACAAGAATACCAAGACTGGGATGACATGTAGAGAGTGAGTACTAAGTACTACATTGGATTAGACATGTCCCCAAGAGTAAAGATATGCAATGAATTTAGATGATTTCTTTCCCTTAGATGTCTTGCTCCCCCTGAATCTAGCATGGGATACTGGGAGAAAGTAGGGAACAGAAAATTAGAGCTGAAAGATATAAATGAACAGAGCTAATGCAAGCTAATGCAGATAAGCACTTATGAACATGTCTTTCCCCTCAAGAAGACATGTGGCAGCTCTCCTCTTGAACACCAAGCATCTGGGATCCTTGAGAAATACTTTTATCTAGTATTCTCTCCCCACGGAGATCTCTCTCCCCCTGAAGGATCTCTCTCTCCTTCTCTGATGTGATCTCTCTAAGTGATAAGCTTTGATGTGATCTCTCTCTCCCCCTTTGACATCAATTTCCAAGAAGGGCTTGATAAGAAAAAAAAATAGCTCTCTCTCCCCCGCTGGAATTTGTCGTGAATGGGTTTGATCCTTGAGTCACAACCTAAAGTAATGATAAAAATGTGATGCTTGTAGAGGACAAGATTCATTGAGTGGAGCTGGATCAAAAGAAACACAGAATAAGTGGCAAACCATTTTTCCTGCTAGAAATCGGTGGCACCGAGTGGTATGCTTTGGTGGTACCGAAAGTTTTCGGTTGGACCGAAAATAAAA
This sequence comes from Aegilops bicornis, assembly GCA_021605145.1. Classification (NCBI taxonomy): domain Eukaryota; kingdom Viridiplantae; phylum Streptophyta; class Magnoliopsida; order Poales; family Poaceae; genus Aegilops; species Aegilops bicornis. The sequence continues at coordinate 576,137,811 of CM038672.1, forward strand.
AATCGATGTAACCGATTTCATCGCAGAGAAAACACTTGTCACCTCAGCTCACTTGACTAATAAGATCTCACAAAGATTTGCAAGGAATTTACTGAAAGATTTGCATGAATTGGAATGCAGAAAATGCAGAGCAAACAGAAAGAAATCTAGATGAAGTTTTTTTTTTGAAGGGGAAACACATATGCATGAGACGAATGGAAAAACACAGAAAAGAACACAAGAGAACTTCATCTAGAGATGGTCGGCGACAAAGTCACCTATGTTAGAGTATATTGACTTAGGAGTCCAGTGAGATCACTTGATCATAGGTCATACTCATCGTTTAAGCTCAAAATGGGGTTGCCAGTTTTCGTTTAAGCATCTTGATGTATTCACATCTTGTCGAGTTGCTTTAACTCATGTCTTGGAGTAAAGCTTCTCTAAGATGGAATGACATACCTTGGTTGGTGGTGTCGTCCATGTAGTTGAACTTGTGTGGGTTGCTCAAGGTTGATGTAGCTCATCAAGAATTTCGAGCACCACTTGGAATTTGAGTCCATCTACCTACATGGGTTAGTTTGTGCAAGGAAGAGCACTTGTATATCCAAAAATGACAATCATGAAGCTCAACATAGAATTTGTCAAAAGGATATGTTTAAATAGTTTTGTGCTTCCTTGGCTTCAACCACCTTGTATAGAGACTTGGTGATGTAGAGATTGCTCAAGATATGAGTAGGTTACAACCTCATGGAATTTGATTCAACCAAGTACCTACATGGGTTAGATAACATGCAAGATACAAATATGTCCAAGACATAAGATTTCAATCATAGGTGAGAAATCAAGGATTAGGCATAAGCTCATGTCTTACATGTATCCAATGGAGTTTCTACTCCAAGTTTGAAGCATCAATGATGTTCAATTCTCCTCTTAACCTGCAAAACACTTTCTCATCAAGAGGTTTAGTGAATATATCCGCTAATTGCTTTTGAGGTGCGAACATGCTTAAGATCAATGTCACCTTTAGCAACATGATCTCGAATGAAATGATGACGAACTTCAATATGCTTAGTTCGAGAATGTTGCACAGGATTATGACCAATTTTGATAGCACTTTCATTGTCACAAAGCAATGGAACATGTTTCACATATATCCCATAATCTTTAAGAGTTTGGGTCATCCAAAGTAATTAAGCACAACATGAACCAGCGGCAATGTATTCCGCTTGGCAAAGTGGATAAGGATACCGAGTTTTGTTTCTTGGAGGACCAAGACACAAGAGATCTACCAAGAAATTGACAAGTACCTGAAGTGGACTTTCTATCAACCTTGTCGCCGGCATAGTCCGAGTCGGAGTAGCCAACAAGATCAAAAGAGGCCCTCTTAGGATACCAAATGCCAAAATTTGGTGTATGGATTAAGTATCTCACTATCCTTTTCACGGCCTTAAGATGGCATTCTTTAGGAGCAGCTTGATATCGTGCACACATGCACACACTTATCATAATATCGGGACGTGAAGCACATAGATATAGCAATGAACGAATCATAGAGCGATAAACCTTTTGATCAACCGGTTCATCATCTTTTGTTAAGTCAAGATGTCCGCTAGTAGGCATGGGTGTAGACATACCTTTGCATTCTTGCATATTGAACTTCTTGAATAAGTCCTTAGTGTACTTCGTTTGAGAGACAAAGGTACCTTCCTTAGTTTGCTTGATTTGCAACCCAAGAAAGAATTTGAGTTCACTCATCATTGACATCTCAAACTTCTCAGACATTAGCATTCCAAACTTTTCACTAAAAAGAGGGTTAGTTGATCCAAATATGATATCGTCAACATAAATATGGCAAACAAATAATTCTCCATTAACACTTTTAGTAAAAAGTGTGGAATCAATTTTCCCAATTTCAAAGCCTTTTTCAAGAAGAAACTTGGTCAAGCATTTATACCATGCTCTAGGAGCTTGTTTAAGACCATAAAGAGCTCTGTGAAGTTTGTAAACATGATTGGGTTTCTTAGGATTGACAAAGCCGGAGGTTGCTTAACATAAACTTCCTCCTCTATTTCTCCATTTAGAAAAGCACTTTTAATGTCCATTTGGTACAAGGTGATATCATGATGATTAGCATAGGCAAGTAAGATGCGAATGGACTCAAGTCTAGCAACAGGAGCATAAGTCTCACCATAGTCCATACCTTCGACTTGTGTGTAGCCTTGGGTGACGAGATGTGCTTTGTTGCGAACTACTTGGCCATCTTCATCTTGCTTGTTGCGAAACACCCATTTGGTACCAATGATGTTGTGGTTGTTGTCGGGCTTCTCAACCAATGTCCAAACTTGATTCCTCTCAAAGTTGTGTAGCTCTTCATGCATAGCATTTATCCAATCCGGATCTTCCAATGCTTCTTCAACCTTCGTAGGTTCAATTCTAGATATGAAAGAATAGTTTTCACAAAAGTTAGCTAAACGAGTTTTAGAGCGAGTGATTCTCCCGGTTTGAATATCATTGTAGATTTGCTCGACGGGATGGTCTTTAGCAATTCTTGCTCGAACTCGTGAAAGCTTTTGCTTGGGTCTTTGTTGAACATCTTCTTCATCTTGTTCTTCTTCTTGGCCTTCTTCATTGTTGGCGTTGTCGTTCTCTTGTCGTGGTGGAGAAGGAGGTCGTTGACGTTCGTGATGATGCACTTCCTCGTTTTCTTCATCTTGGTGTGTCCCACTTGTGGATGCTTCCGTATCAACTCTTGGTTCACCTTGTCGTGAAGTAGAAGCTTCCACTTGAATAGACGAGGTACTCTACTTCACCTCCGTTGGACGGAACTTGCCAAAAGACAAGTCTTGGATTGCTTAGAAGGGTCTTTGTCTCCTACATCAATTGGCAATTGCTCTATTTGCAGCCGTTAGATTCATCAAACTTCACATCTACCGTTTCTTCAACCTTTCGGGTGAAATTGTTGTAGACACGGTAAGTGTGAGAGTTTGAGCCATAACCTAGTAGAAAACCTTCATGAGACATAGGAGCAAATTTAGAACGACGATGCTTATCAAGAATGTAGCACTTTGAGCCGAATACTCGAAACTATCCAACTTGGGGTTTGTTACCGGTGAGGAGATCGTATGCCGTCTTGCCGAGTAGCTTGTGAAGGTACAAGCGATTTGTTGCATGACAAGCTGTCTCAGCCGCTTCTGCCCAAAAGTGCTTCGGTGTCTTGTACTCATCAAGCATCGTTCTCGCCATTTCGATGAGCGTCCGGTTCTTCCTCTCAACAACTCCATTTTGTTGAGGTGTGTACGTAGCCGAGAACTCGTGTGAAATTCCTTCTTCGTCAATAAAGGTGTCCACATTTGCATTCTTGAACTTCGTTCCGTTGTCGCTACGAACCTTCTTGATCTTTTCTTCAAATTGATTTTGGGCTTTTCTAGCGAAGTTTTTGAAGATCTTTTGGACCTGCGATTTATCATCGAGAAAGAACACCCACGTAAATCTTGAAAAATCATCAACTATAACTAGACCAAAAGAATTTCCACCGAGACTCTTGTAGGAGTTGAGACCAAAGAGATCCATGTGAAGTAGCTCGAGTGGCCTCTTTGTGGTCATGATGTTCTTCACGGGATGCCTTCCTCCAACTTGTTTACCTGCTTGACAAGCACTTCAAAGTCTATCCTTATCAAATATGACATCGTTAACTCCAAGGATATGATTCCCTTTAATAAGCTTGTCAAGGTTTCTCATGCCAACGTGACCTAATCGTCTATGCCATAACCAACCTTATGAGGATTTAGCAATGAAGCAAGTTTTAGGTTGAGCCTTTTAGTGAAATCAACAATGTATAGATCACCTCTACGCACACCGGTAAAGACCATTTTATGATTGTCTCGACGAAACACTTGGCAATCAATTTCAGTAAATAGGACATTGAAACCGAAATCAGCAAGTCTAGATACTGAAAGTAAGTTGTAGCCAAGAGATTCAACAAGCATGACATTTTGAATGGAGCTATCATGTGAGATGGCCACCTTACCGAGGCCAACCACCTTACCCTTTGAGTTGTCACCGAAAGTGACAAACTTTCGAGGACTATCATTTTCAGCAAGCTCATGAAACATGTCTTTATCTCCGGTCATGTGCTCGGTACATCCACTGTCAAGAACCCATTCCTTTCCTCGACACATATCCTCAAGATTTGCCATAAGACCAAAATGTCTCATTGCATCATCAAGATCGAAATCACTATCATCATCCTCATCATAGTATCCATGTTCAACATCGTCATGTGGTGGATCAAGTCCTGGAGAGGGTAATTCGTTAGAGTGAGTTTGAAAATGATCTTGCTTATGAATTCTTATAGCTTCGGAAATAATATCACTAATAATTCCAACATCTCCTTTGGCACGCATAAGGTCGGTAAGTTCAAATAGACGATCACCAAACATAGGATCACTAGTATTCATTTTACTCAAAGCAATAGACTTGTAGAGAATTTCATCTAGATTTTTCAAGGAATAATTTGGAAAGCGTTCCTCAAGAAATTTCCATATAGTGTAGGCACACTCAAAAGTAGGGAAGATTCTAATCAAGTTTCTAGGCAAGCCTCTAGTGATAAGATTAATAGTTCTAAGATTCCTAGTCATGTCAATAGATTCATCAAGGGTAGGATGCATAGGATCAACATGAGAAGCACAAGGGCTAGCAATGTACTTGTTCAAATGATATTGATTGAAAATTACAAGCATCTCATTTTTCCACTCATGAAAATACTCTCCATCAAGAATAGGCACTCTATGACTAAGACTCCCCGAAGTAGACTCATCCATCTTCCTCCAATGGTGATTAAACCAAGGCAATGGAGACCAGAGCTCTGATACCACTTGTAGGATCTTGAGAAGAGGTGTCTAGAGGGGGGGTGATTAGACACTTCGTACCAAAGTTGCAGTTTTTAACCTTATTAAAGTTTAAGTGAAGTTTAGGCACAAGTTTAACTTTTTCAGTACATAACAAGCAAGCATGCAAAGAGTATATGAGCAGCAGAAAGTAAAGCATGCAACTTGCAAGAAAGTAAAGGGAAGGGTTTGGAGGATTCAAACACAATTTGAGACACGGATGTTTTTGGCGTGGTTCCGATAGGTGGTGCTATCATACTTCCACGTTGATGGAGACTTCAACCCACGAAGGGTAAAGGTTGCGCGAGTCCACGGAGGGCTCCACCCACGAAGGGTCCATGAAGAAGCAACCTTGTCTATCCCACCATGGCCGTCGCCCACGAAGGACTTGCCTCACTAGCGGTAGATCTTCATGAAGTAGGCGATCTCCTTGCCCTTACAAACTCCTTGGTTCAACTCCAAAATCTTGCTCGGAGGCTCCGAAATGATACCTAGCCAATCTAGGAGACACCACTCTCCAAGAAGTAACAAATGGTGTGTTGATGATGAACTCCTTGCTCTTGTGCTTCAAATGATAGTCTCCCCAACACTCAACTCTCTCTCATAGGATTTGGATCTGGTGGAAACAAGATTTGAGTGGAAAGCAACTTGGGGAAGGCTAGAGATCAAGATTCATATGGTAGGAATGGAATATCTTGGCCTCAACACATGAGTAGGTGGTTCTCTCTCAGAAATGGGATGCTGGAAGTGTAGGTTCAGCCTGATGGCTCTCTCCACGAATGAAGAGGAGGTGGAGGGGTATATATAGCCTCCACACAAAATCTAACCGTTACACACAATTTACCAATCTCGGTGGGACCGAATCAACAAACTCGGTCAGACCGATTTTAGTAAACCTAGTGACCGTTAGGATTTTCGGTGGGACTGATTTGCATCTCGGTAGGACCGATATGGTTAGGGTTAAGGCATAACGTAATCTCGGTGAGACCGATTACACAAACTCGGTAAGACCGATCTTGGTAATTAGCTAACTAGAGAGTTGGTCAGGAAAACTCGGTGAGACCGATTACTCAAACTCGGTGGGACCGATTTTGGAAATAAGTTAACCAGAAAGTTTGCATTGTAATATCGGTAGTACCGATTCTCAAACTCGGTGAGACCGATTTTGGTAATGGACGTACACAGAGAGATTACAATCCCATCTCGGTGAGACCGAGATCCCTATCGGCGAGACCGATTTGCCTAGGGTTTGTGGCAGTGGCTAAGACATCTGAACTCGGTGGTGCCGAATAGAAAGAATCGGTGGGGCCGATTTTGACTTTAGGTTTTAGGACATTTGTGTGGAAGTGGGAAAGTAGTTTAGGGTTTTGGAGCATATCACTAAGCACATGAAGCAAGAGGCTCATTAAGCAACACCTCATCCCTCCTTGATAGTATTGGCTTTTCCTATAGACTCAATGTGATCTTGGATCACTAAAATGTAAAATGAAGAGTCTTGAGCTTGAAGCTTTAGCCAATCCTTTGTCCTTAGCATCTTGAAGGAGTTCCCACATCCTTTAGTCCATGCCACTCCATTGTTGAACTTATCTAAAACATACTAGATAAAGGTGTTAGTCCAACAAGAAATATGTTGACATTAATTACCAAAACCACCTAGGGAGCACTAGTGCTTTCACTTAGCTTTTCTGTTGCCGAGCCGGCGTCGTTTCTCCAGCGCCTCCTTCTCAGAAACCGAAAGCGACGAAGAACTGCCAGGCCAACTACCAGACCAGATTCTGACAATAGCGCCATCCCCTACCCGGCGCACCAAAGATGTCGGTGGGAAACGACACCTATGGGACCACTAGAATCCCTTCTACGGTTACGGGGTGCGGGGATCGTGAGAAGAGCGGGACCAGCAGACAACACAAAGGGATTTTACCCAGGTTCGGGCCGCGAGGATGCGTAAAACCCTAGTCCTGCTTTGGTGGGTGTATTTAGTGTTCTTGAGCTCTTGAACTAGCTCTAGGTGCTGCAAGGTTCCAAAGAGCCAAATCCTTTCCCTAGTCGCCTCGGGCCTCCTTTTATAGGGAAAGGGGTCGCCACAGTGGCAAGCAGGAGGTGGAAAGGGTACAGTGCCGCGAGTCTATTGCTAGTATTACAGGACAAGACGCATTTAATGCGAGGCTTAGGTGTCCCCTCGCTTTATTGGGGACGGGGGCGAGGCCCGTCCCGTCCATCGCCGCTCCTCCTTGCTTTGACACGTGCCCTGGCTAGCGGCGCATGCGGTGCCATGTAGGGAGGCAGGCAGCTGAGGTGGCGTGGTGGTGGAGCCTCGACGAAGGATTGCATGCCGCCACGCAGGTGCCTGCCCAGCTGGTTGGGTCGGCAGCTACATGCGAACGGCAGTGAAGACTTATCTGGTGCGGGCCTGGCAATGGCCCTGCTGGCGTCCTTGGCAAGGGCCTTGCCGGGTGGCCTGGCAAGGGTCTTGCCATGGCGTGCTGTCGTCCCCGGCAAGGATCTTGCCGGGAGTGCAATAACCTTCCTCGGCAAGGATCTTGCCGAGAATCGTCGTCTTCTAATCCTCATCTGATCTTGAATATGTCTTCACAAAGATCTGCATGCCACCACAGAGGTGCCTTCCCGAGCCTTGGCCCCATGCTGATGATGGTGCTGGGGGCCGTGGGCCCAAGGGTGGCTCGCTCTGTTGGTGCGGGGTGAGCTATCCCCGCAAGGGTCTTGCCAGGGTCGCTGAGGCCGCCCGGCAAGGATCTTGCCGGGGGAACCTGCTTCGTCCCTCTGTTCTTTGTGGTCTTGGCCTTGGCGTTGCTTTGACCTTCTTGGGCTTTGGTATTACCTTGGCTCACCTTCCTCGTTCTGCTTGATGTGGCCGTGGGCGCGGCTCTGACTGCCCGTGCACAGGTAAAGGGGTACAAAAATGTGCCCCTATTTTTGTAAACCGACAATGCTCGATACTTCTTGTACTGGCTCTTTTATGATGAAGACTATTGAATTCAAGTGGGATTTATTGGAAAGAATTAAACGCAACTCTAAAAATTGGGATCTCGAAGAAGGTAAGGATTCAGGTAGAACACCTAAGTTTGATTGTGTTAAATCTTTGACACCGATGTTTTCCGTAAATTTAGCACTAAATATGGACTTGACTCTGAGATAGCAGCTTCTTTTTGTGAATCTTTTGCTGCTCATGTTGATCTCCCTAAGGATAAGTGGTTTAAATATCATCCTCCCATAGAAGTAAAAGTAGTTGAACCTATTAAAGTTGAAGAAAAGACTATCACTTATAATGATCCTATTGTTCCTACTGCTTATGTTGAGAAACCACCTTTCCCTGTTAGGATAAAGGGTCATGCTAAAGCTTCAACTATGGTTCGTAAAAGTAATATTAGAACTTATACACCTCCTGAGCAAGTTAAAGTTGAACCTAATATTGCTATTGTTAAAGATCTCTTGGCTGATAATATCGATGGGCATGTTATTTACTTCTGTGACGAGACTGCTAGAATTGCTAAACCTGATGCTAAAGATAAACATAGACCTGTGGTACGCATGCCTGTTATTTCTGTTAAAATAGGAATCATTGTTATCATGGCTTATGCGATATGGGTGCTAGTGCTAGTGCAATACCTATTTCCTTATACAAAGAAATTATGCATGACATTGCACTCGCTTGAGTTAGAAGAAATTGATGTCACCATTAAGCTTGCCAATAGAGATACTATTTCACCAATTGGGATTGTTAGAGATGTTGAGGTCTTGTGTGGGAAAGCTAAATATCCTGCTGATTTCCTTGTTCTTGGTTCCCCACAAGATAGCTTTGGCCCATTATGTTTGGTAGACCCTTCTTGAATACTTTTAATGCTAATATAGATTGCAAGAAGGAGTTGTTACTATTGGTTTGGATGATATGTCTCATGAGTTTAAATTTTCTAAATTTCGTAGACAACCTCGTGATGAAGAATTGCCTAGTAAAGATGAAAGTATTGGTCTTGCTTCTATTGTTGTGCCTCCTAGTGATCCTTTAGAACAATATTTGCTAGACCATGAAAATTATATGTTTATGAATGAAAGAAGGGAAATAGATGAAGTATTCTTTAAACAGGGACCTATTCTGAAACACAATTTACCTATTGAAATCCTAGGGGATCCTCCTCCACCCAAGGGTGATCCCGTGTTTGAACTTAAACCATTACCTGATACTCTTAAATATGCTTATCTAGTTGAAAATAAGATATATCCTGTTATTATTAGTGCTAACCTTTCAGAGCATGAAGAAGAGAAATTATTGAAAACTCTGAAGAAGCACCGTGTTGCTATTGGATATACTCTTGATGATCTTAAGGGCATTAGTCCCACTCTATGTCAACACAAAATAAATTTGGAGAAAGATGCCAAACCAGTTATTGATCGTCAACGACGGCTGAATCCTAAGATGAAAGAAGTGGTAAGAAAGGACATACTAAAGCTCCTTGAGGCAGGTATAATTTATCCCGTTGCTGATAGTCAATGGGTAAGTCATATCCATTGTGTCCCTAAGAAGGGAGGTATTATTGTCGTTCCTAATGATAAAGATGAATTGATTCCGCAAAGAATTATTACAGGTTATAGGATGGTAATTGATTTCGCAAATTAAATAAGGCTACTAAAAAAGATCATTACCCCTTACCTTTTATTGATCAAATGCTAGAAAGATTATCCAAACATACACATTTTTGCTTTCTAGATGGTTACTCTGGTTTCTCTCAAATACCTGTGTCAGTTGATGATCAAGCGAAGACCACTTTTACTTGCCCTTTCGATACTTTTGCTTATAGATGTATGCCTTTTGGTTTATGTAATGCACCTGCTACCTTCCAAAGATGCATGATGGCTATATTCTCTGACATTTGTGAAAAGATTTCTGAGGTTTTCATGGATGATTTCTCCGTTTATGGATCCTCTTTTTATGATTGCTTGAGCAACCTTGATCGAGTTTTGCAGAGATGTGAAGAAACTAATCTTTTCTTAAATTGGGAGAAGTGCCACTTTATGGTTAATGAAGGCATTGTTTTGGGGCATAAAATTTCTGAAAGAGGTATTGAAGTCGATAAAGCTAAAGTTGATGCTATTGGAAAGATGCCATGTCCCAAGGACATCAAAGGTATAAGAAGTTTCCTTGGTCATGCCGGTTTTATAGGAGATTCATTAAGGACTTCTCAAAGTTTATCGACCTCTAACTAATCTATTACAAAAAGATATTCCTTTTGTCTTTGATGATGATTGTGTAGAAGCTTTTGAAATACTTAAGAAAGCATTAATCTCTGCACCTATCGTTCAGCCACCTGATTGGAATTTACCCTTTGAAATTATCTGTGATTCTAGGACAAAGAGTTGATAAGAAATTAAATGTTATTCAATATGCGATTAAAACTCTAGACAGTGCCCAGAGAAATTTTGCTACTACTGAAAAGGAATTCTTAGCGGTTGTATTTGCTTGTGATAAGTTTAGACCTTATATTGTTGATTCTAAAGTAACTATTCACACTGATCATGCTGCTATTAAATATCTTATGGAAAAGAAATATGCTAAACCTAGACTTATTAGATGGGTTCTCTTGCTACAAGAATTCGATTTACATATTATTGATAGAAAGGGAGCCGAGAACCCCGTTGCGTATAACTTGTCTAGGTTAGAAAACGCGTTCTGATGACCCACTACCTATTGATGATAGCTTTCACGATGAACAATTGAATGTCATAAATGCTTCTCGTACTGCTCCATGGTATGCTGATTATGCTAATTATATTGTTGCTAAATTTGTACCACCTAGTTTCACATACCAGCAAAAGAAAAAGTTTTTCTATGATTTAAGACATTACTTCTGGGATGACCCACATCTTTATAAAGAAGGGGTAGATGGTGTTATTAGATGTTGTGTACCTGAGCATGGACAGGAACAGATCCTACGCAAGTGTCACTCCGAGGCTTATGGAGGGCACCACGCTGGAGACAGAACTGCGCATAAGGTATTGAAATCCGGTTTCTATTGGCCTACTCTCTTCAAGGATGCTCGTAAGTTTGTCTTATCTTATGATGAATGCCAAAGAATTGGTAACATTAGTAGACATCAAGAAATGCCTATGAATTACTCACTTGTTATTGAACCATTTGACGTATGGGGCTTTGATTATATGGGACCTTTTCCTTCCTCTAATGGGTATACACATATTTTAGTTGCTGTTGATTACGTCACTAAGTGGGTAGAAGCTATTCCAACTAGTAGTGCTGATCATAACACTTCTATTAAGATGCTTAAAGAAGTTATTTTTCCGAGGTTTGGAGTCCCTAGATATTTAATGATTGATGGTGGTTCACATTTTATTCATGGTGCTTTTCGTAAAATGCTTGCTAAGTATGATGTTAATCATAGAATTGCATCTCCTTATCACCCACAGTCTAGTGGTCAAGTAAAATTGATTAATAGAGAGCTCAAATTAATTTTGCAAAAGACTGTTAATAGATCTAGAAAGAATTGGTCCAAGAAACTTGATGATGCATTATGGGCCTATAGAACTGCATATAAAAATCCTATGGGTGTGTCTCCGTATAAAATGGTTTATGGAAAAGCATGTCACTTACCTCTCGAACTAGAACATAAGGCATATTGGGCTATTAAAGAGCTCAATTATGATTTCAAACTTGCCAGTGAGAAGAGGCTATTTGACATTAGCTTACTTGATGAATGGAGAACCCAAGCCTATGAGAATGCCAAGTTGTTTAAAGAAAAAGTTAAAAGATGGCATGAAAAAAGGATACAAAAGCGTGAGTTTAATGTAGGTGATTATGTGTTGCTATACAACTCTCGTTTAAGATTTTTTGCAGGAAAACTTCTCACTAAATGGGAAGGTCCTTACGTTATCGAGGAGTTCTATCGTTCCAGTGTCAACAACTTTGAAGGCACAAATCTGAAGGTGGTGAACGGTCAAAGAATCAAACATTATATCTCAGGTAACCCTATAAATGTTGAAACTAATGTTATTGAAACCGTAACACCGGAGGAATACATAAGGGACACTTTCCAGAACATTTCAGACTCCGAAAAGGAATAGGTATGTGGTACGGTAAGTAAACCGACTCCAAAACAGTTCTAATGGCAAATTTTCTCCGTTTTGGAATATTTAGAAAAATAGGAAAATAAGAAGCAGTCCGGGAAGGACACGAGGCCTCCACGAGGGTGGAGGGCGCGCCCTACCCCCTGGGCGCGTCCCCTACCTCGTGGGCACCTCGTGTGCTCTCCGGACTACGTTTTCTTGCACGATACTTCTTTTGGTCGGTAAAAATTCATTATATAATCTCTCGAAGGTTTTGACCACCGTATCACGCAAATATCCTCTGTTTTCGTTTCGAGCTGTTTTTCTGACAGATCTAGATCGTCATGACGTCTCCAAGTGCCCCCAAGGACAAGTTCTTTGAGAAGGTCATCAAACCCTACCTTGCGGAGGTGCTGCAACACCCTCAAACCATTGAGACGCATGAGGGGGTGCTGCACATCCGCGATGTTGAGGGACCAAGGAGGACCGGAAGCGTGGAGACAAGGCTTGAGGCAATGGAGCAACAAGTTTTCAAGTGCCAGGAGATGGTGGAGTGCGGACTTGACTCCAATCACATACTGATCACGGAGTTCACCAACAACCACAAGCTAGATGCCAAGGACATTGGGGAAGCCATCTTCAAGCTTCACGAGAAAATCGAGCACCTCCAAGCCCAGATCTATGACCTGCAAAATCAAAACTGTGAGTATGAATATAGATTCAAGAGGATGAGTTTGGCTGCAGATTAAGGATCCCGGGGACTCGATCATCCTTCTATGATGGAGAGCCTATGCCTTGGAAGAGGGACGACAAGCCTACATCATCAACAATTCCTTCACCAACAAAAGAGATATAATCACATGGGTATGGGCACTCCCCTTGGCAACTGCCAAGCTTGGGGGAGGTGCCCTCATATCGTATCACCATCACATCTCTATCTTTACCGTTTTCTTAGTTCAATCCTTTTAGTAATATCTTGGTCTAGTAGAATAAAGTTTTTAGTATGATTTAGTTTTGAGTTTTGCTTTATGATCCCTCTATGTAATCGATTCCGTGAGCTATATATAAGAAAGATTAGTGTTTAGTCAAGGGCTTGATTATCTTGCTATGATCTTGAGGGAATAAAAGAAAAGAAAGAATAAAAAGAAACAAAGAGATCATATTGATCTTATTAAGAGTAATGACTTCACACACAAAGAGTATGATGATTAAAAGTTGTTGAGAGTTGACAAACATAGCTTTGGTCATCGTTGCAATTAATAGGAAGTAATAAAGAAAGAGAGGTTTCACATATAAATATACTATCTTGGACATCTTTTATGATTGTGAGCACTCATTAAAATATGACATGCTAAAGAGTTGATGTTGGACAAGGAAGACAATGTAATGGGTTATGTTTTCTTATATCTGAGATAAAGTATATTGTCATGGATCATCAAACATGTTGAGTTTGCCTTTCTCCCTCATGCTAGCCAATTCTTTGCACCAAGTAGAGATACTACTTGTGCTTCCGAAATACCCTTAAACCCAGTTTTACCCTGAGAGTCCTCCATATCTACCTATGGATTGAGTAAGATCCTTCAAATAAGTTGCCATCGGTGCAAGCAATAAAAATTGCTCTCTAAATATGTATGATTGATTAGTGTGGGAGAAAATAAGCTTTATACGATCTTGTGATGTGGAAGAAATAAAAGCAACGGACTGCATAATAAAGGTCCATATCACAAGTGGCAATATAAAGTGACGTTCTTTTGCATTAAGATTTTGTGCATCCAACCCTGAAAGCGCATGACAACCTCTGCTTCCCTCTGCGAAGGGCCTATCTTTTACTTTTATCTCTTACCCTTATGCAAGAGTCATGGTGATCTTCACCTTTCCTTTTTACATTTTATCCTTTGGAAAGCACCTTGTGTTGGAAAGATCCTGATATATATATCCAATTGGATGTAAGTTAGCATGAACTATTATTGTTGACATTACCCTTGAGGTAAAAGGTTGGGAGGCGAAACTATAAGCCCCTATCTTTCTCTGTGTCCGATGAAAACTCCATAACCACAAGTATTGCGTGAGTGTTAGTAATTTTGAAAGACAAAGTGATAGTTGAGTATGTGGACTTGCTGAAAAGCTCTTATATTGACTCTTTCTAATGTTATGATAAATTGCAATTGCCTCAATGACTGAGATTATAGTTTGTCTGCTCTCAATGAAGTTTCGATTCATACTTTGCATTGTGAATAGATTATTACTTGAGCATAAAAAATCATATGACAATATCCATATATGTTGCTGTTATAAGAATGATCATGATGCCCTCATGTCCGTATTTTATTTTATCGACACCTCCATCTCTAAACATGTGGACATATTTATCGTTGTCGGCTTCCGCTTGAGGACAAGCGAGGTCTAAGCTTGGGGGAGTTTATACGTCCATTTTGCATCATGATTTTATATCGATATTTATTGCATTATGGGTTGTTATTACACATTATGTCACAATACTTATGCCTATTCTCTCTTATTTTATAGGTTTACATAAAGAGGGAGAATACCGGCAGGTGGAATTCTGGGCTGGAAAAGGAGCAAATGTTAGAGACCTATTCTGCACAACTCCAAAAGTCCTGAAACTCCACGGAAGTTATTTTTGGAAATAATAAAAAATACTGAGCGAAGAAAATACCAGAGGGGGCCCACACCCTGGCCACGAGGGTGGGGGCGCGCCCTACCCCCTGGGTGCGCCCCTGCCTCGTGGGCCCCCTGGTGGCCCTCCGGTGCCCATATTCTGCTATATGAAGTCTTTCGTCCGAGAAAAAAATCATAAGCAAGCTTTCGGGACGAGACTCCGCCGCCACGAGGCGGAACCTTGGCGGAACCAATCTAGGGCTCTGGCGGAGCTGTTCTGCCGGGGACACTTCCCTCCGAGAGGGGGAAATCATCGCCATCGTCATCACCAACGCTCCTCTCATCGGGAGGGGGCCAATCTCCATCAACATCTTCACCAGCACCATCTCCTCTAAAACCCTAGTTCATCTCTTGTATCCAATCTTTGTCTCCAAGTCTGGGATTGGTACACATGAGGTTGTTAGTAGTGTTGATTACTCCTTGTAGTTGATGCTAGTTGGTTTATTTGGTGGAAGATCATATGTTTAGATCCTATATTCATATTAATACCCCTCTGATTATGAACATGAATATGCTTTGTGAGTAGTTATGTTTGTTCCTGAGGACATGGGAGAAGTCTTGCTATTAGTAGTCATGTGAGTTTAGTATTCGTTCGATATTTTGATGAGATGTATGTTGTCACTCCTCTAGTGGTGTTATGTGAACGTCGACTACATGACACTTCACCATTTTTTGGGCCAAGAAGAAGGCATTGGGAAGTAATAAGTAGATGATGGGTTGCTAGAGTGACAGAAGCTTAAACCCTAGTTTATGCGTTGCTTAATGAGGCTGATTTGGATCCATATGTTTCATGCCATGGTTAGGTTTACCTTAATACTTCTTTTGTAGTTGCAGATGCTTGCAATAGGAGTTAATCATAAGTGGGATGCTTGTCCAAGTAAGGACAGCATGCAAGCATCGGTCCACCCACATATCAAATTGTCAAAGTACCAAACGCGAATCATATGAACGTGATGAAAACTAGCTTGACGATAATTCCCATGTGTCCTCGGGAGCGTTTTCCTTCATATAAGAAATTGTACAGGCTTGTCCTTTGCAACAAAAAGGATTGGGCCACCTTGATGCACCTTATTTACTTTCATTAGTTGTTACCCGTTACAAATTATCTGATCACAAAACTATCTGTTACCGATAATTTCAGTGCTTGCAGAGAATACCTTGCTGAAAACCGCTTATCATTTCCTTCTGCTCCTCGTTGGGTTCGACACTCTTACTTATCGAAAGGACTATGATAGATCCCCTATACTTGTGGGTCATCAGTGTTGCGTCGGCTGCATACCGGGCCATGAAGATCGCGACACGGTTCGACAGCTCATAAGGGTCCGGAATACTGTCGCCATTGGAACAGCCCCCAAGCCGTCCATCTTGTAGTTGGTACAAACACTCGGTCTCGCTGGTAGACGATTCACCATCGGAGTAAACGACCGTCTCACCGCCAGGCACCGATCTATCCTCAGATTCCGCTCCGTGGATGAATCCCACGAAGGCACGTTTCATGGCGGGCTGAACACGGGCGGGTCTCGCATGCTGAGCCGTCTCGATGATGTCGGTGCAGATGTCCGGCTCAGGGCCTGGCTCGCCGATTTTGCCGATGAAGACATGAATTCCGCCAAAGGGGACTCGGTACCCGTACTCAATTGAGCCGGCCTCGTGGCCCCAGCCTGCGTCGTCGATGTAGAGCTTGCCGCGACGACTCTTGGTCATCCGGCCCACCGCGTATCCCTTGAGCCCTTCAAAGTTGCCCTCCAAGAACTTGAAACCATCGTGCGATAGCCCCACGTTGGGCGCCAACTGTCGTGGAATTGTCACGGCAGATGTCCTAGTGTGAGGACTTAGTCGTGGAGCCATCGCAACGAAGTTAGCTTAAAGGGGTTAAACAGGACAAAGGACACGAGGAGTTTATACTGGTTCGGCCCCTTGCGGTGAAGGTAAAGGCCTAATCCAGTTTGAGGTGGTATTGCTAGGGTTTCGATGACCAGGGAGCGAATACGCTAAGCCTGGCTCTCGATCTATTGTTTCCTGTCCTAAGCTGCCGCCGGGTCGTCCCCTTATATACACGGGTTGACGCCCTGCGGTCTACAGAGTCCCGGCCGGCTCATATACGTGTTCGGCTCGGAGACCAATTACATATGCCTTACAATACAAGTCATATGTACATGGCGGTTTATAACCGTGGGCCTTAAGCCACCTTTGGGCTTGGGCCCTCTATTCAGCCTATCTATGAACCGCCATTACGATCTTGGGCTTCATGGAGATGAATCGTCATCAGAATGACCCGGCCCCTCCTGGCGGGTCATGCCTGATAGTCATATCCCCAACAAAACAGTTAAATGGACAGCAGACCAAATGAACCAAAACAGTTAACCGAGCACGACATTGCAGAATAGAAACATGTACTAGAAGATAAGATAGTTAAGAAAGAATGCTTGGGAACAGTACTATGAATTGTAGCAATTGTTGGACCAAAGTGTTAACTGAACATTACATTTCAGAGGGCCAAACTATTAACTGAACATTACATTTCACATGATCAAACTGTTAACTGAACATTAGATTGCATATTAACATTACAAAGGACAAATCACTAGAAGGCACTGGCAGTGGCCTCGAGAAAACAGCACAAACTGTATTTTAAAGTAAACAACCATGTGGCAGTGTCGACGGTGGCCTTGAAGACGAGGTGCTCCTCCAAGATCTGGCGGTCGGCACACATGGCAGCCATAGCAACCTCGTGCGCGCGTGCGGCCGCAATTTGCTTCTCCGCTGCCAGATGCTACTGAGCTCCATGTTGTACTGCGTGCAAAATAGCTGTGGGCGGCGCTTAATTGGAGGAGGGGGACAGTGATTTCGGCGGAAGGTGTCTCGCCGTTGGTCGGGGCATGTGGGACGGGGAAGGAGGAGGATGGTGTGGGTGGGGTGTGGATTACCTGGCCATATCGACGAGGCCGCGCAGCAAGAAGAAGGGTCGGCAGCGAGGAGGCCGCGCAGCAAGGAAGAAGGGTCGCCGACGAGGAGGGGGCGGCGCTGCAAGACAAAGGGTCACCGGCGAGGAGGCAGCGCTACAAGAAGAAGGGTAGTCGGCGAGGAGGCAGCGTGATACGTCTCCAACGTATCTATAATTTTTTATTGTTCTATGATGTTATATTATCAATCTTGGATGTTTTATAATCATTTTATAGTCATTTTATACCATTTTTTGGTACTAAACTATTGACATAGTGCCAAGTGCCAGTTACTGTTTTCTGCATGTTTTTTACATCGCAGGTGTAACATCCCAAATTTTTAGATTTGTTATGTTAATAGGATCATTATTTTTCATCGTGATTTCTATGCATATTTGAATTTTCTGTTTATTCAAAGTGTTTTCCAACTCAAGGCAAAATATTTTGAGTGGAGATATTATGACTTCTCCCCTGTTAATTATATTTGGAAAATGCTAAGAATATATTCTGGAGTTTACATAAATTAGTTGGCATTGTGGAAGCTCAAAGTTATTTTACAGTTGTTAAAACGCTCTTTATGTGCTTGCATTGCATAAATGTTTTTTTCAAAGTGCATTTGTGTTTTAAAAATGTTCACTTAGTAGTAATAATGTTTTACTGTATGTTGTGCTATATTTAGGAGTCACTAGGTATTTTATTTTAGTCAAATGCATGTTCTGTATATAGTATAAATATAGATGTTATTAATTAGTTCCCAACTTTTACTGTGCATCGGGGCCTCAGCACCGTTATCCCTCGCTCGCGCGCCCAGTGAACGCGAGCTGCAGCAGTTGTCAGCCCGTGTGCGCGCAGCAGGCCGGAGGCCATATCTTTCAAACCGCTTATCCCATTTAGTTGATTGTTTTTGCATTGTGATTCCACTAGCATGTAGATATTATATAACTACTGATATGTTATGTTAATTAAGTTTTTATTTGAATTCATTGTTGTTTACTTTATTTTAGTGTTATGTGAGCATAGTTTATTTACTGGTGCATTCATAGAACGTATAGATTGTCCGGAGAGTGAAGCGGATCAGAATTGAGCGTTAGAATACTCCAACACCTTTCAAGGCAAGTTGCACTTTTGATTATGCTCATCCTATATGTATGTTGTGCACTGTTATGATATGTTATATGCTTGGTATGACTCTTATATTGCTTGTCGCCATGTGCGTGTCCTGTTTGCATTGTTTAATTGTATGCTTGGATTGGCTATGGTAGACGTGGGTATGTGTCAAGTGGTGAGTCTTTATAGCTGTAGGCTCGGGAATTTTTCTCAGGTGAATGCGTTAATGGCTGAGCGCTCTATTGTGCCTAGAGAATGTGCCATGGCTGAGCGCACTTGGGTTGTCGGGGCTTTTTCTCATGTGAATGTGTCACTGGCTGAGCGCTCTATTGTCCCTAGAGAATGCGCCATGACTGAGCGCACTTGAGACATCTTGAAGATCTTTATCATTTGTGTTGTTTGCACCTTGCCTATGTCGTGGAGGTAGGTGAAGGTAGTTTTACGCGAAACCAACTTGAGTGTTTTGTTTGTCATACTTTGCAGGTAGATGTAGGTTTGTTTTATCATTATGTGTAATTTGCCAATACATTCAATGTATTGACCCTTTGTGGCTGCAACTTATCATGTTGCAGGATATTCAGGTGATCAGTGAGATACAGTAGGGTCGCGAGTCTTCACTCAGCATTTTTGCCAGTGGGCATTGATGGGATTCATCATTTATTATGCTACCTTTCCGTTGTTATTATTGAATAAAGTTAGCTATTTGCTACTCAATTTGTAATACTTTATGAATTCTGGATCATACGTTATAGTAAATAATGCACTTGTTATTTGATATTCATATGTACTGTCTGTGCTAGCGAGCCGATCCAGGGACTAGCACAGTGAGCACAGAGACATCGAATCTTATGAGGTTCGGGTCATTACGGCAGGAAATCAATACCAAACAGAGTCCAAATGCAACGAAAGTTCACGAAGATTTTTTATGGACCAAAAGACACCCAATGGGCCAAGGCAGCGCCTGGGGGTGCTTCGAGGGGAGCACAACCCACTAAGGTGCGCCAGGAGGCCCAGCGCGCCCTGGTGGGTTGTGCCCACCTCGGCTGCCCCCCGGACCGCCACTTTGCTCTATAAATACCCCAATATTCAGAAACCCTAGGGGAGTCGACGAAAATCAATTCCAGCCATCACAGAGTCCAGAACCACCAGATCCAATCTAGACACCATCACGGAGGGGTTCACCACTTCCATTGGTGCCTCTCCGATGATGAGTGAGTAGTTCTTTGTAGACCTTCGGGTCCATAGTTAGTAGCTAGATGGCTTCCTCTCTCTCTTTTGATTATCAATACAATGGTCCTCGGAGATCCATATGATGTAACTCTTTTTGCGGTGTGTTTGTTGGGATCGGATGAACTTTGAGTTTATGATCAGATCTATCTTTTTATATCCATGAAAGTTATTTGAGTTTCTTTGATCTCTTATATGCATGATTGCTTCTAGCCTTGTATTTCTTCTCTGATATTTGGGTTTTGTTTGGCCAACTTGATCTATTTATCTTCCAATGGGAAGAGGTGCTTTGTAGTGGGTTCGATCTTGATTGCTTGATCCCAGTGATAGAAGGGGAACCGACGCGTATGTATCGTTGCTACTAAGGATAAAACGATGGGGTCTATCTCTACATAGATAGATCTTGTCTACATCATGTCATCGTTCTTATTGCATTACTCCGTTTCCCCAAGAACTAAATACACTAGATGCATGTTGCATAGTGCTCGATGTGTGGAGTATGATGTCTACAACACAACCTTCTTCTTGTAAACGTTGTTGGGCCTCCTAGTGCAGAGGTTTGTAGGACAGTAGCAAATTTCCCTCAAGTGGATGACCTAAGGTTTATCAATCCGTGGGAGGCGTAGGATGAAGATGGTCTCTCTCAAGCAACCGTGCAACCAAATAACAAAGAGTCTCTTGTGTCCCCAACACACTCAATACAATGGTAAATTGTATAGGTGCACTAGTTCATGAAGAGATGGTGATACAAGTGCAATATGGATCAGAGATATAGGTTTTTGTAATCTGAAAATATAAAAACAGCAAGGTAGCAAGTGGTAAAAGTGAGCGTAAACGGTATTGCAATGCTAGGAAACAAGGCCTAGGGTTCATACTTTCACTAGTGCAAGTTCTCTCAACAATAATGACATAACTGGATCATATAACTATCCCTCAACATGCAACAAAGAGTCACTCCAAAGTCACTAATAGAGGAGAACAAACGAAGAGATTATTTTAGGGTACGAAACCACCTCACAGTTATTCTTTTCGATCAATCCGTTGGGCTATTCCTATAAGTGTCACAAACAGACCTAGAATTCATAGTAAAATAACACCTTAAGACACACATCAACCAAAACCCTAATGTCACCTAGATACTCCAATGTCACCACAAGTATCCGCGGGTATGATTATATGATATGCATCACACGATCTCAGATTCATCTATTCAATCAACACAAAGAACTTCAAAGAGTGCCCCAAAGTTTCTACCGGAGAGTCAAGACGAAAACGTGTGCCAACCCCTATGCATAAGTTCACAAGGTCACTGAACCCGCAAGTTGATCACCAAAACATACATCAAGTAGATCACGTGAATATCCCATTGTCACCATAGATAAGCACATGCAAGACATACATCAAGTGCACTCAAATCCTTAAAGACTCAATCCGATAAGATAACTTCAAAGGAAAAACTCAATCCATTACAAGAGATTAGAGGGGGAGAAACATCATAAGATCCAACTATAATAGAAAAGCTCGCGATACATCAAGATCGTGCCACATCAAGAACACGAGAGAGAGAGAGATCAAACACATAGCTACTAGTACATACCCTCAACCCCGAGGGTGAACTACTCCCTCCTCGTCATGGAGAGCGATGGGATGATGAAGATGGCCACCGGTGAGGGATTCTCCCTCTGGCAGGGTGCCGGAACAGGGTCCCGATTGGTTTTTCGTGGCTACAGAGGCTTGCAGCGGCGGAACTCCCGATCTAGGTTTCTTTCTGGGGGTTTCTGTATTTATAGGAATTCTTGGCATCGGTCTCGCGTCAGGGGGGTCTCCGAGTCATCCATGAGATAGGGGGTGCACCCAGGGGGGTTAGGGCGCACCCTCCACGCTTGTGGATGGCTTGGGACTCTTCTGGCCCAACTCTTTTACTCCGAGGGCTTCTTTTGGTCCATAAAAAATCATCAAAAATTGGCACGTCAATTGGACTCCGTTTGATATTCCTTTTCTGTAAAACTCAAAAACAAGGAAAAATGTAAAGCGCACTGGGCTCTAGGTTAATAGGTTAGTCCCGAAAATCATATAAAACAGCATATAAATGCATATAAAACATCCAAGATGGATAATATAATAGCATGGAACAATCAAAAATTATAGATACGTTGGAGACGTATCAAGCATCCCCAAGCTTAATTCCTGCTCGTCCTCGAGTAGGTATTGATAAAGACAGAATTTTTGATGTGGAATGCTACCTAACATATTTATAAATGTAATCTTCTCTATTGTGGCAAGAATATTCAGATCCATAAGATTCAAAACAAAAGTTTAATATTGACATAAAAACAATAATACTTCAAGCATACTAACAAAGCAATTAGGTCTTCTCAAAATAACATGGCCAAAGAAAGCTATCCCTACAAAATCATATAGTCTTGCTATGCTCTATCTTCATCACACAAAATATTTAAATCATGCACAACCCTGATGACAAGCCAAGCAATTGTTTCATACTTTTGATGTTCTCAAACTTTTTCAATCTTCACGCAATACATGAGCGTGAGCCATGGACATAGCACTATATGTGGAATAGAATGGTGGTTGTGGAGAAGACAAAAAGGAGAAGATAGTCTCACATCAACTAGGCGTATCAACGGGCTATGAAGTTGCCCATCAATAGATATCAATGTGAGTGAGTAGGGATTGCCATGCAACGGATGCACTAGAGCTATAAGTGTATGAAAGCTCAACAAGAAACTAAGTGGGTGTGCATCCAACTCGCTTGCTCACGAACACCTAGGGCAATTTGAGGAAGCCCATCATTGGAGTATACAAGCCAAGTTCTATAATGAAAATTCCCACTAGTAAATGAAAGTGACAACATAGGAGACTCTCTATCATGAAGATCATGGTGCTACTTTGAAGCACAAGTGTGGTAAAAGGATAGTAGCATTGCCCCTTCTCTCTTTTTCTCTCATTTTTTTATTTTTTTATTTTTGGGCCTTCTCATTTTTTATGGCATCTTTTTTTTCGTCCGGAGTCTCATCCAGACTTGTGGGAGAATCATAGTCTCCATCATCCTTCCCTCACTGGGACAATGCTCTAATAATGAAGATCATCACACTTTTATTTACTTACAACTCAAGAATTACAACTCAGTACTTAGAACAAAAATATGACTCTATGTGAATGCCTCTGGCGGTACACCGGGATGTGCAATGATTCAAGAGTGACATGTATGAAAAATTATGAACGGTGGCTTTGCCACAAATACGATGTCAACTACATGATCATGCAAAGCAATATGACAATGATGGAGCGCGTCATAATAAACGGAACGGTGGAAAGTTGCATGGCAATATATCTCGGAATGCCTACGGAAATACCATAATAGGTAGGTATGGTGGCTGTTTTGAGGAAGGTATATGGTACCGGCGAAAGTTGCGCGGTACTAGAGAGGCTAGCAATGGTGGAAGGGTGAGAGTGTGTATAATCCATGGACTCAACATTAGTCATAAAGAACTCATATACTTGTTCCAAAAATCTATTTGTTATCAAAACGAAGTACTAGGCGCATGCTCCTAGTGGGATAGATTTGTAGGAAAAGACCATCGCTCATCCCCGACCGCCACTCGTAAGGAAGACAATCAATAAATAAATCATGCTCTAACTTCATCACATAACAGTTCACCATACGTGCATGCTACGGGAATCACGAACTTTAACACAAGTATCTCTCAAATTCACAACTACTCTACTATCATGACTCTAATATCACCATCTTCGTATCTCAAAACAATCATAAAGAATCAAACGTCTCATAGTATTCAATGCACTTTATATGAAAGTTTTTATTATATCCCTCTTGGAGGCCTATCATATTAGGACTAAATTCATAACCAAAGCAAATTGCCATGCTGTTCTAAAGACTCTCAAAATAATATAAGTGAAGCATGAGAGTTCATCTGTTTCTTCAAAATAAAACCACCGCCGTTCTCTAAAAAGATATAAGTGAAGCACTAGAGAAAATGACAAACTACTCCAAAAGATATAAGTGAAGATCAATGAGTACTTGAATAATTATGCAACTATGTGAAGACTCTATAACATTTAAGAATTTTAGATCTTGGGATATTATTCAAATAGAAAGCAAAACAAAATAAAACAAAATGACGCTCTAAGCAAAACGCATATCATGTGGTGAATAAAAATCTAGCTCCAAGTAAAGTTACCGATGAACGACGACGAAAAAGGGGATGCCATCCGGGGCATCCCTAAGCTTAGGATCTTGGTTTTCCTTTAATATTACCTTGGGGTGCCTTGGGCATCCCCAATATTAGGCTCTTGCCACTCCTTGTTCCATAGTCCATCGAATCTTTACCCAAAACTTGAAAACTCCACAACACAAAACTCAACAGAAAACTCGTAAGCTCCGTTAGTATAAGAAAATAAATCACCACTTAGGTACTATTGTGAACTACTTCTTTATTTGTATTTGTGTAATATTTACTGTATTCCAACTTCTCTATGGTTCATACCCTCCGATACTACTCATAGATTCATCAAAATAAGCAAACAACACATAGAAAACAGAATTTGTCAAAAACAGAACAGCCTGTAGTAATCTGTAACTCCCGAATACTTCTGTAACTCCAAAAATTCTTAAATAAATTGGTGAACGTGAGGAATTTTTCTATTAATATTCTGCAAAAAGAATCAACTCTAAATCACTCTTCTGTAAAAAAAATGACAGCTAATCTCGTGAGCACAAAGTTCTGTTTTTTACAGCAAGATCACATTAACTTTCACCCAAGTCTTCCCAAAGGTTCTACTTGGCACTTTATTAAAACAGAAGATATAAAACACTATTTATACAGTATAATAATCATGTGAACACACAAAAAAAGTAAATGTAAATATTGGGTTGTCTCCCAACAAGCGCTTTTCTTTAATGCCTTTTTAGCTAGGCATGATGATTTCAATGATGCTCAAATAAAAGATAAGAATTGAAACATAATGGGAGCATCATGAAGCATATAAATAGCACATTTAAGTCTAACACACTTCCTATGCCTAGGTATTTTGTGATCAAACAATTTATGGGAACAAGAATCAACTAGCATAGGAAGGTAAAACAAGCAAAACTTCAAGATTTTATGCACATAGAGAGGAAACTTGATATTATTGCAGTTCCTACAAGCATATACTACTCCCTCATAATAATTTTCAGTAGAATCATGAATGAATTCAACAATATAACTATCACATAAAGCATTCTTTTCATGATCTACAAGCATAGAAATTTTGCTGCTCTCCACGTAAGAAAACTTATTCTCATCAATAGTAGTGGGAGCAAACTCAACAAAATAACTATCATGTGAGGCATAATCCAATTGAAAATTAAAATCATGATGACAAGTTTTATGGTTATCATTGTTCTTTATAGCCTATATGTCATCACAATAATCATCATAAATAGGAGGCATGCTATCATCAAAATAAATTTGCTCATCCAAACTTGGGGGACTAAAAAATATCATCTTCATCAGACATAGCATCCCCAAGCTTGTGGCCTTGCATATCATTAGCATCATGGATATTCAAGGAATTCATACTAACAACATTGCAATCATGCTCATCATACAAAGATTTAGTGCCAAACATTCTATAGACTTCTTCTTGTAGCACTTGAGCACAATTATCGGAATCCTTATTCTCACGAAAAACATTAAAAAGATGAAGCATATGAGGCACCCTCAATTCCATTTTTTGTAGTTTTCT
The DNA here is from genome assembly GCA_021605145.1 of Aegilops bicornis. Classification (NCBI taxonomy): domain Eukaryota; kingdom Viridiplantae; phylum Streptophyta; class Magnoliopsida; order Poales; family Poaceae; genus Aegilops; species Aegilops bicornis. The sequence goes on from CM038672.1 coordinate 576,163,471, forward strand.
TTTATATACTAAACGAGTGATAAAACAAGAAACTAAAAGATTCAATTGCAAGATCTAATGATATACTTTCAAGCACTAACCTCCCCGACAACAGCGCCAGAAAAGAGCTTGATGTCTACTACACAACCTTCTTATTGTAGACGTTGTTGGGCCTCCAAGTGCAGAGGTTTGTAGGACAGTAGAAAATTTCCCTCAAGTGGATGACCTAAGTTTTATCAATCCGTGGGAGGCGTAGGATGAAGATGGTCTCTCTCAAGCAACCCTGCAACCAAACAACAAAGAGTCTCTTGTGTCCCAACACACTCAATACAATGGTAAATTGTATAGGTGCACTAGTTCGGCAAAGAGATGGTGATACAAATGCAATATGGATGGTAGACATAGGTTTTTGTAATCTGAAAATATAAAAACAGCAAGGGAGCAACTGGTAAAAGTGAGCGTAAACGGTATTGCAATGCTAGGAAACAAGGCCTAGGGTTCATACTTTCACTAGTGCAAGTTCTCTAAACAATAATAACATAATTGGATCATATAACTATCCCTCAACATGCAACAAAGAGTCACTCCAAAGTCACTAATAGAGGAGAACAAACGAAGAGATTATTGTAGGGCACGAAACCACCTCAAAGTTATTATTTCCGATCAATCCGTTGGGCTATTCCTATGTAACACCCCGGATGTAACTTTCCATATTTGTAACTCCAACTCTTGCCATTTTCGGCATTGTGATATGATATTCCCTCCGTGGTTGGGCTTTTCTTCATTTTTGCATTTTGTCCATGTCATGCATCTCATATCATGTCATCATGTGCATCGCATTTGCATACGTGTTAAATCTCATGATTAGAGCATTTTCCCGTTGTCTGCTTTTGCAATCCGGCTCCTATGTCCCCCGGCGTCCCCTTTTACGTTTTTCCGTGAGCGGGTACTAAACTTTCTCGGAATGGACCGAGGTTTGTCAAGTGGCCTTGGGTATACCACCGGTAGACCACCTGTAAAGTTTCGGGTTATTTGGAGCTCGTTTGGTACTCCAACGGTTAACCGCACTCTCGCAAAGGCCTCTTTTAAGTTGCAGCCCAACACCCCTTCAAAACAGCCCAATAACCCATCTAAGTCACTTCCATGCTCTCCGTCATTCGATCACGATCGTGGGCGAAAACTACACCTCATTTGGACTCTCCTAGCCCCTCTATGCCTATATATACACCCCCCATTCCAAATTCGCGGATCCTCTCCTAACCCTAGCAAATCCCGATCCGCCGCCCGGGCGTGTCGAGCCAGGCGGACAACGTCCGCCGCCCACCGCCTCTCAGCGCCACGTGAGCCCGGTCCCAAGTTCGCGCCTTTACGCCCACGAGGCCAGTGAAACCCGCTTCCGGCGCGCCCGCAGCCCGCTCGCCCGCCCGCGCCGCCCAGCGCCAGCCGCTCATGGCGCCGCGCGCCAAACCGATCGCCGGCCGCTCCTCCGGCCGCAGCCGCCGGCGCCCTCTCCTCCGCCGGCCTCGCCCTCCTCGGCCGGCCCTCGCCTCCCGGCCCGAGCCACTCCGGCGAGCAGCCCGCTCCGGCCGCCACCTCGACCTCGAGCTCGGCCAGATCTGGATCCAAGCAGTTGACTTTCCCCCAATTTCGTCTAAGTTTTTGTCTCGGTGATTATTTTGTGGAATTTTCAACGCCTCATAACTTTGCATCCGTAGCTCCATTTCGTGCGTGTAATATGTCAAAATGTTCGCCTCGAAGAGTAGATCATTTATTCTCATTGCATCATTTCCATTTGAGCTCATATTGATGCCCCAAATGCTGTTAGAATAAGGCTATGTGATGTTAGTTTCTGTTTCTTAACAGAACATGCTCTTTTGTTATTTTTGCTATGATTGATGTGTGCACCCTATGAATTTGAGTCCTACATGTGTTTTTTAATATGCCATGCCATCTTTCCAGAGGTGTATGCCATGTATTTTTGTGATCTAGGTGGTGACTAGCACAAGCATGCAAAGTAGGCTTCCTGATGTTGCTGATTTCAGCCCTGTTTAGCTGATATTTTGATGCCATGTTAACTTGATGCTACCGAGAGATCCGTGCATATTTTGAGATACATCAGTCAGGATGTTTTGGAAACATGATTATGCTCTATCCATACATGGCCTTGTTTGCAATTATGTAGTGCCATAGCTTGAGTAAATCGAGATCTACTTTTGCTATAAAATGTTTCCTGACAGATTGTTTACATGTTATTCAATTTTGCCAAGGTTGTTGTGGTTGATCCGTGTAGGCTATGATGTTGTTCTTGCCATTTGTAGCTTCCATGTCATGTCTTCTTCATGGATGTATGCTTAGTTTATCATGAGATGCTCTGTAGTGAGTGCATAGAGCTCTTAAACATGCCTACTTGTTATCTGTTTTTGTCATGCCCTGTTGCTGAATCTGTTAACGAAACTTGCTATGTTTACATGGATGTTACTATAGTTTCTGATCCTTTTTGGATTATGGTCAGTAAGGGACTTTTGTTCTATGCTTTGAGTGGACTCATGCCATGCCTTGTTTTGCTATTATAAGTTCCTGTAGAATGTAGTTTTCTTGCTCTGAACATTGCTACCTGATGCTGTTTTTGCCATGTTCAGTAATTTCACTAAGTCTGTGAAGCTGATATGTTTTGCACTTTTGCCATGCTAGTTTGAACCTGTTATGGTGTGATTTAGCCGTAGCTCAGTGTTCATCTTTTGTCAAGCATCTTGAGTAGATCACTGCCATATGCTTTGTTGATACGTTTGGGTGCAGTAGCTTAATTTCTTGTTGCTTGCTAAGTGGTATCATACTGTTAATGGCAGATTTGTGCCATTCTTGTTTTGCTTGTCATTTGCAAACCGTGCATCCGATTCCGGTGATCTTTATATCGATTTCAACCAAAATCATCTCATCTTTTCAGCGGCATACTTGGTTTGCCAAGTTGATGCCTGGTTCATCATTTTCCTTCCGGAGCACGCATACGCATTGCATATCACATCCCGCATATCATGCCATATATTGCGTCATGTTGCTTGTGCATTGCACCGTGATTTATTGTGGTTCCTTTGTTTGTGTTCTTGCTTTGGGTAGAGCCGGGAGACGAGTACGTGAACGAGGAACCTGTTGAGAACGCTTTACGAGGATCAAGCTTTCGACAACTCACGAGAACTTTGGCAGCAAGATGACCATACCCTCGAAATCACTTCTATCTTTGCTATGCTAGATGCTCGCTCTTTGCTATGCCTATGCTACGATGCCTATCACTTGCTATGTCATGCCACCCATATTGCCATGTCAAACCTCTAACCATCCTTTCCTAGCAAACCGTTGTTTGGCTATGTTACCGCTTATGCTCGGCCCTCTTATAGCGTTGCTAGTTGCGGTGTGAAGATGAAGTTTGTTCCTTGTTGGAACATGGAGATGTTGTTCCTTATTGGAACATGTTTACTTGTGGGGATATCACATTATATCTGCTATAATTAATGCATCTATATACTTGGTAAAGGGTGGAAGGCTCGGCCTTATGCCGGGTGTTTTGTTCCACTCTTGCCGCCCTAGTTTCCGTCATACCGGTGTTATGTTCCTTGATTTCGCGTTCCTTACACGGTTGGGTGATTTATGGGACCCCTTGACAGTTCGCTTTGAATAAGACTCCTCCAAAGAAGGCCCAACTTTGGTTTTACCATTTGCCACCTAAGCCTTTTTCCCCGGGTTTTGCGAGCCCGAGGGTCATCTTTATTTTAACCCCCCGGACGGTGCTCCTTCGGTGCTGGCCCGAATCGAGCTGATCAAGGGCCACCACGGGAAACTTCGAGGCTTGGTTTTACTCGTAGCTAGTCTCATCCGGATGTGCCCTAAGAACGAGATATGTGCAGCTCCTATCGGGATTTGTCGGCACAATCGGGCGGCTTTTTGGTCTTGTTTTATTCTTTGTCGAAATGTCTTGTAGTCCGGGATCCCGAGATTGATCGGGTCTTCAGTAGAAGGAATATCCTTCGTTGACCGTGAGAGCTTATAATGGGCTAAGTTGGGACACCCTGCAGGTATTATCTTTCAAAGCCGTGCCCGCGGTTATGAGGCAGATGGGAATTTGTTAATGTCGGTTGTAGAAAACCCGAAGTTGACCTTAATTAAAATACACAACAACTTGGCGTGTGTAACCGTGATGGTCTCTTCTCGTGAGTCCGGAAGTGAACACGGTGTTGGAGTTATGTTTGACGTAAGTAGTTCAGGATCACTTCTTGATCGCTACTAGCTTCACGACCGTGCCTTGCTTCTCTTCTCGCTCTCTTTTGCGAATGTAGCCACCATACATGCTAGTCGCTAGCTGCAGCTCCACCTCACAACTATGTCCTTCCTATGAGCTTAAATAGTCTTGATCTCGCGGGTGTGAGATTGCTGAGTCCCCGTGACTCACAGATTCTACCAAAACAGTTGCAGGTGCCGACGATGCCGGTCACGGTGGCGAAGCCGAGCTCAAGTGGGAGTTCGACGAGGAACGTGGTCGTTACTATGTGTCTTTTCACGATGATCGATGAGTGGAGCTCAGTTGGGACGATCGGGGATCTGTAGCATTTGGGGTATCTTCTTTTATTTTGGTTCCGTAGTCGGGACCTTGAGTGTATTACGGATGATGGATGTTTATTTATGTATTGTGTGAAGTGGCATTGTAAGCCAACTATGTATCTCTTTCCATTATGTATTACATGGGTTGTGTGAAGATTACCTCACTTGCGACATTGTTTTCAATGCGGTTATGCCTCTAAGTCGTGCTTCGACACGTGGGAGATATAGCCGCATCGGGGGCGTTACATCCTATAAGTGTCACAAACAGCCCTAGAGTTCGTAGTAAAATAACACCTTAAGACACACATCAACCAAAACCCTAATGTCACCTAGATACTCCAATGTCACCACATGTATCCGCGGGTATGATAATACGATATGCATCACACGATCTCAGATTCATCTATTCAATCAACACAAAGAACTTCAAAGAGTGCCCCAAAGTTTCTACCGGAGAGTCAAGACGAAAACATGTGCCAACCCCTATGCATAAGTTCACAAGGTCACTGAACCCGCAAGTTGATCACCCAAACATACATCAAGTAGATCACGTGAATATCCCATTGTCACCACAGATAAGCACATGCAAGACATACATCAAGTGTTCTCAAATCCTTAAAGACTCAATCCGATAAGATAACTTCAAAGGGGAAACTCAATCCATTACAAGAGAGTAGAGGGGGAGAAACATCATAATATCCAACTATAATAGAAAAGCTCGTGATACATCAAGATCGTGCCACATCAAGAACACGAGAGAGAGAGAGAGAGATCAAACACATAGCTACTGGTACATACCCTCAGCCCCGAGGGTGAACTACTCCCTCCTCGTCATGGAGAGCACTGGGATGATGAAGATGGCCATCGGTGAGGGATTCCCCCTCTGGCAGGGTGCCGGAACAGTGTCCTGATTGGTTTTTCGTGGCTACACAGGCTTGCGGCGACGGAACTCCCGATCTAGGTTTCTTTCTGGGGGTTTCTATATTTAGGAATTTTTGGCATCGGTCTCAGGTCAGGGGGGTCTCCGAGTCATCTACGAGATAGGGGGCGCGCCCAGGTGGGTAGGGCGCGCCCTCCTCCCTCGTGGATGGCTCGGGACTCTTCTGGCCCAACTCTTTTACTCCGAGGGCTTGTTTTGGTCCATAAAAAATCATCAAAAGTTGGCACGTCAATTGGACTCCTTTTGGTATTCCTTTTCTGTAAAACTCAAAAACAAGGAAAAAACAGAAACTGGCACTGGCTCTAGGTTAATAGGTTAGTACCGAAAATTATATAAAACAGCATATAAATGCATATAAAACATCCAAGATGGATAATATAATAGCATGGAACAATCAAAAACTGTAGCGACCCGACCCGAATGGATCAAGTCTCTGTGCTTTGGTGTCATCCCTGGATCGGTATCTTGACACACCACGATTACTCGAAGGATTTATAACAGAGGTAAATCACATGTATAAATAACGTAAATACCATTACCTCAATCCAAAAGATAGCGGAAGCAACAAGGTTGTGGATTCCCATCAACACCAGCAGCAAAGTTGAGTATAGGAAATCGTAACCTAACATATCACTTACTCATCGTGCGAAAAGTGCGCAACATGAAAAGTTGCAGCCCGAAAACGGTCAAGACATGGAATATGCTAGCAATGTAACACATAGAGAGTAATGAAGGAATAAGCCTATACTACATGCATATATGGCTGGTGGAAAAGCTCTATGGTTATAAGGTTTTGCATGAAAAGCCAATTTTTCCCTCTCGCAAAGGAATAAATTTGTTTAACTATCATGGTGGTTGTTAAACATTGAGAATGATTAATGACATCCTCAATCCCAATTAAAAGTACTCATTAAAAACCCAACAATATTAATTAGAGTAACATGTTGAGATTCACATGATAATCCAAGAACTAGATACTCAAGATGTCCATAACCGGGGACACGGCTAACCATGATTAGTTTATACACTCTGCAGAGGTTTGCGCACTTTTCCCCACAAGACTCGATCGCCTCTGTTTGGTTTCTCGTCTGCAGGTGTTTGAGAAGCGGATGACCGAGACATAGTCTTTCGTAAGCGCTTAGCACCTTACGACAGGTAGACCGTACACCTACATCCCCTACATCAGCTAGTCCACCACTATAAGAGTTCGCACGACTTAGTCAACTATGCCAGAGCCCATAATGGCTTGTGGCTGCACACGGAAGTTTCTAGTTTGAATAATCTCATGATCCCTTTGAGCCTGGGTGGCGGTCCCAAAAAAACAGGCAATCACTGGATACCCGAGGTGACTCAATCCACCCAGATGTGTGTTTAAGTTGCCACCTTAAATAAACCATTAATTTAACAATCTCACATCTGTCATGGATACACTCACCCAATCCACGTCTACTAGCATAGCATGGCAATTAAGCAAACGTAGAAGTAACTCCCAAGGTTTCATAAGTAAAACAGGTAATAGGTACTACCTCAACTACTTCTCATCCCACAATTTTAATTAGATCCTAATCATGCAAGTGTTTGAGGATTGATCTAATGCACAAAAACTGGGTAGTAGAAAAAGTATGATCAAGTGTTACTTGCCTGCAATGTTGATGAAGATGATTCGCACTCAAAACTCTTGATAGATCTACTCGTCACACTCCGGTCAATCTATCGTAAGCAATCAACAGTAGCCACACATAAGCAATCACTCACAACATCAGAAAGAACGAAGAAACAATTCGAAAAACATCAAAACAAAGCAAATAACTCTTGCAACATAAAACAATTTCTAACAGTACCAAAATTATGTGAATTTGGCTTTATCAGAAAGTTTAGGTCAAGAGCTTCGCTTTGCAAAAAGAATCAACTCAAACGGAGTTACGGAACTCAAGTTATGAACAAAAGAAATTTGGATATGAATCTGAACAAATTTCGAAATTTGAAAATTTCAAAAGGTTGACGTGAAAGGTTAACTGGATAGGTGAAAACAAGACGAAACTATAGGCTCTGGTTTTACCTAATTTGGATGAACGAGTAAAAAGTTATGGCTATTTGAAAAATCAGGGCCAAGTATTATCTGAGAAGAAAAATAAGCTATGGAAAAAAATACAAAGAAATATACCTTTATAAGGTAGAGAAAAGACAACTTTGGAGAGGGAAGAAGTCGCGCCGGAGAGGAAAAAAATATTTTTCTTTAAGGAATCTAGTCAAACCAAAATATTTATTTAACCCAAATCGGATGATTTTTGAAGGCTCTATGGGTCTATATTTATAGGTGGAAAAGAGGTTTAGAGGTCAAAAGCTAGGCAATGTGGGACTAAACATAGACGAAAATATACGAAACAGAGGAGAAAAAGAGAGTCGCGTGGCATGGGCCAAAAGGCTTTCGGCCGGCCGCGGGCGTACACTGTAAATTTTTTATTTTTTTGAGCAATAGAAAAGGAAAAGAAAAACTATGAAAAAAAATATGAGGAACGAATATGGCCCGCTGGGCCTGGCCCATATATTATATAGAAAAAGAAAAGAAGGGGCGCCTGCTGGTACTATGATGCGTACATCGGCGACAGTTAGTTTCAGGCGCACGTGCAGTTTTTGTTATTATTATTTTTTTAAACAGAAAGTGATAAACCCGAAAAACGAAAATGAAACTATAATTTTATATAGGCGTATTATATATCAAAATTTTCAGAAAAAGATTTCCTACAAGATGAACATTTTTATAATGCCAAATAAAATCCACACAAATTCAGATAATTAAAAGAGTGCTACTGGTCTAATAAAATCCAACGAAAATCATTTTAAAAATACCAAAATTGATACAAATTTACTTATCTCCATTTTTCTGATGTAGGGAATCATATTACCCTATTTTCCATGTATTTTATTTTTGGAGAAAAATAATTTGAATAAAACTCAAATAACTCCAAATTGAAAAATAAATTCAAAAGAACTTTGAATTTAATTCTTTGAAACTCCCAACTCATATTTCATATAATTTGAAGAAGTCATTTTATCTTTGCTCGTGAAAATCATTGAGTTGCATAAAGTTTCAGAATTGGAAATATTCTCAAATGAATTTCAAATATTTTCAACACCTTGTCATTTAAATAAATGGAAGAAGTCATGTCATCTTCTCTCCAGGGTTTTGTGGTGAAAAGAATTTGAATTCACGGAGATCATAAAAGCAAAAAATGAAAGTTTGGGAAAGTCCTTTTATTCCCTCTCATTTAACTTTCAAAAAGTTTTGAATTCACCCACTTTCAGTCAATCAATCAAACAATCATTCAAAACTATCTATTTGTTTATAACATTCCAAAATTTAGAATTTTGGGATGTTACAAACCTACCACCCTTAAAATGAATCTCGTCCTCGAGATTCGGAGAGGCTAGAAAGAAATAGGTTAGGGTTTGGGGTCTTCTCAAAATCCATCGATCATCACAAAGTGCAGGGTGCTACCACCCTTAGAAGCATGGTTACGGTTCCATCAAAACTCATATACTCCATCCTTATCGTTGACAGTGTCGGTCTTCTCAGATCGTAAGGAAAATTCCTTCTCTGGGCTCTTCTGGTAGTGGCATAACCTTTTCCTCAATTCTTTTGTCCTTTACTTCTTGGTAAGGTTATTCCGAGATTGGGTCTTCTTAGCTGACGGGTCTGGCGCCAATTCTAAACAACTAGCGATATCTCATGGTGGTCAACGATTTATGGTTTGTCCTGCAGGAAAGGGTCTGGGTTGAACCTCACCGTATAACCTACGATTGGCAACAACTGCCTTGTACAAGGGAAAAATAATACCTATACCATTCTAAGGTTTAAACAAGGTTTGGATCGTCGTCTCTCTACTATAGGTAAGTCACTCAGATTTACCATCCCATATAGCAAAGCGAATAATAAGAGTAAGTCGGTATGGTGATCAGTCCATCCCGCACCCAAATCATTACTTTGTACATGGTTTAGCGAATCTCGCATTCTAACACTCGGTCATCCTCACAAGCATTGCAGAATTTCTCTTGTCGACGAACCAAGTTCGGAAAATCCATTGATTCTGCAAGCCAAACAAACATCTATCATTCCTTAACAACTCTCAGGTTTTGCGTAAACTCCTATAAGATCGTCTATCGACAAAGGCATACCCTCTTCCAGGGTTTCTCCTTCAGCAAGAGTGTGCTTGTTTCTTGGCAGGTCTTGGGTCCTGTGGGTTATGGCCCACCTCATCACTTGTAAACCTTGAAATCATCATCGCGGGCAACTGATCATTATCCCAACATCCAACTTCCTGGCATACTTGAAATCCATCCAGTTGTATTTTCTTTCTTCCTTCTATTGGCACCAAACTAGGACATGATTACTCAGACTCATCATGGAGTTTCCATTGATCCATATTTCCAACATCATACCTCCTTTATATCCAATAGTAATTCATCTCTTCATCCTCGTGGGATGTCCCACATACCGAGATAAAAACTTATACTTATGAAGTCCATACTCCACTTCGTGGAACATTATTATCCTTTCCAGGGTCAAGCGTCCTTACAGGGGAATATTGGCCATCTCCGCATGGCACTACTTCAAGCGGGAAACATGAAACACATCATGAACTCGACAGGTCCTTGGGTGACTCCAACTTGTTAGCCAAGTCTCCCATACGTTCCAAACTTGGTATGGTCCTACAAATCTCGGGGCTAACTTTCCCTTAACTCCAAATCATTTAACTCCTCGCAGAGGTGGCACACAAAGATATGCTCTGTCTCCGATTTTAGAATTCCTCCTTGCGTCTGCATAATTATTTTGCCTGGACTGAGCTACCTTCAGTCTAACTCGAATCCACTTAATATTTTCTTCTGACTCCTTGATCACATTTGGTCCAAACAACTGACGGTCTCCAACGTCATCCCACACTCTCTTGGGGTATCAAACATATCGAGACAAAACTCATATTCATTTTGTCTGAAATCCATTCAGTGGGTATCCTTATCTTTTCCCGGTCAACGGTTCTTACTGTGGTACTACCACCCTTAAAATGTTCCAATATTCCATAGACCATATTTCTCATATCCTAAAACTGGTCAACATCTTTCCTCATAGGGTAACTCATAAAATCCAAAGCGGTACCAACATCGCTAACTTTATTGATTCTTAAATTATTACAATCATCTCGCTTTTCCATTACATGTCTCAACTTAACACCTCAATATAAAAGAAAAACTCCCACTTCTACTACTCCATTTATTCTGTTACAAATTCAACTATTTATCACCAGTCTCCTTCTCCTTCGGACAATCTCTGGCAAAGTGCCCTGCTACATTACAATGGAAACATATTACTTCTAACAGGTTTCGAGGTCTCCTCGTGATCACATAGCCTCCTTGGGTCCTCGGCTTCCATTTTGGGCAAGTGTTGATGTAGTGCCCTGACTCCTTGCATTTGTAACAGGTGACATGACTCAGGTACTTCCTGGAATCCAATCTATTCCTCTTCCTGGACCTTTCCGTTCCAATCAGGGCTTCTATTTCCTGTGGGTCATACTCTACTTCCTCTATCGGGAATTCTACTAGATCTCCATTCTGACAATCTTGGGAGATGTGTCCTTCTTCTCCACATGAATAGCATGACTTGGTGCTGGCTTTAATTTTGTTTCCTTTGTGTGTGTCCTCAACATCTTCCTTCGTCATAGGTTCTTCTAACATCTCCATGAGGGCTCCTTTCATTTCTTCTTTCTTCTGTTTGGATGGTTCTCTGTACCATAGTGTAAATGTGACACCGAAAGGTAGTGGGTACTTCCTTCACACAAGAAACAAGTAATCTGCCTAGTTGGGCATTCTTGATTTGGGTGACTTCCTTCACAATTAGGGCATTCATCCTTGTGTTCCTTATGGGTGTGTCCTATTTCTCCTGAGCTTGCATGCACAAGGTTTCTTCATATCCTTTCCCGACGGCTTCAATTTCTGGGACACAAACCGAGACATTAGCAAAGTCAACTTAAATTCTCCCCAAGTGGTTACTCCTTGCCATCCATTGATGGTTTGGTACATCTTCCACCAAATAGCAACACCTCTTTCAAAACACTTAAGAGCATGCTGGGCCATATCCTTTCTGACTATGTGATCCTCCATGTTCTAAATCCATCGGTCTGTCTCCAATTGACTCATCGGTCCAGGAAATATAAGCTCTTCTCCATTCATCTTCTAACGGGTCCATGGGTTTGGGGTGGGATAAGAGAGATCGAGAGGGATGCACACAATACAAACAAAAGTTTTTGAAAAACAGATTTTATTGTGGCTGTCGGAAAAACATCAAAGAAATGACAGCTCACAATCGTCGCATCTAACGTAGGTATATAACTGGGGTTTGGTCTTCTAAAGGTCAATAGATCTCAAAGTCATCAAACTCTTCAAGTCTTGTTCATGTCTCCGATGGCTTCTTCCAATCGTGCTTGTCCTGCTCAAGTTCTTTTGCCAGATCATCTCTGTTGTATCAAGTCTCTCGTGGCGTCCTTTAATATTTCCGGAGTGGCATTCCAAACTTCGGTTTCAGCTTCCTTGACATGGACCATGATCCTACTGTCTTCGGCCCCGATTTAATCTCTGGTATCTCGAGGTTTTGTTCCTCCGGGTTGGTTACTTGACTTCCGGTTCCCGAAGTTCTTCACTAATTGCCTTCTTGTCAAATATTGCTTCTTGTAGGTCCATCTTAAATTCCTGATGTAACACTCCAGATCCTGGTGATACACCAGCTAAGATTTAAAGCTGCATCTTTTGCTGACAGATCCTCCATCAGCCTTCTACCATCCAATCATTCCATGCATATGCATGCTTAACTCAGCACGGTGACAATAGCATAAGCGGGCGATAACATCATGGATAGCCGTGTTTCTGCTCTTGTCATTTCCATGAGCTATCATTCCATAGTTGATATCTCCTGCTTTAGGATTTCTTGACGAAACTTTGAGTTTCTAACTCTCCATGTTCCGGTCTTTCTCCGATACACCTTGATCTCGGGTATTGACAGCTTCCATAGTCTGCCAGGTTCCATAAAGGTAGCCTTCCTAGGTCATACAAATCTGGGAATTCTTCAGAGCCTTCAAAATCTCCTAGTCTTCGGAGTCTTCAACAGTTGTAGTTTCCATTTACACGGTAAAATCATCTTCATTCCAAATGGTCTTAGTTGTCCAACATCTTATCTCCTTGGAGTGGTCTCATCGGTCGAATCTTCGAGTGGTCAAAAGAGGAAAGGGGTATAGTCTCACTAAAAGGGAATATTTGAATAAGCTCAGAAGAGAAGAGAGGTAAAAGATCTTTTTGAAAATGAAGTTGTAGAGAAAAATCTTTCCTATGGGCTTGTCAGTTTCTAGGGTCACGTCCTACAGTCAACATGTGCTCGATACCATCTTGTAGCGACCCGACCGAATGGATCAAGTCTCGTGCTTTGGTGTCATCCTCGGATCGGTATCTCGACACACACAAGATTTCGAAGGATTTATAACAGAGGTAAATCACATGTATAAATAACGTAAATACTATTACCTCAATCCAAAAGAAAGCGGAAGCAACAAGGTTGTGGATTCCCATCAACACCAATGGCAAAGTTGAGTATAGGAAATTGTAACCCTAACATATCACTTACTCATCGTTCTAAAAGTGCGCAACATGAAAAGTTGCGACTGAAACGGGTCAAGACATGGAATATCTTGGCAATGTAACACATAGAGAGTAATGAAGGAATAAGCCTATACTACATGCATATATGGCTGGTGGAAAAGCTCTATGGTTATAAGGTTTTGCGAAAAGCCAATTTTTCCCTATCGCAAAGGAATAAATTTGTTTAACTATCATGGTGGTTGTTAAACATTGAGAATGGTTAATGACATCCTCAATCCCAATTAAAAGTACTCATTAAAAACCCAACAATATTAATTAGAGTAACATGTTGAGATTCACATGATAATCCAAGAACTAGATACTCAAGATGTCCATAACCGGGGACACGGCTAACCATGATTAGTTTATACACTCTGCAGAGGTTTGCGCACTTTTCCCCACAAGACTCGATCGCCTCCGTTTGGTTTCTCGTCTTTGCAGGTGTTTGAGAAGCGGATGACCGAGACATAGTCTTTCGTAAGCGCTAGCACCTTACGACGGGTAGACCGCACACCTACATCCCCTACATCCGCTAGTCCACCACTATAAGAGTTACATGACGACTTAGTCAACTATGCCAGAGCCCATAATGGCTTGTGGCTGCACACGGAAGTTTCTAGTTTGAATAATCTCATGATCCCTTTGAGCACAGGGTGGCGGTCCCAAAAACAGGCAATCACTTGGATACCCCAGATGCCTCAATCCACCCAGATGTGTGTTTAAGTTGCCATCTTAAATAAACCATTAATTTAACAATCTCACATACATCATGGATACACTCACCCAATCCACGTCTACTAGCATAGCATGGCAATTAAGCAAACGTAGAAGTAACTCCCAAGGTTTCATAAGTAAAACAGGTAATAGGTACTACCTCAACCACTTCTCATCCCACAATTTTAATTAGATCCTAATCATGCAAGTGTTTGAGGATTGATCTAATGCACAAAAACTGGATAGTAGAAAAAGTATGATCAAGTGTTACTTGCCTGCAATGTTGATGAAGATGATTCGCACTCAAAACTCTTGATAGATCTACTCGTCACACTCCGGTCAATCTATCGTAAGCAATCAACAGTAGCCACACATAAGCAATCACTCACAACATCAGAAAGAACGAAGAAACAATTCGGAAAACATCAAAACAAAGCAAATAACTCTTGCAACATAAAACAATTTCTAACAGTACCAGAATTATGTGAATTTGGCTTTATCAGAAAGTTTAGGTCAAGAGCTTCGCTTTGCAAAAAGAATCAACTCAAATGGAGTTACGGAACTCAAGTTATGAATAAAAGAAGTTTGAATATGAATCTGAACAAATTTCGAAATTTGAAAATTTCAAAAAGTTGACGTGACAGGTTAACTGGATAGGTGAAAACCAGACGTAACTATAGGCTCTGGTTTTATCTTTTTTGGATGTAAGAGTTAAAATTTATGGCTATTTGAAAAATCAGGGCCAAGCATTTTCTGAGAAGAAAAATAAGCTATGGAAAAAATACAAAGAAATATACCTTTATAAGGTAGAGAAAAGACAACTTCGGAGAGGGAAGAAGTCGCGCCGGAGAGGAAAAAAATATTTTTCTTTAAGGAATCTAGTCAAACCAAAATATTGATTTAACCCGAATCGGATGATTTTTGAAGGCTCTATGGGTCTATATTTATAGATGAAAAAGAGGTTTAGGGGTCAAAAGCTAGGCAATGTGGGACCAAACGTAGACGAAAATATACGAAACAGAGGAGAAAAGGAGAGTCGCGTGGCATGGGCAAAAAGGCTTTCGGCCGGCCGCGCGTACACTGTAAATTTTTTTTTTTTTGAGCAATAGAAAAGAAAAAGAAAAACTATGGAAAAAAATATGAGGAATGAATATGGCCCGCTGGGCCTGGCCCATATATTATATAGAAAAAGAAAAGAAGGGGCGCCTGCTGGTACTATGATGCGCACATCGGCGACAGTTAGTTCCAGGCGCACGTGCAGTTTTTGTAATTATTTTTTTTTAAACAGAAAGTGATAAACCCGAAAAACGAAAATGAAACTATAATTTTATATAGGCATATTATATATCAAAATTTTCAGAAAAACATTTCCTACAAAATGAACATTTTTATAATGCCAAATAAAGTCCACACAAATTCAGATAATTAAAAGAGTGCTACTGGTCTAACAAAATCCAACGAAAATCATTTTAAAAATACCAAAATTGATTCAAATTTATTTATCTCCATTTTTCTGATGTAGGGAATCATATTACCCTATTTTCCATGTATTTTATTTTTGGAGAAAAATAATTTGAATAAAACTCAAATAACTCCAAATTGAAAAATAAATTCAAAAGAACTTTGAATTTAATTCTTTGAAACTCCCAACTCATATTTCATATAATTTGAAGAAGTCATTTTATCTTTGCTCGTGAAAATCATTGAGTTGCATAAAGTTTCAGAATTGGAAATATTCTCAAATGAATTTCAAATATTTTCAACACCCCGTGTCATTTAAATAAATGGAAGAAGTCATGTCATCTTCTCTCCAGGGTTTTGTGGTGAAAAGAATTTGAATTCACGGAGAGCATAAAAGCAAAAAATGAAAGTTTGGGAAAGTCCTTTTATTCCCTCTCATTTAACTTTCAAAAAGTTTCGAATTCACCCACTTTCAGTCAATCAATCAAACAATCATTCAAAACTCTCTATTTGTTTATAACATTCCAAAATTTAGAATTTTGGGATGTTACAAAAATTATAGATACGTTGGAGACGTATCAGAGTAATAGCATTAGATGCAGGCAGGAGTCGGTCTACTAATCTTGGACGTGATGCCTATATAATGATCATTGCCTGGATATCATTATGATTATTTGAAGTTCTACCAATTGCCCAATAATAATTTGTTTACCCACCGTTTGCTATTTTTATCGAGAGAAGCCACTAGTGAAACCTGCGGCCCCCGGGTCTCTTTCTCATATTTTTTGCCTTTGCGGTCTACTTTTCCTTTGCTTTTATTTTTAGATCTATTAAACCAAAAATACAAAAATACCTTGCTGCAATTTATTCTTATTTATTTTATTTGGCGTTCGATCTATCAATCTACTACAATTTATTCACATATGTTTGCCTATCTTGGGGCGCCGCTACCCGAAAGGGATTGACAACCCTTTTACACGTGGCTTGCGAGTATTTGTTATTTGTGTGCAGGGGCTGTTTATGTTGTGTTGCTTGGTTCTCCTACTGGTTTGATAACCTTGGTTTCATCACTGAGGGAAATACCTACTGCCGCTGTGCTGCATCATCCCTTCCTCTTTGGAGAATACTGACGTAGCTTCAAGCCGCATCAAAAGGAATTTCTGGTGCCGTTGCCGGGGAGGATCTTCAACATGTACCAGGTTCCTAATCATAAACCTCATCTCCTCGCAATTTACATTATTTACCATTTGCCTCTCGTTTGCTTCTTCCCCACTTCTCTAAAATTTGTCGTTTTATTCGCCCCTCTTTTTCATTTGCCGTTTTCGTGCCGAATCTGTTTTTGAGTGCGATCTTGTTGCGTAGTCATCATGACTCAAGAGAACACCAAGTTGTGTGATGTGATTTCTCAAATACCAACAACAATGATTTTATTGGCACTCCGATTGCTCCTCCCGCCACTAGTGCGGAGTCTTGTGATATTAATACTGCTTTGCTGAATCTTGTTATGAAAGATCAATTTTCCGGTACTCCTAATGAGGATGCCGCGTCCCATCTTAATACCTTCGTGGAATTATGCGATATGCAAAAGAAAAAAGATGTGGACAATGATGTTGTGAATATGAAATTATTTCCATTTTCTTTGCGTGATTCTGCAAAATTTTGGTTTTCTTCTTTGCCTCGCAATAGTATCGATTCTTGGAATAAGTGCAGAGATGCTTTTATCACTAAGTATTTTCCGCCCACAAAAATTATTTCCCTTAGAACCCAGATCATGAATTTCAATCAACTTGAACATGAGCATGTTGCACAATCTTGGGAAAGGATGAAAATGATGCTAATGAATTGCCCAACTCATGGGTTAAATCTTTGGATGATCATACAAAAAATTTATGCGGGATTGAATTTTGTTTCTCGTAATCTTTTAGATTCCGCTGCGGGTGGTACTTTTATGGAAATTACTTTGGGTGAAGCCACCAAATATGCTCCTATTGATTTCAATGATATGCCTTTGTCTACTTTGATTGAGCAAAATAGTGATGTCGTAGATGTGAATTTTATCTCTCAAATAATTTCAACAACAATGCTTATAGAGGTAATTTTAATCCTAGTCCTTTTCCTAGTAATTCCTCTAATAATTATGGTAATTCCTATGGAAATCAATCTTATAATAATAATAGGAACACCTCTGATCTTGAGAATAATATTAAATAATTTATCAACACGCAAAAAGTTTTCAACGCTACCATAGAAGAAAAGTTGAATAAGATTGATGATTTGTCTAGAAGTGTTGATAGAATTTCTCATGATGTGGAAAATCTCAAGATGAAAATTTTTGTGCCTAAGGTTGATGAATCGATTAAAGCTCTTTATGTTTCTATGGATGAAAGTAAGAAAAGAACCGCTATGCTTAGAGCTAAAAGAAATTTTTTCAAAAAGAATTTACTAGTGATTACTTTCGCAAAAGTGATGAAGATCCTAAAATGATTGGTGTTTCCTCTATTGATTCCTTGTTTAGTAAAGTTAAGATTGATGAAAAAGGGACTGGAGAAGAGTCAACTTTAGTTAGAAGGCGTCCCGATAATTCGGAGGGTGAAAATCTTATTGAGAAAATTGATGAAAGTGGGTTTGAAGAGGTCAAAACTTTAACTAGTGATGTGCCCACTCTTTTGGATTACAAAGACTTTAGTTATGATAGTTGCTCTTTGATTGATTGTATTTGTTTGTTTCAATCCATGATAAATTAACCCATGCTTATGAACAAAATAAAGCTTTTACTAAACATATTGTTGATGCAATGATGAAAGCTTTAGAATAAAAGTTGGAATTAGAAGTTTCAATTCCTAGAAAATTGCATGATGAATGGGAACCTACTATCAAAGTCAAGATTAAAATCATGAGTGTTTTGCTTTGTGTGACTTGGGTGCTAGTGTTTCTACAATTTCGAAATCTTTATGTGATGTGCTTGGTCTTACCGATATTGAAGAATGCTCTTTAAATTTGCACTTGGCGGATTATACTATTAAAAAGCCTATGGGAAGAATTAATGATGTTCTTATTCTTGCAAATAGGAATTATGTGCCCATAGATTTTATTGTTCTTGATATTGATTGCAATCTGTCTTGTCCAATTATTCTTGGTAGACCATTTTACGCACTATCGGTGCTATGATTGATATGAAAGAAGGCAATATTAAGTTCCAATTTCCTTTGAGGAAGGGTATGGAACACTTCCCTAGAACAATAATTAGGCCACCATATGAATCAATCATGAGGGCATCTTATGGATCTCGAAACAAAGATGACAAAACTTAGATCCTTGCTTTATGCCTAGCTAAGGGCGTAAAACTATAGCGCTTGTTGGGAGACAACCCAATGAATAAAATTTATTTTTGCTTTTTTCTTTCTGTTCTTGAGTGTTTGCACAATTATGCTACTATTGTGATTGTGTTTTTTTGTTTTATTTAGTGTTTGTGCCAAGTAAAGCCTTTAGGATCTTCTTGGATGATAGTTGTTTGATCTTGCTGAAAAAACAGAAACTTTTGCGCTCACGAAAACAATTCTCATTTTTTACTAGAGCATGATAAAATACCAATTCTTTTTGCAGAAGATTAATATATAAATTGCTCACGTCATCCTAATTTTGCAGAGTTTATGGAGTTTCACAAGTATTCGAAATATACAGATTGCTACAAACTATTCCGTTTTTGACAAATTCTGTTTTCTTTGCGTTGTGTGCTTTTTTTGATGGCTCTGTGGTTTTCTTTGATGCTTTTTTGCCATAGAAAAGTTGGAATACAGTAGATATAATGCAAGAACAAAATATGAATTGTTTTGCTACAGTACTTATAGTAGTGATTTGCTTTCTTATACTAACGGATCTCACAAAGGTTTTGTTGAGTTTTGTGTGATTGAAGTTTTCAAGTTTTGGGTTATCTTATGATGGATGAAGGAATAAGGAGCAAGAAGAGCCTAAGCTTGGGGATGCCCCGGCATCCCAAGCTATTATCCAAAAGAGAGCAAGCAAGTAAGCTTGGGGATGCCCCGAGTGGCATCCCCTCTTTCTTCTAACGGCCATCGGTATTTTATTAGAAGCTATATTTTTATTCGTCACATACTATGTGTTTTGCTTGGAGCGTCTTGTATGATAAGAGTCTTTGCTTGTTTTATTTTGTGTTTTAAGTCTTGATTCCTTGCTGGACACACCTATTTGAGAGAGCCAAAATTATGTCATGACTTGTTAGAATTGCTCTCTATGCTTCACTTAATTTTTTATGAGCTATGGACTTGCTCTAGTGCTTCACTTATAACTTTTTGAGCATGGTGTGCTTTAGTATTTTTGAAGAAATGCTCTCTTGCTTCACTTAGATTTATTTGAGAGTTAGTAAAATTTTCAAGAAATTCTCTCTTGCTTCACTTAAATAAATTTGAGAGAAAGAAATATTATGCTCATGATCTTCACTTATATTTGTTTGAGCTTATCAAAATCAACATATGAAAATTAGTTCCAAAGTGATAGATATCCAAGAAGGATATAATAAAAACTTTCATGAAGATCATTGGACAAAATAAACTTGATTCTTAGTAACGGTTTTGAGATATGATGATGATATATGTGAGTCATGTTGGTCGCTTATGAGATTATTCGTTTCTTGGTTGGTCGCTTCTCAATCTTTTCCTAGACTTCATTTTGCACTAAGTATGATCACTACTTGTGCATCCAAAAACCTTTAAACCAGTTTTGCCACATGAGTCCATTATACCTACCTATATGCAGTATTATTTTGTCGTTCTAAGCAAATTTGTATGTGCCATCTCTAATATTCAAAATAAATTTCTCTTTCGTGTGCTTGTACCGCTAACAAGGCGGTGAGGGGTGGCTATTATTTTCCATGCTAGATGCGTTATTCTCATGATGAGTGTTTATTCAGTTGTCATTGCACGAGAGTAAGGCAAAGGTATTAGGGATGCCCAGTCCCGAAATGAAAAATGAATTTACTTTATGTTGTAAAATAATAAATTCCTTGGAAATTGTTGGTATGGAGGGCAACCGTGGATACGGCTAGCCATGGAAAGTGAAAGTATGGTTGAAAAAGGAATAAACTTTAATTTCTATTTGGGAAGCGCATATGATATATCTAGCATGGAAAGTGTTGGGAACTCTAAGTCCTTTTCGTTGGTAGGAAAGGCACACCTCCCAAAATGTTTTGAGCTCTGGCACCTCTACAAATCCTACTTCCCTCCGCGAAGGGCCTTTCTTTTACTTTATGCAATTTTTATTTTTATTTTGAGTCTCCATCTTCTCTTATAAAGCACCAACTAGGAGGCACTATGATCGTACTTGAGCATTGGGTGTAGTTAATATTCGAGTATGTTTCATGAATGGATCAATGATTGAGCATAATGGGCTAGGGATAGCTTATTTTAGCATTGGTATTTTGAAAGATGTGGTTGCTTGTTGGTATGCTTGACTATTTAAGTTATCATGTCAAAACTAGACTATTGCTTTGAATCACATAAAAGTCCAAATGTCCATGCTATAAAGAAAAGAATATGGGTGACATGTTAGGCAGCATTCCACATAAAAAATTATATTTTTATCACTTACCTACTCGAGGACGAGAAGGAGTTAAGCTTCGGGATGCAGATACGTCTCCAATGTATCAATAATTTTTTATTGTTCTATCTTGTTATATTATCAATCTTGGATGTTTTATAATCATTTTGTAGTCATTTTCTATCATTTTTTGGTACTAACCTATTGACATAGTGCCAAGTGCCATTTGCTGTTTTCTGCATGTTTTTTACATCGCAAGAAATCAATACCAAACGGAGTCCAAATGCAACAAAACTTCACGGAGATTTTTTATGGACCAGAAGACACCCAATGGGCCAAGGCAGTGCCTCGGGGGTGCTCCGAGGGGAGCACAACCCACCAGGGTGCGCCAGGAGGTCCGGGCGTGCCCTGGTGGGTTGTGCCCACCTCGGGTGCCCCTTGGACCGCCTCTTTGCTCTATAAATACCCCAATATTCCAGAAACCCTAGGGGAGTCGAAGAAAATCAATTCCAGCCATCGCAAAGTACAGAACCACCAGACCCCATCTAGACACAATCACAGAGGGGTTCACCACTTCCATTGGTGCCTCTTCGATGATGCATGAGTAGTTCTTTGTAGACCTTCGGGTCCGTTGTTAGTAGCTAGATGGCTTCCTCTCTCTCTCTCTCTCTTGATTATCAATACAATGGTCTCTCGGAAATCCATATGATGTAACTCTTTTTGCAGTGTGTTTGTTGGGATCGGATTAACTTTGAGTTTATGATCAGATCTATCTTTTTATATCCATGAAAGTTATTTGAGTTTCTTTGATCTCTTATATGCATGATTTCTTATAGCCTCGTATTTTCATTCGATATTTGGGTTTTGTTTGGCCAACTTGATCTATTTATCTTCCAATGGGAAGAGGTGCTTTGTAGTGGGTTCGATCTTACGGTGCTTGATCCCGGTGATAGAAGGGGAACCTACACGTATGTATCGTTGCTACTAAGGATAAAACAATGGGGTCTATCTCTACATAGATAGATCTTGTCTACATCATGTCATCGTTCTTACTGCATTACTCTGTTTCCCCATGAACTTAATACACTAGATGCATGCTGGATAGCGGTCGATGCGTGGAGTAATAGTAGTAGATGCAGACAGGAGTCGGTCTACTAATCTTGGGCGTGATGCCTATATAATGATCATTGCCTGGATGTCGTCGTGATTATTTGAAGTTCTATGAATTGCCCAACAATCCGTTTGCTATTTTTATCGAGAGAAGCCACTAGTGCAACCTACGGCCCCGGGTCTCTTTCTCATATTATTTGCCTTTGTGATCTACTTTTCCTTTGCTTTTATTTTCAGACCTATTAAACCAAAAATACAAAATACCTTGCTGCAATTTATTCTTATTTATTTTATTTGGTGTTCGATCTATCAATCTACTACAATTTATTCACGTCCGTTTGCCTATCTTGGGGCGCCGCTACCTGAAAGGGATTGACAACCCCTTTTACATGTCGGGTTGCGAGTATTTGTTATTTGTGTGCAGGGGTTGTTTAAGTTGTGTTGCTTGGTTCTCCTACTGGTTCGATAAACTTGGTTTCATCACTGAGGGAAATACCTACCGCCGTTGTGCTGCATCATCAATTCCTCTTTGGGGAAATACCGACGTACCTTCAAGCCGCATCACAGCGCTGCAAGAAGAAGGGTCACCGGCGAGGAGGCTGAGCTGCCAGTAAGCAGCAGTGAAGGTTTGAACTTCGAAAGCAAGGAGGAACAGTGGAAATGTGGCTTTTGGTGGGAGGGAGAGGGCGGGGAGATATATATTTCGCTGTGGCGTAAAAAATTTCGCCAGGTCATGAGAAACTGGCGCGCAAGTGTGGTTCAAGCGGGGGCGGTGAACTGTAGACGACGAAGCTTCCTGCATAAGCAAGACAAGACGGTGCGCCAAGATATTTTATATCGCATCTCACACGATTATTTCTAGTAAACTGTTTGTGGTATACCTGATTTTTTTCATTATGTTTTGAAAGACAAAATGGTGTTACGGAGGGAAAAGATGGTGTTTGAATTGCTAGAACATTTATGTACAGTGAACATGCAACTACATGAGTGTCGTGTTTACATTTGGAATTATTCCGGGTTCGTTTGACATTTTATACATTAATTGAGTTTCTATGCATTTAATGTGCATAATTCAAATTTGAACTACAAGCACATGCTCCAGTGCACCAAAGTTTGTTGAAAAATCACATGTGTGTCTTTGGGTGAATTTATAGGTCCCATGCAAGAAATGGGAATGAAATTCAAACATCTGGGCGTCGTGGCTCGGCCGGGAACATTGAGAAACTTGGTTTTTAAATTCCTGGAAATTCAAAACTCGCCTAAAAATCATGAATCTTCGCATGGTGTCATTTCATGGCACCAACCTGCTGTGGTAAAAAAATTGGCCACATTTGGACAAGTTTTTGGTATATGCTTCTTGCAAACTGGAGCTTTTCTCGAAAAGACTCGTGGTTCCCGAGGGGGGACGTGTCACCTTTGTGTGTGAAATGATATACGCTGCCTCCCCCCTTGATTTTTTATAGAGGCAACATAGAACTATATGAGTGCCGTGTTAAAATTTGGAATTATTCCGGGTTCGTTTGGACTTTCTTATACATTAATTGAATTGCTGGTCATTTAATGTGCATAATTCAAATTTGAACTACAAGCACATGCTCCGATGCACCAAAGTTGGTTGAAAAATAACATGTGTGTCCTTCGGTGAATTTCTATGTCCCATGCAAGACATGGGAATGAAATTCAAACATCTGGGCGTCGTGGCTCGGCCTGAAAGATTGAGAAACTTGGTTTTTTAATTCCTGTAAATCCAAAGCACGCCTGAAAATCATGAAACTTGGCATGGTGTCATGAGATGGCACCAACATGTTGTTGTAATTTTTTTGGCCGAATTGGGACAAGCTTTGGAATAAACTTCTTGCAAACCGGAGCTTCTCTCAAGAAGGCTCATGGTTTCGAGAGGGAACGTGTCACCTCCGTGTGCGAAACGACATACACTGCCTTCTCCTGCCTTAATTTTTTTACACAGGTAGATTAGACCAAATAGAAGTGTCGTGCTAAACTTTGGAATTATTCCGGGTTCGTTTGGCCTTTTTTACACATTAATTGAATTTCTGGGCATTTAATGTGCATAATTCAAATTTGAACTACAAACACATGCTCCAGTGCACCAAAGTTGGTTGAAAAATCACATGTGTCCTTGGTGAATTTCTAGGTCCCATGCAAGAAATGGGAATGAAATTCAAACATCTGGGCGTCGTGGCTCGGCCGGAAAGATTGAGAAACTTGGTTTTTTAATTCATGTAAATCCAAAACACGCCTGAAAATCATGAAACTTGGCATGGTGTCATGACATGGCACCAACATGTTGTGGTAATTTTTTGGCCGAATTGGGACAAGCTTTGGTAGAAGCCTCTTGCAAACCAGAGCTTCACTCAAGAAGGCTCATGGTTCCGAGAGGGAACGTGTCACCTCCGTGTGCGAAACGACATAAGTACACTGCCTTCTCCCGCTTTATTTTTTTACACATGCAGATTAGACCAAATAGTAGAATCGTGCTAAATTTTGGAATAATCCTGGGTTCGTTTGGCCTTTTATACATTAATTGAATTTCTGGGCATTTAATATGCATAATTCAAATTTGAACTACAAGCACATGCTCCAGTGCACCAAAGTTGGTTGAAAAATCACATGTGTGTCCTTGGGTGAATTTTTAGGTCCCATGGAAGAAGTGGGAATCGAATTCAAACATCTTGGCGTCTTTGGTTCGGCCGGAAACATCGAGAAACTTGGTTTTAAAATTCCCGTAAATCCAAAACTCGCCTGAAAATCATGAAACTTGGCATGGTGTCATGACATGGCACCAACATGCTGTGTAATTTTTCTGTCCGATTTGCGAAGGCGCACACATTAACAATCAACAAAGTCATTTTGGAAAAAGTGTTGTCACGTTACAAATCGGAAACACAAGTATTATTGAAACCATGGGCGTTCTACTTACCAATTACGTGCCGCCACGCGTCCCCTTTTTTTATTGGCTAGGAGGTGTCGTGCGGGTAGCTATTTTAGTACGGGAGGCGTGTGATCAGACCCCTGTGCGTGCTCATCGGGAGGAGAGCCCTTTGACCTCTATCCGCCGCGCACCTCCCTCCCAACGTCTTCATTAATGGCGCCCGAGCCCCTATTTCACGGCGTGGCTATGTCTCACTTGACTGAGATTTAAGAGGGGAAAAAGAAAATCTAAAAAGAAATTTTGCACGGATCTTGATGTAAGATCCATTGGACCTATATAGCACCGATTGCGACTTATAGCAAGACTGATGAATATAAGGACGATGACATTGGATAATAATTGTCTTACATATTTAGGAACATAATTAAAAAAGCCATATGCGGCAACGCCCGAAATACAAAAAGGCAAAACAAGAAGGAAGACAATGATCTGGCACGCTGATCTCTATTTTCTTGATGCGTTGCTGCAGGCCGTGGGAACTAGTCTCCGCAGCAAGCGGCGATGAGCTCTTTCTTGTCATCAAGATGCTGCTTGAGAGCATCCATGGATTCCTCCACCAGCCTTCTGCGCTTGATGCGCAGCATGGCATTCTCGTCCATACGTTTCTCGACGATGACGCCGGTCCTCTTCAACAAGGCAGTGGTCTCCTCCTGCTGCTCCGCACTTCCGACGATCTTCGCCCTCAGTAGGTCGCGCTCGACCCGGTGCTTCGCATTGCTCTCCCTTAGTTGCCGGATGACACCGGTAGCTTGTTCAAATGAGGCTTTCATGTCGCCCTGCAACCTCGCCTAGCCGGAGAACTGATCCATCTGGCTATGGATGGTTGCATGCATGCGCCTGTAAGAGTAATTGCCTGCCCGTGAGACATTTTCCCAGGCCGCCACAGTGCGGGAGGACATCCCTGCTGCATTTGCGGCACGGTGGGACATCTTCTTTGCTTCAGCGGCCGTCGGACCGATCTGCTTTGCATCGACGGGCGGGACCTCCGTCTTTGCTTCAGCGGCGTTCTATGGGCCTCTGTGCTCCTACGGCCGTGCGGCGGGACATGTCGGCTGCTTTCACGGCGAGGCGGGACATCTCTCGTGCTTACTTCCATGCTCGCCTCTCCCTTGTGGCAATCTCTCGACCCAGAACTCACACTGGCCATGGCAGATACAAGGGAACGATGATGAATGACTTGTTTGTTTTTGTGGATGAGGAGTTGAGGAGGAATGTGCAGTCATCTTGGAGTAGTAGTATTTATAACCGAGTACTAATACACTCCTAAGTGGGAAACTATTTAGGTTTTGATCGGTGTGAACAGGTTTACAATTAAATATAGCGTGGTAGTAATTTGGAATATGACGGGATGCATGCTCAAAATTTATTGACGGTTCTATAATTTCTAAGTGCGGCACTATTCCCGGACGGCGTAACATGGGCACGCTTTCTCGGCCGCGTATGTGGCGTTTGCACCATAGGGTGCACCGCAATAGGCAATGCCAGCACACTCTTGTTCCAACAACCGTGCGCGCTCATTATTACCATCGCGCACGCATCTTTTAATTAGAATGTGTGCCCGTCTAGTGCACACACGTTGATCTGTCTAACTATTTCTGTTTGTTGTGGCTAATTGCAAACTGTTCATGCGTGTGAAGTGTATGCCATCAATCGCAGACACTTTGATCCGGCTGACCGCTTCTGTTCTGTTGCCTAATCGCAATCAGTTAATCCTCCTGAAGCGTATGCCCTCAATCGCACACACTTTCATCTGGCTGCCCGTTTCTGTTCTTCTTCCTCATCGCAAATAGTTTATTAAACTGAACCGTATGCCCTGCATCGCACACGCAACTAAAATCGGAACCGTGTTTGATGCATTCGTCATCGCAAATGTTCTGCACCTTTTTTGACGGTTTTTTACAGCATCGTTTGCGATTAATGCATCGCACACAGTTTCGTCAAAGGGTCTCTGATCATAGTGTCACGTTAGCAGCATCCTGCAGTAGTGCATGTTCGTACTGATAAGAAATTGGCGGATATATTCACCAAATCGCTTGATGAGAAAGTATTTTTCCGTTTGAGAGGTGAGTTGAATATCATTTATGCCTCAAAATTGGAGTAGAAACTCCATTTGGATACATGCAAGGCATGAGCCTTTTTATGACTAATCCTTGATATTTCTCTTATGATGATGATCATATGTCTTGGATCTATACTAGCACCCTTGCATGTTATCTAACCCTTGTAGGTACTTGGATGAACCCAAATCTACGAGATTGCAAGTCACTCACATTTTGAGCAATCTCTACATCACCAAGTTCCTATGATGTGGTTGTTGAATACAAGGAAGCATGAACTCACTCAACATATCCTTTGACCATACTTACATAAAAATATATTCTTCATGTCCGTTAATTTGGATACACAAGTGCTCTTCCTTGCAAGACTAACCCATGTAGGAAGATTAACTCAAACTACTGGTGCTCCCAACTCTTGATGGACAACATCAGTTTTGAGCATCCAAAACAAGTTTGACTACACGATCAAGATCAACACCACAACCCAAGGTATGTCATTCCATCTTAGAGAAGCTTTGCTCCAAGTAATGAGCTAAAGCAACTCAACAAGATGTGAATACATTAAAATGCTTAAACGAAAAATGGTAACCCCATTTTGAGCTTAAACGATGAGTATGACCTATGATCAAGTGTTATCACTTGACTCCTCAGTCAATATACACTAACATAGGTGACTTTGTCGCCGACCACTTCTGGATGAAGTTCTCTAATATTCTTTTGCTTAGTTCTTTTTCATCTGTATGGTTTTCTTGTCTTTTTTGTCACCCTCTAA
Organism: Aegilops bicornis; assembly: GCA_021605145.1. Classification (NCBI taxonomy): domain Eukaryota; kingdom Viridiplantae; phylum Streptophyta; class Magnoliopsida; order Poales; family Poaceae; genus Aegilops; species Aegilops bicornis. Next base: position 576,191,277 of record CM038672.1, read on the forward strand.
AACAAAAAAAACCTCATCTAGATCCTCTTATCTTTCTGCTCTTTATCAGTGTTTAATTCATTGCAAATCTTTTTGTTAATTCCTTGCAAATCCTTGTGAGATTTCATTTGCCAAGTGAGCTGAGTTGACAAAATCTTTACTCTATGTTGAACTCGGTCCCTCCGATCCAATCCCATCGGCTCGACCGAAATACAAGGTCTCCTCACCAACCGGGACCTTCTGTGACTCTGTCATTTCGGCGTCACCGACGGAAAGCGAATCGGTGTCACCGATTTCAACTCTGAGAAAATGTTTTTCCATTTCTTACTATCTATTTTCTTCAGCTCGACTCAATGATTCTTCCCTCTGTAAGCATCATATAATACCTACTACTTTGTAGTGTCTCTCAAAGACCACACCTACTTGACTCATGCTCCAGAAGTGCCCTTCTTAGAAATTGATGTCAAAGGGAAAGAGAGAGAGAGAGAGAGAGAGAGAGAGAGAGAGCACATCAAAGCTTATCATACAAGCACATCTAAGATCTTCTACATAGGCTTGTTAACAAAGAGGAGAAAAGTCACATGTCTTTAAGAAGGGAAAGACATGTCAATATGTTTTAATCTTAGCTATTGCTAAAATTCTTGTTGCTCTGATTTTGGTTGATATTACCCTATCTTGCTCTGATTTTATCTCACCCTACATTCTCCCATTATCCAATATCAGATTCAGGGGGAGAAAGAGTCCATGTCTAAGGGGAGAAAAATATTTGGAACTCATTACACATCTTTAAATCTTTGGGGACATGTCTATATCTAAATGAAGTACTCAGTACTCACCCATTACATGTCATCCCAGTCTTGGTATTCTTTTGGTTCCTTAACATGCTTTATTAGGAGTGTTCTTATGTTATCTAATCTTGTTTTCTCAATATGGAGGTACATTTCTAAATCATATAATTTGCTCTCACGCATATAGCCAAGATACATGTAACTCTCTGCTTGCTCTGTCATGATTATGCATTCACATGTTAGTATATTCTATCTTCACATGATTGCATACATGTAGGGGGAGCTTATGCATGTTACATGTTCCTCCAAAGCTTTATTTGTTACTCTTCATATTATTTACCTAAAGCTTTGATGTATGTTGTCACCAATTACCAAAAAGTGGGAGATTGAAAGCTCAAGTCCTCCCTAGGTGATTTTGGTAATTAATGTCAACATATCTCTTGTTGGACTAATGCTTTTATCTAGTGTATTTCAGACAAGTTCAATAATGGCGTGGAAAGGACAAGAGGATGTGGAACCCCTTCAAGGTGTCAAGGACATGCGTTGGTTAAAGCTCAAGACTCTTAATTTCTATTTTAGTGGTCCAAGATCACATTGAGTCCATAGGAAAGCCAATACTATTAAAAGGGGATGAGGTGTTGCTTAATGCCTTGCTTGCTCAAATGCTTAGTGATATTGCTTCAAATCCCTCAACTCGGCCCCACCGATTCTTTCTACCCGGCGCCACCGAGTTCATATGACATAGCCACTACCAGAAACCCTAACAGTTCGATCTCACCGATACGGATCTCGGTCTCAACGAGATGGCCTTGCAACCTCTCTGTTGCTTGTTGTAGTTATTTCGGTCTCACCGAAATGTGCAATCGGTCCCACCGAGTTTGCTAGACATCTTCTCTGTTGCCTTATTGCTTCACTTCGGACTCACCGAGTTGATGCAATCGGCGCCACCGAGTTGATGTTTGCCCTAAGCCCTAGCACATCGGTCACACCGAGTTGTTCCAGTCGGTCCCATAGAGATTCCTAACGTTCACATTTTGAACTAAATCGGTCTCACCGGGTTCATCTATTTGGTCTGACTGAGTTGGGTCAAATGTGTGTAACGGTTGGATTTTGTGTGGAGGCTATATATGCCCCTACACCCACATCTCCATTTGTGAGAGAGACATCAGAACGTGCCTACACTTCCAATGTACATGTTCTTATAGAGAACCACTTACTCATGTGTTGAGATCAAGATATACCAATCCTACCACAAGAGTCTTGATTTCTAGCCTTCCCCAAGTTTCTTTCCACTCAAATCATCTTTCCACCATATCCTAATCTGTGAGAGAGAGTTGAGTGTTGGGGAGACTATCATTTGAAGCACAAGAGCAAGGAGTTCATCATCAACACACCATCTATTACCTTTTGGAGAGTGGTGTCTCCTAGATTGGTTAGGTTTCGCTTGGGAGACTCCGTCAAGTTGTGGAGTTGAACCAAGAAGTTTGTAAGGGCAAGGAGATCTCCTACTTCGTGAAGATCTACCCGAGTGAGACAAGTCCTTCGTGGGCGATGGCCATGGTGAGATAGACAAGGTTGCTTCTTCGTGGACCCTTCATGGGTGGAGCCTTCCATGGACTCACAGAACTGTTATCCTTCGTGGGTTGAAGTCTCCATCAACGTGGATGTACGATAGCACCACAATATCGGAACCACACCAAAAATCTCCGTGTCTTCATTGCGTTTGCACACTCCAATCCCATCCCTTTACTTTCTTGCAATTAGCATGCTTTACTCTTTCTGCTGCATATACTCTTGTCATGCTTGCTTGAAATGTATTGTGAATGCTTAAACTTGTGCTAAAACTCCACCTTAACTTGAAGAACTTAAAAACTGCCATTTTTACTTGTCAAGGGTCTAATCACCCCCCTCTAGACCCCTCTTCTCGATCCTTTCAGCCCTCCAACTGGGTAAGGCAGAGTCCGTCCAGCCAGCAGGACTGGTGGACCACACCATTCGTCGCCTGGTGTTAAACCCTTTCCATTTGCGATTGTTTCAAAATTTTAATTAGGATTCTGGTGGCCGATGGAATGCCTCACGAGGATTGATTGGGGTTGGGGCTGCTCGGCTACTAGGGCTTGCCTGGGCTAAGTTTTATTTGGGCATAATTCCTATATGATAATGAAACTAATCTCAGAATTCTAGGTGTGCTATGTCCCACCCGACACACTCTCTAGCTAAGCCACTGGCTCACATGGAGGATGCCAAGGCAACGGCCACGGGGCTACGACAGATGTTTTAGGTCGGCTCATGGACACGTGGATTGGCAGCGGCCAAGTTCACGCCATGGCATGGCGGTCCCTCAATGGCTGTGGAAGCCGTCTATGGTGGGAAGACAACCCACCCTTTATTAATCACAGCCATGGGCAATGAGGGCTACTTTCGGTTTTCTCACCGGATACCGAATTACTAGTAAATCCTTAGCAATAGACAACATCCATTAATCCCGCGGGCCCACACGCTCGTGCATCCAGCCCTCGATGCATATCAATCTTGTGTACCTGACTCCCTGCCCCGTCTCCTGAGCCCTTCTCTTGTACCCAACACTCATACAAGTCTCAGTGTAAGTGCCTCACACAATTGCACCCTGGTTCTTTTCAGAACAATGAATCACATTGTATTTTTGTGTGAAATCGATCTATTTTGTGAAGACCGGTGAACTGAATTGATCAAAGACCAAATAGAGAAAAAAAGGGAAACACAAAGTAAATTCGGTTGTCGGATATGGAAGACGAAATTTTGGGAAGACCTAAATGACCGGATGACCGGACCGAACAAATTGTACAGACGAATGCCAAGACTTATACGTATAGATGGAGGGAGTGGTGATTATATTTACCACAAATATGCATCCTTTAATAAATTTAACATGTATTAAAAGTACTAAAGAAACACAAGATACACGTACACACAACTTAATGTACGGAAAAATGTAGATCTACGCTATGCATATAGCCAGCACCGCGAACGTCATGGACTAAAACTGTTATTAATACGGGCCTTCTCGTAGTATCGCTTCTCAGGAATACGACATGTATGCAGCCATGCTGACGTACATTCGAGATCCGGTCACAAATAGCATAAGGACGATCGCCAATATGCATGTAGAAGATGTGTAGTACGTAGACAGACCCCATCTGGGCAAGGCAAAGTCCGTCCAGCTAGCAGGGCCGACGGACCACGCCACTCGTTACCTGGTGCTAAATGCTACCTCTTGAGCTTGCGTTGGTTTTCCCCGAAGAGGAGAGGATGATGCAGTAGAGTAGCGTAAGTATTTCCCTCAGTTTTTGATAACCAAGGTATCAATCCAGTAGGAGGCCACGCGCAAGTCCCTCGTACCTACACAAAGCAAATAACTCCTCGCAACCAACGCGAATAGGGGTTGTCAATCCCTTCACGGTCACTTACGAGAGTGAGATCTAATAGAGATGATAGATAATATTTTTGGTATTTTTGGTATAAAGATGCAAAGTAAAATAAAAAGGCAAAATAAAAAGCAAAGCAATAATAAAGCGTAGGTAGATTAATATGATGAAAATAGACCCGGGGGCCATAGATTTCACTAGTGGCTTCTCTCAAGAGCATAGGTATTTTACGGTGGGTGAACAAATTACTGTTGAGCAATTGAAAGAATTGAGCATAGTTATGAGAGTATCTAGGTATGATCATGTATATAGGCATCACGTCCGAGACAAGTAGACCGACTCGCCGTGCATCTACTACTATTACTCCACTCATCGACCGCTATCCAAAGCATGCATCTAGAGTATTAAGTTAATGAAAACAGAGTAACGCCTTAAGCAAGATGACATGATGTAGAGGAATAAATTCATGCAATATGATAAATACCCCATCTTGTTATCCTCGATGGCAACAATACAATATGTGCCTTGCAACCCTTTACATCACACTGGGTAAGGACACCGCAAGATTGAACCCAAAGCTAAACACTTCTCCCATTGCAAGAACTACCAATCTAGTTCGCCAAACCAAACGGATAATTCGAAGAGACTTGCAAAGATAACTCAATCATACATAAAAGAATTCAGAGGAGATTCAAATATTGTTCATAGATAATCTCGATCATAAACCCACAATTCATCGGTCTCAACAAACACACCGCAAAAAGAAGATTACATCGAATAGATCTCCACGAGAGAGGGGGAGAACATTGTATTGAGATCCAAAAGAGAGAAGAAGCCATCTAGCTACTAACTATGGACCCGAAGGTCTGAGGTAAACTACTCACACTTCATCGGAGAGGCTATGGTGATGATGTAGAAGCCCTCCATGGTGGAATCTCTTCCCATGAGAGCTCTGAACAGTGCCCCAAGATGGGATCTCGTGGATACAGAAAGTTGCGGCGGTGGAATTAGGTTTTTGGCTCCGTATCAGATCTGACGGGAGTACGTAGGTATATATAGGAGGAAGAAGAACGTCGGTGGAGCCTCGAGGGGCCCAGGAGGCACGGGGGCGCACCCTCCACCCTTGTGACCGCCTCGGAGCTTTCTTGAGGAGGGTCCAAGTCTCCTGGGTCTTATCCGATGAGAAAATCATGTTCCCGAAGATTTCATTCTGTTTGGACTCCGTTTGATATTCCGTTTCTTCGAAACACTAAAATAGGCAAAAAAAATAGCAATTCTGGGTTGGGCCTCCGGTTAATAGGTTAGTCCCAAAAGTAATATAAAAGTGGAAAATACAGCCCAATATAGTCCAAAACAATAGATAATATAGCATGGAGCAATCAAAAATTATAGATACGTTGGAGACGTATCAGGCATCCCCAAGCTTAATTCATGCTCATCCTCGAGTATGTAAATGATAAAAAGAGAATTTTTGATGCGGAGTGCTACTTGGCATAATTTCAATGTAACTCTTCTTAATATTGGTATGAATATTCAGATCCGAAAGATTCAAGACAAAAGATCATATTGACATAAAAATGATAATACTTCAAGCATACTAACTAAGCAATTATGTTTTCTCAAAATAACATGGCCAAAGAAAGTTCATCCCTACAAAATCATATAGTTTATTCATGCTCCATTTTCGTCACACAAGAATGCTCTCGTCATGCACAACCCCGATGACAAGCCAAGCAATTGTTTCATACTTCAGTAATCTCAAACCTATAAACTTTCACGCAATATATGAGCGCAAGCCATGGACATAGCACTATGGGTGGAATAGAATATAATGATGGGGGCTATGTGGAGAAGACAAAAAGGAGAAGGTCTCACATCAACGAGGCTAATCAACGGCTATGGAGATGCCCATCAATTGATGTTAATGCAAGGAGTAGGGATTGCCATGCAACGGATGCACTAGAGCTATAAATGTATGAAAGCTCAACAAAAGAAACTAAGTGGGTGTGCATCCAACTTGCTTGCTCACGAAGACCTAGGGCATTTGAGGAAGCCCATCGTTGGAATATACAAGCCAAGTTCTATAATGAAAAAATCCCACTAGTATATGAAAGTGACAACATATGAAACTCTCTACATGAAGAACATGGTGCTACTTTGAAGCACAATATATGAGACTCGCTATATGAAGAACATGGTGCTACTTTGAAGCACAAGTGTGGTAAAAGGATAGTAACATTGTCCCTTCTCTCTTTTTCTCTCTTTTTTTGGTGGGCTCTTTGGCCTCTCTTTTTTATTTTTTTATTTGACCTCACATGGGACAATGTTCTAATAATGATGATCATCACACTTCTATTTATTTACAACTCAATGATTACAACTCGATACTAGAACAAAGTATGACTCTATATGAATGCCTCCCGGTGATGTGGATATGCAATGAATCAAGAGTGACAGGTATGAAAGAATTATGAACGGTGGCTTTGCCACAAATACTATGCAAACTACATGATCATGCTAAGCAATATGACAATGATGAATGTGTCATGAAGAACGGTATGGTGGAAAGTTGCATGGCAATATATCTCGGAATGGCTATGGAAATGCCATAATAGGTAGGTATGGTGGCTGTTTTGAGGAAGATATAAGGAGGTTTATGTGTGAAAGAGTGTATCATATCACAGGGTTTGGATGCACCGGCGAAGTTTGCACCAACTCTCAATGTGAGAAATGGCAATGCACGGTACCAAAGAGGCTAGCAATGATGGAAGGTGAGAGTGTGTATAATCCATGGACTCAACATTAGTCGTAAAGAACTCACATACTTATTACAAAAGTCTACAAGCCATCAAAAACCAAATCACTACGCGCATGCTCCTAGGGGGAAAGATTGGTAGGAAAAGACCATCGCTCGTCCCCGACCGCCACTCATAAGGAGGACAATCAAATAACACCTCATGTTTCAAATTTGTTACATAACGTTTACCATAATGCATGCTACGGGACTTGCAAACTTCAACACAAGCATTTCTCAAATTCACAATTACTCAACTAGCACGACTTTGATATTATCACCTCCATATCTCAAAATAATTATCAAGCATCAAACTTTTCTTAGTATTCAACGCACTCAAAATAAAGTTTTACAAATCTTGAATACCAAGCATATTATTATTTTAAGCAAATTACCATGCTATTTAAGACTCTCAAAATAATCTAAGTGAAGCATGAGAGATCAATAGTTTCTATAAAACAAATCCACCACCGTGCTCTAAAATATATAAGTGAAGTACTAGAGCAAAACTATCAAGCTCAAAAGATATAAGTGAAGCACATAGAGCAAAACTATAAGGCTCAAAAGATATAAGTGAAGCACATAGAGTATTCTAACAAATTCCAATTCATGTATGGCTCTCTCAAAAGGTGTGTACAGCAAGGATGATTGTGGTAAATTAACAAGCAAAGACACAAATAATACAAGACGCTCCAAGCAAAACACATATCATGTGGTGAATAAAAATATAGCTCCAAGTAAAGTTCCCGATGGAAGTGGATTTAAAGAGGATGCCTTCCGGCATCCCTAAGCTTTGACTTTTTGGTGTCCTTGGATTATATTGGGGGTGCCATGGGCATCCCCAAGCTTAGGCTCTTGCCACTCCTTGCTCCATAATCCATCAAAAAATTTCACCCAAAACTTGAAAACTTCACAACACAAAACTCAACAGAAATCTCGTGAGCCCCGTTAGCGAAAGAAAACAAAAGACCACTTCAAGATACTGTAATGAACTCATTCTTTATTTATATTGGTGTTAAACCTACTGTATTCCAACTTCTCTATGTATTATAAACTATTTTACTAGCCATAGATTCATCAAAATAAGCAAACAACACACGAAAAACAGAATCTGTCAAAAACAGAACAGTTTGTAGTAATCTGTAACTAACGCAAACTTCTGGAACTGCAAAACTTCAGCCAAAATAAGAAGACTTAGGCAATTTGTTTATTTATCAGCAGCAATTGGAATCACTATTTTATCGCGTTCTGGTGATTTTTAACAATTGTTTTCGTGAACCAAAAGTTTCTGGAAATTACAGCAAGATCAAATAACTATTATCCAAGAAGATCCTATAGGTTTAACTTGGCACAAACACTAATTAAAACATAAAACCACATCTAAACATAAGGTAGATGAATTATTTATTCCTAAACAGAAACAAAAACAAAAAAACTTAAAAATAAAATTGGGTTGCCTCCCAACAAGCGCTATCGTTTAACGCCCCTAGCTAGGCATAAAAGCAAGGATAGATCTAGGTATTGCCATCTTTGGTTTTCAACTTTTTAGTGGAATCAAGCTCGAATCCAGGAGGTTCTTTACGTTTCCCTTCATAATCTGAAATTTTTAGATCTAAAGAATCCAACCGCTTATTGCAAAGAGTAATCAACATATTCATGCGGTGAATATTTGCACTAACGTTCTTAAGAGGTTCAAGAGACTTTTGTAAATGCTTAGTAACTTCACAAAAAAATTCAAGGATTTGTGTCTCTTCCTGGGTAGGATGAGCCCCCTTTTGTTGAGGTAGTGTTCCCACTATACCTTCTATAATTTCAAGCGCAATATAGGGATCAATTTCAATAAAGTTGCCCTTCGCAACGCAATCCAAAAGTTGTCTATGAGACAAATTTAATCCAACATAAAAATTGCAAAGAAAAATTCTCAGATTTACTTCAAAGGTATAATTACGATAAGACTCCATTATTCTCAACCAGGCATCTTTTAAGTTTTCTCATTGTCTTTGTTTGAAGTGAAAGACTTCAAACTCAGGGGACAATGGAGTGGATAAGGGACTAGCCATAATGACAAGCAAACGAGAAAAATGCAAACGAAAAAGAGAGGGCGAATAAAACGGCAAGGGTGAAGTGGGGGAGAGGAAAATGAGAGGCAAATGGCAAATAATATAATGCGAGAGATAAGGGATTGCGATGGGTACTTGGTCTGTTGACTTTTGCGTAGACTCCCCGGCAACGGCGCCAGAAATCCTTCTTGCTACGTCTTGAGCTTGCGTTGGTTTTCCCCGAAGAGGAGAGGATGATGCATCAGAGTAGCGTAAGTATTTCCCTCAGTTTTTGAGAACCAAGGTATCAATCCAGTAGGAGGCCACGCGCAAGTCCCTCATACCTACACAAACCAAATAACTCCTCGCAACCAACGCGAATAGGGGTTGTCAATCCCTTCACGGTCACTTACGAGAGTGAGATATAATAGAGATGATAGATAACATTTTTGGTATTTTTGGTATAAAGATGCAAAGTAAAATAAAAAGGCAAAATAAAAAGCAAAGCAATAATAAAGCGTAGGAAGATTAATACGATGAAAATAGACCCGGGGGCCATAGATTTCACTAGTAGCTTCTCTCAAGAGCATAGGTATTTTACAAGGTGAACGAATTCTTGTTGAGCAATTGATGAATTGAGCATAGTTACGAGAGTATCTAGGTATGATCATGTATATAGGCATCACGTCCGAGACGGGTAGACCGACTCCTGCCTGCATCTACTACTATTACTCCACTCATCGACCGCTATCCAGCATGCATCTAGAGTATTAAGCTAATGAAAACAGAGTAATGCCTTAAGCAAGATGACATGATGTAGAGGAATAAATTCATGCAATATTATAAATACCCCATCTTGTTATCCTCGATGGCAACAATACAATACGTGCCTTGCAACCCTTTCTGTCACTGGGTAAGGACACCGCAAGATTGAACCCAAAGCTAAACACTTGTCCAATTGCAAGAACTACCAATCTAGTTGGCCAAACCAAACGGATAATTCGAAGAGACTTGCAAAGATAACTCAATCATACATAAAAGAGTTCAGAGGAGATTCAAATATTGTTCATAGATAATCTCGATCATAAACCCACAATTCATCGGTCTCAACAACACACACCGCAAAAATAAGATTACATCGAATAGATCTCCACGAGAGAGGGGGAGAACATTGTATTGAGATCCAAAAGGAGAGAATAAGCCATCTAGCTACTAACTATGGACCCGAAGGTCTGAGGTAAACTAATCACACTTCACCGAAGAGGCTATGATGATGTAGAAGCCCTCCGTGGTGGATTCCCCTTCCGGCGGAGCTGAGGAACAGGCCCCAAGATGGGATCTCGTGGCTACAAAAAGTTGCGGCGGTGGACTTAGGTTTTGGCTCCGTGATTCGATCCGACGGGGTACGAGGTATATATAGGAGGAAGAAGTACGTCGGTGGAGCCTCGAGGGGCCCACGAGGCGGGGCACGCTTAGGGGGCGCCCACCTCGTGACCGCCTCGGAGCTTTCTTGACGGAGGGTCCAAGTCTCCTGGGTCTTATCCGATGAGAAAATCACGTTTCCGAAGATTTCATTCTGTTTGGACTCCATTTGATATTCCGTTTCTTCGAAACACTGAAATAGGCAAAAAAAACAGCAATTCTGGGCTGGGCATCCGGTTAATAGGTTAGTCCCAAAAGTAATATACAAGTGGAAAATAAAGCCCAATATAGTCCAAAACAATAGATAATATAGCATGGAGCAATAAAAAATTATAGATACGTTGGAGACGTATCACTAAACCCTTTCTGCTTGCGACTATTTCAACAATTTAATAAGGAGCCTGGTGGCCGATGAGATGACTGGCGAGGATTGATTCTGGTTGGGGGCAGCTCGGGTACTAGGGCTTGCCCGGACTAAGTTTTATTTGGGCCTAATTTCTATCTAATAATGAAACAAATCTCGAAATTCTAGGTGCACAACGTCCCACCCGGCACACTCTGTAGCCGCCACTGGTCACATGGAGGATGCCAAGACAATGGCCCCGGGATTGTGGCGGATGTTGTTGGTTGGCTCGTGCACATGTGGATTGGCAACGGCCAATTTCACGCTGTGGCCTCCCCCCCCCCCCCCCCGATGGCTGTGGAAGCCGTCTATGGTGGGAAGACGACCCACCTTTTGTAATCACGTCCATGGGCACCACCCTATGAGGACTACTTCCAGTTTTCTGACCTGATACCGAATTACTTGTAAATCCTTAGCTGCAGACAACATCCATTAGTCCCTCACGCCCACATGCTCCTACATCCATCCCTCAATGCTTATCAATCTTGTATACCTGATTCGCTGACCCCTTCTTCTGAGCCCTTCTCTTGCATCCAACACATCTACAACTCTCAGGGTAAGTGTCTCACACAATTCCGTCCTTAGTTCCTTTTAGATCAATGAACCACATTGTAAAATAGATCTATTTTGTCAATACTAAAGATCGAACCGAATTGACCGAAGACCGAATAGATAAAAAATGGAAACACGGAGTAAATTTGGCCGTCGGATATGGAAGACTGGTTTTTTGGAAGACCGAAATGACCGGACCGAACAAACCGTACAGACCAATGCTCAGACTTATACTGTGCAGATGGAGGGAGTGGTCATTATATTTACCATAAATGTGCATCATTTAATAAATTTTAATACGTATTAACAGTACTAAAGAAACACAAGATTCAGATACACACAACTTCATGCAACGAAAAATGTAGAGATACGCTCTTCATAAAACCGGCACCATAAACGTCATGGATTAAAACTGGTATTAATACTAGCCTTCTCGTGGTATCGCTTCTCAGGAATACGGCATGCATGCGGCCACGCTGACATACGTTCGAGACCCGGTCACAAATAGCGTAACAACGTTCACCAGTATGCACATAGACTACGCATAGTACGTAGATACACTCCCCAACTGGGCAAGGCAGAGTTCGTCCAGCTAGCAGGACTGACGGACCACGCCACTCGTCACCTGGTGCTAAACCCCTGTCCGTGTGCGACTGTTTCAACAATTTAATTAGGAGCCCGGTGGCCGATGAGATGACTGACGAGGATTGATTGGGGTTGGGGGCTGCTCGGGTACTACGACTTGCGTGGGCTAAGTTTTATTTGGGCCTAATTCTTATATAATAATAATGAAATGAATCTCAAAATTCTAGGTGTGCCACGTCCAACCCGACACACTCTCTAGCTACACCGCTGGCTCACATGGAGGATGCCAAGGCAGCGGCCCCGGGGCTATGGCGGATGTTGTAGGTCGACTAGTGCACACGTGGATTCGCGGCCAAGTTCATGCCATGGCATGGTGCCTCTCGATGGTCGTGGAAGCCGTCTATGGTGGGAAGATGACCCACCCTTTGGTAAGCATGGCCATGGGCACCACCCTATGAGGACTATTTCCCTTTTTTTGACCCGATACTAAATTACTAGTAAATCTTTAGCAGTAGACAACATCCATTAATCTATCACGCTCACATGCTCCTGCATCCAGCCCTCGATGCTTATTAATCTTGTGTACCTGAGTCCTTGACCCGGTCTAAGCCCTTCTCTTGCACCCAACACTCCTACAAGTCTCGGTGTAAGTTCCTCACACAATTGTGCCCTTAGTTCTTTTTAGATCAATGAATCACATTGTATTTTGTTTTGTGAAGCCGACCTATTTTGTCAATAGCGAAAACCGAACCGAATTGACCGAAGACCAAGTAGACAAAAAAGGAAGTGCAAAGTAAATTCGGTGGTCGAATATGGAATGACTAGACAGAACAAACCGTACAGACTAAAGCCTAGAATTATACGTGTAGATGGAGGGAGTGGTGAGTATATTTACCATAAATGTGCATCCTTTAATAAATTTAATATGTATTATCAGTACGAAAGAAACACAAGATACATATACACACAACTTCATGGAAGGAAAAATATGCGCTTTGCATAAAGCCGGCACCACAAATGTCATGGATTAAAGCTCGTATTAATATGACTCTTCTCGCAATATCGCTTCTCAAAAATACGGTATGCATGCAGCCATGCTGACGTACGTTCAAGATCCAGTCACAAATTGTCGGGGGTTGGGTGCGACATATGCCAAAGGATGGCTTATCATGGAGGGGGCGAGTAGAACGTCGCTGGTGCCTGGAAACGGGATGAGGCAAAGACATGCACGCCGGCGAATCTTACCCAGCTTCGTGGGGCTCTCCGAGGAGATAACACCCCATCGCTGCTCTGCGGGGTCTCCGCATGATCACTATGGCAAAGTGGGTACAAGAGGCTCCTTGAGCTGTTCGGGGTGAGGAAGGAGAAGGGCACGGGTTGCTCTTCTCTCCTCTATGTGTGTGTCTAAAACTACTAGCTTCCAACCCTTTGCATGGGTGCCCTGGGGTTTATATAGGCCTACCCCGGCGGTACAACGGTAATCCGGCTGGGTGTGGGTCCAGGCCGCCGCCTCTAAGTCGCCGTCTTCTCCGCCCGGCTCACAGGGGCCCGGCCCGACTAGTGGGCCCAGCTGGCGGCTTGACAGATGGGGCCGACAGTCCTTGTCCGGCCATGGGCGGGTCTTGCCGGGCTGCAGACATCAGAGCGCTTCTAATGACGCGGGCTTGGTCATGGGGTTATGGCAACAGTGCCGCCGCCTGGCGGGCGATCACTGTTGCCATTCCCCGTCTTGTCTGGTTAATGGCGCGTGGATCCCGCGGGAGGAGCCGGCCGACTCCCGGAGGCCGACTCCATCGGGTCCGTCCTTGGGGTGCTCTCGCCGTCTTGGTACTCCCGCCGAAGCGGTCCCGCAAATCTTCGGTCGTCTGAGACAGGGACAACGTGGGTACGAGGAATCGCCCATGGTCTTGATGTCGGGGCGGCGGCAACAGCGATCTTTGCGCCGGACAGAGATCTCCGTCGGTACGGCGCTCTGTAGCCATACCTGCTCTTTATACACTGGGCGGGGATGGGTCGCGAGGCGGCTTTACCCCATAGTCGCCCAGGCATGAGGTGGTGGAGGTCGCGGGCCGACTCCTCATAGCCGGCCTCGCTGGAGGTCGCTGGCTTGGAGTCGGCTTGTCCTGAAGGCGGCCTCTAGGACTCGGCCCAGAGGTGTTGTCGGCGACGCTGTTGCCGACTATCCGAAGGCGGCTCTTTGTCTTGGGGTCTTGAGGGGCGCAGTCTGCCCCGATGTTTTGAAAGGTTCAGGGGCTCGGGTCTGCCTACCCGTAGTCCATTACTCCGACAGTAGTCCCCGAAGCTGGGGAGGCGCCGAGGGCAGCCCATCGAGGAGCCTCGACAGCTTCATCCCTTTGATGGAAGAAACGGGACTTGGGCCGCCGCCTTCATCTGGAGTCGGCTTTGTAGGGGGCCGTCTTGCTCTTCAAAGGTTTCGAAGGTCGCAGCGGGATCCGGGCGGCGTGCCTGATAAGCTTCCCGACAGCCGCCCGTCATGGGCCCACCACACGACGCCACGCGGCAGGCTACCTGCCAGCCACGCTGCGTGACAAGACAGCCCGTCGGCGGGCCCGCCACTACCATGCCCGGCGCGCAGCGGTTCCGCTGCGTCGCGGCGGTTGATTTCACGCTGCTATCGCGCGCAGAACGTCGTGGGTTAAATCGTGGGGCGCGAGGTCGGGCGCGCGATTAATCCCACGCCGCCCCTCGGCTTCAGCCCAGCGCCTATAAGTAGGCGGGAGGGAGGCGGCGACGCACGCGCACTCTCTCATCCCCGCCTCGCCTCGTCTTCTTCCTTGCTCCACCGCGCCGAGCCTTGTTTCTTCCTTGCCGCGGAGATGAGCTCCTCATCAGCCGCCGCGCCTCCCACCGCGCGCTCCGGCGTGTGGGACGGCTCCATCATCGACGACGACATAATCGAGTTCCTTCGTCAGACGCGCCGCATCCCCGGCAGCCACCTAGTGCGAGCCCGCGCTACCACGGAGGGCGAAATCACGCCCGGCACGAGGAGGGCGAGCGGGTGGTCTTCCGCGCACCTCACGCTGGCTGGGGCTGCCGGCGAGCGGCTTCTTCCGCGCGTTCTTGGAGTTCTTCGGGCTCCAGCCGCACCACCTCACCCCCAACACGGTGGTGCTGCTGGCCACCTTCGCATCCTTATGCGAAGGATTCCTCGGAGTTCTACCCACCATCGAGCTGTGGGGGGAGTTCTTTCAAGCGAAGCTCGGGACCCACATCGCTCGCGTGCCAGCTCTGTGCGGCACGTTCATCGCCAAGAGGAGGCCGGTGCCCGAGAATCCTTTCCCTGCCATCCCCCTCATCAAGTCGGTGAAGATGTGGCAGCCAGATTTCACGCCAAGAACGCCGCCCGACGGCGATTGTCAACTTGCCGCCCTACGTGGGCGGCAACCGGCGGGTCGACCCACCAGCTGGTCCTACAGGTCGGACGCCGACTGCGAGTAACGCCGCCGTCAGCGGCTCCGCGTAATGATACTGATCGGAGGGCTTTGGGCAGACTTGCTGGCCGCCTTCATGGCGCGCCGAAGTTCTCCCTTCGTGGCCGCCCTCATCTGATCTGCCAGATGAGCGGCCGCCGGGACCCCAACCGGCTGTGCTCCAAGGACATGCCCCACGCGGAGGTGATAGACACGGTGAACTTCTTGGCGAACTGCGACCTCACGGAGGAATGGCGCTTCGGCAAGGAGCCATACTCGCGCGCCAATCCCCCGCCGATGGTAAATCGCCTCTCGCTTCTCTGTTTCCTTCTTTAGCCGGATCTGGCTCTTACTTTCCTTGGTCCTTTCTGACTCAGAATCCTCTCATGCCGCCTTCGGCCGGCGCCGCGGGGCCGGCTCGCGACTTCGTCCCCGACCGGGCGGAGAATGACGCCGACGACCCCGACTTGGGCGTCGCGGCGATGGAGGCCGATGCCGAAGGAGGGGGAGGGGCCGACGACCTCAGGCCCTCGGCCACCTTTGCAGACTGGCCTGATGACGAAGTCGCCCCCCGCCGCCAGTAGAGAGCCGGCCAACCAGGCGCGAGCTCCTCCGCCGCCTTGGGGGGCCGAGGCGGCGCGAAGAAGCGCCGGGCCGGGCCGACTCAGCCAGGCGGCCAGGCCAAGAGAATCAGGGGAGCGGCCGACACACACATGAAGAAGCGGTCGCGAAGGCTAACCGCTTCCGCAAGGAGGTGAAGAAACCACCGCTGGTCTCCGCGTAAGTATCTTATTATTCTGTCTTGTTTTCTTCTGGTCCATCTTGCCCAAGTCTTCTCATGTCCTTTTTTCTCATCGTGGCTCCCCTCACTGGAGAGGGTCACCGCCGCCTGGCTCATGGGGTCGGCAGAGACGCCCGCCAGTTAGCCGGTCGGCGGGTTGACCTCGGCGTCAGCCTCGGGAGGCAACAGAGCGGAATGCGCAGGAGAAGCGCGACGAGGAGGCGGCCGCCCGTCGAGAGAAGGCGGTGGCCGAGAAGGCGGTCGAAGCCGCAGCAGCAGCAAGAAGGCAAGCCGAGGAGGCCGCGCACCTTCAATCGGTGCTGCTTGTCACTCCGCTGAGCTCAGCGCCACCGCCGCCGGAGTTCACGGGGCAGTCGGAGGGAATCAGTGGTGAGGTCCCCGTCGCAGGGAGGGAAGGCGGCGAGGTCTCTTCGCCGAGCGCGGCCGTGCCACCTCCGCCGCAGTCTGAGGTCGCGCGAGGCAAACAGCCGGCGGACCCACCCGTGCCGCCGACCGATGATGAAGCCGTGGCGCAGCTGCTTCTTCAAGTCGCCTCGCCAGTGCGGCGCCGTCTTGAGAAGGCGGACTCGGCGCCGCGCCCCTTGGAGACCGGCGCCGCCAGCTCGGCCATCCCTGACGCTGAAGCGACAAGCGCCGCGCCCGCTGGGTGGGTGCGAGGAGGCGGCACGGGCCTGCTGAACACGGCGCTCCTGGACGTCCAAGCGAAGCTGCGGGCCGAAGGCGCCGCCCTCCAGAACCTTTCCAAGGCACATCTGGCGTCGCGATCCGCCGTGCGGGTATGTTTTATTTCTGAATTTTCTTTTGATTTTCTTCGTAAGGCGCCAAGCACTCCACCGGGTGTAGTCTCGAAGTTTCGGGTCGGCCGGCCGAGCAAAGCGCCCGGAACTTTATTTGCTTACTTCCAAGTCTTTATCTCGGTTCGGAATCCTTGTTACAGAATACCACAACCTCGGCTACCGCCTTTCAACCGCAACGTTGAAGAGCTGAACAAGCGGGCTGCCGACTGGCGAGGAGCCGAGGTGAGTTTTCTTCTTCGGGGCGCGCTATGCACTCATGGGCTGTAGTCCCCGAGATTCGGCCGATCGCCGCGCAGTCGGGCCGGATCTTCCGGCGACCTTCTTAATCGATTTGACTTCAAGGCCCTTCTTCTTTTTATTCTTCAGAATCCAACGCCGCTCTGCGGGAGCAGCTGGGTACGGCCGAGACCGCCTTGCGCGCAAAAGAGGAGGAGTGCGGCAAGCTCGCCGCAGAGCACGACCTGCTGGCCACGCAGCTGGCGGAGCAGAAGGAGCTGCTCAAGGCGGCGCGGGCCGAGGCAGAGAAGAAAGAGGCCGCCCTCCTGGCCGAATTTGAGAGCGAGCGCTCCGCCTGGACCGACAGAGAGGCGCAGCTGACCTCCGGCTTCCATGAAATCGAAGATATCATCGATGGTAAGTTTGCTTTTACTTTCTCTTTTGGGTTGCCGACTATGGGTTAAGCCGGCTCCTATTTTTTCTAACTTGCTTTTTCTTTTTCTTGGCAGACTTCTTCCCTGGTCATACGCAGCGCCAATCAGGCCATCGAGGCCGAACACGAGGCGCGGAGGGCGGGTGGCGCCGAGATCGCAGCCAACGCCCCCCGGACCCTTGACGAGCAGCTCCTGAGCACTGAGGCTCGTTTGCGGCCGGCACATCGGATGCTGCGCCGTCTTCAGCGTGTCGGGGCCCGGGCGATTGTTGCCTTGTGGCTGGACATGCCGATTCTGCGCACTCCCAGCCGGACCGCCGACTGGCTGGAGGTCGCGGCTGGGCGTCTTGAGGCTTGGAAGGGCTCCGCGGCTCGGGCTGGAGCTCGCCGAGCCCTGGAGTTCGTCAAGGCGTGGTATCTGTGGCTCGACTCGACAGGCTGGCCGCGTCCGGGCCGAAGCCCAGCGGAGCTGCAGGCCGCGGAGGGCGCCTTGAGCGTCTTGGCGGGCGCGATCGCCGACTACACGGACACCAGTGTCTTCGCCCCGAGCGGGCTGAAGACGGTGGAGGCACCACGAGTGGTTCAGATGAACCCGGACTACGGGCGAGGACTCGCCGAGGTGATCGACTCCAAAGACCGAGGATGAGGACGAGGCGGAGGACGGAGACGGCATGGAGGCGCCGGAAGACGGAGCGGGCGGCCAGCCTCCGCTCAAGCGCCTCCAAAGAACGAGCCGCCATCTCGAGCCAGCCGCTGCCAGAGACGATCAAAACGAGACTGCCCAGCCAGCCGCCCTGGCGCCTGACGCCGCCACCGCCTCCGGCCCTCCAACCCCATCCGCTGCTTCTTAGGTCGCTGCCTTGGCTTTATTTTATCTGCTTGTTAGTCTTTCGAAAGAACTTTGTTAATTCGCACAATTCCACCCGCGGGGTGTATTCTGAACCTCTTTTCGAAGATCCGGCCAAGGTCCTAATTTTGTGTAAATATTATTCTAATTTCATGTTTCCTTGCTTATTTCTCTTGTGGTTTTTCCCTTGCCGCCTTCCCTTAGATGTCGCCTTGCCCGTCGGGCAACCGCTCTGCGGATTGCCGTCCAGGTCAAGTGCTTGGTTATTTTGGGAAGGCAAGTACTTGGCCATTTTAGAGTCGTTTAAGCAAGTTGGGTAGAAAACGGCAAGCCGGCTTCTTAAGAGTCGGTTTCACGAAACGGGCTGGGCGCCGATTTAAACTATGTTTATGCTTTGGGTCCTTAGCCATTTTTTCGTGTGGGCGCCCGCTCTACCTTACTCCTGCCCACCAAACAGTCGCTCATGAGCTGCGGCTTCGACAGAGACGGCTTGGGCACCGTGACGCTACTTGTCCGACTTCGTGAAGCAGTTCATAGTTCAGCATGGTGAGTCCCGGGCCGACTAGTCGAGCCCGGTGCCAAACAGCATAATCAAAGGGTAACATACTCACAGGCATAATTCTTATCATTCAGATAGCAAAAGAGGGCAGTCCCCGAGCTCGTCTCGGGGGGCCCGGAGTCTTGGTGTTTCAAACACAAAAGGGTAGCGTGGTACATACTGCATCAACTGTAAAATCTTCGGAGGAGATTCGCATTCCATGGCCGCCTGCCTCTTTGCCGGAGTCGCCCTCTTATGCGTTTCGGGGCTTCGGCGCCGATCAGTAGTAGGAGTCGCTGCCCAAAGCACTTTATCGATGATGAACGGTCCTTCCCAAGGCGCCGATACTTTGTGCTGGCCGGCCGCTCACCGGATCAGCCGGAGCACAAGGTCGCCCTCTAGGAATGATCTTGGCTTGACCTTCTTGTTGTAGTAGCGGCGCAGCTCTGCCGGTAGATGCTGGACCGGTGAGTGCCGCAGCCGCCCTCTTCCAGCAGAGATCGACGCCGCCTTGGCGTGATTCTTCCGCTTCCTCCTCGGTGTACATGGTGACTCGCGGGAGTCGAACTCTATATCCGTTGGGATGACGGCTTCGCACCGTAGACGAGGAAGAAGGGTGTAAAGCCGCTTGACTTGTTTGGAGTCGACGCAGACTCAGAGGACGGCCGGCAACTCCTCGTTAGCAGCCGGGTCAACGCTCCAATGGTTCGACCAGCACGAGGCTTGATGCCGCATAAGATAAGGCCGTTCGCTCGCTCCACCGGCCGCTTGACTGCTGGATGGGCAACGGACGCTAAGTCCAAATAATGCCCCGCGTCGCGCGCAGAACGGGCCAGGCGCCCTTTGGCGTAAATTTGTGCCGTTGTCGGTGATGATGCTGTGTGGTACGCCGTACCGAGTCGTGATGTCGGCGATAAAGGTCACTACCATAGGACCGTTCAACTTCTTGATGGGTTTTGCTTCTATCCACTTGGTGAACTTGTCCACCGCGACAAGTAGGTGAGTTAGGCCGCCTCGTGCCGTCTTGAATGGTCCCACCATGTCTGTGCCCAGACAAAGAAAGGGCCAGCGATGGGGATAGTCTTGAGCGCCGAAGCCGGGTCAAGCGGCTTGGAGCGGAACACCGCACCCCTTGCATTTTTGAACTAATTCCTTGGCTTCTTCTAGGACAATCGGCGGAAGAAACCGTGTCGGAAGGCTTTGGCGACGAGTGCTCGAGGTCGCATGATGGCCGCACTCGCCTACGATGGATGTCTTCGAGGATTGCTTGGCCTTGCTCGATTCGACGCATTTGGTAGACACCGTGACGCCGCTACCGACCAGCTCTCTATTGATTATAGTATAGGCTGCCGCCGGCGTTGCACTTGCCGAGCCAAGGTTTCATCAGTTGGTAGCTCTCCGCTTACTAAAACTTCAAGATGGGCTGGGCCCATGAGGGTGCCGCTATTTCTTCGACCGCCAAGCATCGCTACTTGGACGAGGGGCTGGGCTGGGAGGCGGCGGGTTGGAGTCTGCACCGCTTGTCTGCGTTGAAGAAGTCCCCGGGCCGATTGGCGCAGTCCCCGGGCCGAGTACTGGAGTCTTTGCAAAGGTCGCCGCAGTCCCCGGGCCGGGTTCTGAAGTCCCCGGGCCGGCTTCGACTGCCGTGTTCTTGGGGGCGTCTTCAAGGATTCTTGTGCCGTCCGCCGAGGCTCTGGAGTCGGATCTGCCTTCTTCAGGGGGAGCCGACACAAAAATGGAGTCTGATTCTGGTGACGGTTTGACGGATGGCTTGAGAAGGCGCTGAAGGGCGACGCCGGATGGTATTGCCTGTCGGGTGGAACCGATTCTTGCTAGGGCATCCGCTTGGTCATTGTCGTTCCTTGGTACATGGAGGAATTCGCATCCCTCAAAATACCCACTCACCGCTGTACGAAAGCGGTAGCTCGCCATATTTGCATCTTTGGCGCCCCGATCACGGATGACTGTTGGACCACCAAGTCGGAGTCGCCATAGCATGTGATCCGGCGAACGCCGAAGTTCTTGGCAAGCCGGAGCCCGTGGATGAGCGCCTCATATTCGGGCGACGTTGTCGAGGCGGCGAAATGGATCTGCAGCGTGCCAGATTTGAGCTTGTCGCCTTTAGGGGAAGTGAGGACCACGCCGGCTTCCAAGCCGGTGCGCATCTTGGAGCCATCAAAGTGCATCCGCCAATGCGTGGAGTCGGGCGCTGGCGGCAGATACTGGGTCTCGGCCCAATCGACGAGGAAGTCGGCCAGAGATTGTGACTTGATGGCGGTGCGGCGCTGGTAAAAGATGGTGTAGGGGGCCAACTCTATGGCCCATTTGGCCACTCGCCTGAAGCATCTCGGCTTCCGGCGATCTTTGTTAGTGGGGCCGTGCAAACCACGGTGATTGAATGCTCTTGAAAGTAAGGCTTCAACTTCTTGGCGGCAAAGTGCATGCCGTAACACATCTTCACGGTAGTGGGGGTAGTTCTCGCTTGGAGGTCGGCGATTTCGCCTGTGTAATATATCGTCTCGGATAGGTAGCGCCTTGCCTTCCTCCTTGCGTTCAACCACAATAACTACGCCGACTACCGCTGGTGGCGGCAATATATGAGAGCATGGGCTCTTTTGGAGTCGGAGCCGCCAAAGACCGGGGAGTAGTCAGCATTCTTTTCAACTGGAGAAAAGCTTCGTCCGCCTTGGAGTTCCATTCGAAGAAGGTGGTCTTCTTCATAAGCCGGTACAGAGG
The DNA here is from genome assembly GCA_021605145.1 of Aegilops bicornis. Lineage (NCBI taxonomy): Eukaryota > Viridiplantae > Streptophyta > Magnoliopsida > Poales > Poaceae > Aegilops > Aegilops bicornis. Next base: position 576,213,043 of record CM038672.1, read on the forward strand.
AAGGGCTTTCTCAGCCAGCCGATTGATAAATCGACTGATAGACGCCAAGCAGCCGGTGAACTTCTGCACATCCAGCAGTCGGCGGGGCACTTCCATTCTCTCAATTGCCTTGATCTTCACGGGGTTGCACTCTATGCCGCGTTCGGATACCAGGAAGCAAGGAGCTGGCCGGCTGGTAATTCAAGACGCATTTCTCGGGTTGAGCTTGATCTGGAATCGGCGCAGGTTTTCAAAGGTCTCTTTGAGGTCTTTCAACAGCGTTCCTCGCTTCTCCGTCTTTCACCACTACGCCGCCCACGTAAACGCATGCGTTCGCCAAGCTGCTTGAGGAGGCACTTCGCATGCAACGCCGAAAGGTGGCGCGCGTTCCTCAAGCCGAACGTCATGGTCGCAGCGAAGGCTCCAAATGGCGTGATGAAGGCGGTCTTCAATCTGTCTGCCGGGTTCAGCTTGATCGATGATATCCTGAATATGCATCTAAGAAGCTCAACAGCTCGCATCCGCCGTGGAGTCTATCACCGATCAATTCTTGGTAGAGCGAACGGGTCCTTGGGGCAGGCTTTGTTGAGGCTTGTGTAGTCAATACACATCCGCCAATGCTTGTTCTTCTTTAGTACCGTGACCGGTTCGCCAACCATTCGGAAAGAAAACTTCCATGATAAAACCGCTGCAAGGAGCCGGGCTATCTCTTCTCCAACAACTCTTCTTTTCTTCCGACAAAGCGGCGCAAGGGCTGCCTCGACGGGCTTCACATCAGGTCGGACATGTAACTTGTGCTCGGCGAAATCCGGCCGGTACACTGGCATGTCTTTGGGGGACCATGCGAAGATGTCCCGATTCTCACGGAGGAAATCGTCGAGCTCGCCTTCCTATTTGCCGCCGAGGTTCGCACCTATGACAACAGATTTCTCTGGTGCTCCGGGTCCAAGGGTATCTTCTTGGTCTCTTTGGCCGCTTGAACGAGCCCTCAGCTTCCGACTCCTTGGGGTCGGACGATATCTCCCGGCTGCTTGCCGCCATCGCCACGACCCGATCCAGAGCCGCTTCTCACCGCGATCACTGTGGACTCGGCTAGCCGCTACTTTCAACAGACAAAGCGGACGACTTTCAGTAGTCGCCGGACACGGTCGAATCCCCTTGGAACTCGGCATCTTCATCTTGAGGTAGGCGTAGTGGGGATCGCCATGAACTTGGCCAGAGCAGGTCGGCCAAGCAAGGCATGGTAGGGGCTCTCGAGGTCCACCACTTCAACCAGATCGCTCTCGGCGAAAGTGATCCTTGTCCCCAAAGAGGATGTCTATCGAATCTTGCCAATCGGTGAGCAGGAAAGGCCAGTACAATTCCGCTGAACACAACCGACTATGTCAAGCCGCCTCGCTTGATTCCTAGCTTCTCCATCGTATCCTTGTACAGATGTTGATGTTGTTGCCTCCGGCTCATCAAGATTGGCGAGAAGCGAGCGCCCGCCTATCCGTGGGCAAGGGTGGCTCCCAAGACCGGGCGTAGGGAGCCCGGATTCGCATCACCTGGGTGATCAAGACGGCTCCACCGATGGGCTTCTCGGACCAAAGTGCATGAATTTCGGGGCACTTGATGCTACAAAGATTCACCTCTTCTTGCCGCTGCCGCCGCGCGGGCGATCATCACCATCGCTGGTAAACACGACATAGGCGCCGTGCTCTTCCGGGTAATCGTTTTGTATCGCACCGACCGGCCGGACAGCCACCTGCCGGGCGGTGGTGGAGGCGGGCGGTTCAAGGGCGGAGGAGGGCAAGGCTGTCTCCTTGGCGATCCCGGTGAGCCGTGGCACTTCCGGTGGTGTGGTTTGACGGCTTTCAAGGCCGTGGAACTTGCAGTGGTCCGGCCAGTCTCGCCAGAAGAGAAGGCCGGCAACCGCTTGGACTTGCCGCTTTTCGCCGCTAAGGTGAGGCTACCCTCCGCTGCCGGTCTTCGATCGTTGCCACTGCCGTTGTTGGAAGCCGGGCCGGGCCTTGCGCCAGGATCGCTTCATTGCTTTGTCGCCGGGTGGCGTTGCATACCGGAGTTCGGGAGCATGAGGAGCTATTGGCCAACAGACCGACTTCGATCTCCGCCTTCATGGCGGAGTCGGCAAGTATGCATTTGTTCGCTATGACTAGAAGCTCGCCGAGGGTCTCCGGCTCGCCGCAAAGGAGCTTGTGCTTGAGGAGGGTGCCTTCTGCACCCGGTGGTGAAGTACTCGATTGCTCGCACCTCGTGCACTCCTTCGCAGGAGTTCGGAGCTTCGCCACAAGTGGAGGTAGTCGCGAGTGGACTGCTGGGGACCTTGCACGCACAAGGACAGCCGACGAGGCTTGGGAGGTCGCTTGTATGCGTGCTCGTGAAGTTGCGGATGAAGGCCTCGGTGAAGTCGACCCAGCCGCTGATGCTGCGGGGCCTCAAGCTGTTCAACCATGTCCGGCCGCAATCGGAGCATGAGGGGAACATACTTTACGGCGACGCTGCTTGTTGTTGCCGTTCGCTAGGCCGACGGCCGTGGAGTAGTCCACCACCAGTCCCTCCAGCTTCACGGAGCCGTGTATTTGGGTGTGTCTCGGGAGTGTGAATCCTGGGAAGGGCTCGTCGCGGATGCGAGGTCCGAAACAGGTGGGCCCAACTCATCTTCTTCTTCTAGCGCCAGGATTGGTGGAGTCGCCGATCCGGTGGCGGGCGTCGTTCTCCGACTCCTCTCGGCGGCCAAGGCGGTCACCGAGTCGGATGATCGACGGTGGCGGGAGACTTCGCTTTCTCTGCGGGGAGGAGGGCGATAGGCGCCCCGCCGCTCCACCGCCTCGGGCGGCCGCTTCGTCGCGTTCGATGGAGATGTGAGTCCGGCTATGGCCGGCGGCCGGATCTCGGTTCTTTTCTTCCGCGGACGCCGCCAGCCGGCATCCGAGAGGTCGCGCTTTGATCTCGGCGAGGAGACAAGTCGCCGTGTTGTCGCCGTGGCGCCTGCGGCGGCCGGCTTGCCCTCCATGGGCGCCGCGTCGAGGAGCTGCCGGACTCGCTCCGTTATCAGCGGCGCCTCGCCTCGGTTATCCAACTTGTCCGCCGCTGCTCGGCAGCGAATGTTCTACCGGGCGTGGCGTATTGTGGCGATCGCCCCAAACAGATCGGGCGAGGCCGCGCTGGCCGGACCGCCGCTTAGGCGGCTAAGCCGGAGTCGGGCGAGCCGCCTACGCCGCGATCCATCTCGCTACCGATAGGCTTCCAACAAGCGCCTCATGCTTGCTACCAGGCGCCCACGAGGCTGAAGGCGCGCGCTCCGGGCTGGCGTAAGGCCGGGCGCCCGGGAATGGAGGCGGTCAGGTCTTGCGTATCAGCGCCGAGAGGGTCACGAGCCCTTCACGGAGGGCTCGCCGTGATCGATGACGCAGTACTTTCGGACGGTGCTCCCGCCGCTCTCCGCCGAGGGAGAGGCTCGTCAGAGACCACCACGCGTTGGTGGGGAACGCGTCGAGCGACGCGGTGTCGGAATCGACCAGCATCGGGTCGGTGGAGCCTACGGACTCCAGGTCGGCGGCAGGCTCGCCGTCGACGTGGAGCTGCTCAAGGAGGCCCGCGAGGAGGCTTTCGGGGTCGTCCGTGCCTGCATCGAGCGGGCGATCACTATTGCCATTCCCCGTCTTGTCTGGTTAATGGCGCGTGGATCCCGCGGGAGGAGCTTGCCGACTCCCGGAGGCCGACTCCATCGGGTCCGTCCTTGGGGTGCTCTCGCCGTCTTCGGTACTCCCGCCGACAAAGCGGTCCCGCCGCCTTCGGATCGCATGTAAAGGACAACGTGGGTACAGTGAATCGCCCATGGTGCCGATGTCAGGCCGGCATGGCAACAAGGTTCGCCGGACGGAGATCTCCGTCGATGCACGGGCGCTCTGTAGCTATACCGCTCTTTATGGATCGGGCGGGGATGGGCCGCGAGGCGGCTTTACCCCATAGTCGCCCAGCGTGAGGTGGTGGAGGTCGCGGCCGACTCCTCGAGCCGGCCTCGGCCGAGGTCGCTGGCCTGGAGTCGGCTTGTCCTGAAGGCGGCGTCTGGGACTCGGCCCAGAGGTGTAGTCGGCGACGCTGTTGCCGACTATCCGAAGGCGGTTCTTTGTCTTGGGGTCTTGAGGGGCGCAGTCTGCCCCGATGTTTTGAAAGGTTCAGGGGCTCGGGTCTGCCTACCCGTAGTCCATTACTCCGACACAAATAGCGTAACGACGACCACAGGTATGAACATAGACTATGCGTAGTACGTAGATACAGCCCCAACTGGGCAAGGCAGAGTCCATCCGACTAGCAGTACCCGCAGACCACGCCACTCATCTTCTGGTGCTAAACCCTTTCCGTATGCGACTGTTTCAACAATTTAATTAGGAGCCTCGTGGCCGATGGGGTGTGTGACGAGGATTGATTGGGGTTGGGGGCTGCTCGACTACTAGGGCTTGCCTCGGCTAAGTTTTCTTTGGGCCTAATTCCTATATGATAACGAAACAAATCTCAAAATTCTAGGTGTGCCAAATCCCACCCGACACACTCTCTAGCTACGCCGCTGGCTCACATGGAGGATGCCAAGGCAGCGGCCTTGGGGTTACGGCGGATGTTGTAGGTCGGCTCATGCACACGTGGATTGGCAGCGGCCAAGTTCACGCCATGGCATGGGTGCCCTCCGATGGCTGTGGAAGCTGTCTATGATGGGAAGACGACCCACCCTTTCGGTAATCACGGCCCTGGGAACCACTATATGAGGGCTATTTTTGGTTTTCTGACCTGATACCAAATTACTGGTAATCCTTAGCAGTAGACAACATTCAACATGCTCCTGCATCCAGCCCTCGATTCTTATCAATCATGTGTACCTGAGTCCCTCACCCCGTCTCCTGAGCCCTTCTCTTGCATCCAATACTCCTACAAGTCTCAGTGTAAGTGCCTCACACAATTGTGTCCTTAGTTCTTTCTAGATCAATGAATCACATTGTATTTTTGTGTGAAATCTGTCTGTTTTGTCAATACCAAAGACCGAACAGAATTGACTGAACACCGAATAAAGAAAAAAAAGGAAACGCGAAGTAAATTCGGTTGACGGATATGGAATGACTAGACCGAACAAACCGTACAGACTAACGCCTAGACTTATACATGTAGGAGGGAGTGGTGAGTATATTTACCATAAATATGTATCCTTTAATAAATTTAATATGTATTAACAGTACTAAAGAAACACAAGATAAATATGCACACAACTTCATGGAAGGAAAAATGTGGAGATGTGTTATGCATAAAGACGGCACCTCAAACATCATGGATTAAAGCTTTGTTAATACGGGTCTTCTTGCAGTATCGCTTGTCAAAAATACGACATGCATGCAGCCATGCTGAAGTACGTCTGAGATCCGGTAACAAATAGCGTAACAGCGATCATCAATATGCACGTAGATTATGCGTAGTACGTAGATACACCCCCAACCGGGTAAGGCAGAGTCCATCCGGCCAACAGTACCCGCGGACCACGCCACTCATTGCCTGGTGCTAAAACCTTTCCGTCTGCGACTGTTTCAGCAATTTAATTAGGAGCCTGATGGCCGATGGGCTAAGTTTTTTGGGCCTAATTTCTATATGATAACGAAACAAATCTTAAAATTCTAGTTGTGCCACGTCCCACCCGACACACTCTCTAGCTACGCCCCTAGCTCACATGGAGGATGCCAAGGCAGTGTCCCCGGGGTTACGATGGATGTTGTAGGTCGGCTCGTGTACACATGGATTGGCAGCGGCCAAGTTCATACCATGCATGGGTGCCCCCCGATGGCCGTCGAAGCCGTCTATGATAGGAAGACGACCCACCCTTTGATAATCACGGCCATGGGCACCATCTATGAGGGCTACTTCCGGTTTTCCGACCCGATACCGAATTACTAGTAAATCCTTAACAGTAGCCAACATTCATTAATCCCTCGGGCTCACACGCTCCTACATCCAACCCTCGATGCTTATCAAACTTTTGTACCTGAGTCCCTGCCCCCGTCTCCTGAGCCCTTCTCTTGCATCCTACAAGTCTCAGTGTAAGTGCCTCACACAATCATGCCCTTAGTTCTTTTTAGATCAATGAATCACATTGTAATATTTTTTTATGAAATCGGTCTGTTTTGTCAATACCGAAGACCGAACCAAATTGACGAGGACCGAATAGAGAAAAAAAATGAAACACAAAGTAAATTCGGTTCTCGGATATGGTAGACTGATTTTTTGGAAGACCGAAATGACTAGGCTGAGCAAACCGTACAAACTAACGCCCGGACTTATATGTGTAGATGGAGGGAGTGGTGCGTATATTTACCATAAATATGCATCCTTTAATAAATTTAATATGTATCAACAGTACTAAAGAAACACAAGATACAGATACACACAACTTCATGCAGGAAAAATGTAGAGATACGCTCTTCATAAAACCGACATCATGGGTTAAAGCTGGTATTAATACGAGCCTTCTCGCAGTATCGCTACTCAGGAATACGGCAATGCTTGCAGCCATGCTCACGTACGTTCAAGATCCGGTCACAAAGAGCGTAACCGCGACTAGTAGGCACGTAGACCATGGAGAGTACGTAGGTAAACCCCTCAACTAGGCAAAGCAGAGTCCGTCCAGCCAGCAGGACCGGAGGACCACGCCCCTCGTCGCCTGGCGCTAAACCCTTTCCGCCTCTCCGCCACCACCACTGGCGCGAAACCCTGCACGCATCCGTCCAGTCTTCCCCCAGCCCACGCGCCATGCCACCTATACCTCAACTTCCGTCTCCCTCTCCGTCTCTCTCTCTAATCCGTCTCCCAACTGCAGATTTGTCCCCTTTCGCTGGGGGGGAGCGGCTATGGAGGAATCCTTTTCTCGTTTCTGTTCCGCCTCCTCCCAACTCATCCGCCCGCGCGCCTCCTTCCCCTGCTTCGCTGCTTCCGCCGCTAGATCCTTTTCCTCGCTTTTCTTTTCCTTTCAAGCATGCATGGGGATGGGGTCGTGTGACTGATTCACGAACGGGACGGCCGCGCCAATGGGGGACGCGTCCACCTCCGCCGCCCCCGCCACACCCACCTCCACGCTTATCTGCCTCGAGGACGGCAACGACCTCTTCCTCGACAATGATGATAGCCCCGACACCGGCTTGGCGGACTCACGCCTCGCCGTCGACGGCGGTCTCGTGCTCCTCGACCGCGATGATGAGTACACCGCTCTCATGCTCTCCAAGGAGGGCGCCGGCGCCGACGCCGGCGCGTGGGGCGACGAGTTGGTCGAGTGGACCAAGGCCACACGCGCCATGTGCGTCGACTAGATTGTCAAGGTGCTTCTTCACGTCGTCTTCTCACGCCCGCCCTTTTCCCAGACAAAATTTGTTGTGCAAATCGGATATTTGTTCAATGGTTTCCATATGCGTGCTTGTTGGCGCATTTAATGTGAGGTTCCTCTCCGGCGGAAGACGACGACGTGGCGGTGACGTACCTCGTTCGGTTCTTGGCGCTGCGTCGAGTCGATGTAATAATTATTAATCACCCTGCGCCGCCATTGCATTCCTCCTCTCCTCTGCTCTGCTCTATTCCGTCCTTTTGCCGTCGAGTGTTTGATGTAATGCCTGACTTCCGCATTGCCGTTTTTTGGGGGAGGGGGAAGGAGTTGGCCCTGCAGCCTCTCGATGGCCCGCCTGTCACTGGGGCCAAGGTGGAGGAGCACAGTGGTGCCGCTCGTGGCGTAAATCACATATCCGACTGAGGCGTAAATCAAATCACAAACCGACCTGCTCACGAAATTTTTTTCACTTTCCCGACCCTTTGGTGTGGCGCCTGACACTGGCGCCAGACCCCACAAAGGTAGCGCCTCTTCCTTCAAGGCGTCAGACGCCCTGCCAACATGGCAGCCCTGGTCGATTATGGCCCCACAGACAAAGCACTGCGCCTAAGACTTAGGCGCCACACCTGTAATGTGCAGCGCCTTATCTCTTGGGCGCTGCACACCAGGTTCCACTTGGGCTGGCCCCACCTCTCTCCCTCCCACCCCACTCCACACACCCTACTCCCACCAAAACCCTTATGCCCTCCTCTCTTCCCCTCTCCCCCTATCAAATCTTTCTCAAATCTTGCAAATCCGGAGTGTTTGACCGTGATTTCAAGCCAACCCTCCCTTAAGGTAATCTCCTCCGATCGCCTGCTTTTCATCCATAGGAATTGTCACATTTGCTCAAATCTTGCTAGTTTAGGGAAACCCTTGATTTTGCTTTGATTTGCAAATTTGTGTTGAATGATGTTATATTTCTTTGCTAATTTGGGTTGTTTAGGCTTCCATAGTATGCTAGGGTTAGGGTTATGTGTGTTTGATGTTGGTGTTAGGGTTATGTTATGGTTAGGGTTGTGGTAATTGTTATGTGGGGGTTAGGGTTATTAATTCATATATATGTTAGGGCATATGTGTGCAAATATTTTTCTTAAGTATTTACTTGATATATGTGTGTTTTTATTATTGTAGGGATGGGGAGAACATGTGTTTATGTTCATCATGTGGATAAAGAGGCCTTTTGAAAGGCAATGTTGAGACGGACCGGATGAGCTTGACATGGTGTTTGAGAGTAGTCCTAGCTATGCGGAGCTCTTGGAACAAGTGAGGAAAGATTTGAATTGGATTGACCCAAGTGACGTTGTTGAGTTCGAGGGAAGGCATAATGTTGGTTTTGGAATGCACATCCGTTGGAAGACAATGCGTAGAACTCCGAGCAACGTTGGGTTGCATACAAGGAGACGGGTTGCGAATCTCTAGACAAGGCTCTTGAGTTATTTGCCTCCAAGAAGGTTGAGTCTACTTTGAATGTAGATTTGAACCGAACCCTCCCCCGCTGGTTGCTAGCACTCCCCACCCATGAACCAAGATCAAATGAGTGAACCTCAATTCACGCAACAAGATTGGCCAACAATGAGCCCGACTCCAAACAACCAAAATGAAGGTTTTGAAGAGGAGAATGATGAGTACGAGGAGGATGACAACGAAGTTGACCTCCATGACAACAATGTGGGTGATCTCGACCAATATCATGTGCAAGAGACAATGGACCAATCCATCCCTTTTTCCCGTGCATATGCATCGGACTCGGATGATGATGGTCCCGATGAAGAAGTTGATGAGGATGGGTTCACGCCGAAGGAGGCCGAAGCATTCAAGAAGGTATTCGGGCGGGATCACAAGACACCGTTGTTCAAGGATCTTAGTCTCGCGGATGAAGCCGTTGTGGATGGTGGCAAATGCATATCTCTTGGAGCTAGGCTAAGTTCTCACCGTGATTTGGAAGACGGCAAGAACGGGATATATCCCGGTTGTGAGTTTCAATCCTTCTTGGAATTGAAGATGTGGCTCGACAACTACTCAGTTACACATTATTGTCCACATAAAGTGGCCAACTCGGACGTGAATGTATGCTACACGGTCAAATGTGAAGTGCCAACATGTCCATGGATTGTGCGTGCAAGGCCATGGAAAGGAGGTCCCACTTACGCATAGTGAGTTGTCTACCAACTCACATGTGCCAAGACAAGAGGGCGGATGGCAAGCTTGTGTACCAACAACACAAACAACTCACATCCGAGTTCATCGCCATGTGCTTTCCAACCAAATATCCACACTTCCAACAATGAGCATCAAGAGTGTCATTGACCTTGTGAAAGCCATCTTTCATTACAAGGTGAAGTACGGCAAGGCATGGAAGGCGAAGCAGGCCGCATTCAAGATGTTGTATGGCAATTGGGAGGAAGCATACAACCGACTCCCTAGGTTGTTGTTAGCTATGGCCGCCACAAACCTGTGCATGGTTCACGTGGTTGAGCCTCATGGGCACCAAACATTGATTCATAACGGGAGGACCGTGCGAGTATTTGGCCGTGCATTTTGGGCCTTTGAGCAATGCGTGAGGGCTTTTGAGCATTGTCGGCCTGGCCATCGCCATTGATGGCACGTTCTTGACCGGACAATACAAGGGCACTTTATTGGTTGCAATAGCAAGTGATGCCAATAACCGGTGTTGCCTTTGGCTTTCGCTTTGGTTGAGGTGGAGAACAATGATAATCGGGAGTGGTTCTTGCGCCAATCGAGAACAAGGGTATTACTCGCTGAAAGGGAAATTTGTGTCATATCGGATCGCCATCCCGGAATTCTAAATGCGGTGGTGGTTGACATTCTGGACATACAAAGTTGCATCATCGATGGTGCATGAGGCACTTTGTGCAAACTTCTATAGGGCATGTGGTATCAAGGAGTTGGTCGATGATCTTCGTGATTGTTGTCTCGCTTTCACCAACAAGCGGTTTGCCGCATTGTTCAATGCATTGCTCGGACACAAGAAACTTGACCCGGCGGTCGAGTTTCTCAATAGGAACATTGCCGAAAGGAATATGTGGGCACGTGCTTTCGATGAAGATGGCCGGAGGTACGGTCAAATGACAAGCAATATGGCAGAATGCTTCAATAAGGTGCTCAAGGGTGTACGTGCATTACCCGTGACGGCAATAGTGCAATACACATTTGACAAGATGAATGCATACTTTTTAAAGTACTCAATGGAGACTGCTAAGCGATTCTTTGGTGAGAACAAGGATAAGCACAAGTATAATTTCCCACCAAAGGTTGAAGAATGGTTGGAATTTCAATCACGAAAGGCAGACTACAAGAAGCTGTACTATATGACGACAACGAGTGGAAGTATGAGGTGAAAGAGCCCGGAGGAACCACAAACGATGGCCGCCAACACGAAGGCCGGGCTTTCAAGGTCTCCCTAACACGGTGTGATTGCAGCTGCATGAGGCCGTCTTTGCTTCATCTCACATGCTCGCACTTGTTAAATGCATCCCGGGTTAGGAATGTGGACGTCAATCACCCTCTTACCGTGAGGGAGTCCGGAAGTTCTCAATCATGACGGTAAAGAATACATGGACTCCACGGTTCCAACCATACTTGGACCAATCACAATGGCCGGAGTATCATGGAGTTCAACTATGGCCGGACCCGGAATTGAAGATCGTTAGACGGGAAGACGTAAGACAAAGCGCCTTAGAGGTGACATGGACGGATGGGGCCGTGGTGGCGGTGGAGAATACGGCACCGGCCAATTCCAAGAGCCTCGTGAGCAATCCCGTTGTGGGGGCTGCAGTAATGGGGGACACAACACAAGAACTTGTCCCAAACCAAGAAAGAGATGTTGGTGAACTATCTTCTAGGGCAAGCTGCCATTTGTCATTTGTAATGAATGTGTCGTGAACCATGTCGTACTAATGTTTGAATTGTCTTAAGTTATGAACTCGTCGGCATGAAATTTGTGTTTGTTCAAATTGTTGTGATGCTGCAGTCATTGTAAGTATTGTGGATGTGATGCAAGCCAACTGTGGCTCTCTGGATGGTCATGGAAGTAGTGCAGCGCTTAAGGTCAGGCGCTGCACTACTGATAAAGGCAGCGCCCAAGTGTTGGGCGCCACATAAGATGCTGCAGCGCCTAACGGTTAGGCGCCGCAAGGTTGCTATAAGCAAAACTTGAAACAGATGCCGCTTTGGCATCCCGCAAAGAAGACTCACATAATAAAAGTAATCAGTAAACACAAATACCATATCATTTAAGACAATTCAACATTACTTCAACACTAGTAAGAGTTCATCCACATATAACATAACCTCGTAAGTTCATCAACATATCATTTAAGACAATTCAACATTACTTCAGTTCGCAAACACAAATACCACACTAGTAAGAGTTCACCAACATATAACATAACCTCACAAGTTCATCAACCTAATTAAACGGCTACACTTAACATGAACAAGCACTAATTCCTTCTCGCGTGTTCCTGGTGGCACGCCTCAAGCAAGCTTCTTCTTAGGAGCACGAGGCTCCTCTTCGCACTTCCTCCTCCGCCTCCGCCTCCGCCTCCTCCTCCGCCTCATCATCCAAGCTAACCATCCGCGAGGTCCCTACGACCACCTTTGGGTTGCCTCTGTTGTCATAGTCGTTGGGCGTGTACCGGCGTCTGGGCTGCCTAGGCTTCAACACATATGCGGACCGAGCTTGAGCGTCCGCCAAAGTCATGTCATCATCAACCTCATCGCCTATCACACAACTAAACAATATGGTGAAGGCCGGTGTCGTAATCAAGTGAGAATCACATCTAAAGGATTAGTCATACCTCTTGGGTGATCCCACCTCATCATCCATATAAGCATATGAGGAACTCACATCGCCCCCTCATGGTGAGATGCGGGTCCGATGGTGTACTGCACCTAGAGGCGTATGGTTCATCATATTCGTGATCACGGCAACCGAGAAGGTTCGATAACCGCCTTTAACTTCTTGGCCCCGACTGTAACATGAACAAGTGTGTAAGATATCAAACTTCGCAACATAGACTGCCTCTCATAGTGAATGCGATATGTACCTTGAGGAATGCTCGTAGTGAACCATCATCATTGCCAGCCCAACCGTGTCTTCTCCAGAATAGACCGCTCTCATCACCTGCTTTCTTGATCTCAGTGCGCAACGGATGAGAAAGAACGAATGCTTTAGCCATTCAAACATGTGTAATACGGTCAATGGGAAAGTAAAGAGGGGAACACTTTACCACATAGTTAATCACCGAAACAGCAGGGACTCCTTGCCCTTGCCTGACATCTCTGTTGTACTTCGCCTTTGCTAGATCCTCAAAGTTTACGGGTTCTTCAAGAATATCCTCATTATATGCGGCGGGCATATCTCAACTCGAGTATTTCCAATAAACCATCGCACGTAGTTATCAAAAGCAAGTGGGTTGTGCTCACGAAGCGGGGCGCGTGCAGTGCTACGAGCTTGCTCCACACAAAGCTGGAAGCGGGTAACATACGCAGAATGATGCTTGTCCCAGTCCTTTATCTTCCATTGCCTTCTCCTGTCCAACCTGCGTGGTATAAAACCAAACATTAGCACAATCAAAAGGACTCCCGATGATTAGACAATACGCAGACATGCTCTCTTACCTATGAAGTGCTTTATCCGTGTCCACCCATTCCGGCGGGTGAGGCTGGAAAAGACCAAACCGACGATACACGCGATGCGGCAAATGAAACTCAACCGCCCAGTTGCATATCAATGGGCACCGCATAAGCCAGAGATCCTTATCCTGCAAGCACATTGGGTTGAGGCGGAACTCCGCGGTGTACCCCAAGCTCTCACCCGCGCCATATGGCTGCCATTCCACCTATGAAACAGGGCAACAATGCAAATTTGATGACTATTTTCAAGCAAGCATGAGAAAGGACTAAAGTAATGACCTCCTTACCTGCTTTCAGCGTAATCGTGTCCAACTCGGCAATGTACTTTTGGTACATGAGATTGACATCGTTCGTCATCTCGGAAACGATATCCCACTTGTAAGCCCACGTGGGGCGCCGTAATTCGTCATGTTCATGTGCATACCAAGGATCAAACCTGACGCTCTTCAAGGCCCAACAAAGTGTGACGCTCCCAGCTCCATACGTAAAGTAGAAGCAGATTACCACCAATGCTCGTGCACTAGGTGTGATCCCGCAACACGCATCGTCCAGCTACATATGAAAGAAAAACAATGTTAACTTGACGGCAAGCTTGCATTGCTAATGAAATGAGTTGATCACAAAACAGACCAACTACATTGTCGGTACAAGTAGGCAAGAGTCGCTGAACCCCAGCTCCATTTGCTATCGAAGACGGTCCAACGCCTTCAGCCACATCCATGGAGCGTTCTTGCCAAGGAGTCAGGAAACAAAGTCCTCGACACAATGTACCACATATACACACGAGCATGTGTCCGGATCACATCATCGGTGGCATCCGGAGGGCACGCCGCAGTTATTTTGAATCCACGTGAAAGCAGCTCCGCCGCTTTCCTTTCCCTCTTCTTCTTCTCTTCTCCCTCCTCTACATCATCCTCAGCCTCGGTAGGAGCCATACCGATAAGAGCAATCATCTGCCGCGCCACCCATCGTAATCGGTGCTCATACAGAGAGGCCTCCGTCGATAGCAAGCCCGGTGATCAACGAGACATCCTCGGCGCCACGGTCATCTCCCCGGTCCGAAGATGGAAACTGTGGGTCTCGCCTCCACCGATCAACAAGAGCGGACTCGTGGAAGCGTTCAGATTCGGCGTGGACCGGTGACCGACCGTAATCCACGGGAGTAGTCCTGCTCGCTTGATGTACGGTGTGTACCGCTCATCGTAAGGCATGGCAGACCAGAGACCCTGCGGATACCGAATCTTCAGAGGTTCAAGCTTACGCAAAAAACAAGTAATGACAAATCTTAGGGCATGTAAATTTCAACTAAAGGCAAATTTGCAAAATATTTAGATTACTCATTATTACCTTATCCTTCTCACAAGATCATGTAGGCCCGGTGTTGCACGTCAGAGACATCGCCCGTAAGCCAAACCATCCTTACAATTTCAAACAATAAACATATAAGAGTTCATCTTCATCTCAAATATCGGTATACACTAAACATATAACATGTGTTCAACTACAAGAATCTCAACATCTCCTTCTCACACAATGAATATGTCATATAACATGTGTTCAAATAAACTAAACATCTAATGTTTCAAATAAACTCAACATCTAATATATATCTAAACAAACTTCTCATATATGTCTACAAAAATCAACATCTCATAGTTATCTATAAAAATAGGCATCTCATACATACATAAAAAACTAAACAATATAGGCTTTCACCAACAAGAATCATATATTGTGAACTAATAAATAACAAAGACGGTACTACCAATATGAATACACATCCTAAATCGAGCAAACCAAACAAATCAAGGGTTCCATCAAATCTTGGACAAATCTCTATAATGGCAACAAATTTATGGAGCAAAAGAAAGAGAAGGGAAGAGTTTACCTAGTAGGATGGATTGGGGATCGAATCCACGGATCAAATCTTCAGATCTGAGAGGATGTGGGGGGATTAGATGGGGCGCCGCTGCCGCCGCTTCTCTCTGTCGAGAGGGAGAGATGAAGATAATCGCCTGGTCGGGCTGGGTCGGCCGCGCTTAAGTCACCGTAGGCCAGCCGCTTAGGGCGCCAGACGTCAAAGTGTGGCGCCTAGATATTAGGCGCTGCAGTGCGTGTGGGACCGCGAATCGACCAGGGCTGCCACGCTGGCGTGACGGGCGACGCCTTGAAGGGAAGGGCGCCAGATTTGAGGGTGCGCGGCGCCCACCGTATCGGCGCCACACCAAAGGGTCAGAAAGTGAAATTTTTCGTTGAGCGTGTCGGTTTGTGATTTGATTTACGCCTCAGTCGATATGTGATTTACGCCATGCTCGTTCCCCTCTGTGCACCGGGTGCTAGAGGATTGCGTATGGTTCGTCCAATATCGCGTCCATCATTGATATTGGTCCCTCGCATGGCTGCTTCTTCTTGTGCGCGGGTTGATCGACAAATTTGTCACTTCTAGAGCATTTCTGACGTCGGTTATGACGTGGGTGCTTATTGTCGCCCGAATCTGTTAAGTCTTGAATTGAATTTCTTTGCTTTTGTTTGCTAGCTGCATCTTCCATGACGCAGTACCTTATTACGACGTCAGATAGCTCGGAGACCGTTCTAAGTGTCTTCGTGCCAAGTGTTGGTGATTCCTGCGTCATGGTAATTGAACTTGAATTCCGCCAAGGCCTCCACGTGGCAGCAATCTGGAATTTTGTTCTTTACGAACAAGAATCTCATCTAGAATTGCCGCAGTGTTTCTTTTGGTTTTTGCACGACAAAAGCAAAATCTTAGATGTTGGTTGGCCCTGAGTTATCCGGACTGATCTAGCGTCGGCTTCCCAAAGAGTTCTTCCCGAGGTCAACTGAGTATTGGCCTCGGGACGGACAATGCGGCTACATTGACTGGTTCGTAATGACAAGTTTTTGGATCCGAGCTCCAGGCTTGGTCCGCCCATGTGTGACTATTATCCCTTGACAGGTGCGAGACTTGTTCGGGGGGGGGGGGGGGGGGTCGCATGAAGATCCATGGCCAGATTCGAAGATATGGCGGGGGATCCTACCACCAGATTTGATTCATCGAGATTCATGTCTTGATGGTGTGTAGGAGTTCCGAAGCACTCCTGTATCTCGATTGAGTCGAGGTTTTGTTGTTCCGGCATGGGAATTAAGCCGATGTTAATTTGATTGTTAGTCGATGCTTCATTCGAGCCTTCACGACCACACAGTGGGACCTGCATGGGCCAGAAATGTTGGAGCTAAATGCAGCAGATCTCGTGTAGGTGGTTCTGAGCTAGTGATGTTGACTAGATGGTAACAGGAAGTAAGAGACACGGTGTTTACCCAGGTTCGGGCCCTCTCGAAGAGGTAAAACCCTACGTTCTGCTTATATTGCATTGATTGTGGATGGGTAAAAGTACATGATGATCTACCTCTAGATCTTATGAATGAATCTAACTTGCCTCTACGGACTAAACCCGTCGGCTTATATAGGGGCCGAGGAGTATCTAGGGTTACACATGGTCGGTTGCATCTAGAGATAAACATGTCGAATACTTGGATATGCCTTGGAGTGAAGGCCAAGTCTTTGGAGGATTCCATCTTGAGTGCGTCGAGGGTCATAGTGAACATGGCCTAGTCTTCGGTTGTTCGTGGGGTCCTCGGCCTGGCCCATGACTGATAGGCCGAGGTGGCGAGTACCCCTAATTCAGGACACCATCACCGAGTCCCCGCCCCCGTCTCCTCTGCCTTTCTCTTGCATTCAACACTCCTACAAGTCTCAATGTAAGTGCCTTGCACAATTGCGTCCTTAGTTTTTTTAGATCAATGAATCGAGAAATAATTCAATGAATTATACTGTATTTTTAGTTGGCCCGTCTTGTCAAGACCTTAGACTGTACCAAATTGATCGAGGACTAAATAGAGAAAAAAACAGGAAACATCGAGTAAATTCAATCGCCGGATATGGAGGACTGTATTTTTAGAAGACCGAAACGATCTGAATGAGCAAACCGACTAATGCTCAGACTTACATGCGTAGGTGGAGGGAGAAGTGGGTATATTTACCATAAATATGCATCCTTTAATAAATTTAATATGTATTAACAGTACTAAAGAAACACAAGATACAGGTACACACAGCCTCATGCAGGAAAATTGTAGAGATACGCTCTCCACAAGGCCGGCATCACAAAAATCATGTGTTAAAGCTGGTATTAATATGAGCCTTCTCGCAGGATCGCTTCCCAGGAATACAAGATACATACATACAGCCATGCTGGCGTACACTCGAGATCCGGTCACAAAAGCGTAACCGCGATCGGTACGCACTTAGACTATGTGTGTACATAGGTACACCCCCAAAGCAGAGTCCGTCCAGCCAGCCAGCGGGACCGGCGGACCACGCCACTCGTCGCCTGGTGCTAAACCCTTTCCGCCACCACTACTGGCGCGAAACCCCGCACGCATCCGTCCAGTCTTCCCCCAGCCCACGCGCCACGCTACCTACACCTCAACTTCCCATCCATTTCTCCCTCTCCCTCTCTCTCCAATCCGTCTCCCTAACTGCAGATTTGTCTCCCCTTTCGCCGCGCGCGGGCGGGGGAGGGAGGAACCCTTTTCTCGTTTCTGTTCCGCCTCCTCCCAACTCATCCGCCGCGCCGCGCGCCTCCTTCCCCCCGCCCTGCTGCTGCTTCCACAGCCGCTAGATCCTTTTCCTCGCCTTTTCTTTCCCTTTTCCCCGCGCATGCACGAGGACGGGGTCTTGTGACTGATTCGCCGGCCGGTCACGCCAATGGGGGACGCGTCCACCTCCGCCGCCGCCCCCGCCACGCCCACCTCCACGCTCATCTGCCTCGAGGACGGCAACGACCTCTTCCTCGACGACGACGATAGCCCCGCCGGCGGCTTGGCGGACTCGCGCCTCGCCGCCGACGACGGCCTCCTGCTCCTCGACCGCGACGACGAGTACGTCGCGCTCATGCTCTCCAAGGAGGGCGCCGCCGCCGGCGGCGGCGGCGGCGCGTGGGGCGACGAGCTGGACGAGTGGACCAAGGCCGCGCGCACCGTGTGCGTCGACTGGATTGTCAAGGTGCTTCGCGCCGTCTTTCCACACCCGCCCTGTTTTTCCCCAGACGAAATTTGTTGTCAAAACCGGATCTTTGTTCAATGGTTTCCATATGCGTGCTTGTTGGCAGACGAACGCGAGGTTCCTCTTCAGCGGGAAGACGGCGTACGTGGCGGTGACGTACCTCGATCGGTTCTTGGCGCAGCGGCGAGTCGATGTACGTAATACTAATTATTAATCACCCTGCGCCGCCATTGCCTTCCTCCTTCGCTCTGTTCTGCTCTGTTCTGTTCTGTGGTGCCGTCGAGTGTTCGATGTAATGCCTGACTCCGCATTGCCGTTTTTGGGGGATCCAGAGGGGGAAGGAGTGGGCCCTGCAGCTCCTCTCGGTGGCCTGCCTGTCGCTGGCGGCCAAGGTGGAGGAGCACCGGGTGCCGCGGCTGCCGGAGTTCCGGCCGGACGAGTACGACTTCGACAGCGCCTCCATCCTGCGCATGGAGCTCCTCGTCCTCGGCACCCTCAAGTGGCAGATGATCGCCGGCACCCCGTTCCCGTACCTGAGCTGCTTCGCTGCCAGGTTCCGGCACGACGAGCGCAAGGCCATCGTCCTGCGCGCCGTCAAGTGCATCTTTGCCTCCATCAAAGGTCAGAGACCATTCTCCCGTTCCACCCCATCATCCCATCGGGTCGGATCATAAAAAGATCTCTCTTGTGTGTGTGTTGTGTGTGTGTGCAGCGATGAGCTCGGTGGAGTACCAGCCGTCGACCATGGCGCTGGCGTCCATCCTGGCCGCGCGCGGCGGCAGGAGGGGACGACGGCCCCGAGCCTAGAGGAGGAGCTCAAGGCGATCTTGGGCTCATCATGGCAGCAATTACACACCGTAAGCCCCCATCATAATAGCTCCTCCCTTTTTGGAAATCTGTTGGTGAAAAGGGGCAATGATGAGTAAATGCTCTTCTCCGTGGCACAGGGGCATGTGTATTCCTGCTACAGCGTGATGATCCAGGAGGAGGACAGGTCCACGCAGTCGAGCAGGGAGGTGGCTTCCTCGGGCGTCTCCGCCGCCGCCCACGCCGGCAGCCCGGGCACCTCCGTCGCCATGGCCGTGGCCGCCGACGACAATAATGCCATTGCCACCGCCTCGGCGGACAATAATAAGAGGAGAAGGGTGCATCCGCCTCAGGGCCAGTAGGGGAGCTGGACGAATGTTGGCTGGAGTTCAGCTCGCGCTCTAGTCTAGCTGCTGCTAATTTCTGTCGCCCCCTAGCCTTAGCCTTTTTTTTTCATTAGCTTGAGCAGTGATTTTGGTGGTGGTGGTGGCTAAATAGGGGGCAGGACTTGATTCTTGTGATTGTGCAATTATTGCAGCTGATTGGTAAGTTAGGATCGGAAAGATTTTGGTTTTCAGGAGATCTTTCCCATCCCAGGCTTAAAAAGGCAGTGTAAAGAGGGGAAAGAGACAGAGAGAGAAAGGCCCAGCAGCAGCACTGCTGCAAAGAGCTCTCAGCTCAGCTCAAAGTGAGGTGAAAAGAAAAAGAGAGAGCAACAAAGCCTAGGCATGAGTGGGGAACCATTTTTTTTCTTCTTCCTTTGTGTATGTGTGTGGATAGTGTGCGAGCTAGCTGGACTTATCCTCTCGTCCTCTTCTGGTCACTCCATCAGTGACAAATAATACAGTACTAATAGTTAAGCAGATATTCATTCATATGATGATGGCCTGCTTGGTTGCGTTTGCTCTCTGTTGGGTCATGCCATTTTGGCTCATTGCCATCATGCCATGCCATGCGCTTGAGATGCCGAAACAGACTGTCCTCTCTCCTCCCCATCTGCGAGTCCCGTGCGCACTTGCTGCTTCAGCAGTGGGGGTGGGTGGTTGGGTGCTCTGTCTCGCTGTTATTTGAAAGCAACTGTGCGCTCGCTTGCTGCCAATCTCATGCGGCCATTGCTTGCCCTGCCACCAGGTCGCCCCTGCGCTGCTATTTGCAACAATGGCTTGCTGTTCTTGGCGGAGTCCGGCACTGCCTTCCCCTCTCTGACTGAACCCACTGTATGTATTTAGGTAGTAGTGGCATCAGGCAATGCAGTAGTACGTACTTGGACAAGCCAGGGCAGGTGAAATAGGATTCTCTCTTGAGGTCCTCTCGCCAGCTGGTGAGGTGATTATGGTAGCATCTCCACCTGCGTCCCCAGCAGGCCCCCTCGAGGCCATTTTTTTGCCGTCGGCATCCAAAAACGGCTTAGTCGTGTTCCCAGGAGCTAGTTTTTCGCCGGTTTGTATTGAAATTAGTGCCAGCAGACCCAGGCTGAACCCGGTGCGCCTGGGGGCACTGGGGAAAGCGATTTTAGCGCGAACGGGAATGGGCCCGCCGAATCAGCGACACGCTGCTTCGTCGTCCTCATCGCCTCGTTTCCCGCGGGAATCAATGCCAAGGCTGCCGCGCCGGTCAGCCTCCGTTGATGCCTCACGGGCATGCAGGTTCTCACCGCCCCGCTTCGGCTATAAAAGCCCATCTCCCCGCCGGTGAACGCCACAGTCGCCACAACTCGCCTTCTCTTGCCTCGTCTCCCCACAGAAGCCACCTATCTCCTCCCCCCCCCTTCCCCGCCGACGAGCAATGGTTGAGCGCTACCCCAGCGACTCCGCGGCGGCGAACGGCTTCGGCCGACGCCATCTCCACGAGGACGAGGCGCGCCTCCTCTACGAGGCCGACTATCCCGCGCCCCAGACATGCGGGTGACGGTCTCGTGGAAGTTGAGCGTCGGCGGCGTCCCGGTACCACCGGTGCCCACCGGGGCCGAACGGCGGGCCGAGATCGCTCGCATCCGCTCATCGCTGATGGAGGCGCAACGGAACGAGCCGAGGTATGCTGCCGACAGCAATACGCTGTGGACGATGTACTTCGAGCGCCGCCGCGAAGACCAGATCGCCTCCGCCAATGGTATCATCCCCCGCGGCTGCCTCAACGCCGACGGGCGGCACGAGTGGTGGGGTGTGCCCGGCCGCACCCTCGAGGCCGTTCTCGACCACGTCGAGACCGGCAACATGCCGCGCCTCGAGTACCCGCCGCGCCTGTCATTCTCTTGCCGCCGTGGCAGCTCCTGGACGCCGCGGCGAATGGAGGCGGGGACCTCCTCATCGTCAGGCTCCGGCTCGCCGGCGCTTCGCCCCGTCAAGCCGGAGCCGGAGTTGACGCCTCTTTGGCGCCGCACCCGCAGGGGCGCCCTCGTCATCAACGAGGGCGGCCGCCCCTCCCCGCATTCCCTCCGCCTAGTCCGACCGAATACCGAGCCGGGGCTGCTCCCCGTGAAGCCGGAGCACGCGGAGATGGCGGTCGACAACGAGACCGCCCTCAAATGGGCGAAGGCGGACTACGTCCGCGAGCAGGTGGCGCGCCAGCACCGGGCGTGCGCGGAGATCAAGGCCCGGCGCCGTGGACGCGAGGAAAGCGACGCTGCTGCCCTCGGGCAATGACGAGGAGAGCGAGCCGCCCAACCCCACGCGTCGGCCGACGCACGGTCGAGGTGCAAGAGGACGACGGTGGCTCGGCGAAGCGGCGGCGACGACAACGATGAAGACGACGGCGACTACACCCAGTTCTACAGGATCCTCGGCATGTGAAGGCGGGCAGCGGCCGCGGCATAGTTGGGCTAGGCGTAGTTTGTATGTTTCTCAGTTTTTGTACAAATTTCAATTAAAAATCGCCGAGTTTTATGCCAGATTCGTATCAGATCGCCGAGTTTGTGCCAGATTCGTATCAGATCGCCGAGTTTGCCTGATTTTGGGGGCAACCTGGGGGCGACGACTGAGAACGTAATCGCCCCCACGCCGAAAGCAAACGCCAGTTCGGCCCTGGACAACATTTTTTCGGCGTTCTAGGGGGCCGAACCGCTGGAGATGCTCTACTGCCCTCTCAAACTGTGTGGTGTGTGGTGTGCGTTCTTGTGAAAAATTTGAAGTACGAGGGCCGTGCTTGTGTCAGGATCTTGACCAAAGAAACCACCTCCTCTTGCACGATCAGGCGTCTGTGGAGGACTTCTTTACTATTTTGACCCATTAACGAAAGTTTAGCATGATTTGACCCTGTTTTAAAACTTTTTTCGGATCTGACCTATTTCAAAACGCCAGCAATCGTGACGTTTTGGTTACACTAAAGACGCCGTGGGCTCCGGCGTCTGGCCCTGGCCCACCTTGCAACAAAGCAATAGGTAGACGCCACAAACCTTGGCGTTTAGCTTCGAAAGTTTAAATAGCATGCATGCTTATGCTTGTACGCACACATACGAACGAGAAGATCAAAGCAAGGAAGTGGCCATGCAGTGTCCCTGAGCCTTTCTGGAGGCCACGGCAATGCCTAGTGCAAGTGCAATCGATGCGTTTGATGGCCGTGCTTTCCTATCCGAGCCAACGAACGTCTAGCATCATGTTGTGTATGTACTCGTATGCATACATATACATGTGTATCTACATCTTGATCCGACAAAAACCTTCTGGAGAGACTTCAAACCTATGTGTAAAAGTATCAACAATCAGACCTACCTCCGATTTATTGGCCCTTTTTATATTTTATGCCAAACTTTGATCTTAGATTTAACCAATAAAGTGTTGTTGCATGTGACAAAAAATAATATCATTGAAAGTTATGTTTAAATACGTATCCAATGGTATAAATTTTTGTGACATTTTGTTAGTTAAATACATGGTTAAAATTTAGCATAAAATACGCAAGGACCAATAAACCAGGACGAAGGTAGTAATTCAGTCCCTAAACGCTCACAAACGTGTCCGAGGTATTTGTTCGTTTTTATTTATTTGGGTCGGCCAAGCGTATGCATGTGTCGGTTTTTTGTTTGAGTCGGCGCATGCACCCAACACTGGTCGAACGCATATTTTTGTATGGGGACCTTTTTAAAAAGGCACAAATAAGTCTAAACTAACATAATTAGACATTAAAATGCCGGTCAAACGCCAGCCAAAGTCTACTTAAACTTAATTAAACATGAAAAAGATTGTGCCTCCCGTGCGTGCTGCCCTAGGTGTCATCGTCCTCCCCGGACCGGTGAGGTCGATGAGCTCTGGCGCCGGGCTAGCCCAGGGGAACGCCACCTCCCGTCGACATCTGCGGCGAAGGCTGCTGCGCGGGCGGCAAGGCGGGCGCTCCTCCTTCTCCCTCTCTCGGTGCTCCTCCTCCTCGTCTCGTGCCCACGCTATCTGCCGCTCGCCATCCTCGCGCTCCTCCGCCAGCACGCGTGCCTTCCATTGCTGGAGGTACGCGGCCTCCTGCTCCGGCGTCGCGCCGAGCCACACGGTTGGCGCGCTCACCCACTCGCGGAGCTCGCCTATCCAGCGGCGTGGGCGTGTGTGTGGGCTCTGGCTTGGCCTTGGGCTCGAGGACCAACAGTGGCGGCGGGGCGTAGATCGGAGAGTGCGCCAAGAGGGCGAGGGCGTGCTCCAGGCCATCCCAGTGTGCGTCCTCCTCGCGTCGGCTTTCCTCCAGCGCGAACTGCAGGGCCGCCTCGAGCGCGTCCTGGTACGCAGCCTCCTCCTCCTCCTCCGGCATCACCTCTAGGGGCGGCGGGGGTACATGGTTTGGCTGCACAAGGGCGGCGGTCTTCCTCATCCTCCAACGCGAACCAGACCTCCCAATTGGGAGAGCGGTCACAGACGCCGCCATCATCCGCCATTGCTCCGGCATGACCATTTCGCGCTTTCGCGCCGATCCAAACGAAAAATCAGACATATACGTCCGCTCGGCCGATCCAAACCGCGTGTCCATTTGGGTCTGTGCATTGGAGTTGCCCTAATCTCTAAAGCAACCACTACAAGATTCGACTCTGGAACTCACAAGTCAGAATCAATCTCTCTCTCTGGAAAAGTCAGAATCAATCAATCAAGCCACACATTGACTCTGGTGTGTGGTGTGTGCGTGAGTGATCATGCATGCACTAGCACTATCAGTGGGACAGCAGCAACAAGACAAATGACCAGATCAAGAAACGTACGAGCCATTCAGTTGATCAGTTTACCCACACAGAGTCAAGGTGTAGACGCCAAGGTCCTTGGCGTCTAGGGTCGGGGGCAAGATTTTGACACGTCGGACAGTCAACTTAGCTGAATAGAGAAGTGGGCCAGGCCAAAACGCCGGAGTTCGTGGCGTCTTCAGTGCAAACAGGACGCCAAGGATGTTGGCGTCTTGATTTGGGTCAGATCTAAAAAAAGTTTTAAACATGGGTCAAATCGTGCCTAACTTTCAGATACGGGTCAGAACAGTGAAAAAGCCCTCTGTGGATGGGTGACCAGACCTTGCGCTGCCGCTGCGTCTCCTTGCTTTCTTTCTTTCTTTCTTTTAGCCTTTGTCGATGCAGTCAAAAGCAGCAGCAGGGCGACATGACATGGTTGAAGTTTTTGGTGTAAGTACTGCCTTTGCTCGGCTGTCTTGGAGCGATGCTATGCACACGATGGTGTGCGAACGATTTCCGGACGATCATGTATATCAGTCCGTCCATGCACATGGATTAAGTGCAGTCGACGGTTGGATTCTGCGTCGTTCAGCTGTCGTGCATGGCGTGTCGTCCGCCTAGCACTGGGCCTTGTGCCTGGCTGGCAGCCGGTAAAAAAAAAAAAAAACAGGCCGGCAGCTATTGGCTGACGCTGTTGGAATTTTTATCTATCCCAAGTGGCCGCTGCTTCTTGCCTCGTGCGGCAGGAGGAGTTGTTGTAGTACACAGCAGTGGTAGCACACGATGCTTGCCTTGACTGGTCAAAAACATTTGGTACGGGCACCGGGCGACAGTGGTGATGGAAGCAAGCTGCCTGTGTGTCAATCGCCTGTGATGTGGAGATAAGGCTGGACGCCAAAAGAAGCTAACTTCCAAAGCCCAAACCCTATGCTGCACAAGCACCCACACTGTTCTGCTGTGTATCTGCTCAATGCTTACGATGGTGGCATTTGGATTGCAACAGCCAACAGATCCCTGGTCAAAGTGGCAACTTCCAAAGAATCACGCTTTGGTGATAGTCACACCGGACAAGAAGAATGATTGAATTTTTTATCAATTTTTGGGCTAAATTTCTGGCACTGGACAATAAAAAAGGCACAAAGATGGCAACAGGGAAACCTTATACGGCCGAATTTCGTGTTTTGACCCTTTTTGATAGTATTTTAGGATCTGATCCCTGTTTGATTTTTTTCGAGATTTGACCCTTTTGCTACCGCCAGGGCCTCTGGCGGTAGGGTTAGATAGCCTACCGCCACGGTCCATGACGGTAGGGGTGCGACGGAGGGGGACGGCGGTCGTTTGATCACTGAACGTGAGTTAAGCACCTACCGCCAGAGCCTGGCGGTGGCATCTTGACCACCGCCAGAGCCCATGGCGGTAGGGTCCTGTTCGATGTAATGTTTCAGAACGAAGAATTGAAGGGCCTGGCGGTAGTCATGCGACCCTACCGTCGAGCCCATGGCGGTAGGGTCCTGCTTTTTAGTGTAATGATTACAGAACGAAGAATTGAAGTGCCTGGCGGTAGTCTGTCGACCCTACCGCTAGGGTCCTTGATGTAGGGTCCTGTGATTTATGAATTTAAGTTCAATTGCTTGCTTCTTTTCAAATTCAATATGACAATAATATTATAGCAAGTTTTACAAATATGACAATAATATCACAGATCTCAAACAATTAAACTTGGGCATCACATACACATTAACAAATTTGAAGTGCATAGAACATTTCAAACGAACTCCAACTAATTAGTAAACGGAGTTCCACATAGTTTCACAAATAGCAAACACATAGATCCACAAATAGCAAACACATAGTTCCACGTAGCTTCATAACCACTAGAAAAGTTCAATCAAACGAAGTTCAACCAAACTAAAAGAGCCAACTATCGAAGATCATAATCAGTTGCTCCTTCCCCTCTTGGAGGTACGGTCCTCGTTACTCTTTGAACGATTCTCTTCGGTCTTCTTCTTGGGCCGTCGAGGAACCGGTCTCGAAAGGTTCGGACTCAAAGAAATCCTTCGTCTCGGATTCCTCTTCTTGGCAAATGAGATGCTTGAGACGTTTGAGTTGCCGGAGGTCCATAATCTTCATCGCATTCTCCTCCCCGTTGCTCTCATCCTCCTCCTCCCCTTCTTCATATGTGGCCTCCTCCTCCTCCTCCTCCTCCTCCTCCTCCTCCTCCTCCTCCTCCTCCCCAACCAACCTAGACGACGAGGGAGCATGGCTCGATGAGCCGACGATATCTGTGGTGGCTACAGTCGATGAGCTTCAATCGACCCAGCCCAAAGACACCCAAGCAGCCCTACCAGCTTGCATAACGCTGCACGCAATTTCTGCACTCACAATGAAGCAAGGTCATAATAAGTATCGATCGACCGACCGCAAGTGAACAAGATGCATCTGCTCGAGGAGGCTGAAATTGTACCTTCATCGTCCCCGACTCTAGTCTCAGATTGTACGCTCCCGGAAGATGACCTAGTGCATCCGAGGCTTCAAAGATGCATCCGTTTCAGCTCACCGGACTGCAACGGCATAAGTCACCACGTTGACGAATAAAATATTTTAAATACGACCGTCGGTTCAAACGTACCACTCTGTTGATGAGGGTGCAAACTCCCTAAATCCATTGTGCATGTCTCCGATGCCGTCCGGTATTCCTGTTCATCGGGTCAGCCCACTCCAGCCCGCGATGTCTTCCGCCGTCCATCGAGGCACGAGACGAAGACGGTGCTTCGCCATCATCGTACCACCTCATGTGTCGCCTGTAATCATCCCGATTAGTCACTCTCCTCTCCACGCCTTTACGTCACCTTCGTCGGTTCCACTCCGTCACATGAGTCTTATGCTCCTCTCCCGATCAGGATCGATCGATTCTTACGCCGCTCATGCCGCAAGGCATAAGCAACAAGAATCATCATAAGCGCAATGAGATCATCATAAGCAACAAGAAACATGATAATCTCACGGAGAACAAAGAGCTCACAGGTGGAGCGCGTGGCCGCCGGTATCGGTGGGCTGGCCCGGTGGGGTATGCTGATAAATCCCAAACTGCGTGGCCACGCGTTGTGGCAAATGCCACTCGACGGGCGCATACATACGAGATCATGGGCACGATGCACCGCCAGAGACCACGGTCCGCTATGCACATCACGTTCAGATCAAAGTCCCACTCTCGTTCTTGTCGACACGGCCACCAGATTACCTATTACATATACCTTGGTAAGTTCGCACTCTCGGTCAATAGCGGAATCAAAGAGAAAGGTGTTGGGCGAAGTTCATATACTGCCAGACAAGGCCAAAGCGCCCAACTCGTTGGTATAGGTCTTGTCACGAAGTCTTGTTTAGGCCCGTGTAGAGTTTGACAACGTCCCACTCGTAAGCTACGGTGGGTTTCGAGTCTCGCCGCCTTTCTTCGCCATAGTCTTCCCATGGGCGTCTTGGCAACTTCTCCGGACGCCCCACCGGCAGCCGCTCCCACATCCAAATGGAGAAGGCCTGCATAAAGCCACCCATATTGGACTTGTCTCCGTCCTCTGCGTTAAGTCGTCAAGCCGCAAAACATCAAATGAGGATCGATATAAGAAAATGTTATGGACACACTTTGAGAGGTAGGTACGCAATTAGACACTCTCTTACCGAACGGTATAGGTAGGCGAGAGATGCCGCCCCCAACTGTACCCTGCATCCCAGTCCGCTAGGAAGAACAGACACGCCTGGCGAGTTCCGGAGCTATGCGGAAACACGACCTCCGAGAGAATATACCACAGATAGGCCCTCGCGTACAACTCCACGATCGCCTCATCTGCGCTTTGGGGCATGTCCTCCGGTGCTCCGAGAGCGAGATCAACGGCACACCGGATGTACGGTTACTCTTGGCACTGGGCGATCGCCGATGAGGGTGGTGACCCTCTCCGCCAGCTTGGCCCTCTCCACTCGACCGGTGAGTGCATGACCCTCGATCGGCATTGTAGTAATCATCCCCTAGTCCTCTAGGGTCCCCGTCATCTCCCCGCATGGCAGATGGAAAGAATGGGTCTCCGGTCTCCAATGGTCAATCAGAGCTGTGAGAGCCGCGTGGACAAGCGTCGGCGGCTGACACTTGAACTGCAGCACGAAACCCAACAGACGGGCTCTCTTGAAGAACGGCCAGAAGCGCCATCGTAGTCCATATGCCCATGAACCCCGTGGACCCCTCATGCGCAGTGGTCGGAGCATCACAAAAGTGAACGCCAAAAAGTTAGGAAATCATTTTCATCAATCCGAGAACTTTGATCAAAATTTCTTTCATATCACTTACCTCTCCGTTCTTCTATGAAACGGGCACGATGACCCTTGTCGAATGCCCAGTCCAAAGATGCAGTACCGTAATGGGCGATGTTGTCCGCAAGAGGTGGCCGCCTTTAATAGAGTTTCATAAACAAAAGCACCATAAGCATAAGCATACATAAACAAACAATGAACTCAAATCATATCAAGATAAAAATTTAAGCATATTCCTCCAACAACATCTACTACACATGATGGATCAAATCATATCAACATGCATCATATAAAAAACCTCCAACATACATCATAGCTTCATATTTTTAAACAAAATTTTCCAAACAACATCTTCATATCATCATATCAACATGCATCATCAAACTAGGGTTCATCTTCACACTAGATCATATCATCATATCACATGCATCATCAAACTAGGGTTCATCCCTTTATCAACATTACATCATAATTTTTTAACAAAAAAATTATGAACTAGGGTTCATCTTCACACTAACATATGAACTATTGATTAGAGTACATATCCAATACCACTACTTACTAAAGAACTAAGAACTACAACTACAATCAATCTTAGGTGAAAAAAAATCAATCTTAGTTCAAAAACATGAGGGATTTCAAGCAAATAATGCGTCGAATTGATAGCAAGTTTGCAAAAACTAATTGGAGGGATCGGAGGAGCTTACAGTTCTCTCCTCAGGGCCATCTCGATCCGCCAAAACGGTGAAGATCCAAGGGGGGGAGTGGAGGA
Source organism: Aegilops bicornis (assembly GCA_021605145.1). Lineage (NCBI taxonomy): Eukaryota > Viridiplantae > Streptophyta > Magnoliopsida > Poales > Poaceae > Aegilops > Aegilops bicornis. The sequence continues at coordinate 576,242,144 of CM038672.1, forward strand.
GATGAGAGAGGGAGAGGGGCGCGACTTGGGGGAGAAAATGGCAGAACTGCCGACTTGGGGGCGGGGGGGGGTGGGGAGAAGGGAAGGGGCGCGGTCTTGGGCGAAATAACTGCCCCGCACCCTACCGCCAGGTCTCCGTGAGTTTACAGCCTACCGCCAGGCCCTGGCGGTAGGGGTGCGACGAGAGGACGGCGCCGTCTCCGCACGCTGACGTGGATAAGTTTCCTACCACCATGGGCCATGGCGGTAGGCTATCTAACCCTACCGCCAGAGGCCCTGGCGGTAGGCAAAAGGGTCAAATCTCGAAATTTTTTCAAACAGGGGTCAGATCCTGAAATACTTTCCAAAAAGGGTCAAAACACAAAATTTTGCCCTTATACACAAGCCAATCCAAACATCATGTCGAATCAAACAGATGTCCCAAGTACTTTAGGTTTAGGTTGATGCATATACAATTTCAGGTTCCAACATTCCAAGGAAAATAACATGAAAAAAAATAACTAAAAAGGGTCTATTAAACACTTTTGAAGAATCAAGCCCACAGTCTTGGCCCATCCTCTAATAAAGATCAAATGCAAAAGAGAAAAAAAAAGGCCATAGATTCAATTCACCTACATAAATAAAACGGATTAACAGCAGAAAAAGAAGAGTTTCTTATGCTCACGACAGCGCCCAAACTGCGTTGGCATCACCGTCAGCCTGTAGTCCTACTACCTCACTTCAGTTCCTGACTGCAAATTAGTTGTAGCCTCCTACTGAGAACCCACTGGGAAGAGCTTGACTATCGCCGCGATAGGCATGCCTATGAAGCCGATGACGATGCAGGAGAACCACTCCCTGAGTGACAGAGGGGTGGTGTTCGCGAAGTCACCAAGGAACTGTACTATGATGATCTGGAATAAGACCGTGCTGCCGAGCACCGCGACGAACACATTGTTGTTTAGAATGCCTTTGAATACATTTATCCTCTCCATCTCTCTGGAGCTCACCTCGTTGAACACCTGCATAACGAAAACTTCAGCTCATTTTTGCACACTATCACCCAGAAAAACTAGTATAGTTCTTTTATTCATTCATAATGATTATTTGGTAATGAAGTATTCAGACTTGATGCCTTGTTAAGTGTTCATACTTCGCCATATTATGATAGTGACAGAACAGCATTATAGTCCTATTAATAAGGATGCGTTCATTATATTTCTTGTAGTAATGGTTATATTTAGTGTTTTTGCTGAAACCAGTGTCTGGTTGATAAATAATTGGCATTATTGGAGCGGGGAACAGTGCTTCGCAGATATCAAATGAATGCAATAGAAACTTCGAATTACCTGGCAGAACACAAAGCAATTGAAGATGAGCGTGTTCAAGACTAGATCGGAATTATCACCCTTAAGTTCAAACAACGTCTTTCCTTCGGTCTGCAGATACCAAATTACAAAGAACTGGTAGATTGCCTGTCCCATGATGTTCCTCCACATAATGTTGCTAATGAAGTTCCCTTTCCTTCCAACAGGAGTCCTCTTCATCAGTTCATCATTTGGAGGTTCTGTGGCCAATGCCAATGCTCCTAGTGTGTCCATGATCATATTGACCCAGAGCAACTGAACAGCAGTAAGGGGAGCACTCCCTGAATTGACAAGTAGAAGTATGCAATAGAGTGAAATATATGTCACAAAATAAACTATGGAACTAAAGCTTTGCTACATTATTAATATAATACTAATTTCCGAGTGTAACTTATCTTATAATACTATTACATCTCCTGAAAGGAATATTTGTATCACAACTTATGAGTTTAAAACTTGAAAAAAAGCATGTAGCAGTTAGTTCCAATCAGGAGTTGGTTACGAAATGACTAATTTAGAATTCAACTGTAGATTATTATTTTAATTTTTACGGAATCAAGCTGGTGGCGTAAAACCCATCCCTTTAATCAAATGAACTGATTTAGAGTTCAGTTGTTGACGGTTATTCAATTTTCACAGAATCGGACTATCCCTTCCTTTTGTTTACAGGTTAGGGCCAGCTTAAATGAACGCATCAAAGTTTCAGGTGTACCTGTCATGCAAGCTGACGAGAAGTTCACAACGAGGGCAACCACGTTGACTGTCAGTTGAAACTGCACAAACTTCTGGATGTTGATGTACACAGATCGACCCCATTTGGCAACCGTGACTATAGTGGAGAAGTTGTCATCAAGAATAATGACATCAGCACTCTCTTTTGCAACCTTCAAAAAAATACCAAAATGAGGCATACTGGAACTAATAAATAAGAAATGGATTGAGCAAACATGTAATTGACTGTGCAAATCATGATGTACAAGGCCTTATAGATGCTGCAGTGACATAATGATAGATCACAAACATGCTGACACATTATTAGGTAGTAATTACATTGGGAGACACTCAATGAGTCATAGCTAGTTATGTCAAAGAATTTTATGACGCGACTATTTTTCCCCATACAAGAGATAATATTAATAATTTTCGCTCTGTGAAATTACCTCAGTTCCAGCAATGCCCATCGCAAGTCCAATATCAGCCTCATGAAGTGCGGGTGCATCATTTGTCCCGTCACCAGTCACGGCAACAACTTCTTCATGTGTAGTCCGGAGATTCTTCACTAAGGTGTGCTTATCAAGTGGTGAAGACCTAGCCATTACCTGACATGATACATACAACAACAGTATTGACAAATGAAATCCAGAAATGATAGGCAAGACAAATGGCAATAGCAGTAAACATACCTGTATCTTTGGTATCAATTTGTACATTTCTTCTGCACTCTTAATTCTAAAATCTGGGCCTTCAATGGCAAGACCACCTTCAGTCAAAATGCCACATTCCCGGGCAATTGCCTTTGCTGTGTTGATGTTGTCGCCTGTGACCATCCTGACAGTAATACCGGCTGACCTGCAGATGGCGACGGATTCCTTCACACCCGGGCGCACTGGATCTTTAATCCCAACAATGCCAATGCATGTGTACCCCTCTTCCGGAATCGCATCATTAGCAGAGAACCCATCTGCAACTTCAATGTAAGCAAGGCACAGAGTGCGAAGTGCCTCATTTGCAAAGCTCTCAATCGTGGCATTCAAGTGAGCAACGGTTGCACTGTCAAGGGGGACGGCATTGCCTTGATCATTCAGGTACTTGCTGCAAGATGCCAATATGATCTCTGATGCACCTTTGCAGTGAGCTCGGAATGCACCCCCTGGCAGCTGGATGACCACTCCCATTCTCTTCTTCGCTGAGTTAAATGGCTCGACTTTGATGAGGGTGGTTGCTTTTCGCACTGCCTGGAAATCTCCACCGAGTGACAGCCCAAGCTCTAGAATTGCTGCCTCGGTTGGTGTGCCCAGTATTTCGCGTTTGCCATCCTGGTTGATGACAACATCGCCACCAGTGTTGTTAAATATGGACTGCGAGAGCATTGTCATGACAGAATCCGGTAGCTCGGAGAATAAGCTCTTGGTGTCTGCAGATTTTTCCACTTCTTTGATTTTGCCACAGATGCAAGCCTTGACAACAGTCATGTGATTCGTTGTGAGTGTGCCAGTCTTGTCACTGCAAATGGAGGTTGCTGAGCCCATGGTCTCACAAGCTGCAAGGTGTCGGACAAGTGCCTTGTCATTCATCATCTTCTTCATGGCAAATGCAAGGCTCAAGGTCACGGCGAGCGGTAAGCCTTCAGGAACTGCTACGACAACAATAGTGACAGCAATAGCAAAGAACTCAAGCAGCTCCAGTGCATCATCTCCACTCCAACTCAAGTACGAACCATCCATGATCTTGCGGCGGAACAGGCTTTCAGTGAGCACTGCAAATGTGACAACAGCAAAGACGAGGCCTATTTTGCCAATGATGGTTGCAACGCCGTTCAGCTTGACCTGCAATGGCGTCTCATCATCCCCACCTTCACTGAGGGTGGCCATGAGTTTACCCCATTGAGTCCTCATGCCGACTGTCGTCACAAGCATCTTGCAAGAACCATCCTGCACTTTAGTTCCTGACAAAAGGAATGGGTTCTCGGCATTGACAGCAACTGGTTCACTCTCCCCGGTCAGGCTTGATTCATTAATCAGCAATGAGAATCCTGATACGAACAAACCGTCAGCTGGTACTTGATCACCAATGGAAAGGTGCACAATGTCACCAACGAGAAGCTCGTATATGGAGAGCTTCTGCCGGTACCCACTCCGGGTGACCTGCACCGTGATCTTCTTCTTCTCCTTGTCAAGGTCCTTGAACTGCAGGGATTGCCGGTAGTCACTTGTGGCAGTGACAAACACAACCAGAAGAATACTAGCCACGATGCCGAGGCCATCATGCGCGCCCTTGGGCCACCCCTCGGTGGCAATGCCGACGACGAGCGAGAAGAAGGCACATGCAGCAAGGATCATGAGTGTCATGTCGTGGAGCGCCTCCCAGACAAAGACCCAGAAGCTGCGGGCCTCCGTCTCGGCGAATTTGTTGATGCCGAAGATCTCCTGCCGGGATGCAAGCTTGTCCTTGGATGTGCTGACGCCATCCGACTCTGAGGTAGACACCTTTGATAGGAGGCCCTCGGTGCCGCCATGTGCTTTCAGCTTCTTGATGTCGTGGCTCTCGACAACAGAGCTCAGTTCCTCAGCACAGATGCCGTAGCCTGCTGCCTTGACTGCGGCAGGGACTGTGTACTCGCTCTGGGGAGCAAGACCTGTGAAATTGTGTTGGTGGTAAGATTGACTGATAGAGATCCAGAGGGAAAGGGACAACTTATGTTGATTAATTGTATGGTGTATGCCCTGATATCATCATACCATGGATGAACTGAAGTGCAGCCTTTGAAACAAGCACAGCAACACGCAGCTTCTCCTGCAATAGGTATTAGTGTGGCGTCAGTCTCAAGAATAACAACTGTTCTCAGATTGCTTGAAGCTGAAAATTGCATACAGATGTAGTAAAAAGCACCAGAGAGAAATGGCAGTTGCCAAGCGCTACTGAATGATGTTTTAGTAACTTGAATCCACTTGTTTATTGAAGGGCAACTTTGTTGGTTTATATCGACAGCACTCCTGATTGACAGGAGTTGCAGCAGCTAAAGACTACTCCAGCAGATATTTAAAAAGACCATCAGAGAAGACCAAAAACAAAGGAGCGTGTTCTTCCTAGAATAAAATAGTCCATAATGGAGATTCCCTTTTTTAGGGGAAAGATGCATTAGGAGCATCCACGTCACGCAATGCTGCGTTTTTCACAAGGCTCTAGGCCTGCTTCATTCATCTGATAATTGTGCTAGCAAATGGAAAAAATCAATATGGCAAGTTTGATACACTGCATTCCCTCAAGTTTTTTTTTCTTGATACACTACATAGAAATCCAAAAGTTATAGTGCAGGAAAAGAAACTTTCGATTATAGGAGTAGTATTTTACATACGTTATTTTGATTTTCTTAACAACAAGGCCTATTCTGAAACTTTTTACATACGTGTATTAATGAGAGTGATATAATTTCACTCTAAACAATACAGAATAATAATTACAGACTAAGTCCAAAAAAACAGATGTGCCGAACAATTAGAGGTGCATTGCAGATCAATATCTACATAGTACAGTATATTTTTAGTCATTGCCCTCTCAGAGATGTCTACTGTCATGGCCTAACTAATGTTTGCTTTTTGGGACGAACCTCTGCATCACAATTTTGTTGATAAGAAGGTATATGCTGTACCAACTATGGCATGTGCAACCTGCGCTTTCTATGCGTGCCAACCAAAGGTTGGGGGAAACGCCTGACAATGGCAAGCGCGACGGCGACAGAAAACAAGATATGCAAAAGGCGAATTAAATTAATTCTCCGTTCCAGAGTTCTTGGTTCTCCAAGAAAATTACTAGATGGAAATCGAGGACGGGTATGTGCGTACCTGGTTGGTCCGCTTCATGGCGGCGGCCTCGGATCGCTTGCCGAGGTTGGCGGTGAAGCGGAAGCGGCGCTTGGGGTTCTTGACGACGCCGACGACCTTGCGCCATCGGCCCAGCGCCTCGTCCGACGAGTGCTTGGGCTTGACGCCCCCGAAGTTCTCGTTGAGGTAGCTCTCCATGGCGGCGGCGTCTCTGCTCCTGTCCCGTCAACGGACCAATGAAACCCTTCTCTCCTCTCCTCTCCTCCCCACCAACTCTGCCGTGCCTATATATTAGCACGCCGCGGCTCAGACCGGCATTTTCCCGGAAGGAAGCGCGTGGGGGACCGTCGTTGACGCGTCGTGCGTACGTGGGTCCGACTCCGGTGCTACCTCGATGGGCGATACTTTCATGGAAGTATTCTGTCCTTGGGGGTGGCTGATTTCATGGAAGGTGGCGAGTTTTTTTAGGTAGGAGCGGTGGATGATTGATGGATCCGAGCGGGGCGGGGGCGGGAGCGGGGAGGAAGAGGGGAGGGGCAACGGGTGGGACGGAGGGAAGGAATTAAGCGGGTGGCGACGCGCCTCCTCCTTCCTTGCTTCTCTGGTTTGGGGAAAGGAGCGTGGATTCAGGGGTCAAACGGAGGGAACGGGTCTCTCTCTGGGGTTGCCTCAGGCCGATGAACGCTGCATGTCTGTCTCTCTGCTTCTGCGTGTGGGGGCCTGTTGCCATGATAGTTGCGGGAAATTACGGTGGGTTCGGCGAGTGGGACAGCAAAAGGAGGGACAAAGAGACGGTGCTTTCCATGGAGTGAGTGTGTGGTGGAACGACGCGCATGGTGTCCAAGTTCAGCTTTTCACAAAACAATTTAACAATTTCCCGATTGTATTTTTTCCAAAAAAAACTTCCGATCTATTTATCAACAACTATCGCCGATGAAGAGAAGCATAGATCAAATGGGACCAACCCGTAAACACATGAACGCAGACGAACAAAGACCGACAAGGAAGAGCATGCAGGAAATGGCTACTCCCTCCGTTCCAAAATAGATGACTCAATTTTGTACTAACTTTAGTATAAAGTTGGGTCATCTATTTTGGAACGGAGGAAGTACAAGGCAAGCGGTCCTTACAGACGCGGAGCGTGTAAAAGAGCATGTTCTCCAATTTAAAAGGATCGATCAATGGTCATCAAGTGCTGGATTGGAACAGGGCATGGGGCATTTGACGTTGATGGACGACTGCTTTACCCCGATTCCCTGTTCATGGACAATTTTCTTCGGCCCTTTCAGATGTAGAATGTGTTTATCGCCTCTACAATGGTGTTCGGGCCTATGATGACTACTTTGCCTTGAAGGAGGATGTCATAGGAAGAATTGGATTCTCTGATTACCAGAAGTGCGCGCTTGCATTACGAATGCTTGCATACGTCACGGCCGCAGATTCGTGGATCGAATACCTCCGGAAGTCTGAGAGCACATACGAAGACACAATGGTCAGATTTGCTATTGCGGTGGTCGAGATTTTTGGACCTCAGTACTTGAGAGAACCAACTGTTGCGGACACCGAAAGGCTCATGGCACTCTCAGAAGCAAGAGGATGGTCAGGAATGCTCAGATCTCTTGATTGCATGCACTTCAGATGGAAGAACTGTCCATATGCTCTAAAAGGGCTATGTTAAGAAGCTCACCATCATTCTCGGAGTAGTTGCATCACAAGACCTCTGGATTTGGCAACATTTCTTTGGCATGTCTGTCTCTCACAATGGCATCAATGTATTGTAGCTGTCTCCATTGTTTACTAGGTTAACAGAAGGACAAGCTTCTCCGTGCAACTATACTGTCAATGGGCATGAATACAACATCGCTAGTACCTGGTTGACGATATCTATCCTCCGTGGGCGACCTCGTCAAGACCATATTTGAGTCAGTCAGTCAGAAAAAAGCTTTGTTTGCCAAAGGACGAGAAGGAGGTAGAAAGGATGTGGAGAGGGCATTTAGAGTGCTCCAAGCCCGTTTTGCAGTTGTTTGAGGACCTGTAAAAATATGGGATCCGGCGACCTTGTGGGAGGTGATGACATGTTGTGCGATCATGCACAACATGATCGTGGAGGATGAGGGTAAAGATTCGGGTAGGGGCCTAGAATTTGAGAACATGGGTGAACTTATCCAACTTCCACATCAGAATTCGACCACAATTGATAAGTTTGTACCAATACATCAACAAATTTGGCATTGAGCAACTCATGACTAGCTTAGGAAAGATCTGATTGAGCAGTTGTGGATGCTTAAAGGGAACAACTAAAACATATGTGTGAGTTGAATTCAAGTTTGAATTATTTTATTATAAATCTTAGTTGGATTATAGTATTTATATTGGAACTAGTGTAGCATTTGAATATTTTCACTAATCGAAGAATTGATATGCTATTATTTTAATTATTGCGGACTTAAAGCAAACAGGAGCAGACATTTGAGGGACAGGCTTGGATGGTCGACTCCCATATCTGTGTCCGCCGGCGAGTCTGGACCAATCCGCTAAGTTTTAAGTTTCGGCATTCAAGATGTCGTGAGTGCACGACAGGGGTAGGACAGGAAAGGAGCGGAGACACAAACAGTGCCTTTGTTGGCGTTTGTGGTGGCACAACACATGTGTTTTCAGTTCTAATTTAAAAAACTGTGGGCATCTCCAAAGTGAACCTTCAAATCACCTACAACATCTAGACCGTGTTGTCCAGACACAGTTTGCCATGCAACATCATCCCGCATCGGTCCACAGAACAATCCGCTTGTCCATTTTCCCGCAAACCGGAAGCAAGCTAAGGGGGCTTTGCTGGAGTCTAGATCGCCACCACGTAGAACTCCGACACCCCCAACCCACCCAAAACCACACCTATACCCATGTCTCCATTTGTTCGCTCTTTCTCTGCATCTACTTCCTCCCTTGCTGACGTCGCCGCTCTACCACCCTAGCGGCCCGGCAAGCCCTTTCGCTACTCCACCCGATCGCCGCACCACTTTGCCTACACCACCGGTCCACGCCTCTCATACGTCTGTCCTGAAGGTACCATCCGCCCCTACGGGGGGTCACCGTGCTGACAAGTGTTTGGTGAAATGGCGGCGATAATTTTTTGTCCCTTCTTTGAAGCAATGGATAAGAAAATGGAGTACATGTATGAGCACTACTTTGAGTTGTCCCACGTGGAAGATTATGCGGATGAAAGGGCAATGTTGCAGGTTGTCCTTACAGATATGGAGCATGCGGAAGAGCATGTTCTTAATTTCAAGAGATCGATCAAGGGTCATCGAGTGTTGAATCGGAAGGCATTTGACGATGTGGACGGCTACTTTGTCCCTGATGCCCTATTCGCGGACAATTTCTGCCGACGCTTTCGGATGCGAAAAAAATGTCTTCGATCGCCTCTAAAATGGCGCCCTGTCCTATGATGACTACTTCATCTTAAAGAAGGATGTCGTAGGAAGGACTGGATTCTCTAGTTACCATAAGTACACGGCTGCATTGCAGATGCTTGCATATGGCACGGCCGCAGATTCGTCGAACGGGTACATCCGGATGTGTGAGAGAAAATGCAGAGGCGCCTGAAGGAAATATGTCCTAGAGGCAATAATAAAGTTGTTATTTTATTTTTCCTTATATCGTGATAAATGTTTATTATTCATGCTAGAATTGTTAACCGGAAACTTGATACATGTGTGGATACATAGACAAAACACCGTGTCCCTAGTAAGCCTCTACTAGGCTAGCTCATTAACCAAGGATGGTTAAGTTTCCTAACCATATACATGTGTTGTCATTTGATGAACGAGATCACATCATTAGGAGAATGATGTGATGGACAAGACCCATCCGTTAGCTTAGCATATTGATCGTTCAATTTTATTGTTATTGCTTTCTTCATGTCAAATACATATTCCTTCGACTATGAGATTATGCAACTCCCGAATATCGGAGGAATGCCTTGTGTGCTATCAAACGTCACAACGTAACTGGGTGATTATAAAGATGCTCTACAAGTATCTCCGAAGGTGTTTGTTGGGTTGGCATAGATCGAGATTAGGATCTGTTACTCTGAATATCAGAGAGGTATCTCTGCGCCCTATCGGTAATGCACATCATAAGAAGCCTTGCAAGCAAAGTGACTAATGAGTTAGTTGAAGGATGATGTATTATGGAATGTGTAAATAGACTTGCCGGTAACGAGATTGAACTAGGTATGAAGATACCGACGATCGAATCTCAGGCAAGTAACATACCGATGATAAAGGGAATAACGTATGTTGTCATTACGGTTCGAACGATAAAGATCTTCGTAGAATATGTAGGAGCCAATATGAGCATCCAGGTTCCGCTATTGGTTATTGACCAGAGAGGTGTCTCGGTCATGTCTACATAGTTCTCGAACCCGTAGGGTCCGCACGCTTAACGTTCGATGACGATTTTGTATTATATGAGTTATGTGATTTGGTGACCGAATGTTGTTTGGAGTCCCAGATGAGATCATGGACACGACGAGGAGTCTCGAAATGGTCGAGAGGTAAAGATTGATATATAGGACGATAGTGTTCGGACACTGGAAGTGTCCCGGAGGGTACCGGGTACATATCGGGTCACCGGAAGGGGTTCCGGGCACCCCCGGCAAAATATATGGGCCTAATGGGCCAAGAGGGGAAACACAACAGCCAGCAGGGGCTGCTGCGCCGCCCATATGGGCCAAACCAGAGGAGGAAGGAAAGAGGGGAAGAGAGAAGGAAGGGGAGGGATTCGGCCTCCCCCTTCCTTCCCTCCTCCCTCCTCCTTCCTTCCCCCTCTGAAAAATATGGTAAGGGGGGGGGGGGGCGAATTGGACTAGGCCCCAAGTAGGATTCCTCCTACTTGGGGCGCCCCAAGGTTGTTCCCCTACCCCTCCCACCTATATATACATGGGAAGGGGGCGCCTAGAAAACACACCAACAATTGATAGCCATGTGCAGCGCCCCCCTCCACAGTTTACTGAAGGAAATATGCCCTAGAGGCAATAATAAAGTTGTGTTTTATATTTCCTTATATCATGATAAATGTTTATTATTCATGCTAGAATTGTATTAACCATAAACTTAGTACATGTGTGAATACATAGACAAACAGAGTGTCCCTAGTATGCCTCTACTTGACTAGCTCGTTAATCAAAGATGGTTAAGTTTCCTAGCCATAGACATGTGTTGTCATTTGATAAATGGGATCACATCATTAGAGAATGATGTGATGGACTAGACCCATCCGTTAGCTTAGCACTATGATCGTTTAGTTTATTGCTATTGCTTTCTTCATGACTTATACATGTTCCTATGACTATGAGATTATGCAACTCCCGAATACCAGAGGAACACTTAGTGTGCTATCAAACGTTACAACGTAACTGGGTGATTATAAAGATGCTCTATAGGTGTCTCCGATGGTGTTTGTTGAGTTGGCATAGATCGAGATTAGGATTTGTCACTCCGCATATTGGAGAGGTATCTCTGGGCCCTCTCGGTAATGCACATCACTATAAGCCTTGCAAGCAATGTGACTAATGATTTAGTTGTGGGATGATGCATTACAGAACGAGTAAAGAGACTTGCCGGTAACGAGATTGAACTAGGTATGAGGATACCGACGATCGAACCTCGGGCAAGTAACATACCGATGACAAAGGGAACAACGTATGTTGTTATGCGGTTTGACCGATAAAGATCTTCGTAGAATATGTAGGAGCCAATATGAGCATCCGTGTTCCGCTTATTTCTTATTGACCGGAGATGTGTCTCGGTCATGTCTACATAGTTCTCGAACCCGTAGGGTCCGCACGCTTAATGTTCGATGACGATTTGTATTATGAGTTTATGTGATTTGATGACCGAAGGTTGTTCGGAGTCTAGGATAAGATCACGAACATGACGAGGAGTCTCGAAATGGTCGAGACATAAATATCGATATATTGGACCATGTTATTCGGACACCGGAAGTGTTCCGGATAGTTTTGGGTAAAACCGGAGTGCCGGAGGGGTTACCGGAACCCCGCGAGGGAACTAATGGGCCACCATGGGCCCTATTGGAGAGAGAGGAGGGCAGCTAGAGCAGGCCGCGCCCCCACCCCGTTGAGTCCGAATTGTACAAGGGAAGGGGGGCGGCGCCCCCCTTTCCTACTTCCTTTCCCTCTCCTTCCTTCCCCCTCTCTCCCTTTTAATATTCATGCCATGATTAGACATATGATCAAGATTATGTTAGGTAGCATTCGACATCATTTTTTTTCTTTTTTATCATTTACCTACTCGAGGACGATCAGGAATTAAGCTTGGGGATGCTGATACGTCTCCGTCGAATCTATAATTTTTTATTGTTCCATGCCAATATTATTCAACTTTCATATACTTTTTGGCAACTTTTTATATTATTTTTGGGACTAACATATTGATCCAAAGGCTCAAAGGTGCCTCGCTGTCATTGCATGTTTTATGTTTCGCAGAATACCCATATCAAACGGAGTCCAAACGGGATAAAAATGGACGGAGCTTATTTTTGGAAAATATGGAAAATTCCGGAAGAAAAATCCACACGAGACGGTGCCCGAGGTGGTCACGAGGTAGGGGGGCGCGCCTGACCCCCCTGGGCGCGTCCCCTACCCTCATGAGCCCACCGTAAGGCGGTTGACGCTCTTCTTTTGCCGCAAGAAAGCTAATATTCGGAAAAAAATCACAGCGAAGGTTTCAAGCCAATCGGAGTTACGGATCTCCATATATACGCGAAACGGTGAAACAGAGCGAGAGGAGAACGCAGAAACAGAGAGATAGATCCAATCTCGGAGGGGCTCTCGCCCCTCCCAAGCCATGGGAGCCAAGGACCAGAGGGGAAACCCTTCTCCCATCTAGGGAGGAGGTCAAGGAAGAATAAGAAGAAGGGCCTCTCCCTTGCTTCCGGTGGCGCCGAGCGCCGGGGGCCATCATCATCACCGCGATCTTCACCAACACCACCGTAATCTTCACCAACATCTCCATCACCTTCCCCCTCTATCTACAGCGGTCCACTCTCCCGCAACCCGCTGTACCCTCTACTTGAACATGGTTGAGGGAGTCCTGGACTAGGGGGTGTCCGGATAGCCGAACTATCATCTTTGGCCGGACTCCTGGACTATGAAGATACAAGATTGAAGACTTTGTCCCGTGTCCGGATATGACTTTCCTTGGCGTGGAAGGCAAGCTTGGCGATACGGATATGTAGATTTCCTACCATTGTAACCGACTCTGAGTAACCCTAACCCTATTCGGTGTCTATATAAACTGAAGGGTTTTAGTCCGTAGGACGAACAACAATCATACCATAGGCTAGCTTCTAGAGTTTAGCCTCTCTGGTCTCATGGTAGATCTACTCTTGTACTATCCATATCATCAATATTAATCAAGGTGAGTAGGGTATTACCTCCATCGAGAGGGCCCGAACCTGGGTAAAAACATTGTGTCCCTTGTCTCCTGTTACCATCCGCCAAGACGCACAGTTCGGGACCCCCTACCCGAGATCCGCCGGTTTTGACACCGACATTGGTGCTTTCATTGAGAGTTCCTCTCTGTCATCACCTATAGGCCCGATGGCTCCTTCAATCATCAAGAACGACGCAGTCTGTGGTGAGACTTTTCTCCCGGACAGATCTTCAGATTCAGCAGCTTTATGCTATGGGCCAATTCGCTAGGCCATCCGGAGCAGATTGAAAGCTACGCCTCGCCATCAGTCGATTTGGAAGCTCGAACTATACGGCCGATGTCCGCGGAGATTTGATCTTCGACGGATTCGAACCACGCCGAGCGCCAGACTTGTCTCGATGGGTACGATCTAGCTCGCTACTGAACAAATACTCGAGGCCGCAAGACCAAGATCCGCCCGACCCTTAATCCGGAGCCGGTTTCACTGATCAAGGACGGTTGGTTGGACACCGCCGGGGCTGAAATCTCCACGGCGATTGAGCCGAACACCATCCTCGCCCTTTGCGGCTTCGTGACTCCTGTGTGTCGGACTCCTTCGGACTCCGAACCTCCAGCGCCTCTACCGGTCCGAATCCGGTGGGCGCCGTTATGGAGTTCACCGCCACGGACATCTTTTCAGCACTCGCCCTTTGGCGATATCCCGAACTCATTAAAGTCTCTCTCTTTGTCAGGGGAGCCCTGGCCGAACTATGGTCAGGAAGGTAGGGATTCGGACGACGAAGAAATTCAACACCCACCCACCACCCACTTTGTAGCCACTGTCGATGATTTAACCAACATGCTCGACTTCGACTCCGAAGACATCAACGGTATGGACGACGGTGCCGGAGACGATCAAGAGCCATACCACGGGCACCGGAAGGCCACCTCGTCATATGACATATACATGGTGGACATCCCAAAAGATGGGAATGGCGATGGAACGCGGAGGATGACCCTCCAAGAAACAACCCAAGCGCCGACGTCAAGGCCGCTCTAAATCCCGCCACAAGAAAAGCGGCGATTCCGCACGGAGACAATAATACCTTGACAAGGTTGAAGACGACCCCTCGGCAGGACTCAGCGCAGGAGGAGGGAGAAGCAAGTCCGCATGACAGTGTGGCAGAAAGAGAGGTAGAGGACAATAATTATGCGCCCCCTCCGAAGACGAGGCAAGCCTCGACGATGACGAATTCATCGTGCCAGAGGACCCCGTCGAACAAGAGCGTTTTAAATGCAGGCTCATGGCCACGGCAAGCAGCCTCAAGAAAAAGCAGCAACAGCTTAGAGCTGACCAAGACCTGCGAATGGATGGATCAAGTCCTTGCACCAAGAGTATGAACTCGAACGCCCTCCAAAATCTACCCCAAACGCAGGCCGTTGCCTCGATCGAGGAGGAAGCACCCACGTCACCAACAAGACGACATGGCAGATCGCCACCCGTGCGCGGCGGAAGAGAAGCCTCTCGGCCCTCCGCTCAAGCCACGCCCCGACGCCGCTCAAAAAGTACCAAGGCACGGGAAAACGCGCCAGACTTGCGAGATATATTGGAGGATAAGGCAAAGCATACAAGATCGATCTACAGATCGCGTGGGTGCCCAACGACTCGGGATGATTACCGTCACGCCGGATACAGCAAACCCGGCCGGGCCGAACACGATGACAAAGCTCATATGAGCTACGTCATGATATAGCCCAATACAGAGGCGCCGCACACCCACTATGGTTCACAGATGAACTAATGGATCATCAAATCCCCGAGGGCTTCAAACCCATAAACATCGAATCATACGATGGTACCACAGATCCTGTGGTCTGGATCGAGGACTATCTCCTCCATATCCACATGGCCCGCGGTGATGATCTACATGCCATCAAATACCTCCCACTCAAGCTTAAAGGACCAGCTCGACATTGGCTCAACAGCTTGCCAGCAGAGTCAGTCGGTTGTTGGGAGGACCTGGAAGCCGCATTCCTTGATAACTTCCAGGGCACATATGTGCGACCACCAGACGCCGACGACCTTAGCCATATAATCCAGCAGCCAGAAGAATCGGCCAGACAATTATGGACGCGGTTCCTAACAAAGAAAAATCAGATCGTCGACTGTCCGGATGCAGAGGCGCTTAGCAGCCTTCAAACACAACATCCATGACGAGTGGCTAGCCCGCACCTAGGATAGGAAAAGCCGAAATCCATGGCAGCCCTCACCACACTCATGACCCACTTTTGCGCGGAGAGGATAGCTGGCTAGCTCGAAGCAACAACTTGGCCAAACACTCGGTAGTTGGGATACCAAGGACAGCAATGGCAGGTCGGCGTCGCAACAAGCATAAATGCCGCATTAACGGTGATAATGCTGAAGATACGACAAGAAATGCCGGATTCAGAGGCTCTAAACCCGGTCGTGAAGAAGCCATTCAAAATAAATACCTGTGGCCCTGGCCCAACTTGGACCGAATACTCGATCGCTTGTGCCAGATACATGGCACCCCCGAAAAACTAGCCAACCACACCAACAGGGATTGTTGGGTGTTCAAGCAAGCAGGCAAGCTAAGCGCCGAAAACAACGACAAGGGGCTGCATAGCGATGACGAGGAAGAGCCCCGGCCACGAACAATAGAGGATGAAGGGCTTTCCCACACAAGTGCAGACGGTGAACATGATATACGCAACCCACATACCCAAAAGGGAGCGGAAGCGCGCACTAAGGGACGTATACGCGATGGAGCCAGTCGCCCCGAAGTTCAACCCATGGTCTTCCTACCCCATCACCTTCGATCGAAGGGACCACCCCACTAGCATCTGTCACGGCGGTTTCGCCGCATTGGTTCTTGACCCAATTATTGACGGATTTCACCTCACCAGAGTCCTGATGGACGGCGGCAACAGCCTGAACCTGATTTATCAGGATACAGTGCGCAAAATGGGCATAGACCCGTCAAGGATCAAAACCACAAAGACGACCTTTAAAGGCGTCATTCCAGGTGTAGAGGCCAACTGCACAGTTCCGCTACACTTGAAGTGGTCTTTGGATCCCGGATAACTTCCGGAGTGAGGAGTTAATCTTCGACATAGCCCGTTCGCGGCGGCTATCACGCGACCGCATGCACGAACCGCATTCGCAAAATTCAATGCGGTGCCGCACTACGCTGCACCTCAAACTCAAGATGCCAGGCTCTCGAGGCGTAATCACGGTCAATGGAAACATCAACGCTCCCTCCGAACGGAGGAGCATACGGCCGCCTTATGCGCGGCGCGAACAACCTCTTAAGGCAATTCTCCAGTCCGGCCAATAAACAATCGGACACTGTCAAGCGCGCCCGGAGTAACCTACAGCAAGACCGCCTGACACGTTCCGAACAAGCGTAGTAATGCAGCCCCAACCCCAGCCCTCGCGAACTCGTGAAGCCAGTACTACGCGCACGTAATTGCGCTCTGAAGCACCATGGGCATAGGGGACGGGCCACGACCACGCAAGACGCCTGCACGCGGCTAGACCGCACTAGGGGCTCCGTTTGTGTCATTCCTTTTTTCTTTTTCTTCCTTTTACTTTCAGGACTCGCTTCTCCGAAGCCTGGCCCGCATTCGCCAATACATGATGCAATAGCCGTGGAAGCGTAAAACTGCGTCGAGTGTCCAGTGGTCTCTATTACGAGCAAGATACCTGTTTTACATACCACACCGCAAACTTACCCGTGGAAGGGGACATGTCAAAAGTCCGTACCTTGCTTATCGCACAATTTGTATCGTTCTACTTTTATTTGCGCTTCTTTTGAATAACCAATATATAGCTCTTGCCTATTATTGCATTCTTTCCCATTATATATGTTCATTTATGACATTGCGCAACTGCTCAATTTGGTACGGCCAATACACCAGGGGCTTATGTACCCCAAAAACATGGTGTGACAAGTCCGAACACTTTCACAAGTGCGGCACCCGAACTTATAGCATTATATGCATCGGCTCGAATCATGTCTTGGGTCAATAGTTGGGTTTGCCCGGCTCCCATGTTTTGGTACCTTACGTTCCGCTATATCGGCTAAGGTAAGGCTGGGAGAACCATCTGCGATTGTGCCCCGGTTGAGTTGGGTTGAGCACCTCAGTGGAGAAAGCTAAAACTGACCGTCATGATAAGGCGAGAGCCGGTCGCTGTTCGAGAGGTTTCTTCGAGTCCCTAAAGACTTATGCCGCTTAGAGCGAGGAGCCGGCATTGTCCGGCCAAGGCGTGGATAGCGCCCCGAACTCGGTCTTCCGAATACTAGGGGCTTCGCCAAAATTTAAAGTTATAGAATTCTATGGCTAAGTGAGAGTGTTCAAGCATTATAGTCCGGTTGCCTGGTTCGTTGCGTTGAGCGCCTCCCTCGAAGGACCCAAGTATGGGAACAAGAGCGCTCAAGTTTATCTCGAACACCCCAGCACTCGTGGCATGGGGGCTGAAGCCAACGACTCGCCATCTCTCAAATTTGATAAACGGCCGCACATAAGGTAATATTTTAAATTCAAAAGCATTGCTTAGAGCATATGAAAAAGTTTTCAGCATACAGGATAACAAATGCGAGTCTACTCAAATATTACATCTTTGGAGCATTCACCCGCTATAAGACGGGCACCCTTCAGGACGCCCTCATAATACTTCTCGGGCTTGCGATGTTCTTTGCCTGGCGGCGGCTTGTCCGTCACCAGCTTCTCTCCGGCGTCTTTTGCCCCAAAGTGCACCTTAGCACGGGCAAGGGCCTCTGAGCACCTTCAATATAGACGGAGCGCTTGATGACTTGATCCATGGACAGGCATCCACCACCAACAAGACTAGCCCAAGTAGCTCCTGTGCATGGCCACATTTGTCCACAAAGAGCTATAAGGCCCTTCATGGCCTGTTCGGCGACCTTGTGGAGCTCGACCAATTGCTTGATTGGTCGCTCAAGGGCACCGGTGTTCGGCCTCGACATACCGAGACCAAAACACCTTTTTTCGAGCTCCCTTCTTTGGCTCGGTAGAAAGCGGCGGCATTGGAGACACTCCATGGCAGATCTGCGAACAGCTCTGGAGAGCTCGGATTCGGGTAAGTACTAGATAATTGACTTTTACATTCTTGCTCGCATAAAGAATGCCTTACCCGCCGCGATCTTCTTTATTGCCTCAATCTCTGAAGGGCTTTTGGGCCTCGGCCTTAGCAGCTTTGGCACTCTCAAGAGCCGAGGCAAGCTCGGACTCTCGGGTCTTGAGTCACGCTCCAAACCCTCGTGTTTTTCCACGAGAGCACGGAGCTCTTGCCGTACCCTCCGCTTCGCCCCCTTCTCTCGCTCAGGCGCTCCACGGCCGCTTTGTTTTCGGCCGCGGACACCGCCTCCTTGAGGTCGCCACCTCACTCGTGGCCCTGCAGTACCCATGTTATTCTCAAGTATCTTTTGCAACCACATTTTTAAATTCCATAAGGTATTACTTACCTTCCTTGTCCTCGAGCTGCTTCTTGGCTTGGCCAAGCTTCGTTCTCGGACCGCCGAGGCTCTCCTTCAATGCATTGACCTCCATGATCGGTCTGGCAGAGATCAGCAGGGCAGCCTGCATTCCCATATTGACATAACTATGTTAGACTCCTGCGTATATCTTTTTACATCCTCAGTCCGGCTTTTCTTTCCGAACACCGAACTAAGCATCGAGACTACTGTCTATGCGGTAATCTTCTTACATATATTGAAAACTTACCTCAAAGCTTGTTAGAAGGCCGTTGCAGAGGCTTGATCGGCCCGCTCTTGGCGGATCGAACTTTCTGGATCACCACACTCATAACAGTGCGATGCTCCTCCTCGATGGAGGCGCTGTTAAGTGCCTCCAGTAAGCTATCCGGTGCCTCCGGTTGGACGGAGGACACCGGCGTCTTACCCTTCCTATGAAGGGGCCGCTTGCCGGACTTCGGAACCGCTGAAGGTTCGGTATGGAGTCCGGACAAGGGTCGGGCTTAGAGCCTCGGGGTCTCGCTCCCTCGCACTGAGTCCGGGAGGCTGCCTTGCAGGCGCCTCCTGCGCCACCTCCTCTTGACCAGGCCCCTTGGGGCCCCACCTCGACGTCGTCGGCAGCGTGAGGTGAGGAGGCGGCCGAAGTGAAGTACTCTCCACTTCCGGCGAATTCGAGGACCCGCTCGACGGCGGTGAGCTCGTCCTTGGGCGGGCTGCATGATTGTTCGGCATTAGAGAACACTATGCAATTAATAAGAAAAAGCCATGGGTATCCGGACACTTACGATCTCGCTAGGGGCTTGGCCCTCGAGGGCCACTCCTCCTCGCCGTCGTTGGCGTTGGTGGAGACGTCCGAGGAAGGGTTCTTCCTTCTTGAACCCTCCGGCCTCCCGGTGGGCGGCCTTTCTTTTCTTCTCTCCCCCGGGGAGAGGCTTCGCTTCCTCCTCCTTGTTTTCATGGGAGGAGTACGCCTCAGTCGCCGGACGATGAGTCCGACAACACTGGCGCCGGGCACTCCTTCGAGTCCCGTGGCCTTCTTCTTGGCCTTCTTCTCCGGCACCACGTAGGCGCCGGAGCAGCAGCCTCGCCAAGCGGGCGTTCACTGGTCTTCGGCAAAGGAGCCGGACAGTTAACCTGCCGGATGTGCTCCGCCAGTCTGTCAAAGGCAAGGGAGTTTAGATCCCACATAGAGTCAAACTATGAAAAGCAAGATTCCCGTGAAGGGCAAAATAGCTTACCTCGGTAGCTTGACTGCGAGCTGAATCCGCGATCTTACATGGCGGATGAGGGAGCCTCGGCGTATGAACAGCACCTTCCGGGCATCTTCATACGTAGTGTCGAAGAGCCTCTTGAGGGTTGGATCTTGTCTTGCGGATCGAACTCCCACAATTTGAAGGCCCGTTGTTGGCATGGGAGGATCCGCGGATGAGCATAACCTGGACCACATTGACGAGCCCGAGATTCTTGTTCACCAAGGTCCGCATGCAGGTTTGGAGTCCGGTCAGCTCTTCAATTACCCCACGCCAGCCGATCTCCTTCCAAGAAGTGAGTCGCGTGGGAATACCAGACCGAAATTGGGGGCCGCCCATTTAGGGTCAGCGGCTCGGTGATGTAGAACCACCCGATTGCCACCCCTTCACGATCTCCACAAAGGAGCCATCGAGCCATAAGGCGTTGGCGATCCTGCCGACCATGGAGCCTCCGACTCCGCTGGCGGCCGCCCACAACCTTCGGCTTGACATTGAAGGTCTTCAACCATAAGTCAAGTGGGGCTGGATGGAGAGGAAAGCCTCGCACACGATGATGAACGCCGAGATGTTGAGGATGAAATTCGGGGCGGATCGTGGAAGTCTAGGCCGTAGTAGAACATGAGCCCCCGGACGAATGGGTGAAGTGGAAAACCCAGTCCGTGAAGGAAGTGGGCAAGAAATACGACCCGCTCATGGGGCTCAGGGGTGGGGATGAGCTGCCCTTCGTCGGGCAGCCGATGTGCGACGTCGCCCGGACAAGTATCCGCCTTTCGCATGATCTTTTTACTTGGCCCTCCGTGATGAGGAGACCATCCACCTGCCTCCCGCTCCGGACATGGCTGGAGATGGTTGAGGAAGGATGTGCGGACTTGGGCGCTGGAGCTCAGAGTCTTGGAAATGGATGAGCAAGGGAGGAGGAAGGCGTAGGTGAAAAGGGTGGATCCTTATCCCCTTATATGGACGGACGAGGCTATGCGTCCCCCACCAGCCTGATAAAACTCACTTATCTCCCAAGCGCCGCAATCAATGGCGCGGTTGGGTTACCCACGTCCGTATTGATGAGAATCCCAGAATAAGGGGGCACGACGTGCCAAGGAAACCGCCTCGCTAAACGCGCTGAGGTGGGACAGTAAAAATGATTTGAATAAAGGCCTGGCCGTGGTGTGATGTCACGCCGCGGAATACGTCAGCAGATCTGTGCAAAAATTATTCTCTCTACGGTGGTATGTGGAACTTGTTTTGCAGAGCCGGACACTATCCTTGTGTTCAAAACCTTCTATGAAGTATTCGGAGGAGGAACCCGCCTTGCAATGCCAAAGACAATACGCGCCCCGGACTCATCGTCATTGAAGCCTGGTTCAGGGGCTACTGAGGGAGTCCTGGACTAGGGGGTGTCCGGATAGCCGAACTATCATCTTTGGCGGACTCTGGACTATGAAGATACAAGATTGAAGACTTCGTCCCGTGTCAGGATAGGACTTTCCTTGGCGTGGAAGGCAAGCTTGGCGATCTTGATATGTAGATTTCACGCCATTGTAACCGACTCTGTGTAACCCTAACCCTATTCTCGTGTCTATATAAACCGAAGGGTTTTAGTTCAGAGGACGAACAACAATCATACCATAGGCTAGCTTCTAGGGTTTAGCCTCTCTCGATCTCGTGGTAGATCTACTCTTGTACTACCCATATCATCAATATTAATCAAGCAGGAGTAGGGTATTACCTCCATCGAGAGGGCTCGAACCTGGGTAAAAACATCGTGTCCCTTGTCTCCTGTTACCATCCGCCTAGACGCACAGTTCGGGACCCCCTACCCGATATCCGCCGATTTTGACACCGACAGTGGTGCTTTATGCTTCATATTATTATCCCAATGATGTGTTGCCATCCTATGATGTATGAGTAGATTTCCATTGTCCTATCGGTGATTGATGAATTGCTATGATTGGTTTGAGTTGCATAATTTATAATTGGTGCTGTCCTATTGTGCCCTCAGTGTCGCACAAGCGTGAGGGATTCCCGTTGTAGGGTTTGCAATATGTTTATGATTTGCTTATGGTGGGTGGCGTGAGTGACAGAAGCACAAACCCGAGTAAGTAGGTTGTTTGCGTATGGGATAAAGGGGACTTGATACTTTAATGCTATGGTTGGGTTTTACCTTAATGAATCTTTAGTAGTTATGGATGCTTGCTAGAGTTCCAATCATAAGTGCATATGATCCAAGTAGAGAAAGTATGTTAGCTTATGCCTCTCCCTCAAATAGAATTGCAATAGTGATTACCGGTCTAGTAACATAGTCAATTGCTTAGGGACAATTCCACAACTCCTACCACCACTTTTCCACACTCGCCATATTTACTTTAGTTGTGTTTTTATCTAAGCAACCCCTAGTTTATGTTTACGTGCTCTTTATTTTCTTGCTAGCCTTTCCAAAAACACCTACAAAGTACTTCTAGTTTCATACTTGTTTCCGGTAAAGCGAACGTCAAGTGTGCGTAGAGTTGTATCGGTGGTCGATAGAACTTGAGGGAATATTTGTTCTACCTTTAGCTCCTCATTGGGTTTGACACTTTTACTTATCGAAAGAGGCTACAATTGATCCCCTATACTTGTGGGTTATCATGAGCCGCATGGGGCGCCGGATCGAAATTCGGGGGCCGCCACCCAGTTGGTGTCGCGCGACTCGGTGATGTAAAACCACCCTGATTGCCACCCCTTTATGATCTCCACATAGGAGCCCTCGAGCCATGTGACGTTGGGCATTTTGCCCACCATGGCACCTCCGCACTCCACTTGCTGGCCAACCACCACCTTCGGTTTAACATTGAAGGTCTTTAGCCACAGGCCAAAGTGGGGCCGGATGCGGAGGATGGCCTCGCACACGACAATAAATGTCGAGATATTGAGGATGAAGTTAGGGGCCAGATCATGGAAGTCCAGCCCGTAGTAGAACATGAGGCCGCGGACAAACGGATGGAGGGGAAATCCCAGTCTGTGGACGAAGTGGGTAAGAAAAACTACCCTCTCATAGGGTTCTGGAGTAGGGACGATCTGCCCCGCATTGGGCAGCCGGTGCGCGATATCCGCGGCCAGATATCCAGCTCCCCGTAGCTTTGTGATGTCCTCCTCCATGACGGAGGATTTCATCCACTTGCCTCCCGCTCCGGACATGCTTGGAGCGGTTTGAGCAGAAGGACGCGAACTTGGGTGCTGGAGCTCGAGTGCGCAAGAATGGATGAGCAAGGAGAAAGAAGGCGTGGGTGAAAAAGGTGAACCCTTACCCCTTTATAAGGGCGGATGAAACTATACGTCCCCCACCTGCCTAGTAGACTCGCTTATTCCCCAAGCGCCGTAATTGATGGCGCGGTTGGGTTACCCACACCTGTATTGATGAGAATCCCGTGATAAGGGGACACGATCTCTGCTTCAACAAGACGTGCCAAGGAAACCGCCTCGCAATATGCGCCGTGGCTGGTTGAGAAAAATGGTTCAAATAATGACCGAGCCGTGGTGTGATGTCATGCTACAGAATGTGTCAGCAGATTAGATTTGTGGAAGTATTATTCTCTCTACGGTGGCATGTGGAATTTGTTTTGCAGAGCCAGACACTATCCTTGTGTTCAAAATCTTCTATGGAGTATTCGGAGGAGGAACCCGCCTTGTAATGCCGAAGACAATCTGCGCGCTGGACTCATCATCATTGAAGCCTGGTTCAGGGGCTACTGAGGGAGTCCTGGATTAGGGGGTCTCCGGAAAGCCGGACTATATCCTTTGGCCAGACTGTTGGACTATGAAGATACAAGATTGAAGACTTCATCTCGTGTCCGGATGGGACTCTCCTTGGTGTGGAAGGCAAGCTTGGCAATGCGGATATGTAGATCTCCTCCCTTGTAACCGACTCCGTGTAACCCTAGCCCCCTCCGGTGTCTATATAAACCGGGGGGTTTAGTCCGTAGGACGACAACAATCATACCATAGGCTAGCTTCTAGGGTTTAGCCTCTACGATCTCGTGGTAGATCAACTCTTGTAATACTCATATCATCAAGATCAATCAAGCAGGAAGTAGGGTATTACCTCCATCGAGAGGGCTCGAACCTGGGTAAACATCGTGTCCCCCGCCTCCTGTTACCATCCGCCTTAGACGCACAGTTCGGGACCTCCTACCCGAGATCCGCCGGTTTTGACACCGACAGCTAGCATATCTCCGCCGCCTGCTCATTCCATCTCACCCAGGGGTGATGACGAGGTGGTGTCCAAAAAGGCCTTCCTGGGCTGGGGGGAGGTTCTGGAGATCATCGGGGTGACACCCCAGGATGACCCCTCGGACGCCGGACACCTAGGGGAAAAAGCCCCCCTGGGGACTGGTGATGGGGCCCGAATTCCCTTCGGCCCTCAGCCGGATACCATCTCGGAAACCTATACAGCTCCGAGGTCCAGCGAACGGCATTCCCCACCAGGAGGGGGTGTGCCTGTTCCACTGGTGACCTCTGTCCAACCAGAGGCACCGGATAATCTGCTGGAGGCGCTACGAGGCGCCTCTATCATGGATGAACCTCGTGTCCTTATGGACACGGTAGTAGAGAAGGTTCAGTCCGTTAAAAGCGGACTGACCGAAGCCTGCACTAGCCTTCTAACGGGCTTTGAGGTAAGTAATGTGATTATGGGAAAAATATCACAGTATAGACAGTAGCCCCTGATGCTCTGTTTGGTGTTCGGGAAGAAAAGCCGAACAGAGGATCAAAAAATCGCAGGAGTCTAACATAAGTTGTCTATGTGAATAAGCAGGTATCGCTGCAGGCTGCCACTGCTCATGCTGCGGAGGTTTCAGGACTAAAGCAGAAATTGGAGCGGGCCGAGAAGGAGCTCGGCCGCGTGAAGAAGCAGTTGGAGGATAGCTGAGGTATGTGATAACTTGTGTGTACATTGCGAAAAGAAATGAATAGTCTGACTGGACTAAAGTGTCATAAACTTTATTAGGGGCCACAGCCGAGGTGGCGGGCCTGAAGAAGGCGCTAGCCGAGGCCGAGGATAAAGCGGCCAAAGAGCATGTCTCACGCGAGAAACACGAGGCCCGGGTTGGCGAGGCGCAGCAACAGCTCCAGGGCGCGATAGAGAGATTTGAGGCCCTGGAGCGCGATTGTAAGGCGCAAGAGTCCGAATTGGTGAAGGCTCGCCAGAGCACTCAGGATGCGCGAGCCGAATCCCAGAGCGCCCTCTAGGAAATCGAGATAGCCAAGAGGATTGTGGCAGGTAAGTTCTTCACTCTACAGAGCAAGCGTGTAGAGGCAACGACCCTTGTACTTATCCTGAATTTTGGTTTTTCAGGGGCATTTATAGGTCTGCCGCACAGTGTGTCGGATGCGGCCGAGCATTATAGAGCCGAGGGAGGGATGTATACGGAGAAGCTGTTCTGGTCCCAATATCTGGGATCCGAACATCCGGTGCCCTTTCAAATGACTAGTCAAGCAGTTGGTCGAGCTGCACAGGTTGGCAGAGTTAGCCATGAAGGACTTTATAGTCCGGCTGTGGTGTGCCGATCCTATACCGAGCAGCTACTTCGGACTTGTGCAGCGGCTTGCGAGTGCCTATCCGCGTCTCGAAGCCGTGAAGCGGTCGGTCTGTATTGAAGGTGTGCGTATGAACTTTGCCCGCGTCAAGACGCATTGAGCGAAGTTGGATGCCAAGAAGCTGATGACCGAGGGACCGCCGAAGGGCAAGGAGCATCGTCGACCCGAACACTATTTTGATGGTGTCCTGGAGGGGTCCCGTCTTGCGGTGGAGCAATGTTCAAAGGATATTATATTCCCATAAGAACATTTGTACTATCTTGCCTTGTAATATGGAACAAAGATGTTATGTAGTATAATGTTTATGATTTTAAATTTTACCTCCTGTGCGACCGTTTATTAAATCTGAGGGATGACCAGTCGTCAGCTTCTGCCCCCACGTAGATAGTACGGGGGTTTTCGGGATAAATATAAACACTCTTTACTCCACATTCTGGTCCTTAAAGGAGGTGTTTAGCGCAACGAACGAGCCAATCAGACTATGCGGCCTTTACCGCCCCCACTTAGCCATAGGAGTTTGACAATTAATAAAGTTGGCGAAGCCCCTGGTGTTCGGAAGGCCGAATTTGGGGCGCTATACACGCCTAATTGGAAGAACCGATTCTACGCAAGAAGCGGGAAAAATCTCCAGCGATTTAGAACCTCACGAACAGCTGACCGGCTCTCGCCGCATCATGACAGTCAGTTTCCGGTTTTCTCTACTGAGGTGCTCGTCCGGAAGAACCGGGACACAATTGCAGTAGTTCTCCCTTTACTACCCTAGCCAATATAGCGGAACGTAAGGTAGTAAGCACAGGAGTCGGGCAACCCAACTATTGACCAAAGACATGATTCGGAGCCGATACATATAATGCTATAAGTCCGGGGTGCCGAACTATACTGTAAAAGTGTTCGGACTTTTATTGCCGTGATGCGGGGTGTTAGTAAGCCCCTGGCGTATTAGTACATACCGTAGTGTACGTGTGCAATGAGTAATAAATACTGAGGTGAGGAAAAAAAATGAAGTAATGGGTTGTAACACTCCAAAATTTTTGATTTGGTTTTTATCAAATTCTTTAATTAATTGGAAGGAGGTTATTTAATTTTTTTAAAGACTCCCCTTCTCAAAAAAATTCTTTTAAGACAATTTTTTTATGGGTTCTTCCCAACCTTGATTGTTGGTCTTGAAGATTTTTCATCTTGGATTGGCTCAACACAAATACTTTTGAGTGGACCTTTCAAATCCTTTTACTAAAAAGAATTCCTATACATTTTGGATATTTTTCCTTCCCTATTCAAAAGTACTCTCTTGCCATGGCCTATGTAGAAAACTTTCTTCCAAAACCCACCTTCTTACTTTGGGTCAAGTCAAGCATCAAGTCCAGCAAGGTTTAACTTTTCCTGGATTTTATTTCTATTTGTTTTAACCAAAAAATCTTTTTCTGCCATTTATTTGGACCTTAGTGATTTGCAAAGGAACTACTAGATTTCCTTTGAGTTTTGGTTCCAAATAAATTCCCATGGCTAGTACTTAGTGCCCTCAACCTAGATCCATCAAGATCTGCTAGTCCACAGTTCAAATTTTTCAAAATTTGCTTGCTGCAAGTTTGGACCAGATTTGCCATTTTTGGTGAAATTCATTCTTTTCCTTTTCCAAAAATTCTGAAGAAATTCAGGCAGTCTCTGGATGCATCAAGAGGCCATCCCACCAAGTTTCAGCTCAAGAAAAATTTTCCACGTGCGCCAAACATTTCATCGAATTTGGTGTGCCTTTGTTCTGCTCAAATTCAGAGTTTCAGTGTTAAGCTTCAGTCGTCAGTGTCGTTTTCTTCAGAGCTTGGCGTCAATATCGCTAGTGCTCGCCCTAGCCGGTTGCTCCCTGTTCCCCCTCCTTATCCGGCGCCGCAGACGTTGTTTGGCCAACATGAAGGCGTCGGTAGCGGCGTGTCACGTCAACTTCGGGCGCCTCCTGGTGGCGTAATCCGCCCGTGGCGGCTAGTAGGGGCCAGCCTGCAAGATGACACCGCCCAAAGACCGCCCACACCACCGTGAGCCTCCGGCGTGGCCGTCCTCTCTCTCTGCATGCGTCTTTGCAGAACCCGTCGCCGTGGTGCGAGAGGCGCAGCGCGCTCTCTGCCGCCGACGAGCCCGTGGTCTCCGTTCCGCGAAGCCACGGAGCAAAGCCAAATCCGATCAAGCTTAGCTATTGAATGGAGCCATGGACCAATCCACGGCTGCCCGATCACCTAAGCCGTCACTCGACCACCACCTCACCGTAATTACTCACGGGAGAAATCCCGTTCTCGGCAACCGCCTGGCCGGCTATAAATAGAGGCCCCGAGCTCGCCTTCGATCCAAAGACCACTCCTCCACCTCACGAGCCGCGCCCACCGCTAGAAGGACCTCGAGGAGGCCTTCTTCCCCAACTCCGGCCGCCACGACCCGCTCTGGTAGCCAGCTTGATTCACTCGATTCCTTGCATAGCTCTAGCTCAAACTGGGGGAGGAACCTCCTATTGCACCCACTCCCCTAACCCCCACTCCGATTTGGCGTTTGCAGCTCTCTTCGGAGGGATCCATCCTCGACCGAACCGCCGTCCGCCAAAGTGGAAGCCGCCGTCGGCGTGGTGCTCACCGACGACCAAGTCCACCACCCACCGACGCGGATTGTCCCGTGAGTGCAACCATACCCTTGCCCTCCTCTGGATCGCCGTCGATCGTCGCCGGCGATCATCGTTTGCTTCGGTCGATGATGAGATTTTAAACCTGACATGTGGGACCCCCTCGTCAGCCTCTCCTCTTTTATTCGAAACGTTTTCTGAAAGCGCCTTCGGGCAAAGTACGTTTTACCTTTGGGTCGGCGTATTTCTAACCGAAACGTTTTCTATTTTTTAAACTAGTCCCTGGAAAGTTTCTGTTTCATCACAGATTAGTCCCTAGACTAAAACCTTAATAACTACTAAACAGAAGATGATTTTGAGTTGATTATTTTTCTGTCATCTTTATTTTTCTATCTAGTTTTTTATCATATTTATTTGAAAAAAATATTTGGAACAATTTTTATGCACGCACGGTATTTACGTTAGTATCCGATTTCTTTTATAACGTAGATACCGAAGGAGGTGACGGAGCCGCAAACTTCGCCGAGCTAGACTCCGACTACTCCGAACCAGGCAAGCATGTTTGAACCTTTGATATGATGAGTGTTTTTCATGATTGCTTGAGTGGTTTTCTCATGACATGTTTATATAAGCATTTGTGAATGTTATATTTCATGCAAAGCAAGCTGCAAGTGAGCTTCGGAATTTGATGTGTTCATATGATGGTGAGATAACCTGATCATGTGGTGGCATGATAGGTTGCAAGCTGGTATCATTGAAGCATGCCAGTTTTATGTCAATCGTTTAACTCCAGTATTAACGTGGACCAAGTCTTGTTCCCTGCTCATCCCTTTTCGTGCCGCCACATGTCTTACGCAAATAATGCGGTTTAGTCGGTTGCAAACCTCTTTCCTTGTACACACCAAATAGAGGGGCCGTGATGAGGGTTCCATGGCCCTGGATTAAAGCCCGTCATCCGGTCAGGGGGCATGGGTGTTTCCGGTTGGGACCGAGAGGGGGGCACTCGTTAGAGCGTGCGATATAAATTTGATCCCATGCTATTCGAGGTTGTAGCCTCCCCGTCTTACAGTTTTTCTTGAACGTTGCCTAGGGTGATTCCTGGCAATGGAATGTGGAATGGGTGTGTACTGGTTAGATGTGTTTCTCCTAAAATACCGTAAACGGAACTAGTCCATAGTGACTACTGAAATCAGTTGGATGTGGTTAAAGAGTACAAACTCTGCAGAGTCAAAACCATTCGAGTAACCATGTCCATGGTCAAGGACTTCGATCAACATATTAGTGTCAATCTCAGTATCAGTCTCAGTGTCAGTCTCAGTGATAGCCTCCGGAGAATAAGCATGAAATTGAGAGTGGTAAACCCGGCTGAATGTTATTCCTGTGGATGGAATAACCAGTTTATTATCATGTACCGAGTATTCCGTGGAATGATGTTACCTTCATGAGCTACATGAATTCGAATGATGAGATATAAGCCCTTTATGTGATGTCGCTTAGACGTCCGACGGTGGCGTTCTTGTTATTCACTTTTGATATAAGCCCTTTGTGTGATGTCGCTCAGACGTCCGATTGTGGCATTCTTGTTATTTACTTTTGATATAAGCCCTTTATGTGATGTCGCTCAAACATCCGACTGTGGCATTCTTGTTATTTACTTTTGATATAAGCCCTTTATGTGATGTCGCTCAGACGTCCATCGTGGCATCCTTGTTATTTACTTTCATTATAAGCCCTTTTCGAGATGTGGCTTAGACGTCCGATCGCGGCACGCATCGCCGCCACGCTTCAATATAAGCCCTTTAGGTGGTGTCGCCTGGCGCCCGATCATGCATGTTAATTTATTTTTACCTTCGAGGCGTCGCTTCGGACACCCGATCGGTCTTCGCTATTTTATTGGGATTTCGGAGGACTACCTACCGACTTCCTTTTTATTTAACATGCAAGGTAAAATTTATTATCTGAGTGCGCATTGCTAGTCCGCTCATGTGCATCATGTTTACATTTGTTATATCTTATGTCCAAACTGTCTTGCGAAAGTACATTCAAAGTACTCACCGGCTTGTTGATTTGGCCAGATGTTGACGAAGGCGATCTTATGGATGAAGAGTACGATAGCGAGTCCGACGCCTAGAGGAGTCCTACCAGTCCCGTGCGATCCTGGAGTTGGTCACTTGTATTATATACGCTCCGCTACCCTAATAAAATCATCGAGCCTCACTCCGCGCTTTATGAGCTCGTAAGATTTTGGAGTCATGTCACCCACTTCACTGTGACATATCCACCACCACTTTTATTACGAGTCAGTAGTTATGCCACCATACTCTTTGTGTCATATCCGCCTTTATGTATAATATCGGCATTCTTGTAATAAATTGTTGAGTAGCCTCAGCTCAACCTTGTATAATATATAGTACTTCTGGATTTCTGTATCAAGGATTTGTCTACCAGTAAGGAGGATTTTTCTATACTGATCTGATAAAATGGTCGATTTTTCAATAAATATTTTATTGGAAAAACGGTCCTGACATGGGCTGACGCCACCATTTATTCACCGTTGTGGTGTAACCAGTACGTCAAGGCGTACTTTGTACAAGTAATGCGATAAGCAAGTAAGGCTATTGAAAATGCCGTAACCAAGGGCGAGCTGCATGCGGGTATGTAAAACAAGTATAGTAATCGTTTATTAGAAACCACCTGGGGGGTTCCCTTGTACACCAGAGCTCCTTGCCTCCTTGGTGTGTTCTGCCAGCAGGTTGTCCGTATAGCCCTTGAAAAGAGAGGAAGACTTGTACAAAGAAAAAGCAGAAACGTGCGAATCCCAGGGTCTATCAAGCTGTACTGTGGATTGCGAGCGAGTTGGGCCTCCGCCAGCACCCCATGAGTGCGTAGTTTGAATGCGCGCGGTACTAATACCATTGCCTCGTCGGGGCTGGGACAGAGGCCGGATTTGCTAGACTGGCTCGTGATGAGCCGAGCTATCCTTCTGCAGTGTAGTCCGGACCCTCTTAATGATGTCCGGGGGCTCGGCAACCGGATTATAGTGTTGCTTGAGAAGGCCACTCTGTACTTCTGCTGCTAGGGCAGTGGTGCGTTCCTCTGTACGGAGGGAGCATTCCGTGTTTCCATTTACTGTGATGACTCCCTGTGGACCGAGAATTTTTAGCTTGAGATAAGCATAACGTGGCACCGCGTTGAATCTAGCGAATGCGGTTCGTCCGAGCAGCGCGTGATAGCCGCTACGGAATGGGACGATATCAAAGATTAGTTCTTCACTTCGGAAGTTATCCGGGGAACCGAATACTACCTCCAGCGTTGTTGAGCCCGTACAACGGGGCTCTACGCCTAGTATGACTCCTTTAAAGGTAGTCTTCATGGGCTTGACTCGTGAGGGGTCAATGCTCATTTTACGCATCAGATCCCGATAGAGCAGGTTGAGGCTGCTACCGCCGTCCATTAGGACTCGAGTCAGGTGGAACCCGTTGATGATTGGGTCGAGGACCAGTGCGGCTGAACCGCCATGCCGGATGCTAATTGGATGGTCTGGGCGGTCGAATGTGATCGGGAATGATGACCATGGATTAAATTTCGGGGCGACGGGCTCTACCGCATAGACGTCCCTGAGTGCGTGCTTGCGCTCCCTTTCGGGAATATGTGTAGCATATATCATGTTTACCGTTTGGACTTGAGGGGGAAATTTCTTTTGCCCCCCAGTGTCCGGCTGCCGGGGCTCTTCGTCATCGGTGTTATCGCCATTGCTTCGGCGTTTGTTTCTGTTGTGCCGGAGCTTGCCGGTGCTATTTTTGGCCTTGGAGGGGCTTGTTTCGTTGGCCGTGTTTGTACTTCGAGCCAGCCAACTATCCTCTCCCGCGCAAAAGCGGGTCATGAGTGCCATGAGGGCTGCCATGGACTTCGGCTTTTCTTGGCCGAGGTGGCGTGCTAGCCATTCGTCATGGATGCTGTGTTTGAAGGCTGCCAAGGCCTCGGCATCCGTACAGTCAACGATCTGGTTCTTTTTGGTTAGGAACCTAGTCCAAAATTTTCTGGCTGATTCTCCAGGTTGTTGAACTATGTGGCTTAGATCATCGGCGTCTGGTGGCCGGACATATGTTCCTTTGAAGTTGTCTAGGAAAGCTTCTTCCAAGTCTTCCCAGCTGCCGATAGAATTTTCAGGCAGGTTGTTAAGCCAGTGCTGAGATGGCCCTTTGAGCTTGAGTGGGAGATATTTAATGGCGTGGAGGTCATCTTCTCGAGCCATGTGGATGTGGAGGATGAAATCCTCGATCCACACTG
Organism: Aegilops bicornis; assembly: GCA_021605145.1. Lineage (NCBI taxonomy): Eukaryota > Viridiplantae > Streptophyta > Magnoliopsida > Poales > Poaceae > Aegilops > Aegilops bicornis. Next base: position 576,274,687 of record CM038672.1, read on the forward strand.
CGGGATCGGTTGTGCCGTCGTATGATTCGATATTGACGAGCTTGAATCCCTCGGGGAATTCTTGATCCTGTACCTTGTCCGTGAAGCAGGGAGGGTGTGTGGCACCTCTGTATCGGGCAGTGTCGCGGCGTAGCTCTAATGGAGTCCGTCTACGGCATTCGGCATGGGCGTGGTTAGGTTTGTCATGTCCGAATAGGTAGCCATCGTCGTGCCTTGAGGTACGTCCGCGCAATCCATAGATCAATCTTGTATGTCCTGCTTTATTGTTCAGGGTCTGCCGGAGGTCGTATGTGTGACCCCGGACTCTTTCTTTATTTTTTCGGGGTGGTGGGGTTGGCTGCTGTTCGGCCTGAGTTGTCGCTTTATCCCGACCGCGGGGTGGCCGGTCGGCCACCCTGTCTCGACCACGCGGTGGTCGTTCCGCATTACACGAGGGAGATGTGTGCTCCGGTGCTTCCTCGTTGAATTGAGGTAGCAGTCTGCATTTCGGGTAGCTCTTAGCTGGGCGCTTGAGGCCGTATTCTTCGGCAGTCGGGACATCAGTCCATCTGTCTATGAGCAGATCTTGTTCGGCTTGAAGCTGCTGCTGTTTCTTTTTCAGGTCCTTGCAGTGTCTATGAGCTGAAGCCTAAAGTGCTCCTGCTCCACAGGGTCCTCCGGCACGATGAAGTCTTCGTTGCCGAGGCTTGTCTCCTCCTCAGAGGGTGGATGGTAACTGTCGTCCTCCGAGTTATCTTCTGTGGCCTGTTCATCAGGGTTGTCTTGCCTGTTGTCATGTTCCTCCTATTCAGATGCCGCACCGACGGGGTCTTCATTGTTTTCAGCGTCAGCCGGAGTGCAATTTTCTCCAGTACCAGTGTTGCCATCCTTTGAGCGACGAGGCTTAGAACGGCGTTTGGGGCGCCGATGCTTGGACTGCGTCTCAGAGGGTTTGTTCATATCCGGCTCTTCTTTGTCATCGCCAGATTCTTTGGGTGTATCAACCATGTACACGTCGTACTAGGAGGTGGCCGTCCAACGTCCAGTGAATGGCGGGTCTTGGCCTTGCTCATTGTCGGCATCATTGTCCATACCTATGATGTCTTCAGAGCCGTAGTCAAGCACGTCGGTTAAGTCGTCGACGGTGGCTATGAAGTGGGTGGCGGGTGGGAAGCAAAATTCCTGGTCGTCCGCCTCTTGCTCAAACCGAATATAGTTCGGCTGTGAGTCTTCCTCAAGGGTCAAGTTCTTTAAAGAATTTAGTACGTCACCCAAAGGCGAATGCTGGAAGATCTCTGCGGCGCTAAATTCGAAAATCGACAACCGATCTCGATGTCCGCAGGTGTACCCGGTCTGGAACGTGTAGCCAGAGACGAGTCCGGGGTTCCGTTGACGCAAGCATTACAGGATGTCGAGTCCGTGTGCGGCTCCAACGCCGCGGACTTTATGGCCTCGGCGGGTGCGATCTGCTTTGGCTCCAAGGTCGTTATAGCAACAGGATCCATCTCCTGGGTGTGATCCGGCGATGATTTAAGTCAAGTTCATCGGAGAGAGGGGGAGTGATCGCCGCGGTCTCAAATCCATCGAAGATCAAGTCCCCACGGATATTTGCGACGTAATTCAAGTTTCAAAATCTGACCCGATGGCCAGGGGCGTAGCTATCGACCTGCTCCAGGCGGCCAAGCGAGTTGGCCCGCAGTACGAAGCCGCCGAACACAAAGATTTGTCCGGGGAAAAAGATTTCTCCCTGAACTACGCCATTGCCGGCGATTGAAGGGGCCATCTGGCCTTACTTTGACGACACAGTGGAACTCTCAATGAAAGCACCAATGTCGGTGTCAAAACCGGCAGATCTCGGGTAGGGGGTCCCGAATCGCGCCTAGGATCGATGGTAACAGGAGACGGGGACACAATGTTTACCTGTGTTCGGGCCCTCTCTACGGAGGTAATACCCTACTTCTTGCTTGATTGATCTTGATGAATATGAGTGTTACAAGAGTTGATCTACCACGAGATCGTAATGGCTAAACCCTAGAAGTCTAGCCTATGAGTATATGGTAATAAATTTGTCCTATTCGGACTATGCTCTCCGGTTTATATAGACACCGGAGAGATCTAGGGTTACATGAGGTCGGTTACATAGGAGGAAATCTTCATAATAGGCCGCCTAGCTTGCCTTCCACGCCAAGTAGAGTCCAATCCGGACACGGGTATTGTCTTCGGCCTTCGTGTCTTCATAGCCCATCAGTCCGGCCCATGGATAACAGGCCGGACGCCCGAGGACCCATTAGTCCAGGACTCCCTCAGCGATGTTTCGACTCGACAGACCGAACTCGCCAAGGCTCGCCAAAGCACGGAAGAGGCCTGGGTTGAAGCCCAGGGCGCCCTCCGGGAGATCCGGGAGGCCAAGAAGATCGCGGCGGGTAAGGCGTTTAGTATGCAAAGCAAGTATGTGAAGAAGAAGTATTTCTTACTAACCCGGATTCGGAGTTCTCCAGGGGCGTTTGTGGATCTGCCACGCAGTGTGTCCGACGCTGCGGAGTTCTTCCGAGCCGAAGAAGGGAGCTCAACGGAGAAGCTGTTATGGTCACAATATCTTGCGCCAGAACATCTGGTGCCCTTCAGCGATCAGCTAAAACAGCTGGTCGAAGCTGCATTGTGGTGGCCGAATCGCCATGAAGGATTTGATAATCCGTTGTGGCTTCACCGGGCTATACCCAGCAGCTACTTCGGCCTCGTGAAGCGGCCGGTGAATGCTCGCCTCGGCCGGACGCCGTCAAGCGGTCGGTCTCGCATCGAGGGCGCTACCGCCTTCGCCCATGTCAAGGTGTGGTGGGCGAAGATGGACACCATCAAGCTAGCGACCGAGGGGCCGCCTGAGGGCAAGGAGCACCACACGCCTGAGCGATATTTTGGAGACGTCCTGGAGGGGTCTCGCATTATGGCGACGCAATGTGCGAAAGACATTATCTTTGAATGAGTACATTCATGTTGTCTCTGCCATGTGCGATAAAACAAAGTGGTTATGTAATATAATGTTTGTTATGTTTTTGAAAAAATTTACCTCCTGTGCGGCCGTGTTGTATGAAATCTGAGAGTTGGCCAGTCGTCGGCTTCTTCCCCCACGTAGGTAGTACGGGGGTGTTCGGGATGGAATCTAAACACTCTTGATCCAATTGTTTGGTCCTTGAATGAGGTGTTTAGCGCAACAAACCAGGCAATCAAACTATGCGGCTTGAACACCCTCACTTAGCGATAGGAGTTTGACAATAAAAAAATTTAGGTGTAGCCCCTAGTATCCGAACTAGGATGCTGAAAGCACCTGATCGGGTAGTACCGATCCCTCGCATAATGCGGAAAAAATCTCTAACGATTTGAAACCTCCGAAGAGCTGACCGGCTCTCGCCGCATCATGACAGTCAGTTTTCGGCTTTCTCTACTGAGGTGCTCCTGCGGATAAACCAGGGCACAATCACAGTAGTTCTCCCTTTACTACCTTAGCCGATATAGCAGAATGTAAGGTAGCAAGCACAGGAGCGAGGCAACCCAACTATTGACCAAAGACATGGTTCGAAGCCAATGCATATAGTGCTAAATTCGGGGTGCCGAACTATATTGTAAGAAGTGTTCGGACTTTGTTGCCATAGTGTGGGGTGCTATGAAGCCCCTGGCAAATGTGAAACGTACCAAAGTGTACGGGTGCTATCTGATAAGATTATCAACAGAGTAAGGAAAACAAAAAGGGAGCAAAGGTAATAAGCTGGGGCCCTAAAATTTGGGCCGCAAACTGTTTCCAATATAATTGATTAATACGTCAAGGCACTTTGATATAAATAGTGCGATAAGCAATAGGCTATTTAACATGCCACAACCAAGGGAGTCGTGCATGCGGGTCCTGAAAACAGGTAGAGTGATCGTTAAAGAAACCACCTAGAAGTTCCCCTGTACGTGTGTGCTTCTTGCCATCTTGGTGTATTTATCCTTTGGCAGGACCAGTGGTCAGGCCGTTAGGGAGGGCCAGTGGAAAAGAAACCTGAAAAGGGAAAAAGGAAATAGTGAAAGTATATGTCTCCGGGAGCGGTCGAGCCATATTGTGGATCACAAGGTAGGTATGCCTCTGTCTATGCCCATGGTATTTTGAGTGCATAGTTATGTACGCGTGATGCGAATGCCGCCACTCTATCGGGACTGGGACGGAGGACAAATTGCTAATCAAGCTCTGGACGAGCCGAGCTGTCCTGCTGCAGAATAGTCTGGACTCTCTTGATGGTGTCCGAGGGTTTGGCCGCTGAATTGAAGTTCTGCTTGAGAAGGCTGCTATGTACTTCTGCTGCTAAGGTAGCGGTGTGCTCCTCGGTGCGGAGGGAGCATTCCATGTTTCCATTAACTGTTATGACGCCGCGTGGTCCGGGCATCTTGAGCTTGAGATAAGCATAGTGTGGCACCGCGTTGAATCGAGCGAATGCCGGAAATGAGTCCGAGGTTCCGGAGACACAGATATCACCCAAAGTTAGGTCTGTGTGCGGCTCCAATGCCGTGGAATCTACGGCTTCCGTGGCAGGGTTGAGCTTCCCGTCCTCGGATGTCGCGATCTGCTCCGGATCTAAGGCCAGAGCGGTTATAGGTGCAATTTCCTGGGCATGGCCCGATGACAAAATTTAAGTCATGTTCATCATGGCAACGGGGAGCGACTGCCATGGTATCGAATCCGTCGAAGATCAAGTCTCCGCGGATATCCGCGACGTAGTTCAAGCTCCCAAATCTGACCTGGTGGTCAGGGGTGTAGCTGTCGATATGCTCCAGATGGCCAAGCGAGTTGGCCCGCAGTGTGAAGCCGTCGAACACAAAGATCTGTCCGGGGAGGAAGGTTTCCCCTTGGACGGCATCGTTGTTGATGATTTAAGGAGCCATCAAACCTTTTAAGGATGACACAGTGGAACTCTCAATGAAAGCACGAATGTCGGTGTCAAAACCGACGGATCTCGGGTAGGGTGTTCCGAGCTGTGCATCTAAGGTCGATGGTAACAGGAGATAGGGGACACAATGTTTACCCAAGTTCGGGCCCTATCTATGGAGGTAATACCCTACTTCCTGCTTGATTGATCTTGATGAATATGAGTATTACAAGAGTTGATCTACCATGAGATTGTAATGGCTAAAACCCTAGAAGTCTAGCCTGTATGACTATAATTGTATATGTTTCCGGACTAAGCCCTCCAGTTTATATAGACACCGGAGGGGGCTAGGGTTGTACAAAGTCGGTTACAGAAAAAAGGAATCTTCATATTTGATCGCCAAGCTTGCCTTCCACGCCAAGGAGAGTCCCATCCGGACACGGGTGAGAGTCTTCGGTCTTCGTATCTTCACAGCCCATCAGCCCGGCCCATGTCCAACAGGCCGGACGCCCGAAGACCCCTTAGTCCAGGACTACCTCAGGTATCCATGTATGAGAACAAAGTGTGGACTTTGGTTGATTTGCCCGATGATCGGCAAGCCATAGAAAATAAATGGATCTTCAAGAAGAAGACCGACACTGACGGTAATGTTACTGTCTACAAAGCTCGACTTGTTGCAAAAGGTTTTTGACAAGTTCAAGGAGTTGACTACGATGAGACTTTCTCACCCGTAGCGATGCTTAAGTCTGTCCGAATCATGTTAGCAATTGTCGCATTTTATGATTATGAAATTTGGCAAATGGACGTCAAAACGGTATTCCTGAATGGATTTCTAGAAGAAGAATTGTATATGCTACAACCAGAAGGTTTTGTCGATCCAAAGGGTGCTAACAAAGTGTGCAAACTCCAGCGATCCGTTTATGGACTGGTGCAAGCCTCTCGGAGTTGGAATAAACGTTTTGACAGTGTGACCAAAGCATATGGTTTTATACAGACTTTTGGAGAAGCCTGTATTTACAACAAAGTGAGTGGGTGCTCTGTAGCATTTCCAATATTATATGTGGATGACATATTGTTGATTGGAAATGATATAGAATTTCTGGATAGCATAAAAGGATACTTGAATAAGAGTTTTTCAATGAAATACCTCGGTGAAGCTGCTTATATATTAGGCATCAAGATCTATAGAGATAGATCAAGACGCTTAATTTGACTTTCACAAAGCACATACCTTGATAAAGTTTTGAAGAAGTTCAAAATGGATCAAGAAAATAAAGGGTTCTTGCCTGTGTTACAAGGTGTGAAGTTGAGTCAGACTCAATGCCGGACCACCGCAGAAGATAGAGATAAAATGAAAGTCATTCCCTATGCCTCAGCCATAGGTTCTATCATGTATGCAATGTTGTGTACCAGACCTGATGTGTGCCTTGCTATTAGTTTAGCAGGGAGGTACCAAAGTAATCCAGGAGTGGATCACTGGACAGCGGTCAAGAACATCCTGAAATACCTGAAGAGGACTAAGGATATGTTTCTCGTTTATGCAGGTGACAAAGAGTATTGGCGAACGCTGTAATTTCAAAAAAAATCCTACGATCACGCAAGATCTATCTAGGTGATGCATAGCAACGAGCGGGGAGAGTGTGTTCACGTACCCTCGTAGACCGAAAGCGGAAGCGTTAAGTAACACGGTTGATGTAGTCGAACGTCTTCGCGATCCAACCGATCAAGTACCGAACGCACGAAACCTCCGCGATCTGAAACGTTCAGCTCTATGACGTCCCTCGAACTCTAGATCTAGCTGAGGCCGAGGGAGAGTTCCATCAGCACAACGGCGTGGTGACGGTGATGATGAAGTTACCGACACAGGGCTTCGCATAAGCACCACGACAATATGACTGAGGTGTGTAACTGTGCAGGGGGGCACCGCACACGGTTAAGACAAATCTTGAGTACCTTTGGGGTGCCCCCGGGCCACGTATATAAAGGAGGGGAGGGAAGAGGTGGCCGGCCCAAGGGGGCGCGCCAGGTGTGGGGAATCCTACTAGGACTCCCTAGTCCAAGTAGGATTCCCCTCCTTTTTCCTATTCGGAGTATGAGAGAAGGAAAGAGAGGAAGAAGCAGAAGGAAAGGGGGGCCGCGCCCCCACCCCTTGTCCAATTCGGTTTGGGCAGGGGGGAGGCGTGCGCCACCTCTTGGCCCTTCTCCCCTCTCTCCACTAAAGCACGATAAGGCCCGTTACTTCTCCCGGCGAATTCCCGTAACTCTCCGGTACTCGGAAAAATACCCGAATCACTCGGAACCTTTCCGATGTCCGAATATAGCCTTCCAATGTATCAATCTTTACGTCTCGACCATTTCGAGACTCCTCGTCATGTCCGTGATCTCATCCGGGACTCCGAACATCCTTCGGTACATCAAATCACATAACTCATAATACAAATCGTCACTGAACGTTAAGCGTGCGGACCCTACAGGTTCGAGAACTATGTAGACATGACCGAGACACATCTCCAAATAATAACCAATAGCGTAACCCGGATGCTCATATTGGCTCCTACATATTCTACGAAGATCTTTATCAGTCAAACCGCATAACAACATACGTTGTTCCCTTTGTCATCGGTATGTTACTTGCCCGAGATTCGATCGTCGGTATCCTCATACCTAGTTCAATCTCATTACTAGCAAGCCTCTTTACTCGTTCCTTAATGCATCATCCTGCAACTAACTCATTAATCACAGTGCTTGCAAGGCTTATAGTGATGTGCAGTACCGTGAGGGCCCAGAGATACCTCTCCGACACAGGGAGTGACAAATCCTAATCTCGATATATGCCAACTCAACAAACACCTTCGGAGACACGTGTAGAGCATCTTTATAATCACCCAGTTATGTTGTGACGTTTGATAGCACACAAGGTGTTCCTCTGGTATTCGGGAGTTGCATAATCTCATAGTCAGAGGAACATGTATAAGTCATGAAGAAAGCAATAGCAATAAAACTAAATGATCATTATGCTAAGCTAACGTATGGGTCATGTCCATCACATCATTCTCTAGTGATGTGATCCCATTCATCATATGACAACACGTGTCTATGGCTAGGAAACTCAACCATCTTTCATTAACGAGCTAGTCAAGTAGAGGCATACTAGGGACACTCTATTTTGTCTATGTATTCACACATGTATCAAGTTTCCGGTTAATACAATTCTAGCATGAATAATAAACATTTATCATGAAATAAGGAAATAAATAATAACTTTATTATTGCCTCTAGGGCATATTTCCTTTAGTCTCCCACTTGCACTAGAGTCAATAATCTAGTTCACATTACCATGTGATTTAACACCAATAGTTTACATCACCATGTGATTAACACCCATAGTTCACATCGCCATGTGACCAACACTCAAAGGGTTTACTACAGTCAGTAAGCTAGTTCACATCGCCATGTGATTAACACCCAAAGAGTACTTAGGTGTGATCATGTTTTGCTTGTGAGAGAAGTTTAGTCAACGGGTCGGCCAAATTCAGATCCGTATGTATTTTGCAAATTTCTATGTCTACAATGCTCTTCATGGAGCTACTTTAGCTAATTGCTCCCACTTTCAATATGTATCCGGATTGTGACTTAGAGTCATCCAGATTGGTGTCAAAGCTTGCATCGATGTAACTCTTTATCACCTCCATCACCGAGAAATATTTCCTTAGTCCTCTAAGGATATTTTTGACCGCTGTCCAGTGATCTACTCCAAGATCAAAATTGTACTCCCTTGCCAAATTCAGGGCAGGGTAAAGAATAGGTCTGGTACACAGCATGGCATACTTTATATAACCTATGGCTGAGGCATAGGGAATGACTTTCATTCTCTCTCTATCTTCTGACGTGGTCGGGCTTTGAGTCTTACTCAAGTTCATACCTTGTAACACAGGCAAGAACTCTTTCTTTGACTGTTCCATTTTGAACTACTTCAAAAACTTGTCAAGGTATGTACTCATTGAAAAAACTTATCAAGCGTCTTGATCAATCTCTATAGATCTTGATGCTCAATTATGTAAGCAGCTTCACTGAGGTCTTTCTTTGAGAAACTCCTTTCAAACACTCCTTTTATGCTTTCCAGAAAATGCTACATCATTTCCGATCGTCAATATGTCATTTACATATACTTATCAGAAAGGCTGTAGTGCTCCCACTCACTTTCTTGTAAATACAGGCTTCACCACAAGTCTGTATAAAACCATATGCTTTGATCGCACTATCAAAGCGTATATTCCAACTCCGAGAGGCTTGCACCAGTCCATAAATGGATCGCTGGAGCTTGCACACTTTGTTATCACCTTTAGGATCGACAAAACCTTCTGGTTGCATCATATGCAACTCTTCTTTAAGATATCCATTAAGGAATGCAGTTTTGACATCCATTTGCCAAATTTCATAAAATGCGGCAATTGCTAACATGATTCAGACAGACTCTAAGCATCGATACGACTGAGAAAATCTCATCGTAGTCAACACCTTGAACTTGTCAGAAACCTTTTGCGACAATTCGAGCTTTGTAGATAGTAACACTACTATCAGCATCCGTCTTCCTCTTGAAGATCCATTTATCCTCAATGGCTCACCGATAATCGGGCAAGTCAATCAGAGTCCACTTTGTTCTCATACATGGATCCCATCTCAGAATTCATGGCCTCAAACCATTTCGCGGAATCTGGGCTCATCATCGCTTCCTCATAGTTTGTAGGTTCGTCACGGTCTAGTAACATGATTCCTAGAATAGGATTACCGTACCACTCTGGTGCAGAACATATTCTGTTTGACCTATGAGGTTCGGTAGTAACTTGATCTGAAGTTTCATGATCATCATCATTAGCTTCCTCACTAATTGGTGTAGCAATCACAGGAAATGATTTCTGTGAAGAACTAATTTCCAATTTGGGATCAGGTACAATTACCTCATCATCAAGTTCTACTTTCCTCCCACTCACTTCTTTCGAGAGAAACTCTTCTTTTTTAGAAAGGATCCATTCTTAGCAACGAATATCTTGCCTCCGGATCTGTGATAGAAGGTGTACCCAACAGTCTCCTCTGGGTATCCTATGACGACACATTTCTCTGATTTGGTTCGAGCTTATCAGGTTGAAGCTATTTCACATAGGCATCGCAGCCCCAAACGTTAAGAAACGATAGCTTAGGTTTATTGCTAAACCACAATTCATAGGGTGTCGTCTCAACGGATTTAGATGGTGCCCTATTTAACGTGAAAGCAACTGTCTCTAATGCATAATGCCAAAACGATAGCGGTAAATCAGTAAGAGACATCATAGATTGCACCATATGTAATAAAGTGCGGTTACGACGTTCGGACACACCATTAAGCTGTGGTGTTCCGGGTGGCGTGAGTTGTGAAACTATTCCGCATTGTTTCAAATGAAGACCAAACACGTAACTCAAATATTCTCCTCTACGATCAGATCGTTGAAACTTTATTTTCTGGTTACGATTATTTTCTACTTCACTCTGAAATTATTTGAACTTTTTCAAATGTTTCAGACTTATGTTTCATTAAGTAGATATACCCATATCTGCTCAAATCATCTTGTGAAGGTCAGAAAATAACGATACCCGCCGCGAGCCTCAACACTCATCGAACCGCATACATCAGTATGTATTATTTCCAACAAGTCAGTTGCTCGCTCCATTGTTCTAGACAACGGAGTTTTACTCATCTTGCCCATGAGGCATGGTTTGCAAGTATCAAGTGATTCATAATCAAGTGACTCCAAAAGACCATCAGAATGGAGTTTCTTCACGCGCTTTTCACCAATACGACCCAAATGGAGTGCCACAAATAAGTTGCACTATCTCTGCATCTTTTGGCTTAAATATTATGAATATGTGTGTCACTACTATCGAGATTCAACAAAAATAGGCCACTCTTCAAGGGTGCATGACCATAAAAGATATTACTCATATAAATAGAACAACCATTATTCTCTGATTTAAATGAATAACCGTCTCGCATCAAACAAGATACATATATAATGTTCATGCTTAACACTGGCACAAAATAACAATTATTCAGGTTAAAACTTATCCCGAAGGTAGATGTAGAGGTAGCGTGCCGGCGGCAATCACATCGACTTTGGATCCATTTCCCACACGCATCGTCACCTCGTCCTTAGCCAATCTTCGCTTAATCCGTAGTCCCTGTTTCGAGTTGCAAATATTAGCAACAAAACCAGTATCAAATACCTGTGCACTATCATGAGCATTAGTAAGGTACACATCAATAACATGTATATCACATATACCTAAGTTCACCTTTCCATCCTTTTTATCCTCCAAATACTTGGGGCAGTTCCGCTTCAAAGGACCAGTCCCTTTGCAAAGAGAAACACTCGGCCTCGTGCTTAGGTTCAGACTTGGGCTTCTTCACTTGAGCAGCAACTTGCTTGCCGTTCTTCTTGAAGTTCCCCTTCTTCCCTTTACCCATTTTCTTGAAACTGGTGGTCTTGTTGACCATCAACACTTGATGCTCTTTCTTGATTTCTACCTTCGTTGATTTCAGTATCGTGAAGAGCTCGGGAATTACTTTCGCCATCCCTTGCATATTATAGTTCATCACGAAGTTCTAGTAACTTGGAGATAGTTACTAGAGAACTTTGTCAATTACTATCTTATCTGGAAGATTAACTCCCACTTGATTCAAGCAATTGTAGTACCCAGAAAATCTGAGCACTAGCTCACTGGTTGAGCTATTCTCCTCCATCTTGTAGGAAAAGTACTGTCAGAGGTCTCATACCTCTTGATATGGGCATGAGTATGAAATACCAACTTCAACTCTTGGAACATCTTATATGCTCCGTGGCGTTCAAAACATTTTTAAAGTCCCGGTTCTAAGCCGTAAAGCATGGTGCACTAAACTATCAAGTAGTCATCATACCGAGCTTTTGTTAAAACATTCATAACGTCTGCATCTGCTCCTGCAATAGGTCTGTCACCTAGCGGTGCATCAAGGACATAATTCTTATGTGCAGCAATGAGGAAAATCCTCAGATCACAGACCAAGTCCGCATTATTGCTACTATCATCTTTCAACTTATATTTCTCTAGGAACATATAAAAAATAAACGGGGAGCTTCATCGCGAGCTACTGATCTACAACATAGATATGCTAATACTAACAGGACTAAGTTCATGATAAATTAAAGTTCAATTAAACATATTACTTAAGAAATCCCACTTAGATAGACATCCCTCTAATCATCTAAGTGATCACGTGATCCATATCAACTAAACCATGTCCGATCATCACGTGAGATGGACTAGTTTTCAATGGTGAACATCACTATGTTGATCATATCTACTATATGATTCACGCTCGACCTTTCGGTCTCCAGTGTTCCGTGGCCATATGTGCATATGCTAGGCTCGTCAAGTTTAACCCGAGTATTCTGCGTGTGCAAAACTGGCTTGCACCCGTTGTATGTGAACGTAGAGCTTATCACACTCGATCATCACGTGGTGTCTCGCACGCATTTAACTTTCACAATGGTGCATACTCAGGGAGAACACTTGTACCTTGAAATTTAGTGAGAGATCATCTTATAATGCTAACGCCGAACTAAGCAAAATAAGATGCATAAAGGATAAACATCACATGCAATCAATATAAGTGATATGGTATGGCCATCATCATCTTGTGCCTTTGATCTCCATCTCCAAAGCACCGTCATGATCACCATCGTCACCGGAGTGACACCGTGATCTTCATCGCAGCATCTTTGTCGTCTCACCAACTATTGCTTCTACGACTATCGCTACCGCTTAGTGATAAAGTAAGAACAATTACAGGGCGATTGCATTGCATACAATAAAGCGACAACCATATGGCTCTCGCCGATTGCCGATAACTCTGTTACAAAACATGATCATCTCATACAATAAAATTTAGTATCATGTCTTGACCATATCACATCGCAACATGCCCTGCAAAAACAAGTTAGACGTCCTCTACTTCGTTGTTGCAAATTTTAAGTGGCTGCTACGGGCTAAGCAATAACAATTCTTACCTATGCATCAAAACCACAACGATTTTTAGTCAAGTGTGTTGTTTTAACCTTCAACAAGGACCGGGCGTAGTCACATGTCAGGACCCCGATCCTAAGCCACATCGATCTAGCTTGTAACACATCATATCACTTTGCGGCCTCACGCACGGTATTCCCACGGGTGTCGCCTTACCTGGCCCGGGACCGTTTGCGCCTTTTGGCTCACGTATATGATAGTGTTGCTAGCATTCATATGACAGAGAACCCCGTCCGACATGACTAGTCGTGAACCCAAAGTGGCACTAACTTACGGGGACAGGCATACATGAACCAACATTGAACGTGTCGGTCATCAGCGTGTGAATTCAGGCTGTTGAGATTGTCTGTTGTGCCTTTGGGATGCCCCCTGCCCCCTTATATAAAGGAGGGGAGGAGGAGGCCAGCCAACAAGGGGCACGCCAGGGAGAGGGGAGTCCTACTAGGACTCCGGTCCTAGTAGGATTCGGCCCCACCCTTTTTTTCTTCTACCGGAGGGGGAAAAGGGGAAGGAGATGGAGTAGGAGAAGGAAAGGGGGGTGGCGCCCCCGTACCAAGTCCAATTCGGCCTCCTCCCTTGCGGAGGGCGCACTAGCCCCTTGTGGGCTGGTTAGCACACCTCCTATGGCCCATAAGGCCCATATCTTGCCCCGGAGGGTTCCGGTAACCTCCCGGTACTCCGGAAAAATGCCTGAATCACTCGGAACCATTCCGATGTCCGAATGCAACCTTCCAATATATGAATCTTTACCTCTTGACCATTTCGAGACTCCTCGTCATGTCCGTGATCTCATCAGGGACTCCGAACAACCTTCGGTACATCAAATCACATAACTCATAATACAAATCGTCATCGAACGTTAAGCGTGCGGACCCTACGGGCTCGAGAACTATGCAGACATGACCGAGACACATCTCTAGTGAATAACCAATAGTGGAACCTGGATGCTCATATTGGCTCCTACATATTCTACGAAGATCTTTATCGGTCAAACCGCATAACAACATACGTTGTTCCCCTTGTCATCGGTATGTTACTTGCCCGAGATTCGATCGTCGTTATAATCATACCTAGTTCAATCTCATTACCTGCAAGTCTCTTTACTCGTTCCGTAACGCATCATCCCACAACTAACTCATTAGTCACATTGCTTGCAAGGCTTATAGTGATGTGCATTACCGAGAGGGCCCAGAGACACCTCTCCGATACATAGAGTGGAAAATCCTAATCTCGATCTATGCCAACCCAACAAACACCTTCGGAGACACATGTAGAGCATCTTTATAATCACCCAGTTACGTTGTGACGTTTGATAGCACACAAGGTGTTCCTCCGGTATTCGGGAGTTGCATAATCTCATAGTCTGAGAACATGTATAAGTCATGAAGAACGCAGTAGCAATCAAACTGAAAAGATCATAATGCTAAGCTAACGAATGGGTCTTGTCCATCACATCATTCTCTAATGATGTGATCCCGTTCATCAAATGACAACACATGTCTATGGCTAGGAAACTTAACCATTTTTGATTGACGAGCTAGTCAAGTAGAGGCATACTAGGGACACTCTGTTTGTCTATGTATTCACACATGTACTAAGTTTCCGGTTAATACAATTATAGCATGAATAATAAACATTTATCATGAAATAAGTAAATAAATAATAACTTTATTATTGCCTCTAGGGCATATTTTCTTCAGTCTCCCACTTGCACTAGAGTCAATAATCTAGTTCACATCGCCATGTGATTTAACACCAATAGTTCAAATCACCATGCGATTAACACCCATAGTTCACATCGCGATGTGACCAACACTCAAAGAGTTTACTAGAGTTAGTAATCTAGTTCACATCGCCATGATATTAACACCCAAAGAGCACTAAGGTGTGATCATGTTTTGCTTGTGAGAGAAGTTTAGTCAACGGGTCTGCCAAATTCAGATCCATATGTATTTTGCAAATTCTATGTCTACAATGCTCTGCATGGAGCTACTTTAGCTAGTGGCTCCCACTTTCAATATGTATCCGGATTGTGACTTAGAGTCATCCAGATCGGTGTCAAAGCTTGCATCGACGTAACTCTTTACGATGAACTCTTTATCACCTCCATAACCAAGAAATACTTCCTTAGTTCTCTAAGGATAATTTTGACCGCTGTCCAGTGATCTACTCCTAGATCAAAATTGTACTCCCTTGCCAAACTCAGGGCACGGTATACAAGAGGTCTGGTACATAGCATGGCATACTTTATAGAACCAATGACTGAGGCATAGGGAATGACTTTCATTCTCTCTCTATCTTCTGCCGTGGTCGGGCTTTGAGTCTTACTCAACTACACACCTTGCAACACAGGCAAGAACTCTTTCTTTGACTGTTACATCTTGAACTAATTCAAAATCTTGTCAAGGTATATACTCATTGAAAATCTTATCAAGCGTCTTGATCTATCTCTACATATCTTGATGCTCAATATGTAAGCAGCTTCACCATGGTCTTTCTTTGAAAAACTCCTTTCAAACACTCCTTTATACTTTCCAGAAAATACTACATCATTTCCGATCAACAATATGTCATTCACATATACTTATCAGAAAGGCTGTAGTGCTCCCACTCACTTTCTTGTAAATACAGGCTTCATCACAAGTCTGTATAAAACTATATGCTTTGGTCAACTTATCAAAGCGTATATTCCAACTCCGAGATGCTTGCACCAGTCCATAGATGGATCGCTAGAGCTTGCACATTTTTTTAGCACCTTTAGGATTGACAAAACCTTCTGGCATCATATACAACTCTTCTTTAATAAATCCATTAAGGAATGCAGTTTTGTTATCCATTTGCCAGATTTCATAAAATGCGACAATTGCTAACATGATTTGGACAGACTTAAGCATTGCTACGAGTGAGAAAATCTCATCGTAGTCAACACCTTGAACTTGTCGAAAACCTATCGTGACAAGTCGTGCTTTGTAGATAGTAACACTACCATCAGCGTACGTCTTCCTCTTGAAGATCCATTTATTCTCAATGGCTTGCCGATCATCGGGAAATTCCACTAAAGTCCATACTTTGTTCTCATACATGGATCCTATCTCAGATTTCATGGCCTTAAACCATTTTGCGGAATCTGGGCTCATCATCGCTTCCTCATAGTTCGCAGGTTCGTTATGGTCTAGTAACATGACTTCCAGAAACAGATTACCATACCACTCTGGTGCGGAACGTACTCTGGTTGACCTACGAGGTTTGGTAGTAACTTGATCTGAAGTTTGATGATCATCATCATTAACTTCCTCACTAATTGGTGTAGGCATCACTGGAACTGATTTTTGTGATGAACTACTTTCCAATTTGGGAGAAGGTACAATTACCTCATCTAGTTCTACTTTCCTCTCACTCACTTCTTTCAAGAGAAACTCCTTCTCTAGAAAGGATCCATTCTTAGAAATGAATATCTTGCCTTTGGATCTGTGATAGAAGGTGTACCCAACAGTCTCCTTTGGGTATCCTATGAAGACACACTTTTCCGATTTGGGTTCAAGCTTATCCGGTTGAAGCTTTTTCACATAAGCACCGCAGCCCCAAATTTTTAAGAAACGACAGCTTAGGTTTCTCGCTAAACCACAGTTCATATGTTGTTGTCTCAACGGATTTAGATGGTGCCCTATTTAATGTGAATGCAGCTGTCTCTAATGCATAACCCCAAAAATAAAGTGGTAAGTCGGTAAGAGACATCATAGATCGCACCATATCTAATAAAGTACGGTTACGACGTTCTAACACACCATTACGCTGTGGTGTTCCAGGTGGCGTGAGTTTGCGACACTATTCTCCATTCTTTCAAATGAAAACCAAACTCATAACTCAAATATTTGCCTCTGCGATCAGATCGTAGAAACTTTATTTTCTTGTCACGATGATTTTCCACTTCACTCGGAAATTCTTTGAATTTTTCAAATGTTTCAGACTTATGTTTCATCAAGTAGATATACCCATATCTGCTTAAATCATCTGTGAAGGTCAGAAAATAACGATACCCGTTGCGAGCCTCAACACTCATCGGACCGCATACATCAGTATGTATTATTCCAACAAGTCTGTTGCTCGCTCCATTGTTCCGGAGAATGGAGTCTTAGTCATCTTGCCCATGAGGCATGGTTCGCAAGCATCAAGCGGTTCCAAAAGCCCATCAGCATGGAGTTTCTTCATGCACTTTACACCAATATGAAATAAACGGCAGTGCCACAAATATGTTGCACTATCATTATCAACTTTGCATCTTTTGGCATCAATATTATGAATATGTGTATCACTACGATCGAGATTCAATAAACCATTCACCTTGGGTGTATGACCACAGAAGGTTTTATTCATGTAAACAGAATGACAATTATTCTTTGACTTAAATGGAAAACCATATTGCAATAAACATGATCCAATCATATTATGCTCAATGCAAACACCAAATAACATTTATTTTAGGTTCAACACTAATCACGAAGGTAAAGGGAGTGTGCGATGGTGATCTTATCAACCTTGGAATCACTTCCAACACACATCGTTACTTTGCCCTCAACTAGTCTTTGTTCATTTTGTAACTCCTGTTTCGAGTTACTAATCATAGCAACTGAACCAGTATCAAATACCCAGGGGTTACTATGAACACTAGTAAAGTACACATCAATAACATGTATACCATATATACTTTTGTTCACTTTGCCATCCTTCTTATCCACCAAGTATTTGGGGCAGTTCCGCTTCGAGTGAACATTTCCTTCGCAGTAGAAGCACTTAGTTTCAGGCTTGGGTCTAGCTTTGGGATTCTTCATGGGAGTGGAAACTTGATTGCCATCCTTCTTGAAGTTCCCTCTCTTTCCCTTGCCCCTTTACTTGAAACTAGTGGTCTTGTCAACCATCAACATTTGATGCTTTTCTTGATTTCTACCTTCGTCGATTTCAGCATCACGAATAGCTCGGGAATCGTTTTCGTCATCCCTTGCATATTATAGTTCATCACGAAGTTCTAGTAACTTAGTGATAGTGACTAGAGAACTCTGTCAATCACTATTTTATCTGGAAGGTTAACTCCCACTTGATTCAAGCTATTGTAGTACTCAGACAATCTGAGCACATGCTCACTGGTTGAGCTATTCTCCTCCATCTTGTAGGCAAAGTACTTGTCAGAGGTCTCATACCTCTCGACTCGGGCATGAGTCTGAAATACCAATTTCAGCTCTTGGAACATCTTATATGCTCCGTGGCGTTCAAAACATTTTTGAAGTCCTGGTTCTAAGTCGTAAAGCATGGTGCACTAAACTATCAAGTAGTCATCATACCGAGCTTGTCAAACGTTCATAACGTCTGCATCTGCTCCTGCAATAGTTCTGTCACCTGGCGGTGCATCAAGTACATAATTCTTCTGTGCGGCAATGAGGATAATCCTCAGATCACGGACCTAATCCGGAACATTGCTACTATCATCTTTCAACATAGTTTTTCTCTAGGAACATATCAAAAATAAACGGGGAGCTACATCGCGAGCTACTGATCTACAACATAGTTATGCAAATACTATCAGGACTAAGTTCATGATAAATTAAAGTTCAATTAATCATATTACTTAAGAACTCCCACTTAGATAGACATCCCTCTAATCATCTAAGTGATCACGTGATCCATATCAACTAAACCATGTCTGATCATCACGTGAGATGGAGTAGCTTTCAATGGTGAACATCACTATGTTGATCATATCTACTATATGATTCACGCTTGACCTTTTGGTCTCAGTGTTCCGAGGCCATATCTGCATATGCTAGGCTCGTCAAGTTTAACCCGAGTATTCTGCGTGTGCAAAGCTGGCTTGCACCCGTTGTATGTGAACGTAGAGCTTATCACACCCGATCATCATGTGGTGTCTCGGACGCATTTAACTATCGCAATGGTGCATACTCAGGGAGAACACTTATACCTTGAAATTTAGTGAGAGATCATCTTATAATGCTACCGTCGTACTAAGCAAAATAAGATGCATAAAAGGATAAACATCACATGCAATCAATATAAGTGATATGATATGGACATCATCATCTTGTACCTTTGATCTCCATCTCCAAAGCACCGTCATGATCACCATCGTCACCAACTTCACACCTTTATCTCCATCGAAGCATCATTGTCGTTTCGCCAACTATTGCTTCTACGACTATCGCTACCGCTTAGTGATAAAGTAAAGCAATTACATGGCAATTGCATTTCATACAATAAAGCGACAACCATATGGCTCCTGCCAGTTGCCGACAACTGTTACAAAACATGATCATCTCATACAATAATTTATATATCATCACGTCTTGACCATATCACATCGCAGCAAGCCCTGCAAAAACGAGTTAGACGTCCTCTACTTTGTTGTTGCAGGTTTTACGTGTCTGCTACAGGCTTCTAGCAAGAACTGTTCTTACCTACACATCAAAACCACAACGATTTTTTGTCAAGTGTGATGTTTTAACCTTCAACAAGGACCGGGCGTAATCACACTCGATTCAATTAAAGTTGGAGAAACAAACACCCACTAGCTGTTGGGGAACGTAGTAATTTCAAAAATATTCCTACGCACACGCAAGATCATGGTGATGCATAGCAACGAGACGGGAGAGTGTTGTCCACATACCCTCGTAGACCGTAAGCGGGAGCGTTATGACAACGCGGTTGATGTAGTCGTACGTCTTCACGATCGACCGATCCTAGTACCGAACGTACGACACCTCCGTGATCTACACACATTCAGCTCTGGGACGTCCCACGAACTCACGATCTAGTAGAGCTTCGAGGGAGAGCTTCGTCAGCACGACGACATGATAACAATGATGATGAAGCTACCGGCGTAGGGCTTTGCCTAAGCACTACGACGATATGATCGAGGTGGATTATGGTGGAGGGGGGCACCGCTCACGGCTAAGAGATCAATGATCAACTTGTGTGTCCTAGGGTGCCCTCCTGCCCCCGTATATAAAGGAACAAGGGGGAGGCCGGCATGGCCTTGGGGCGCGCCAAGGAGAGGGGGGAGTCCTCCTCCTAGTGGGAGTAGGACTCCCCTTTCCTAGTCCAACTAGTAAGGAGGAAGGGGGAAGGAAGGAGAGGGAGAGAGGGAGGAAAGAGGGGGCGCCACCCCCTCCTTGTCCAATTCGGACTCCCAAGGGGGGGGGCCCTGCCCTAGGCCCTCTCCTCTCTCTCCCACAAGGCCCATGTTGGCCCATTATAACCCCCGGGGTTTCCGATAACCCCCCGGCACTCCGATAAATATCCGGTGACCCCCGGAACTCATCTGGTGTCCGAATATAGTCGTCCAATATATCAATCTTTATGTCTCGACCATTTCGAGACTCCCCGTCATGTCCATGATCACACCCGAGACTCCAAACTATCTTCGGTACACCAAAACACATAAACTCATAATACAGATCGTCACCGAATGTTAAGCGTGCGGACCCTACGGGTTCGAGAACTATGTAGACATGACCGAGACTCATCTCCGGTCAATAACCAATAGCGGAACCTGGATGCTCATATTGGTTCCTACATATTCGACGAAGATCTTTATCGGTCAAACCGCGTAACAACATACGTTGTTCCCTTTGTCATCAGTATGTTACTTGCCCGAGATTTGATCATCGGTATCTCAATACCTAGTTCAATCTCATTACCGGCAAGTCTCTTTACTCGTTCTGTAATGCATCATCCCGCAACTAACTCATTAGTTACATTGCTTGCAAGGCATATAGTGATGTGCATTAACGACAGGCCTGTAGATACCTCTCCGACAATCGGAGTGACAAATCCTAATCTTGATCTATGCCAACTCAACAAGTACCATTGGAGACACCTGTAGAGCACCTTTATAATCACCTAGTTACGTTGTGACGTTTGGTAGCACACAAAGTGTTCCTCCAGTATTCGGGAGTTGCATAATCTCATAGTCATAGGAACATGTATAAGTCATGAAGAAAGCAATAGCAATATACTAAACGATCAAATGCTAAGCTAACGGAATGGGTCAAGTCAATTACATCATTTTTCTAATGATGTGATCTCGTTAATCAAATGACAACTCATGTCTATGGTTAGGAAACATAACCATCTTTGATTCAACGAGCTAGTCAAGTAGAGGCATACTAGTGACACTCTGTTTATCTACGTATTCACACATGTACTAAGTTTCCGGTTAATACAATTCTAGCATGAATAATAAACATTTATCATGATATAAGGAAATATAAATAACAACTTTATAATTGCCTCTAGGGCATATTTCCTCCAGTCTCCCACTTGCACTACAGTCAATAATCTAGATTAAACAGTAATATGATTGTAACACCCATGGAGTCTTTGTGTTGATCATGTTTTGCTCGTGAGAGAGGCTTAGTCAACAGGTCTGCAACATTCAGATCCGTATGTATCTTGCAAATCTCTATCTCTCCCTCATTGACTTGATCGCGGATGGAATTGAAGCGTCTGTTGATGTGCTTGGTTCTCTTGTGAAATTTGGATTCCTTTGCCAAGGCAATTGCTCCAGTATTGTCACAAAATATTTTCATTGGACCCGATGCACTAGGTATGACACCTAGATCGGATATGAACTCCTTCATCCAGACTCCTTCATTTGCTGCTTTCGAAGCAGCTATGTACTCCGCTTCACTCGTAGATCCCGCCACGACGCTTTGCTTAGAACTGCACCAACTGTCAGCTCCACCGTTCAATACAAACATGTATCCGGTTTGTTACTTAGAGTCATCCGGATCAGTGTCAAATCTTGCATCGACGTAACCATTTACGACGAGCTCTTTGTCACCTCCATAAACGAGAAACATATCCTTAGTCCTTTTCAGGTATTTCAGGATGTTCTTGACCGCTGTCCAGTGATCAACTCCTAGATTACTTTGGTAACTCCCTGCTAAACTAATAGCAAGGCACACATCAGGTCTGGTACAAAGCATTGCATACATGATAGAGCCTATGGCTGAAGCATAGGGAACACCTTTCATTTTCTCTCTATCTTCCGCGGTGGTCGGGCATTGAGTCTAACTCAACTTCACACCTTGTAACACTGGCAAGAACCCTTTCTTTGCTTGATCCATTTTGAACTTCTTCAAAATTTTGTCAAGGTATGTGCTCTATGAAAGTCCAATTAAGCGTCTTGATCTATCTCTATAGATCTTAATGCCCAATATATAAGCAGCTTCACCGAGGTCTTTCATCGAAAAACTCTTATTCAAGTATCCTTTTATGCTATCCAGAAATTCTATATCATTTCCAATCAACAATATGCCATCCACATATGATATTAGAAATGCTACAGAGCTCCCACTCACTTTCTTGTAAATGCAGGCTTCTTCAAAAGTTTGTATAAAACCATATGCTTTGATCACACTATCAAAACATTTATTCCAACTCCGAGATGCTTGCACCAGTCCATAAATGGATCGCTAGAGCTTGCACCCTTTGTTAGCATCCTTTGGATTGATAAAACCTTCAGGTTGCATCATATACAACTCTTCTTCCAGAAATCCATTCAGGAATGCAGTCTTTACATCCATTTGCCAAATTTCATAATCATAAAAGTGCGGCAATTGCTAACATGATTGGACGGACTTAAGCATCGCTACGAGTGAGAAGCTCTCATCATAGTCAACTCCTTGAACTTGTCGAAAACCATTCACAACAAGTCGAGATTTGTAGACAGTAACATTACCGTCAGCGTCTGTCTTCTTCTTGAAGATCCATTTATTCTCGATGGCTTGCCAATCATCGGGCAAGTCAACCAAAGTCCACACTTTGTTCTCATATATGGACATCTCGGATTTCATGGCCTCAAGCCATTTTGCGGAATCTGGGCTCATCATCGCTTCCTCATAGTTCGTAGGTTTGTCATGGTCAAGTAACATGACCTCCAGAACAGGATTACCGTACCACTCACAGTGCGGATCTTACTCTGGTTGACCTACGAGGTTCGGTAGTAACTTGATCTGAAGTTACATGATCATCATCATTAGCTTCCTCACTAATTGGTGTAGGAGTCACAGGAACTGATTTCTGTGATGAACTACTTTCCAATAAGGGAGCAAGTACAGTTACCTCATCAAGTTCTACTTTCCTCCCACTCACTTCTTTTGAGAGAAAGTCCTTCTCTAGAAAGGATCCATTCTTAGCAACGATTGTCTTGCCTTCGGATCTGTGATAGAAGGTGTACCTAATAGTTTCCTTTGGGTATCCTATGAAGACACATTTCTACGCTATTGCTTTCGGTATCTGAATCTTCTTGAATTCAAGTAGAGAATACCAGGCAATCAGGTTTAAGTTAAGCCCGAACAACTTAGTTTTCCACTTCTCTTCCAACACAAGTTCTTTGCCAAGCCTTGAAGAACTATGAGAAATCTTGGTTCCAAACGTTAGTTATCCTGTTCTCAACTTGACCGACTGCTTCACAGTGCTCAGGTAAAGTGGCAGTGGTTGAAAGCGAGCGGAAACATCAGTGTTTCCTGTGTGTTATGATAGTAGTGGTGAAAGAAAATCCAATTCAAATATCTCAACGTAAAAGGAAAATCGTTTCACTTTGAAAGGAAAGCTAGCTATATGAGATCAAAATCACTCTATCTGGGTTCGAGCTTATCAGGTTGAAGCTTTTTCACATAAGCATCACAGCCCCAAACTTTAAGAAACGACAACTTTGGTTTCTTGCCAAACCACAGTTCATAAGGTGTCGTCTCCACGGATTTAGATGGTGCCCTATTTAACGTGAATGCAGTTGTCTCTAAAGCATAACTCCAAAATGATAGCGGTAAGTCAGTAAGAGACATCATATATCTCACCATATCTAGTAAAGTACGATTACGATGTTCGGACACACCATTACACTATGGTGTTCCGGGTGGCGTGAGTTGCGAAACTATTCCGCATTGTTTCAAATGAAGACCAAACTCGTAAATCAAATATTCTAATCCATGATCAGATCGTATAAACTTTATTTTCTTGTTACGATGATTTTCCACTTCACTCTAAAATTCTTTGAACTTTTCAAATGTTTCAGACTTATGTTTCATCAAGTAGATATACCCATATCTGCTCAAATCATCTGTGAAGGTGAGAAAATAACGATATCCACCGCGAGCCACAATATTCATCAGACCACACACATCAGTATGTATGATTTCCAACAAATCTGTTGCTCACTCCATTGTTTTGGAGAACGGAGTTTTAGTCATCTTGCCCATGAGGCATGGTTCGCAAGTACCAAGTGATTCATAATCAAGTGATTCCAAAAGTCCATCAGAATGGAGTTTCTTCATGCGCTTTACACCAATATGGCCCAAACAGCAGTGCCACAAATAAGTTGCACTATCATTATCAACTCTGCATCTTTTGGCTTCAATATTATGAATATGTGTATCATTACTATCGAGATTCAATATAAATAGGCCACTCTTCAAGGGTGCATGACCATAAAAGATATTACTCATATAAATAGAACAACAATTATTCTCTGATTTAAATGAATAACCGTCTCGCATCAAACAAGATCCAGATATAATGTTAATGCTCAACGATATCACGAAATAACAATTATTCAGGTCTAAAACTAATCCTGAAGGTAGATGTAGAGGTAGCGTGCCGACCGCGATCACATTGATTTTGGAACCATTTCCCATGCGCATCGTCACCTCGTCCTTAGCAATTCTTCGCTTAATCCGTAGTCCCTCTTTTGAGTTGCAAATATTAGCAACAGAACCAGTATCAAATACCTAGGTGCTACTGCGAGCATTAGTAAGGTACACATCGATAACATGTATATCACATATACCTTTGTTCACCTTGCCATCCTTCTTATCCGCCAAATACTTGGGGTAGTTCCGTTTCCAAAGGACCAGTCCTTTGCGGTAGAAGCACTCGGCCTGTGCTTAGGTCCAGACTTGGGTTTCTTCACTTGAGCAGCAACTTGCTTGCCGTTCTTCTTGAAGTTCCCCTTCTTCCCTTTACCCTTTTTCTTGAAACTTGCGGTCTTGTTGACCATCAACACTTGATGCTCCTTCTTGATTTCTACCTCCGCAGCCTTTAGCATCGCGAAGAGCTCGGGAATTGTCTTATCCATCGCTTGCATGTTATACTTCATCACGAAGCTCTTGTAGCTGGGTGGCAGTGATTGTAGAATTCTTTCAATGACACTATCATCCGGAAGATTAACTCCCAGTTGAATCAAGTGATTGTTATTCCCAGATATTTTGAGTATATGCTCACTGACAGAACTATTCTCCTCCATCTTGCAGCTGTAGAACTTATTGGAGACTTCATATCTCATATCGGTCATTTGCTTGAAATATTAACTTCAACTCCTGGAACATCTCATATGCTCCATGACGTTCAAAACGTCGTTGAAATCCCGGTTCTAAGCCGTAAAGCATGTCACACTGAACTATCGAGTAGTCATCAGCTTTGCTCTGCCAGACGTTCATAACATCTGGCGTTGCTCCTACAGCGGGTTTGGCACCTAGCGGTGCTTCTAGGACGTAATTCTTTTGTGCAGCAATGAGGATAATCCTCAAGTTACGGACCCAGTCCGTGTAGTTGCTACCATCAGTTTTCAACTTAGCTTTCTCTAGGAACGCATTAAAATTCAACGGAACAACAGCACGGGCCATCTATCTACAACAACATTGACATGCAAAATACTATCAGGACTAAGTTCATGATAAATTAAAGTTCAATTAATCATATTACTTAAGAACTCCCACTTAGATAGACATCCCTCTAATCATCTAAGTGATCACGTGATCCATATCAACTAAACCATGTATGATCATCACGTGAGATGGAGTAGCTTACAATGGTGAACATCACTATGTTGATCATATCTACTATATGATTCACGCTTGACCTTTTGGTCTCAGTGTTCCGAGGCCATATCTGCATATGCTAGGCTCGTCAAGTTTAACCCGAGTATTCTGCGTGTGGAAAACTGGCTTGCACCCGTTGTATGTGAACGTAGAGCTTATCACACCCGATCATCACGTGGTGTCTCGGCACGACAAACTATCGCAATGGTGCATACTCAGGGAGAACACTTATACCTTGAAATTTAGTGAGAGATTGTCTTATAATGCTACCGTCGTACTAAGCAAAATAAGATGCATAAAAGGATAAACATCACATGCAATCAATATAAGTGATATGATATGGCCATCATCATCTTGTGCCTTTGATCTCCATCTCCAAAGCACCGTCATGATCACCATCGTCACCAGCTTCACACCTTGATCTCCATCGAAGCATCATTGTTGTTTCACCAACTATTTCTTCTACGACTATCGCTACCGCTTAGTGATAAAGTAAAGCAATTACATGGCGATGCATTTCATATAATAAAGCGACAACCATATGGCTCCTGCCAGTTGCCGATAACTCCGTTACAAAACATGATCATCTCATACAATAAAATTTAGCATCATGTCTTGACCATATCACATCACAACATGCCCTGCAAAAACAAGTTAGACGTCCTCTACTTTGTTGTTGCAAGTTTTACGTGGCTGCTACAGGTTGAGCAAGAACCGTTCTTACCTACGCATCAAAACAACAACGATATTTCGTCAAGTATGTGATGTCTTAACCTTCAACAAGGACCGGGCGTAGCCACACTCGATTCAACTAAAGTTGGAGAAACTGACACCCGCCAGCCACCTGTGTGCTAAGCACGTCGGTAGAACCAGTCTCGCATAAGCGTACGTGTAATGTCGTTCCCGGCCGCTTCATCCAACAATACCGCCGAATCAAAGTATGACATGCTGGTAAGTAGTATGACTAGTATCGCCCACAACTCACTTGTGTTCTACTCGTGTATATGACATCTACGCATAAACCTGGCTCTGATGCCACTGTTGGGAAACGTAGTAATTTCAAAAATATTCCTACGCACACGCAAGATCATGGTGATACATAGCAACGAGAGGGGACAGTGTTGCCTACATACCCTCGTCGACCGAAAGCGGAAGCGTTATGACAATGCGGTTGATGTAGTCGAACGTCTTCACGATTGACCGATCCTAGTACCGAACGTACGACACCTCCGCGATCTGCACACGTTCAGCTCGGTGACGTCCCACGAACTCACGATCCAGTAGAGCTTTGAGGCAGAGCTTCGTTAGGACGACGGCGTGATGACTGTGATGATGAAGCTGCTGGCGCAGGGCTTTGCCTAAGCACTACGATGATATCACCGAGGTGGATTATGGTGGAGGGGGGGCACCGCACACGGCTAAGAGATCAATGATCAACTTGTGTGTCCTAGGGTGCCCTCCTGCCCCCGTATATAAAGGAGAAAGGGGGAGGCCGGCCTGGCCTTGGGGCGCACCAAGGAGAGGGGGTAGTCCTCCTCCTAGTGGGAGTAGGACTCCCCTTTCCTAGTCCAATTAGGAAGGATGAAGGGGGAAGGAGAGGGAGAGAGGGAGGAAAGAGGGGGCGCCGCCCCCCTGGGAGTCCGAATTCGGACTCCCAGGGGGGGCGTGGCCAGCCCTAGGCTCTCTCCTCTCTCTCCCACAAGGCCCATGTTGGCCCATTATATCCCCCGGGGTTTCCTATAACCCCCCGGCACTCCAATAAATATCCGGTGACCCCCAGAACTCATCCGGTGTCCAAATATAGTCGTCCAATATATCAATC
Source organism: Aegilops bicornis (assembly GCA_021605145.1). Lineage (NCBI taxonomy): Eukaryota > Viridiplantae > Streptophyta > Magnoliopsida > Poales > Poaceae > Aegilops > Aegilops bicornis. The sequence continues at coordinate 576,302,364 of CM038672.1, forward strand.
TTTATGTCTCGACCATTTTGAGACTCCTCGTCAGGTCCGTGATCACATTCGGGACTCTGAACTATCTTTGGTACACCAAAAACACATAAACTCATAATACCGATCGTCACCGAACATTAAGCGTGCGGACCCTACGAGTTCGAGAACTATGTAGACATGACCGAGACTCATGTCCGGTCAATAACCAGTAGCGGAACCTGGATGCTCATATTGGTTCCTACATATTCTACGAAGATCTTTATCGGTCAAACCGCATAAGAACATACATTGTTCCCTTTGTCATCGGTATGTTACTTGCCCGAGATTCGATCGTCGGTATCTCAATACCTAGTTCAATCTCGTTACCGGCAAGTCTCTTTACTCGTTCCGTAATGCATCATCCCACAACTAACTCATTATTTACATTGCTTGCAAGGCTTATAGTGATGTGCATTACTGAGAGGGCCCAGAGATACCTCTCCGACAATCGGAGTGACAAATCCTTATCTTGATCTATGCCAACTCAACAAGTACCATCGGAGACACCTGTAGAGCACCTTTATAATCACCCAGTTATGTTGTGACGTTTGGTAGCACGCAAAGTGTTCCTCCAGTATTCGGGAGTTGCATAACCTCATAGTCATAGGAACATGTATAAGTCATGAAGAAAGCAATAGCAATATACTAAATGATCAAATGCTAAGCTAACGGAATGGGTCAAGTCAATCTTCATGCTAGAATTGTATTAACCGGAAACTTAGTACATGTGTGAATACATAGACAAACAGAGTGTCCCTAGTATGCCTCTACTTTACTAGCTCGTTAATCAAAGATGGTTAAGTTTCCTAGCCATAGACATGTGTTGTCATTTGATAAATGAGATCACATCATAAGAGTATGATGTGATGGACTAGACCCATCCGTTATCTTAGCACTATGATCGTTTAGTTTATTGCTATTGCTTTCTTCATGACTTATACATGTTCCTATGACTATGAGATTATGCAACTCCCGAATACCAGAGGAACACTTAGTGTGCTATTAAACGTCACAACGTAACTGGGTGATTATAAAGATGCTCTACAGGTGTCTCCGATGGTGTTCGTTGAGTTGGCATAGATCGAGATTAGGATTTGTCACTCCGAGTATCGGAGAGGTATCTTTGGGCCCTCTCGGTAATGCACATCACTATAAGCCTTGCAAGCAATGTGACTAATGAGTTAGTTGCGGGATGATGCATTACGGAACGAGTAAAGAGACTTGCCGGTAACGAGATTGAACTAGGTAGGAGGATACCGACGATCGAATCTTGGACAAGTAACATACCGATGACAAAGGGAACAACATATGTTGCTATGCGGCTTGACCGATAAAGATCTTCGTAGAATATGTAGGAGCCAATATGAGCATCCAGGTTCCGTTATTGGTTATTGACCGTAGATGTGTCTCGGTCATGTCTACATAGTTCTCGAACCCGTAGGGTCCGCACGCTTAACGTTCGATGACGATTTGTATTATGAGTTTACGTGATTTGATGACCGAAGGTTGTTCGGAGACCCGGATGAGATCACGGACATGACGATGAGTCTCAAAATGGTCGAGACATAAAGATTCATATATTGGACCATGTTATTCGGACACCGGAAGTGTTCCGAATAGTTTCGGGTAAAACCGGAGTGCAAGAGGGGTTACCGGAACCCTCCGGGGGAACTAATGGGCCACCCTGGACCCTATTGGAGAGATAGGAGGGCAGCCAGGGCAGGCCGCGCCCCTGAAGTCCGAATTGGACAAGGGAAGGGGGGCGGCGCCCCCCTTTCCTACTCCCTCGCCCTCTCGTTCCTTCCCTCTCTCTCTCCCTCTTGGTGGAATCCTACTAGGACTTGGAGTCCTAGTAGGACTCCCCTCTTGGGCGCGCCCTTGGGGCCGGCCGGCCCTCCCCTCCTCCCTCCTTTATATACGTGGGGAGGAGGGCACCCTAGGATACACAAGTTGATCTTTTAGCCGTGTGCGGTGCCCCCCTCCACAGTTACACACCTCGATCATATCGCCGTAGTGCTTAGGCGAAGCCCTGTGCCGGTAACATCATCATCACCGTCGCCACGCTGTCATGCTGACAAAACTCTCCCTCAGCCTCAACTGGATCAAGAGTATGAGGGACATCATCGAGCTGAACATGTGCTGAACACGGAGGTGTTGTACATTCAATACTAGTATCGGTCGGATCGTGAGGACGTACGACTACATCTACCACATTGATAAACGCTTCCGCTTTCGATCTACGATGGTACATGGACACACTCTCCCCGATCGTTGCTATGCTTCTCCTAGATAGATCTTGCGTGATCGTAGGAAATTATTTGAAATACTACGTTCCCCAATATTTACGCCTCCGGTCATATCTTCGTAGTGCTTAAGTGAAGCCCTGCGCCGATCACTTCACCATCACCATCACCACGCTGTCGTGCTGACGGAACTATCCCTCGACACTTTGCTGGATCAAGAGTTCGAGGGACATCATCAAGCTGAACGTGTGCAGAACTCGGAGGTGTCGTACGTTCGGTGCTTGATCGGTCGGAACGAGAAGAAGTTCGACTACATCAACCGCGTTGTCAAACGCTTCTGCTTTTGGTCTACGAGATTACGTGGACACACTATTCCCCTCTCCTTGCTATGAATCTCCTAGATAGATCTTGCGTGAGCGTAGATTTTTTTTTGAAATGGCATGCTACGTTTCCCAACAACGCCATGGTCAGATTTACTACTACGGTGGTCGAGGTGTTTGACCTCAGTACTTGAGGGAATTAACTTTCACATACACCGAAGATCTCTTGGCAATGTCTGAAGCAAGAGGGTGGCCAGTGAGGGAGTCCTGGATTAGGGAGTCCTCGGACAACTAGACTATATCCTTTGGTCGGACTGTTGGACTATGAAGATACAAGATTGAAGACTTTGTCCCGTGTCCGGATGGGACTCTCCTTGGCGTGGAAGGCAAGCTGGCAATACGGATATGTAGATCTCCTCCCTTGTAGCCGACTCTGTGTAACCCTAGCCCCCTCCGGTGTCTATATAAACCGGAGGGTTTTAGTCCGTAGGACAACAACAATCATACCATAGGCTAGTATCTAGGGTTTAGCCTCTATGATCTCATGGTAGATCAACTCTTGTAATACTCATATCATAAAGATCAATCAAGCAGGAAGTAGGGTATTACCTCCATCGAGAGGGCCCGAACCTGGGTAAGCATTGTGTCCCCGCCTCCTGTTACCATCCGCCTTAGACGCACAGATTCGGGACCCCCTACCGAGATCCGCTGGTTTTGACACCGACATTGGTGCTTTCATTGAGAGTTCCACTGTGCCGTCATCATAAGGCTGGATGGCTCGTCTCGTTGTCAAGGACAACATCACCTCTGGGGGAGCCCTGGCTGTAGGCCAAACTCTTCGACTAGGCGGTTTCTTCATGACCGCCCGTTCGGCCGTTGCGCCGATGATGACTTCTCGGGTCATCGAAAACAGCCTCAATGTCAGCTCGAAATTCGCCGAGCAGTTAGATCCAATGGAGCTCTCTTCCTTGAGCGAGCTCTTGGATCACATCGCCGCCTTGGGAATCGCTACGGACTATAATCAGATCAGGCCTAAACCCGACCAAAGGGAGATTAACTCTCCGCCGGTCACCCATCAGATAGCGGTGGTGGAGGAGCAACGCAACGATTCTTCCTATATCTTGAGGACAAACTATGTCCGGATTCCCGAGCTCTCCGAGCCGGATACCCGTCTACGGGAGGACATGGCCCAAGCCTTGAATCTAGAATCAGGTAGTGGGCCAGACCCGTTGGGCAACATCCTGGAGCCCGAACTGCCAAGCTCGGAAACTCCTCCGCCCCTGGGTCTCAGATCGGGCCAGGGTTCGGACCTAAATCCACCCACCAACCCAGATATAAGTGATCTTTCCCACATTAGACAAGAGCCCCAAGAGACAGTACACCACTATTGGGCCAGATTCCTCCTTGTAATGAGAAAGGTTAAGGACTGTCGCGAGGAAGACGCAATTTCATTCTTTTGCAAAAATTACATGGACAGGGGAATCCTCAACGCCATAAGTCGACGTGACATAGCACACTTCCCTGACTTGGCGGCCATAGTACGGAAGCACTGTGCCATGGAAAGCGCCTGGAAAACCCAAACAAAATTTTGGGATCCTCCGGCTCTGGCAAAACCCCCCGTCCGAACTAAAAGGGTGTACTCTCGTAAGTCACCCGATCCAATTACAAAGAAACAAAAGCCCACTACAGGTCGTGGAACCGTATTGGAGGGATGGCTTAATGGGCCATGCAAAATTCACAGTACAGCGGATACCATGCCAACACACAGCCTTAGAGCATGTTGAGTACTCCGGCAGGTGGCCAAGAGCGGTGAGGATCTCCTCATCAAAAATACCGCAGAGCACCATCCCGTGGAAAACAACAATACAATATTGACAGTCTTCAAGACCTTTGCCTCAAATAATAGGCGTAAGCGAGCACTCCGCAGCCTCGCCGAAGTTGGTAGCAATAAATCCATGGAGCGATACGGCTATCACCTTCAATCCCAGTGACGAACCTAAATTCCGAACAGCCCGAGCACCAGCCGCCTTGGTCCTTAGTCCAATTGTGGATGGCTTCCGACTTACTGAAGTGCTCATGGACGGCGGCAACGGATTAAACCTCATCTATGAGGAGACTCTTCGAAAAATGGAAATAGACAAAAGCCGCATTGAGCAAAGCAGCACGACCTTCAGAGGAATCATCCCTAGTCGGGAGGCACGATGTGGTGGGAAAATCACACTAGATGTGGTATTCGGCACGCCGGAGAATTATAGGTCCGAAGAAATCACATTCCAAGTGACCCCATTCAATAGCGGATACCACGCCCTTCTAGGATAGGAGGCATTCACGATCTTCCAATCTATACCCCATTACGGGTACATGAAGCTCAAAATGCCCGGGCCCAATGGAATCATCACTCTAGCTAGTGATCCGGACATAGCACTCTACCGAAAAATAAAACAGCCAAGACCGGCCCTCGAGGCGTTATCCAAGCCCTCGGCCGAAGAATTAACTGCGCAAGCGCTCCACAAAGGATGGGGACGACGTGATACTCGACAAAAGATCCAAGTCCACCTCTTTTAAACCAGCGGATGAAATAGTCAAATTACAAGTCCATCCAACGGACCCTACAAAAACAGCATCCATCAGGGTACAGTTAAACCCCACAGTAGACGCCGCGCTACGGGAGTTCTTGTGCACGAATTGGGACATCTTCTCCTGGCATCCTTCAGACATGCCAGGAATCCCACGCAGGCTGGCCGAGCATAGCCTTAACATTCTAAAGGGATTCAAGACGGTCAAGCAAACTCTTCGGCGCTTCTCTGAGCCTAAGCGAAAAGCCATGGGAGAGGAGCTAGCCAAGTTACTGGAGGCCGGATTCATTCGAGAAATAAAACATCTGGACTGGCTAGCAAACCTAGTGATGGTACCAAAGAAGGACAAATCCTGGCACCTATGTGTCGACTTCAAGGACCTTAACAAGGCTTGCCCCAAGAATCCCTTCCCCTCCTATGCATCGATTAAATTATCGATGCTACCGCAGGACACGACTCATTGTGTTTCCTCAACACATACTCCGGATACCATCAAATTAAGATGGCGGAGTCCGATCAAGCCGCAACGTCATTTATCACTCCATACGACCCCTTCTGTTTTAACACCATGCCTTTCAGGCTCAAAAATGCCGGTGCAACCTATCAACACATGATTCAGACATGCTTGGAGACACAGATTGGCAAAACAGTGGAGGCATACGTAGACGATGTGGTCATTAAAAGCAGACACGTTGAATCCTTAATAGACGACTTGAGGCTCACATTCGACAATCTCCGAACATACGACATTAAGCTCAATCCAGAAAAATGCGTCTTCGGCGTGCACGCCGGAAAGCTCTTAGGCTTCATCGTCTCCAACAGAGGAATCGAAGCAAATCCAGCTAAAATCCGAGCTCTGTCATAGTTGGCCATCCCAACAGACCTCAAGCAAATCCAGAAACTAACTAGATGCATGGCTGCCTTAAGCCGCTTCATCTCCCGATTAGGAGAAAAGGCACTGCCTCTTTATCGCCTTCTTCGACGCACCGAACACTTCGAGTGGACGGATGCGGCCACGGCCGGATTAGAAGAAATAAAAGCCGTTTTGGCCACAAACCCAATCTTGGCCGCGCCAAATGTCGGCGAACCAATGCTGTTATATATAGCGGCAACACACCAAGTTGTAAGCGCAGTGCTCGTCGTCGAACGAGAGACGGACGGACATAAGTTCCCGCTTCAAAAGTCGGTATACTATGTATCCACTGTCCTCACTCCATGCAAATCACGGTACCCACATTACCAAAAGATAGCATACGCGGTCTTCATGGAATCCCGGAAACTATGACACTACTTTCAAGAGTGTTCAATTACGGTGGCCTCTAAAGTACCACTCAACGACATAATAAACAACCGCGAGGCCACGGGCCGGATTGCTAAATGGGCTATTGAGCTCCTCCCGTTCGACATAATATACAAACCACGGCGAGCCATTAAGTCACAAGTACTGGCTCACTTCGTCGCCGAATGGACAGAAGCCAAACTCCCTAAAGAGTAAGTGAAAGCACAAGTGCTCCTAGGAGGTTTTGGTAATTAATGTCAACATATCTCTTGTTGGACTAACACTTTTATCTAGTATGTTTCAGATAAGTTCAACAATGTAGTGGCATAGACTAAAGGATGTGGGAACTCCTTCAAGATGCTAAGGACAAAGGATTGGCTCAAGCTTCAAGCTCAAGACTCTTTATTTTATATTTTAGTGATCCAAGATCACATTGAGTCTATAGGAAAAGCCAATACTATCAAGGAGGGATGAGGTGTTGCTTAATGAGCCTTTTGCTTGGTGTGCTTAGTGATATGCTCCAAAACCCTCAACTACTTTCCCACTTCCACACATATGACCTAAAACCTAAAGTCAAACTCGGCCCTACCAATTCTTTCTATTCGGCGCCATCGAGTGCAAATGTCATAGCCACTGCCACAAACCCTAGGCAAATCGGTTTCACCGATAGGGATCTCGGTTTCACCGAGATGGGATTGTAATCTCTCTGTGTATGTCCATTACCAAAATCGGTCTCACCGAGTTTGTGCAATCGGTACTAGCGAGATTACAATGTAAACTCTCTGTTTCCCTTCGTAACTTTTCGGTCTCACCGAAAGAGCGAATCGGTCCCACCGAGTTTACCTGACCAACTCTATGGTTAGCTAATTACCAAAATCGGTCTCACCGAGTTTGTGTAATCGGTCTCACCGAGATTACGTTATGCCCTAACCCTAACCATATCGGTCCTACCAAGTTGCATATCGGTCCCACCAAAAACCCTAACGGTCACTAGGTTTACTAAATCGGTCCGGCCGAGCTTGATGATTCGGTCACACCGAGTTTGGTAAATTGTGTGTAACGGTTAGATTTTGTGTGGAGGATATATATACCCCTCCACCTCCTCTTCATTCGTGGAGAGAGCCATCAGAACAAGCCTACACTTCCAGCATCCTATTTCTGAGAGAGAACTACCTACTCATGTGTTGAGGCCAAGATATTCGATTCCAACCACAAGAATCTTGATCTCTAGCCTTCCCGAAGTTGCTTTCCACTCAAATCTTCTTTCCACCAGATCCAAATCCTAAGAGAGAGAGTTGAGTGTTGGGGAGACTATCATTTGAAGCACAAGAGCAAGGAGTTCATCATCAACACACCATTTGTTACTTCTTGGAGAGTGGTGTCTCCTAGATTGGCTAGGTGTCACTTGGGAGCCTCCGACAAGATTGTGGAGTTGAACCAAGGAGTTTGTAAGGGCAAGGAGATCGCCTACTTCGTGAAGATCTACCGCTAGTGAGGCAAGTCCTTCATGGGCGACGGCCATGGTGGGATAGACAAGGTTGCTTCTTCGTGGACCCTTCGTGGGTGGATCCCTCCGTGGACTCGCGCAACCGTTACCCTTCGTGGGTTGAAGTCTCCATCAACGTGGATGTACGATAGCACCACCTATCGGAACCACGACAAAAACATCCGTGTCTCCAATTGCATTTGAATCCTCCAAACCCTTCCCTTTACATTCTTGCAAGTTGCATGCTTTACATTCTGCTGCTCATATACTCTTTGCATGCTTGCTTGTTATGTATTGAGAATGTTAAACTTGTGCCTAAACTCCACTTAAACCTAAAAGAAGTTAAAAACTACAACTTTGGTACTTAGTGTCTAATCACCCCCCTCTAGACACCTCTTCTCAAGATCCTACAAGTGGTATCAGAGCATTGGTCTCCATTGCCTTGGTTTAATCACCATTGGAGGAAGATGGACGAGTCTACTTTGGGGAGTCTTAGACATAGAGTGCCTATTCTTGATGGAGAGTATTTTCATGAGTGGAAAATGAGATGCTTATCAATATCATTTGAACAAGTACATTGCTAGCCCTTGTGCACCTCATGTTGATCCTATGCATCCTACCCTTGATGAATCTATTGACATGACTAGAAATCTTAGAACTGTTAATCTTATCACTAGAGGTTTGCCTAGAAACTTAATTAGAATCTTGCCTACTCTTGAGTGTGCCTACACTATATGGAAATGCCTTGAGGAACGCTTTCCAAATTATTCCTTAAAAAATATAGATGAAATTCTCTATAAGTCTATTGCCTTGAGTAAGATGAATACTAGTGATCCTATGTTTGGTGATCGTCTATTTGAACTTACCGACCTTATGCGTGCCAAAGGAGATGTTGGAATTATTGGTGATATTATTTCCGAAGCTATAAGAATTCATAAGCAAGATCATTGTCAAACTCACTCTAACGAATTACCCTCTCTAGGACTTGATCCACCACATGACGATGTTGAACATGGATACTATGATGAGGATGATGATAGTGACTTGATCTTGATGATGCAATGAGACATCTTGGTCTTATGGCAAATCTTCGGGGATATGAGTCAGGAGGAAAGGAATGGGTTCTTGACAGTGGATGTACCGATCACATGACTGGAGATAAAGACATGTTTCGTGAGCTTGCTGAAAATGATAGTCCTCGAAAGTATGTCACTTTCAGTGACAACTCAAAGGGTAAGGTGGTTGGCCTCGGTAAAGTGGCCATCTCACATGATAGCTCCATTCAGAATGTCATGCTCGTTGAATCTCTTGGCTACAACTTACTTTCAGTATCTAGACTTGCTGATTTCGATTTCAATGTCCTATTTACTGAGGTGGATTGCCAAGTGTTTCGTCGAGACAATCATAAAATGGTCTTTACCGGTATACGTAGAGGTGATCTTTACATTGTTGATTTCTCTAAAAAGGCACAACCTAAAACTTGCTTCATTGCTAAATCCTCAAAAGGTTGGTTATGGCATAGACGACTAGGTCACGTTGGCATGCGAAATCTTGACAAGCTTATTAAAGGAAATCATATTCTTGGAATTAACGATGTCATATTTGATAAGGATAGACTTTGCAGTGCTTGTCAGGCAGGTAAACAGGTTGGAGGAAGGCATCCCGTGAACAACATCATGACCACAAGGAGCCCACTCGAGCTACTTCATATGGATCTTTTTGGTCCCAACGCTTACAAAAGCCTCGGTGGAAATTCTTTCGGTCTAGTTATAGTTGATGATTTTTCAAGATTTACGTGGGTGTTCTTTCTCGATGATAAATCGCAGGTCCAAAAGATCTTCAAAAACTTCGCTAGGAAGGCCCAAAATCAGTTTGAAGTGAAGATCAAGAGGTTCGCAACGACAACGGAACGGAGTTCAAGAACGCAAATGTGGACACCTTTCTTGACGAAGAAGGGATTTCACACGAGTTCTCGACTACGTACACACCTCAACAAAATGGAGTTGTTGAGAGGAAGAACCGGACACTCATCAAAATGGAGAGAACGATGCTTGATGAGTACAAGACGCCAAAGCACTTTTGGGCAGAAGCGGTTGAGACAGCTTGTCATGCAACAAATCGCTTGTATCTTCACAAGCTACTAGGCAAGACGGCATACGAGCTCCTCACCGGTAACAAACCCCAAGTTGGATACTTTCGAGTATTTGGCTCAAAGTGCTACATTCTTGATAAGCATCATCGTTCAAAATTTGCTCCTAAGTCTCATGAAGGTTTCCTACTAGGTTATGGCTCATACTCTCACACTTACCGTGTCTACAACAATTTCACCCGAAAGGTTGAAGAGACGGTAGATGTGAAGTTTGATGAATCTAACGGCTCGCAAGTAGAGCAATTGCCAATTGATGTAGGAGACAAAGACCCTTGGAAGCAATCCAAGACTTGTCTATTGGCAAGGTCCGTCCAACGGAGGTGAAGGAGAGTACCTAAATGCATTCAAGTGGAAGCTTCTACTTCATGACAAGGTGAACCAAGAGTTGATACGGAAGCATCCACAAGTGGAACACACCAAGATGAAGAAAGCGAGGAAGAACATCATGAACGCCAACAACCTCCTTCTCCACCACGACAAGAAAGCGACAACGCCAACAATGAAGAAGATCAAGAAGAAGAAGAAGAACAAGATGAAGAAGATGTTCAACGAAGACCCAAGCAAAAGCTTTCACGAGTTCGAGCAAGAATTGCTAAAAGACCATCCCGTCGAGCAAATCTACAATGATATTCAAACCGGGAGAATCACTCGCTCTAAAACTCGTTTAGCTAACTTTTGTGAAAACTATTATTTCATCTCTAGCATTGAACCTATGAAGGTCGAAGAAGCATTGGAAGATCCGGATTGGATAAATGCTATGCATGAAGAGCTACACAACTTTGAGAGAAACCAAGTTTGGACATTGGTTGAGAAGCCCGACAACAACCACAACATCATCGGTACCAAATGGGTGTTTCGCAACAAGCAAGATGAAGATGGACAAGTAGTTCGCAACAAAGCACGTCTCGTCGCCCAAGGCTACAGACAAGTCGAAGGTATGGGCTATGGTGAGACTTATGCTCCCGTAGCTAGACTTGAGTCCATTCTCATCTTACTTGCCTATGCTAATCACCATGATATCACCTTGTACCAAATGGACATTAAAAGTGCTTTTCTAAATTGTGAAATAGAGCAGGAAGTTTATGTTAAACAACCTCCCGGCTTTGTCAATCCTAAGAAACCAAATCATGTTTACAAACTTCACAAAGCCCTTTATGGTCTTAAACAAGCTCCTAGAGCTTGGTATAAATCTTGACCAAGTTTCTTCTTAAAAGGGATTCAAATTGGGAAAATTGATTCCACACTTTTTACTAAAAGGGTTAATGGAGAATTATTTGTATGCCAAATTTATGTTGATGATATCATATTTGGATCAACTAACCCTCATTTTAGTGAGAAGTTTGGAAAGCTAATGTCGGAGAAGTTTGAGAAGTCAATGATGAGTGAACTCAAATTCTTTCTTGGGTTGCAAATCAAGCAAACTAAGGAAGGTACTTTTGTCTCTCAAATGAAGTACACTAAGGACTTATTCAAGAAGTTCAATATGCAAGAGTGCAAAGGTATGACAACACCTATGCCTACTAGTGGACATCTTGATTTGACCAAAGATGGTAAACCAGTTGACCAAAAGGTGTATCGCTCTATGATTGGTTCATTGTTATACCTATGTGCTTCACGTCTTGATATTATGCTAAGTGTGTGCATGTGTGCAAGATATCAAGCTGCTCCTAAAGAATGTCATCTTCAGGCCGTAAAAAGGATAGTGAGATGCTTAATTCATACACCAAATTTTGGCATTTGGTATCCTAAGAGGGCCTCTTTCGATCTTGTTGGCCACTCTGACTCGGACTATGCCGGAGACAAGGTTGATAGAAAGTCCACTTCGGGTACTTGTCAATTTCTTGGTCGATCTCTTGTGTCTTGGTCCTCCAAGAAACAAAACTCGGTATCCTTATCTACAGCCGAAGCGGAGTACATTGCCGCTGGTTCATGTTGTGCTCAATTACTTTGGATGACCCAAACTCTTAAAGATTATGGGATATATGTGAAACATGTTCCATTGCTTTGTGACAATGAAAGTGCTAACAAAATTGGTCATAATCCCGTACAACATTCTCGAACTAAGCATATTGAAGTTCGTCATCATTTCATTCGAGATCATGTTGCTAAGGGTGACATTAAACTTAAGCATGTTTGCACCGAAAAGCAATTAGCGGATATATTTACTAAACCCCTTGATGAGAAAGTGTTTTGCAGGTTGAGAGGAGAATTGAACATCATTGATGCTTCAAACTTGGAGTAGAAACTCCATTGGATACATGCAAGACATGAGCTTATGACTAATCCATGATATCTCTCTTATGATGAAAATATTATGTCTTGGATATATTTGCATCTTGCATGTTATCTAACCCATGTAGGTACTTGGATGAAACAAATTCCATGAGATTGTAATCTACTTACATCTTGAGCAATCTCTACATCACCAAGTCTCTACACTATGGTGGTTGAATACAAGGAAGCACGGAATCATTCAAACATATCCTTTTGACAAACTCTATGATTGAGCTTCATGATTAACTTTTTTTGGGTATACAAGTGCTACTCCTTGCAAGAACTAACCCATGTAGGTAGATGGACTCAAACTCCAAGTGGTGCTTCCAACTCTTGATGAGCTACATCAACCTTGAGCAACCCACACAAGTTCAACTGCATGGAAAACTCAACACCACCAAGGTATGTTATTCCATCTTAGAGAAGCTTTACTCCGAGTCATGAGCTAAAGCAACTCGACAAGATTTGAATACATCAAAATGCTTAAACGAAAAATGGTAACCCCATTTTGAGCTTAAACGATGAGTATGACCTATGATCAAGTGATCTCACTTGCCTCCTAAGTCAATATACTCTAACATAGGTGACTTTGTCGCCGACCATCTCTAGATGAAGTTCTCTCATGTTCTTTTCTGAGTTTTTGCATTTGTCTCATGCATTTTTGTTTCCCCTTTCAAAAAAAACTTCATCTAGATTTCTTCCTTTTTCTTTTCAGTTGCTCTGCATTTCCTGCATCCAATTCATTGCACATCATTCAGTAAATTCCTTGCAAATCTTTGTGAGATCTTACTAGTCTAGTGAGCTGAGGTGCCAAGTGTTTTCTCTGCGATGAACTCGGTTTCACCGACTGGTTGTTTTCGGTCCAACCGAATCCTTTCGGCACAACCAAAGCATACCACTCGGTGCCACCGATTTCCCAACAAGAAAAACAGTTTGCCACTTATTTTGTGTTTCTTCTTATCCAGCTCCACTCAATGAATCTTGTCCTCTACAAGCATCACAATTTTATCCAGTGCTTTGTGTTGTGACTCAAGGACCAAACCCATTCACAGCAAATTCCAGAAGACCCTTCTTGGAAATTGATGTAAAAGGGGGAGAGAGAGATCACATCAAAGCTTATCACTTCCAAAAGGGAGAGAGTATTAAGTGGGAGAAAGAGATCTCCAGGGGAGAGAATACTCAAGTAGAAAGTGTTTCTCAAGGATCCCAGATGCTTGGTGTTCAAGAGGAGAGATGCCACATGTCTTTTGGGGAAAGACATGTTCATATGTGCTTATTTGCATTAAGCTCTGTTCATTTATATCTTTCAGCCCTGATTTTCTGCTCCTATCTTCTCCCAAAGATCCCATGCTAGATCCAGGGGGAGCAAGACATCTAAGGGAAAGGAATCATTTAAATTCATTGCATATTTTTACTCTTGGGGACATGTCTAATCCAATGTGGTACTTAGTACTCACTCTCTACATGTCATCCCAGTCTTGGTATTCTTGTGGTTTCTTCTGTTTGCTCTGGCTAGTAGATGTACTGTGTTATCTAACCTTGTTTGTGCAGGTTCATTCCACCTAAGCCAACTCAAGACTACAAGGTAAGTATATGCATCACACTCATGTGTATGGGGAATTCTTCTTGATGTACATACTGCTTTGCAAGAAGGACTCATGAGCATGAAGGTATTTTCTTTAATATTCTTTGCTCTGATGCATATGGCCAAGATACATGTAACACATTGCCTACTCTATCATGGTTATGCTCTCACATGTTTCTATATTCCATATTCACATGATTGCATACATATAGGGTGAGCCTATGCTTGTTACATGTCTTTGCTAAGCTTTACTTGCTATTCTTTATATCTTTATCTAAAGCTTTGATGTATGTTGCCATCAATTAACATAATGGGGGAGATTGAAAGCACTAGTGCTCCCTAGGTGGTTTTGGTAATTAATGTCAACATATCTCTTGTTGGACTAACACTTTTATCTAGTATGTTTCAGATAAGTTCAACAATGGAGTGGCATGGACTAAAGGATGTGGGAACTCCTTCAAGATGCTAAGGACAAAGGATTGGCTCAAGCTTCAAGCTCAAGACTCTTCATTTTATATTTTAGTGATCCAAGATCACATTGAGTCTATAGGAAAAGCCAATACTATCAAGGAGGGATGAGGTGTTGCTTAATGAGCCTTTTGCTTGGTGTGCTTAGTGATATGCTCCAAAACCCTCAACTACTTTCCCACTTCCACACATATGACCTAAAACCTAAAGTCAAACTCGGCCCTATAGATTCTTTCTATCCGGCGCCACCGAGTTCAAATGTCATAGCCACTGCCACAAACCCTAGGCAAATCGGTTTCACCGATAGGGATCTCGGTTTCACCGAGATGGGATTATAATCTCTCTGTGTATGTCCATTACCAAAATCGGTCTCACCGAGTTTGTGCAATCGGTACTACCGAGATTACAATGTAAACTCTCTGTTTTCCTTTCGTAACTTTTCGGTCTCACCGAAAGAGCGAATCGGTCCCACCGAGTTTACCTGACCAACTCTCTGGTTAGCTAATTACCAAAATCGGTCTCACCGAGATTATGTTATGCCCTAACCCTAACCATATCGGTCCTACCGAGTTGCATATCGGTCCCACCGAAAATCCTAACGGTCACTAGGTTTACTAAATCGGTCCGACCGAGTTTGATGATTCGGTCCCACCGAGTTTGGTAAATTGTGTGTAACGGTTAGATTTTGTGTGGAGGCTTTATATACCCCTCCACCTCCTCTTCATTCGTGGAGAGAGCCATCAGAACAAGCCTACACTTCCAGCATCCTATTTCTGAGAGAGAACTACCTACTAATGTGTTGAGGCCAAGATATTCCATTCCAACCACAAGAATCTTGATCTCTAGCCTTCCCCAAGTTGCTTTCCACTCAAATCTTCTTTCCACCAGATCCAAATCCTAAGAGAGAGAGTTGAGTGTTGGGGAGACTATCATTTGAAGCACAAGAGCAAGGAGTTCATCATCAACACACCATTTGTTACTTCTTGGAGAGTGGTGTCTCCTAGATTGGCTAGGTGTCACTTGGGAGCCTCCGACAAGATTGTGGAGTTGAACCAAGGAGTTTGTAAGGGCAAGGAGATCGCCTACTTCATGAAGATATACCGCTAGTGAGGCAAGTCCTTCGTGGGCGACGGCCATGGTGGGATAGACAAGGTTGCTTCTTCGTGGACCCTTCGTGGGTGGAGCCCTCTGTGGACTCAAGCAACTGCTACCCTTCGTGGGTTGAAGTCTCCATCAACGTGGATGTACGATAGCACCACCTATCGGAACCATGACAAAAACACTCGTGTCTCCAATTGTGTTTGAATCCTCCAAACCCTTCCCTTTACATTCTTGCAAGTTGCATGCTTTACATTCCGCTGCTCATATACTCTTTGCATGCTTGCTTGTTATGTATTGCGAATGTTAAACTTGTGCCTAAACTCCACTTAAACCTAAAAGAAGGTAAAAACTGCAACTTTGGTACTTAGTGTCTAATCACCCCTCCTCTAGAAACCTCTTCTCAAGATCCTACAGTATGGCGCGTACTCCAATTGGATCATGCACTTTGACGGCTCTAAAATGTTGGCTGGTCTGGGGGCTGGCGTCGTCCTGACATCCCCCACCAGAGATACAGTACTCCAGATATTGTACACAGACTCCAACAACGCAGCAGAATATGAGGCCCTGTTACACGGTCTCCGGATGGCGGTCTCCATGGGCATTCAACGCCTGAAGGTGCGTGGGGACTCGAACCTCACAATATCTCAAATAAATGGAGACTTTGATGCCAAGGATCCAAAAATGGCGGCTTATCGCAACACCGTCCTCAAAATGTCAGCTCGGTTCGAGGGGCTCGAATTCCACCATGTGGTCTGGCAAAACAATCAGGCGGCGGATATCCTCGCCCGCATCGGCGCTAAGCGCGACCCTGTCCCGCCTAATATCTTCTTGGCAAGGCTGTTTAAGCCATCCGTGGTATGGGAAGGAGAGACCGGTAACAATAGTCCGGACCCGCCACAACACGGACACGAACACTCGACGTAATCGGAGGCTACGCCATCGAAATAACACCTTCGGACCACGTGATTATGGCCGTCATCGCCTGCGGGATGTAACCCTTCTTGGCTTACCTAACTAGGCAGGAACTACCTGAGGACCCAAACGAGGCACGTTGCGTTGTGTGACGGTCTAAAGCCTACAAGGTCCACGAGGGCGAGCTTTATAAGAAAAGCGCTACCAGAGTCCTTCAAAGGTGCAGCTCCGAAGAGGAAGGACGACAAATTTTGGCAGAAATTCATGCTGGACTTGGCGGCCACCACGCCGCAGCTCGGGCCCTTGTAAGCAAGGCCTTCCGTACATGTTTTTATTGGCCGACAGCCCGGGCAGACGCACAGGACCTCGTTCAACGTTGCGTTGGTTGCCAGCTTTTCGCAAACAGATGCCATATGCCACCTACCGCTCTCCAAACAACCCCCATCTCTTGGCCCTTTGCGGTCTGGGGGCTTGATATGGTCGGACCCCTTAAAGGGGGAAGCCATAAGAAAAAATACCTATTGGTCATGGTGGACAAATTCACCAAATGGATAGAAGCCGAACCAGTTAAAACAGCCGAATCCGGACCAGTGATAGACTTCATATCTGGGGTTGTACACCGTTATCGCGTTCCCCACAGCATCATCACCGATAACGGCTCAAACTTTACAGCCGACGAGGTAACACTTTGGTGCAGCAACATGGGCATCAAGCTCGATTATGCTTCTGTCTATCACCCGCAAACTAACGGTCAAGTCGAGCGAGCAAATGGTCTTATCATGAGCGGCATTAAACCCAGATTAGTGCGATCCTTGAAGGAATCCGACACGCGACCGGGTAGAGGAGCTCGACTCCGTACTATGGGGGCTGCGGACCACGCCGAATCGCACTACCGGATACACACCGTTTTTCATGGTGTACGGCGCAGAGGCGGTACTGCCCTGCGACATAATTCATGACTCACCTAGAGTGCGCATGTATGAAGAGAAAGAAGCCGAGCTTGATCGGCAGGACAGTTTGGACGCCCTGGAGGAGGAGCGTGACGTGGCAAAAGCCCGTTCCGCATTCTATCAGCAACAGGCTCGAAGGTATCAAAGCAGAGAAGTACGGGCCAAAACTTATAACGTTGGCGAACTCGTTCTATGCCTACCGGAGAAGAAAAAGAACAAGCTCAAGCCCAAATCGGAAGGTCCCTTCGTTATTGACCAAGCTCTGACCAGTGGAGCATACCGTCTGCGGGATGCATCGGACAATCAACTCGAGCCAAACCCATGGAACGCAGCCAGACTCCAAAGGTTCTACGCCTAGTGCCGGACTCTATGTTCGTCTCCTTACCTCTGTCAATTTTTTATATATTCATTATCTGTCTTTTCTTTCTTTCTTCCCCTTTTTCTCTGAGGCCTTACAAGGCTAAAATGTGTCTTGGCTACACAATCTTGACGCGCTAGCCGCACTCATGATACCTGGGGGCTTCTTATAGAGAAGCTTAATATAGCTACGCTCCGGGCTCTAGGCCCCACACAAGTGTTACTTTTCACATGTACCTTTTTTCGCCATTATATGCATCGATATGACTTAAGTTTTGGCCAAGCTGGGTTGCCTGGCTCTTGTGTTTATGCCCTACGTTCCCGTTAATTCAGCTAGGGCATAAGGGGAGCACCTCTGCGATTGTTACTGCCGGGTCAGCCGGATGTGTACCTCAGACTGGGTGAAGCCGAAAGCTAGCATTCTTAAGGGAATATTCGGTCGGTGAACAAAAGACAATTTTTATTTATTGTACTACATGCCCCCAGATGTTTATATTCCGCGTCTCTTTTCACAGTTCGTCCATGCACATTAATGCATGTGTACCTAGGGAAAGGAACCCTTAACGGAAGATGTTTCTTACTATCCATGTAATATAACATAGCTAGTTGGATACTTGTCTGTTCAAGCACTTATGACCCCTACGCTTGGTTTCCATGCGTACCCCGGTTTTCACATAACTAAGCGGGTATTCGGATACACCTGCATCGCCGAGTCCGGAGGTCGGGTTAAAAGGTCCGCCATGACAAATGATTTACAATCCGGCTAGGGACAATACATGTCACTTGAAGTACACGATCACTTAGATCGACTAAATTCTTCTTCTATACCATCCAACAGGCTGTCTAGCCTACAATCCTGTTGGGAATACTTTATGCTAATTCTACCTGGTCATACACCAAACTGACGGGGATCTCTTTCCCATCAGACCCCACAGGTCCGACCTCGGCCATGTGGTTCGGGTCAGCCTTAGTATATCGCGTCTTCACCATGGCCCAGGCTTCCCTTGCACCTTGTCGGCATGCTGATATCTTCCATAATCGGAAGCGCCGCCGCGCTCCCTTGAGCTTCTCTACAAGCTCCCCCATTTCTCCTGGCAGGGAGGCGGATGGCCACAAGGCTTGGGCAATGCCCTGCATCACCTGCCGAACTTGTTCGTGCAGTTGGGACAGCTCTGGCAGAAGATCACTTGCAGATCTGGGCATTTCCTCGGCGGGACGACCCGTCAGCATACCTACAGATATAACTCTGTCAGCTGGTTTCTTCTCTGAACTCTTTAAAAAGTTCATTCAAGCACTTATTGAAAATGCCGCATCGAAGCCTCTTATTCTCCTTTACGGAGTCAGCAAGATGGGCTCGAACATCTTTCAGTTCAACGCCCAGCCAGGTATTAGCGTCTTGGAGATCGTTTTTCTCCCGCCTAACCCGTGTAAGCACGCGCTCGCCAGCCTTTAGCTGTAGTTTAGCATGTTGCTCATCCCCTCGCACGACCTCCGGATTCGCTCCGGAGTCATCTGCAGAATCTATTGTTAGATTTGCACACATGCCGCATACTACCTGGTACATGACATTCTTTGC
The DNA here is from genome assembly GCA_021605145.1 of Aegilops bicornis. Lineage (NCBI taxonomy): Eukaryota > Viridiplantae > Streptophyta > Magnoliopsida > Poales > Poaceae > Aegilops > Aegilops bicornis. Next base: position 576,321,658 of record CM038672.1, read on the forward strand.
AATGGAAACAAGTGTTACAAGATGGGGCCTTCTCGGACTCCTTCATCGCAAAGAATCGGCCTCAAGTCGGGCTTTGCACTCCTCCAGCTCTTGAGACAACTGGGTATTCTTCTCCGTAAGAACCTATGCAAACAATGATCCTTAAATCAGTTGTGCCAACTGTTTCAAGTCTCAGGGGCTACTAATATACATAATTATTAGATTTTCTTACCCTATATCCTTTACATACTGGTCCGTGGCTCTAGCAAGACCATTTTGAGCAGCTTGGATGTACGCGTCTCCTGAGTTGAAGGCATCAAACGCCTCTTGGGAGAAACAATCGTCACGGGGTACGGCCCGACGACGCATGTGATTCATGGCGCTCTCCACTTCGAAATTCATAGCGGACTGCCTATCCGCATCCTCTGTAGGAGGAACATCCGGCGTTGGCCCCATGTTTGCATCCGCCGCTAAGTCTGGCTCTGGAGCCCGACTGGTGGAGGCGTGGCCGGCAACCTCTCCGGATATAGTCCGGCGAGCGTTTTTCCTACTAGGAAACATGGGCGTTATTATATTTTAAAAGACGACAACCATGGAGCGGGGTTCTTTTTCATACCTCTGCTGACGGCATCTCGGCCCCGACCGCCTTCCTTTTAAGCCTACCTACCGGTGCCCCTTGTTGGGGAGTCACTGCGGGTTCGGCATGGCGTCCCGAGGGCCTTCCCTGTAAGACACCATATGTGTGCGGTAGGTGAAGTGCAGAAAAAGGGATCCTTCTTGGAAATTAGGACTCCAGTTTTACTTACATGTGATGCGGGGAGTAGTCCCGGATAATCAGCTACGATGGCCACCATGGCACCGTCGCAGCTTAATTGATAAAACTTCCTGTCAATAAGCTCCACAAATGTGTCCGGATCTTCTTCAAGTCCAGGGTCGAGGGCCCGGTCAGGGTCCTCCGGTTGTGGAGGCGGGTTGCGGACCTCCCTTACAACTTTTCGCAGTTCCTGCTATGAAATGGCAAGGTAAATACTTATGACGAAGAATGCGGGAAGGTTTGGAGTAAAAAGTAGCAGCTCACCCAGCTAGGGGGGTTGTACATGGAGAATCTATCCCGTGGCTTAATGCGGATGAACTCCTCTTCCTCTCCTTTGTACAAATCGGACAGAATTTTTGCTAGAGCAGCGACTGAGTCCGGTCCCTTACGACCGCAGCGGGTGGCATCGTCTTCTCTATTGAAGTGCCACATGGGTTGCCCCCGATATTGAAGTGGCTGCACCCCCTGCATTATACATATTGATATAACCTCGATTACTGTCAATCCTGACTTGGCCACCGTCTGTATCCGGCTCATCAGGTAAAGGACTTCTCCGTTATCTTCCTCCTGGGGGCTCCGAGGGCGCCAGTTGCGGCGTTTCTTCAAGGGAGCGTTGTCGAACTCAGGAAGGCCCATCCGAATAGGGTCCGGAAGGGGGACGTCCTCCATATAAAACCACTCCAAAGGCCAATCTTCGAATGTCTTCTTCGGAGTACCGGACAGGTATCCGGTCCCGGCGATGCGCCATATTTCGGCTCCGCCCACTTGATATATAGACCCCTCCTGTGTACGGGGTACGAGACAGAATAGCCTCTTCCATAGCTCGAAATGAGCTTCGCAACCCAAAAACAACTCGCAAAGGGCGACGTAGCCAGTGATGTGTAATATGGAGGCGGGAGTAAAGTTATGCAGCTGGAGGCCGTAGAACTCTAGGAGCCCGTGGAGGAACAGATGGATTGGAAATCCGATCCCCCTTAATAAGTAAGGGACAAGGCATACCCGCTCCCCCATGGATGGGTTGGGAAATCTCTCCGCTTGCTCCCCGCCGTTGTAGGTGGCGAGTCCGGCTTGAACGGGGACCATATACACTGGAGGGAGGAATCCATGGGTCTGTAACTCTACTAATTGGCTGTGAGGGACGGAACTTCTTCCAATTGCCTGGCTTAGGGCTACGGGAGCGAGAGGAGGAGCTGCGATGGCCGGCCATGATGGGATGGACCTTTCAGGGCGCGCTCCGATGGATACTCGCCGTGGGAGGATGGTGTGATCTGGATATGAGGATCCCTCCCTCCTTAAATAGACGATTTACTTACATGGTTAGGGTGGCAAGTGTAAAAATGCTCCGACTTCTCGCATTCGCTTGACACGTGGAGGATAGCCATTATTAGGCGCAGAAGCCAAGGAGTTCGACATTCATGGGAAGCCGGACGCTACTCGACAGGTACTCAGAATTTGGAGGAGAACCCGCCTTGCAATGTCGAAGACAATCTGCGTGCCAGACTCATCGTCATTGAAGCCTGGTTCGGGGGCTACTGAGGGAGTCCTGGATTAGGGGGTCCTCGGACAGCCGGACTATATCCTTTGGCCGGACTGTTGGACTATGAATACAAGATTGAAGACTTCGTCCCGTGTCCGGATGGGACTCTCCTTGGCGTGGAAGGCAAGCTTGGCAATACAGATATGTAGATCTCCTCCCTTGTAGCCGACTCTGTGTAACCCTAGCCCTCTCCGGTGTCTATATAAACCGAAGGGTTTTAGTCCGTAGGACAACAACAATCATACCATAGGCTAGCTTCTAGGGTTTAGCCTCTACGATCTCGTGGTAGATCAACTCTTGTAATACTCATATCATCAAGATCAATCAAGCAGGAAGTAGAGTATTACCTCCATCGAGAGGGCCCGAACCTGGGTAAACATCGTGTCCCCCGCCTCTTGTTACCATCCGCCTTAAACGCACAGTTCGGGACCCCCTACCCGAGATCCGCCGGTTTTTACACCGACAGCCAGGTTTGCTTAGATATCTTGATTCTATGCACTGGAGATGAAGGAGCTGCGTAAAAGCTGTACAAGGGCAATATCAGAGCCGTGTTAAGAAGCCCAACATCATTATTGAAGCAGTTGCATCACATGACCTCTGGATTTGGTATTCTTTCTTTGGCATATGCCCGGGTCTCATAGTGACATCAATGTGCTGCAACGGTCTCCATTTCTTACTAGGTTGATTGAAAGGCAAGCTCCTCCTTGCAACTATATTTTCAATGGACATCAGCACAAACATGGGCTACTATCTAGTTGACGGTATCTATCCTCCATGGGGTACCTTCACGATGACCATCTCTGGGTCAGTTGGTCAGAAAGATCTCGCTTTGCCCAAAGATAAGAAGGAACTAAAAATATGTGGAGAGGGCATTTGGAGTGCTCCAAGCATGTTAGGTGTTTATGGATCCACAAAACAACAAGATCCGAAGATCTCGTGGGAGGTGATAACATGTTGTGTGATCATGCACAACATTACCGTGAAAGATCAGGGTGAAGATGCTGCCGGAGTCTGAAATTTGAGAATATGGGTGATCTTATACAACTTCTAGATCACAATCCAGCCACGTTTGATGAGTTCTTTCAAATGGAGCAAAAAATTCAACATCGAGCAACTCATGAGCAGTTGGAGGAAGATTTGATTGAGTATCTGTGGGCGGCTAAAGGGGACAATTAGAACATATGTGCGAGTTGAATTCAAGTTATACCATTTATTTGAAAACTTAGTTGGATTGCAATATTTAAATTAGAACTACTGTCGCTTTTAAATATTTGCACTAATCAAAGATTTGATATGATATATCTTGAGCTCACAGACTTAAAAAAATAGAGGCGAACGTTTAGGTGACAATTGGAATATATGTCCGAGTTGAATTCAAGTTGAGCTATTTACTTGAAAACTTAGTTAGATTGTGGCATTTAAATTAGAATTACTATCGCATTTGAATATTTTCACTAATCAAAGATTTGATATGTTATTATTTTGAGCTCGTGAACTTAAAAAAATTGAGACGGGTGTTTAGGGGACAAAGTTGGATGGCCGTATCTCGTAACACTTCGCGAATCAGTCCAGACCAATCCATGAACAAATACAGTGTGTGTTGGAGATGCCCTAATTCCTAGTCTACAAATGATTGCACAAACTTATGAAGAATCGGGTTGTTTTGCACCTTTGTGATTCATTCGAACGCACCAAACTTTGTCTGAACTTTCATCATGCAATTTTTTTATATAATTCGCTGAGCTTTTCTGCCGGCATATTCTGACCTGGAGAAATTATTATTACTCCCTCTGATTCAAATTAATTGACGAACACTTACTACAACTTTGTAAACCCTAAATTGTTATTATGTAAATTTGTTTGCACAGTATCTCATAAGAACTTCCCATTAGCCCTCGAAACTCTTAGAGATACTCTTTCCTTCTTTAGTCATACAATCAAACTACCTTCTGTGCAAGCACCAAAACAAGATAGCATTTCATTTTGTGGGTCTCTTGTGAAACAGGCATAAGAACAATACAACAAAGTCACATAAAATTGTGAATTATGCAAAAAGTAGCACGGTGTGTCGTGTTTATTCCCTACCCACTCTCCTTCCTATCTAGCACTCCCCGATTACTAAAAAACTACTCCCCGATTCCTCACTCCTATTCAATTCTCCTGAGGATCCATTCCATCTCCCACCAGTATTGACCACGAGGAAGTGAAATTAACTTGACCAAGGACCGTAACACGAAAGTCCTCTTTAAAAGAAAAGGAAGAATGAAGCAGCTCGACAGGGACTCTCAAGGCCAATTCTACGATCTATAGCTACATGGGGAATCTACTACGGAAATCCAGTCCTATGCGAAAATTCAAAAAAAAAAATAGTACAGTATATTTCAGCGAGCCCTAGTCCTTATAAATCTGCAAGTCTGGTCATGCGAAAACGTGCCCCGTTGATGCGCAACCGCAAGAGAAAGCAACATCCATCTCTTGGAGCACGGAGAGGCTCCATGACATACTGCTAGAAGCCGAGACGCAGTGTTGAAAACGACGTGCAGGCAGCTTAGCAGCATGTTGCCGTGCAATGATTATACACACTGCACAGGGAGAGTGGGCTGCATTATCCGGAGGCGAACAGACACGACCTCCTTTCTTTCCTCCACAGGAGTAGTCTAATCTGAATCTAATATATCTATTGGCGGGCGACTCACTGTGCCTGGTCAAGATGCGCCGCGTAGTCCTTTTGTCCGGTTGATGGTGCCGAAAGTACACCGCGTCTGCTCCGCGGGGAGCTTCGGCCGCCCGGACGTGACCCACACCCGTGCACCACACGCTCCTGGACACGGACAGGTCGAGTTGTTTCCGCACCAGTACATCCACCAACTCGAGGCGAGCAGAAGCAAGTCCTCCTACGGCGGTGGGTGGACCAGTACAAAAAATGTTCACGCGAATACAAAAAAAAAACATGAATTCAAAAAACATTCATGAAATTCAAAAAATACTCACGCGACTACAAAAAAGTGTCGTGTAAATAAATGTTCAAAAATTCAAAAAAATCATGAAATTCAAAAAAGTAACGAATTCACAAAATGTTCGCAAATTCAAAAAAGTTCACATGAATACCAAAAATGTTCCGAACAAGGTGGTTGCTAGGGATCATCCGGATGATTTCTTATCCCCCTAGCTAGCCGTCCGATCTGACTCTGGATGCCGTCGATCGCAGCAGCACAACCTGAGTCTTCCTCCTCTGATTCCATCCACGCGCATCAGAAAATTGACATTGCGCCTCCTATGAAAACGATGCAGACAAACGCAGCACCCCCACTCCCACTAATGGCACCCTGCGCCGGCGACCTCGCGACACCGGAGCAGCCGGCGACCGCTGCACAACACCTCCAAAGAGCCCTCGACGACGGCTGCATCGCAACTCGAAAGAGCCGCCGGCAAACAGCTGCATGGCGGCACTGGGTGCTGCTCCATGGCAACACTGAGTGTGACGAAAACCTTCGTCGCAGCACCGACGAAGCTCCAGCAAACTTAATTGCAGCTCCGGCAAGCTTCATCGACGCCCCGACGAAGCTTCATTGCAGCATCGCCCTGCTGCAACGCAAATCTGCTGCCGGCCATGGCAGCAAATCGTAGCTCTCTCCTGCTACAACGCAGTTTCGTCGTCGCCGTGTAGCAGCATCGCCTGTTGCAATCTGCCACCGGTCACGGCAGCTGCTCGTAAGTCCTCCTGCTCCAACGCAGCTCTGCCGTCGGCATGGCAGCAGCATCGTCGCACATCGCCTGCTGCAACGCAGCTCCGCCGCCGGCCATGGCAGCAGCGTCCTCCCAACCTATCCTATAGCAACACGAGGTGAGCGACGACTGAGATTGCAGCAAAGCGCCTTCCGTTGGGAAGCCGGCTTGCACTGACGACAACAGTTTGCAGCAGCGGTGCAGCGATGTGAGGCGACGGCGGCGCCGGCCTGTGGCGATGGTCGCTGGTGTGTGGTGTGACGTACTCAAGGAAGAAGAAAGGGAGGAAAAAGAACGAGCGGCTCAACTTCCGGAGGAAGAGATAAGGGAAAGGAAAGGCTAATGGGTGAGCGAGCAAACAGGGACGTGTGGCACGCGTTAGAGGCGGCTTACGCCCGTGAGTAATCAGTTGGTTGTTTTTAAGAGTTTTCCATTTTTTAAACCAGAAACAACTTTTGGAAACCGTTGCCAACAGTTCTTGAAATTGTGTACAATATTTAAAATTCCAAACTTTTTTAAAACGTGATTTCCTTTGAAAAAATGCAAACAACCTTCAAAATTTTGAACTTTTTTCTAATTTGTGGAAATTTGAAAGATAACAGAAGAAAAAGGAAAAAGAAACACAGAAAATAGAAAAAACAAAATTTAGTAAAACAACAACAACAACAACAGTAAAATAAAACAGGCCGGAAACTTCTCGAACGTTCCCAAAACCGGCCACTACCAGTGCCCGTAGTGCAATTGAATGGCCTTGCCCACTGCAAGCTAGTGTAGTTGATCGGAGCCTTAGGACGCGTTTGGTTGCTCGCACCATTTTTTGTCACTTTGCATGCTTGTCTCAGGTCAGCCTGGTTGAGCATATGCAAGGTAAAAAAAAACATCTATACGTTGTTTGGCTGCTCGCATACCCTTTAACCTGGATGCGACGGAACTGAAGGCATGTTGTTTGGTTGCGGGCTTGTTTAGGGGAAAACACATGTCAGGCTGTTTGCTTACCTGCAACACGTGTTGTATGGTAATCACCCATTCAAGGTAGTCGGGTTACTAACACACTAGAGCAGACAAAACAAACTAGAGACACACATAGATAGTATAAGAACAAGTTTAACATAGTACTCCGTCCGTCTCAAAATAAGTGTCTCAAGTTTAGTATAAAGTTGAGACCCTTATTTTGGGACGAAGGGAGTACAAAAGTGAAACAAGCAATCTTAAACCAAATCAAACACATAGACGATGGGGAAATCTTTCGTGAAGTCTAGAGGCATAGGTAGACACTCCATCGTCGGTGCAAGGATCACCTTGCAGAAGTGGGTTGATCATGCCTCCTCATGGTAGTGGCCATAGTTCCTCTTCTTGTTGCTCAGGGGGCTCCTCCATTACCACGTCGTCGTCTAATAGCGGCACCACCTCCTTGCCCTTCTCTAAGGCTGGCACCACCTCCTTGGCCTTCTCTAAGGCCAGCAGCACCTCCTTGCCATTGTCTTCGGGCTCCACCACCACCTTGCCCTTGTCTCCGGGCGCCACCACATCCTTGCCCTTGCCTCCAGGCACCACTACCTCCTTGCCCTACGTGTTTTCCGTCTCGATCTGCATTATGAATAACACGAAGTTCAAAACATGATCAACATTCATTCCTATTGTCCAAAGCTCCTATATTTACCACCCAAAGGCCACCTACTTACTCATCATCGACTCAAACCCTTTCTGTCACTCATCTTCCACATCTCTGCTTTACCACCTCTCCATCGCCATGAACCCTATCCCCAACCCCTTCCCCTGGGGCATTGGATGGAGGGATTTCTTCCTTGGCTACTCGCTCGATGACCGAACCAAGTTCGAGAACAACATGGAAGTGTGCTCTAACTACACCAGCATCGAGGACATGCACAAGGACGCATACATGATGGTAAAGAAAGGCGACGACGGAGGATTTGAAGATGGTGATTCCTGACCCACTGATAGGCCCTATGTCAGTCGACATACTATGTTGGGCCATGGATTAGGCCAAGTCTGACAATGATGGTCAGAGAGCAAGATGGGCCAAGTACAATCTAAACAGTGGATCGAATGCAGTAACACTCGAATCGAGGGCCTACTCCCATTGTCGATGTACTGCTGGTGCACTGGTGAATATGGTGATCGACGCCTAGGATCCTCTTGCAATCCATCGCTCCATTGCTCGCCGTCACTAGTGTCAGAGTGGGAAGAGGGGGAGAGAGTGGTGAGGGAATGTGAGGGTAATTATGCCGCCTCTTCGGGAAAGAACACGACTTCTCGAGAATGCCTCCTCGCGTGCGGCCTCCGACGCCCACGTGCCACGAGTTGCATCGCTTAGGATTGGTTGTGGAAAAACGGTCGATTCGGTCGTTCTCCTGGAGCCAGGCCCAGAGGTGCTTTTTAAGGTTCGTGCAGACCAGCTTTTCGACGTGACCCACCCAACCAAACAGGACAAATTCTTCCCGCACAGGCTTGATTGGGGTGGATGTGAGCTACCGAACACGTCCTTAGCGCTCGTGGGAGCGCCTATTTGGCGCAGTGCTCGCTGGGAGAAAGGGCACAACTATGTCCTGCTCATTGCGAGTTGGAAGAAGCCCTTGCCCGCATACCGCCTCATAGATGGGCCACGTGGGTTGACGCTCGGGAGGAGTGGCAGGCGTGAGTTCGGTAGCATGCAGATTAGTTTGTTTCCTTTTTTTGTTCATGTTTTTAAAACATTTACTTACTTAAAACAATCGCGAATATGAAAAAAAATGGTTAACCCATATTTTGAAAATGTTCAAAAACATATATTTGAATGAATCATGAATCATGCATTTGAAAAACAATACTAAACATGTATAGAAAAATGTACCACGTGCATGAAGAAAGCAGACATCAAAACGTATGTTTGAAAAAAAAATGTTAATGTAGTGTAAAAATTGTTAACATAGTATTTAAAAATGTCGATATCATTAAAAAAACTCAACATGTATTAGAAAATTATTTAAACGCATTCTAACAAAAGTTTGAAAACATGTGTTGGAAAAATGTTTAATATGTATCTAAAAATTGTTTTATGTGCATAAAAAATATTCCAGGCGTACACAAAAACTGTATAATGTGTATGAAAAAGGCAGACATCAAAACATATATTTTAAAAGATGCTTATTGTGTATTTCATAATGTTTTTCTTGCATGGTAATACATGTCTCATTCATATCACGAAAAACAAAGTACAAGTCACGTAAAGACCGACATGACAAAACTGAAAAGATAGTAGAACATCTCTGAGCTTGACACCAACGTCCGTCACCTGCCTCCGGCACCACCACAACAGCCATCGAAGAAAAGAATGACGAATCACCTCCTCACCCGAGCTCGACGCGGCTCCATCGCTGATATGCAGCTTTGCGGACCTCCAAAGTGGCTCACCAAAAGTGAAGCCCTTACAGTTAAACGAATCAGACCGGGGCAACACCCCGGACACGCCATCGAACTCCAGATCTAGCCCCCCACCATGACTAAAACGCCGAAGGAGGAAACCATATCTGACATCCACGAACCACGAGCCCAGCACATGCTCCGCCTTCCAGATGTCGTCGATGCAGACCACAATCTGCATCCGCTCCTGGACTACCTCCCAAGCTCCGCGCCGACGCTGGAGCAAGCGCCGTCGCAACGGCGGAGCCTGAGGACACAGGTCTGAAGGAAATATGCCCTAGAGGCAATAATAAAGTTATTATTTATTTCCTTATATCATGATAAATGTTTATTATTCATGCTAGAATTGTATTAACCGGAAACATAATACATGTGTGAATACATAGACAAACATATAGTCACTAGTATGCCTCTACTTGACTAGCTCATTAATCAAAGATGGTTATGTTTCCTAACCATAGACATGTGTTGTCATTTGATTAATGGGATCACATCATTAGGAGAATGGTGTGATTGACATGACCCATTCCGTTAGCCTAGCACTTGATCGTTTAGTATATTGCTATTGCTTTCTTCATGACTTATACATGTTCCTGTAACTATGAGATTATGCAACTCCTGCCATCGGAGGAACACTTTGGTGCTACCAAACGTCACAACGTAATCGGGTGATTATAAAGGAGTACTACAGGTGTCTCCAAAGGTACATGTTGGGTTGGCGATTTCGAGATTAGGTTTTGTCACTCCGATTGCTCGGAGAGGTATCTCTAGGCCTTCTCGGTAATACACATCACACAAGCCTTGCAAGCATTGCAACTAATAAGTTAGTTGTGAGATGATGTATTACGGAACGAGTAAAGAGACTTACTGCAACGAGATTGAACTAGGTATTGGATACCGACGATCGAATCTCGGGTAAGTAACATACCGATGACAAAGGGAACAACATATGTCGTTATGCGGTTTTGACCGATAAAGATCTTCGAAGAATATGTAGGAACCAATATGGGCATCCAGGTTCCGCTATTGGTTATTGACCGAGAATAGTTCTAGGTCATGTCTACATAGTTCTCGAACCCGTAGGGTCCGCATGCTTAACGTTACGATGATGCTTTATTATGAGTTCATAAGTTTTGATGTACCGAAGTTTGTTCGAGTCCCGGATGTGATCACGGACATGACGAGGAGTCACGAAATGGTCGAGACATAAAGATTGATATATTGGAAGCCTATATTTGGATATCGGAATGGTTCCGGATGAAATCGGAATTTTTCCGAACACCGGGGTTACTGAACCCTCCGGGGATGTTGGGCCTTAATGGGCCATAAGGGAGAAGAGGAGGGCGGCAGGGCAGGCAGCGCGCCCTCCCCTAGTCCGAATAGGACAAGGGAGAGGGCGGCGCCTCTTTCCCCCTCTCCTTCCTTCTCCAACAAGGCAGAGGGGGAGTCCTACTCCGGTGGGAGTAGGACTCCTCCAGCGCACTCCTAGGAGGGCCGGCCGCACCTCCCTCCCTCCTTTATATCACGGGGCAGGGGGCACCCCATAACACACAAGTTGATCTACGTGATCGTTCCTTAGCCGTGTGCGGTGCCCCCTCCACCATATTCCACCTCGGTCATATCGTCATGAGCTTAGGCAAAGCCTGCTACGGTGAAGCATCATCATCGCCACCACGCCGTCGCGGTCGACGGAACTCATCCCCGACACTTTGCTGGATCGGAGTCCGGGATCGCCATCGAGTTGAACGTGTGAACTCGGAGGTGCCGTATGCTCGGTACTTGGATCGGTCGGATCGTGAAGACGACGACTACATCAACCGCGTTGTTATAACGCTTCCGCCACGGTCTCACGAGGGTACGTGGACATACACTCTCCTCTCGTTGCTATGCCATCACCATGATCTTGCGTGTGCGTAGGGAAATTTTTGAAATTACTGCGTTCCCCAACGGTGGCATCCGAGCCAGGTTTTATGCGTTGATGTCATATGCACGAGTAGAACACAAGTGAGTTGTGGGCGATATAAGTCATACCGCTTACCGACATGTCATACTTTGGTTCGGCGGTATTGTGAGATGAAGCGGCTCGGACCGACATTACGCCAGACGCTTACGCGAGACTGGTTTCACCGCTTGAGCACTCGTTGCTTAAAGGTGACCGGCGGGTGTCATCTCTCTCACTTTAGTTGAACTGAGTGTGGCTACGCCCGGTCCTTGCGAAGGTCAAAACATCACCAACTTGACAAACTATCGTTGTGGTTTTGATGCGTAGGTAAAGAACGGTTCTTGCTCAGCCCGTAGCAGCCACGTAAAATTTGCAACAACAAAGTAGAGGACGCCTAACTTGTTTTTGCAGGGCATGTTGTGATGTGATATGGTCAAGACGTGATGCTATATTTTATTGTATGAGATGATCATGTTTTGTAACCAAGTTATCGGCAATCGGCAGGAGCCATATGGTTGTCGCTTTATTGTATGAAATGCAAACGCCATGTAATTGCTTTACTTTATCACTAAGCGGTAGCGATAGTCATAGAAGCAATAGTTGGCGAAACGACAACGATGCTACGATGGAGATCGAGGTGTCGCGCCGGTGACGATGGTGATCGCGACGGTGCTTCGGAGATGGAGATCACAAGCACAAGATGATGATGGCCATATCATATCACTTATATTGATTGCATGTGATGTTTATCCTTTATGCATCTTATTTTGCTTTGATTGACGGTAGCATTATAAGATGATCTCTCACTAAATATCAAGAAGTGTTCTCCACGAGTATGCACCGCTATGAAAGTTCTTCGTCTTTGAGACACCACGTGATGATCGGGTGTGATAGGCTCTACGTTCAAATACAACGGGTGCAAAACAGTTGCACACGCTGAATACTCAGGTCAAACTTGACGAGCCTAGCATATACAGATATGGCCTCGAGCACGGAGACCGAAAGGTCGAACGTGAATCATATAGTAGATATGATCAACATAGTGATGTTCACCATTGAAACTACTCCATCTCACGTGATGATCGGACATGGTTTGGTTGATTTGGATCACGTAATCACTTAGATAACTAGAGAGATGTCTATCTAAGTGGGAGTTCTTTAGTAATATGATTAAATGAACTTAAATTTATCATGAACTTAGTACCGATAGTATTTTGCTTGTCTATGTTTACTGTAGATAGATGGCTCGTGGCCGTTGTTCCGTTGAATTTTAATGCGTTCCTTGAGAAAGCAAAGTTGAAAGATGATGGTAGCAATTACACGGATCGGGTCCGAATCACGAGGATTATCCTCATTGCTGCACGTAAGAATTACGCCCCGGAAGCACCGCTGGGTGCCAGGCTCGCCGATGTAACCGACGACGTTAAGAACGTCTGGTAGAGCAAAGCCGATGACTACTCGATAGTTCAGTGTGCCATGCTTTACGGCTTAGAACCGGCCTTCAACGACGTTTTGAACGTCATGGAGCATATGAGATGTTCCAGAGTTGAAGTTAATATTTCAAGCAAATGCCCGGATTGAGAGATATGAAGTCTCCAATAAGTTCTATAGCTGCAAGATGGAGGAAAATAGTTACAAGGTGAACACATACTCAAAATGTCTGGGTATAATAATCACTTGATTCAACCGGGAGTTAATCTTCACGATGATAGTGTCATTGATGTAATTCTTCAATCATCGCCACCAAGCTACAAGAGCTTTGTGATGAACTATAATATGCAAGGGATGGACAGTCTATTCCCGAGCTCTTCGCAATGCTAAAAGTCATGGAGGTAGAGATCAAAAGGAGCATCAAGTGTTGATGGTTAACAAGACCACCAGTTTCAAGAAAAAGGGCAAAGGGAAGAAGAAAGGGAACTTCAAGAAGAACAGCAAACAAGTTGCTGCTCAAGAGAAGAAACCCAAGTCTGGACCTAAGCCTGAAACTGAGTGCTTCTACTGCAAGCAGACTGGACACTAGAAGCGGAACTGCCCCAAGTATTTGGCGGATAAGAAGGATGGCAAGGTGAACAAAGGTATATGTGATATACATGTTATTGATGTGTACCTTACTAATACTCGCAGCAGTACTGGTATTTGATACTGGTTACATTGCTAATATTTGCAACTCAAACAGGAACTACGGATTAAGCGAAGATTGGCTAAGGACGAGGTGACGATGCGCGCGTGGAAATGGTTCCAAAGTCGATGTGATCGCGGTCGGCACGCTACCTCTACATCTACCATCGGGATTAGTTTTAGATCTAAATAATTGTTATTTGGTGTCGTTAAGCATGAACATTATATCCGGATCTTGTTTGATGCGGGACGGTTATTCATTTAAGTCAGAGAATAATGGTTGTTCTATTTATATGAATAATATCTTTTATGGTCATGCACCCCTGAAGAGTGGTCTATTTTATTGAATCTCGATAGTAGTAATACACATATTCATTGTGTTGAAACCAAAAGATACAGAGTTGATAATGATAATGCAACTTATTTGTGGCACCGCCGCTTGGGTCATATCGGTGTAAACGCATGAAGAAACTCCATACTGATGGACTTTTGGAATCACTTGATTATGAATCACTTGGTACTTGCGAACCATGCCTCATGGGCAAGATGACTAAAACGCCGTTCTCCGGAACTATGGAGCGAGCAAAGGATTTGTTTGAAATCATACATACTGATGTTTGTGGTCCAATGAATGTTGAGGCACGCGGCGGGTATCGTTATTTTCTCACCTTCACAGATGATTTGAGCAGATATGGGTATATCTACTTGATGAAACATAAGTCTGAAACATTTGAAAAGTTCAAGGAATTTCAGAGTGAAGTGGAAAATCATCGTAACAAGAAAATAAAATTTCTACGATCTGATCGTGGAGGAGAATATTTGAGTTACGAGTTTGGTCTGCATTTGAAACAATGCGGAATAGTTTCGCAGCTCACGCCACCGGAACACCACAACGAAAATGGTGTGTCCGAACGTCAGAATCGTACTTTACTAGATATGGTGCGATCTATGATGTCTCTTACTGATTTACCGCTATCGTTTTGGGGTTATTCTTTAGAGACGGCCGCATTCACGTTAAATAGGGCACCATCAAAATCCGTTGAAACGACACCTTATGAACTATGGTTTAGCAAGAAACCAAAGTTGTCGTATCTTAAAGTTTGGGGCTGCGATGCTTATGTGAAGAAACTTCAACCAGATAAGCTCGAACCTAAATCGGAGAAATGTGTCTTCATAGGATACCCAAAAGAGACTATTGGGTACACCTTCTATCACAGATCCGAGGGCAAGATTTTCGTTGCTAAATTCGGATCCTTTCTAGAAAAGAGTTTCTCTCGAAAGAAGTGAGTGGGAGGAAAGTAGAACTTGATGAGATAATCAGATCTGCTCCCTCATCGAAAATAGTTCATCACAAGAACCGGTTCTGTGACAACTACACCAATAAGTGAGGAAGCTAATGATATTGATCATGAAACTTCAGATCAAGTTTCTCTTGAACTACGAGGTCAACTAGAGTAAGATCCGCACTGAGTGGTACGGTAATCCTATTCCTAAGTCATGTTACTTGACCATGGCGAACCTACAAACTATGAAGAAGCGATGGTGAGCCCAGATTCCGCGAAATGGCTGGAAGCCATGAAATCTGAGATGGGATCCATGTATGAGAACAAAGTATGGACTTTGGTTGACTTGCCCGATGATCGGCAAGCTATTGAGAATAAATGGATCTTTAAGAAGAAGACTGATGTCGATGGTAATGTAACTGTCTATAAAGCTCGACTTGTTGCGTAAAGGTTTTCGACAAGTTCAAGGGGTTGACTACGATGAGACTTTCTCACCCGTAGCGATGCTTAAGTCTGTCCGAATCATGTTAGCAATTGGTGCATTTTATGATTATGAAATTTGGCAAATGGATGTAAAACTGCATTCTTGAATGGATTTCTAGAAGAAGAGTTGTATATGATGCAACGAGAAGGTTTTGTTGATCCAAAGGGTGCTAACAAAGTGTGCAAGCTCCAAATGATCAATTTATGGTGTGGTGCAAGCCTCTCGGAGTTGGAATAAACGCTTTGATAGTGTGATCAAAGCATATGGTTTTATATGCACTTTTGGAGAAGCCTGTATTTACAAGAAAGTGAGTGGGAGCTACAGTAGCATTTACCGATATTATATGTGGACGACATATTATTGATTGGAAATGATATAGAATTTCTGGATAGCATAAAAGGATACTTGAATAAAAGTTTTTCAATGAAAGACCTCGGTGAAGCTGCTTACATATTGGGCATCAAGATCTATAGAGATAGATCAAAACGCTTAATTGGACTTTCACAAAGCACGTACCTTGATAAAGTTTTGAAAAAGTTCAAAATGGATCAGGCAAAGAAAGGTTTTTTACCTGTATTACAAGGTGTGAAATTGAGTCAGACTCAATGCCCGACCACAGCAGAAGATAGAGAAAAAATGAAAGATGTTCCCTATGCTTCAGCCATAGGCTCTATCATTGATGCAATGTCGTGTACCGGACACGGCGTATGCTTAGCAATAAGCTTGGCAGGAAGGTACCAAAGTAATCCAGAGTGGATCATCGGACAGCGGTCAAGAACATCCCGAAATACACGAAAAGGACTAAGGATATGTTTCTCGTATATGGAGGTGACAAAGAGCTAGTCGTAAATGGTTACGCCGATGTAAGCTTTGACACCGATCCGGACGATTC
The DNA here is from genome assembly GCA_021605145.1 of Aegilops bicornis. NCBI lineage: Eukaryota > Viridiplantae > Streptophyta > Magnoliopsida > Poales > Poaceae > Aegilops > Aegilops bicornis. Next base: position 576,337,853 of record CM038672.1, read on the forward strand.
TAAATCGCAAACCGGATACGTGTTTTTATTAAACGGTGGAGCTGTCGGTTGGTGCAGTTCTAAACAAAGCATCGTGGCGGGATCTACATGTGAAGCGGCGTACATAGCTGCTTCGTAAGCAGAAATGAAGGAGTCTGGATGAAAGAGTTCATTTCCGATCTAGGTGTCATACCTAGTGCATCGGGACCAATGAAGATCTTACGTGACAATACTTGGTGCAATTGCCTTGGCAAAAGAATCCAGATTTCACAAGAGGACCAAGCATATCAAGAGACGCCTTCAATTCCATTCGAGACCAAGTCCAAGTGGGAGACATAGAGATTTGCAAGATACATACGGATCTGAATGTTGCAGACCCGTTGACTAAGCCTCTTCCACGAGCAAAACATGATCAGCACCAAGACTCCATGGGTGTTAGAATCATTCCTGTGTAATCTAGATTATTGACTCTAGTGCAAGTGGGAGATCAAGGAAATATGCCCTAGAGGCAATAATAAAGTTATTATTTATTTCCTTATATCATGATAAATGTTTATTATTCATGCTAGAATTGTATTAACCTAAACATAATACATGTGTGAATACATAGACAAACATATAGTCACTAGTATGCCTCTACTTGACTAGCTCATTAATCAAAGATGGTTATGTTTCCTAACCATAGACATGTGTTGTCATTTGATTAATGGGATCACATCATTAGGAGAATGGTGTGATTGACATGACCCATTCCGTTAGCCTAGCACTTGATCGCTTAGTATATTGCTATTGCTTTCTTCATGACTTATACATGTTCCTCGTAACTATGAGATTATGCAACTCCTGCTTACGGAGGAACACTTTGGTGCTACCAAACGTCACAACGAATCGGGTGATTATAAAGGAGTACTACAGGTGTCTCCAAAGGTACATGTTGGGTTGGCGATTTCGAGATTAGGTTTTGTCACTCCGATTGTCGGAGAGGTATCTCTAGGCCTTCTCGGTAATACACATCACATAAGCCTTGCAAGCATTGCAACTAATAAGTTAGTTGTGAGATGATGTATTACGGAACGAGTAAAGAGACTTACCGGTAACGAGATTGAACTAGGTATTGGATACCGACGATCGAATCTCGTAAGTAACATACCGATGACAAAGGGAACAACGATGTCGTTATGCGGTTTTGACCGATAAAGATCTTCGAAGAATATGTAGGAACCAATATGGGCATCCAGGTTCCGCTATTGGTTATTGACCGAGAATAGTTCTAGGTCATGTCTACATAGTTCTCGAACCCGTAGGGTCCGCACGCTTAACGTTACGATGACAGCTTTATTATGAGTTCATAAGTTTTGATGTACCGAAGTTTGTTCGAGTCCCGGATGTGATCACGGACATGACGAGGAGTCACGAAATGGTCGAGACATAAAAATTGATATATTGGAAGCCTATATTTGGATATCGTAATGGTTCCGGATGAAATCGGGAATTTTCCGGAACACCGGGGGGTTACCGGAACCCTCCCGGGGGATGTTGGGCCTTAATGGGCCATAAGGGAGAAGAGGAGGGCCGGCCAGGGCAGGCCGCGCGCCCCCTCCCCCCCTAGTCCGAATAGGACAAGGAGAGGCGGCGCCTCTTCCCTCTCCCCTTTCCTTCTCCAACAAGGCAGAGGGGAGTCCTACTCCCTGGGAGTAGGACTCCTCCAGCGCACCCTAGGAGGGCCGGCCGCACCTCCCTCCCTCCTTATATCACGGGGCAGGGGGCACCCCATAACACACAAGTTGATCTACGTGATCGCTCCTTAGCCGTGCGCGGTGCCCCTCCACCATATTCCACCTCGGTCATATCATCGCGGAGCTTAGGCGAAGCCTCGCGCCGGTGAAGCATCATCATCGCCACCACGCCGTCGTTGAGGGAACTCATCCCCGACACTTTGCTTTGGATCGAGTCCGGGATCGCCATCGAAATAACGCGTGTCTTTGAACTCGGAGGTGCCGTCGTTCGGTACTTGGATCGGTCGGATCGTGAAGACGACGACTACATCAACCGCGTTGTTATAACGCTTCCGCTTACGGTCTACGAGGGTACGTGGACATACACTCTCCCCTCTCGTTGCTATGCCATCACCATGATCTTGCGTGTGCGTAGGAATTTTTTTGAAATTACTGCGTTCCCCAACAAGGTCCACCACGAGGATGCCGCCGCCTCGCCATCCTTGCTTGAACAGAATGGTTTCCAAATCCATCTCCAACCATAGGACCGATGGCCTCGTCAGGGAAGGATCCGAAGAATCTTTATTCAGCATTGTCATCGTCGTCGCCGAAGCAAAGACGATGAACAACCTAAAAACCTAGACTACGAGAGAGTAAAAGCGATCCACACGCGTGAATCCGGCGACCCCCCTCACCACCAACGACCGAGGTCACCGGCGGAGGGGAGCCGCCGGAGAGCGGCGTTGGAAGATCGGCCTCCCCTGGCAGCGGCTAGGGTTCCAGCCGCCAGGGACGAGAGGAAAAAAATGATTGATGACTCTGTATTTCATAATGTTTAATGTTTATATAAATAAAATTCAGGCGTACATGAAAAGTGTACAGCGCGTATGAAAACAAGTAGACATCACAACATAAAATACCAAAAATATTAATCCGCTAAAAAAATGTTATTCATATTTTAGAAAAATGTTAAACATGTATAAAAAAAGTTTCACATGTACACAAATAGTGTCAGCGTGTATGAAAAAAGGTAGACTTCAGAACCAAAAAATATAAAAGAATGTTACTCATGTATTTAGAAATGTTAAAACATGCGTATTTTTTAAAGATATATAGATTATGTACATTGTGTGTAAAAATTAGATATGTGTTTGAAAAAATAAAAACTTACAAAAACCAGAGAAAACCATGGGTAACAATAAAAATCAAAGAAAATCAACAAAAATCGAGAAAGAAACATAAAAAGTTCAACAGAAAAGCCCAATGAAAACCAGGACAAACACCGAAGAAAAGAGTTAGACATGAAAAAAATTAAAGAAAAAATACAAATCATTACAGCCGATATATAGCTCTTGCACTGGGAGGAGGTGCAACGCGATCTACGTAATATATTTTATTTCTTTAACACGCAGTTCTACCTTGGGGGTTAGGATTGGCGAAATCACTAATTAAGGAGTACTTGTTGCAAGGAACACTTCACTTTCCTAGGTCGCAACAAGTGGCGCACATGCAGCGCGCCACTTGTCGCAATCTGGGAGTTTTCCCTTTTTTCGTAGATCCGTTTATTCAAAACGTTTTATCTATTAAACCGTGCGTCCAAATCTCGAACCGTTTTCACCATTGGATTCCCTGCGTTGAGATCTTCAAAACTAGATCCCATGTTGATAGATTTTGACGAGCTTTTTTTTTCACAAATAAAATCGGGCGAAAAAACCGAATTGGGAGCACGGTTTTTTTTCCTTTCCGAAAGAGGCACGCCCGTGCCTCTCGCGAAATCATAACCGTGCCTCTCGTGGAAGCAAAACCATGACTCGTGGAAGGAAAAAACAGAAAACACATTTTTTTTCATTTCCCAGAGGCACGGTCGTGACTTTCGCGAAAGCACAACCGTGCCTCTCGCGAAAGCAAAACCGTGACTCTCGTGAAAGAAAAAAACAGAAAACGCGTATTTTCCCCTTTCCGAGAGGCACGGCCGTGACTCTCGCGAAAGCACAACCGTGCCTCTCGCGGAAGCAAAACCGTGACTCTTGCGAAAGAAAAAAAAACAGAAAATGCGTTTTGTTTTTCCCTTTCCGAGAGGCATGGCCGTGACTCTCACGAAAGCACAACCGTGCCTCTCGTGGAAGCAAAACCGTGACTCTAGGGAAAGGAAAAAAACAGAAAACCCGTCTTTTTTCCGTTTTCGAAAGGCACGGCCATGTCTCTCGCTAAAGCACATCCGTGCCTCTCACGGAAGAAAAACCGTGGCTTTCGCGAAAAAAAACATGTTTTTTCACGCAAATTTTTTTTCCGATTTTTTTATCGAAAAGCTAAGGAAAACTGGGGAAAATCGAAACGTTGAAAAACCCAGAAAAAACAGTTTCAAAAGTCGAAAATGCGTGCGGAAAAATAAATAAACAAAATCCGGAGGGAGCGTCCAGAACGCGACACGTGGAGAATGGCTGAGAGCGCGCCAAGTGGCATTGATCGTTGCGAGGCTCCCGAAAAGCGCTCGTTAACTAGTTGCTCTCTTGGATTGGACGTTAGGGTAGGTAGGGGGCCACCCCCCTAAAATTCAGGGGGAAGAGATAATTAGGGGCGGCACTATGTCTCGCTTGACCCAAGACATAGGGCACTCTCGCGTGAAGGCATGCGTAAGATGGGCCGGCCCAGGCGCACGGGAGCCTCAGGCCCACAACCTTGTTTTCATTATTCGCGTTTTTTGTTCTCATTTTTTGCTTTCTTATTTCACTTTGTTTATACTTTAAAATTTCATAAAGAAATATATTACAAACAACACTTTACATGATTTATCTAAAATATATTAACCAAGCAGTTGAAAAATGTTAAATGTGTATATAGAAAATGTTTCTCATGTATACGAAAAATGTATAGAGAAATATAAAATGTGTGTGAAAAAAATTTGATCATGTTTTTAAAAAAGTTAATCAAGCATTTGAAAAATGTTAAGTGTGTATTAAGAAATATTGATCATGTATTAAAAAATTGATCTTGTATTTAAAAACAATAAACATGTATTAGAAATAATGTGTTAGGTATATACCAAAAATATATAAGAAAAATTGTGCAAACAGAGAGAAAATGAAAAATCCCAATTAAAAATGAGAAAGAAAGAAACAAAAGAAAATAAAAATAAATAAAATAAAAAAGTGAAAACCGAGAAAGAAGCAAAGAAAATGAAAGAAAAACAATGGAAAAGGAAGAAAAAACATGAAAAACATAGAAAGAAATGAAGAAAGATGTTGGGAAAAACAAAAAAAGCAGAAAAAACAGTAGAAATAACTTGCTCTTTTACCTTAAGTATGTTGTCCCCTGTTGTTTTACCACGAACACCATGATGACTTAGTGGCTAGCATTGCTACCAATCGTTTAGGAGACCTGGGTTCGATCCCTCGGTGCTAATGGCCGGGCATCTCGCATGAAGCGGCATATAGCTTCCGTGGATAATTAGTTGGAACGATTACGTAGAGTTTTCAAAAACGTACCTAGGTGTAGGATTTTCGCTTCCCCACTGCGCCCTTACGGGTTCTTAAAATATTTCAGGCTTTCAAAACGTTATTCAAATTCAAAAAATGTTCATTTTGAAAGCAACATATTTAAGTAATCATTAAATGTTCTCGTATCCAAAAAAGATGTTATTTCAAAAATGTTTTCATGTTCACTAAAATGTTCATGATTTTGAAAATATATATTTTGGGGGTAAAAAAATGTTCATGTTTTTATGAAATTTGCACGAAATTTTAAAATGTTGAGCAACTCAAAAAATGTTCGCAAATTTTAAAAATGTTCATGAAGGTTAGAAAAATTAGTAAAAATGCAAAAAAATGTCCATGCGTTACAAAAGCATTTAACCAATTAGATATTATTTAACAACTTCAAAAAATGATCGTCAAAAGATTTTTTTTCATGAATTTGAAATTGTCCGCCAGTTCCCAAAAAATGATCGTGATTGAAAAAATGTTCAAAATTTCTCAAAATATTCAATAATTTGAAAAAAATATTTTAGAATTCAAAAAATCGTCATAATTTAAAAAACTTTATGATTTTCAAAATTGTTCATGGTTTCCGAAAAATGTTCGCAATTTAAAGAATAATTCATGAATTTCAAGAAATGTTCCCAATTTATAAAAACTTAATAAATGTAGAAAACATTCGCAAATTTAAAAAATATTCATTATTAATTAAAATGTTCACAATTTTGAAAAATAAAGAAAAATGTAAAAGACTAGAAATTTTAAAGATAAAAGGAAAAACAAGCATGAAAAAACTAAAAGAGAGATGAAAAAGAAAAAGGAAACACCAAAATGAAAAAAGGATAGAAAAGATCGAAAAGGAAGAAAGCAGATAGAACACACAAAGAAATAAAAGGCCGGTTTGGGAAGGTTCTAGAACCTCCCTAGAAATGGAAAGAGCTAATGGGTTGGACTAAATATATGTAGCGCAGCGTGCCGAGGGGAGGGGGGAGGGGGTATGCGCTCGGTCGCGAAGTAGCGACCTACGCACCAAATAGAGTTGGCCAGCGCTCGTAGCAGGCGATACATATCAGTTGTGTCGAAATCCCTGGTTAAGAATCCTTGTGCGGAAGTTTGTTTTTTACTTTTAAGCTGTGTCGCGGCGATAAGTGGTGCATCTCACATCACTTATCGTCAGCAAAGAGTTTGATGCATCTTATAAAAAGCAAGGAGTTTCATGGGTTATCCACGGGTTCAGGAGGATAGGAGATAACCCTAGGGTGCTCTTTTCGTGAGATCCATTTTCTCAAACCAAGTATCTTGTGAACCGCGCCTGAATTATGAAGCATTATCTCTACTGTGCTCCTCACGCCGAGAACTTCAAAAATAGATCTCATGTTGAGGTTTAACGATTTTATTGACGCAACTTGTACCCCTCCCCTCCATTGTGGTACACTTATACTCTGCAGTCTAGTATACTTGTACTCCCCACAGTAGAGTATTTGTGTTTTTTTAAACGAGGCAAAAGACTTGCCATTTTCATTGATTAAGAAGAAGAGAATTGCCCGGTTAATTGATGGAAAACCGGGCTAAAATCGATACAACACAACCCACATGACATGGGCACCAGCGGCCAACCTGGCCACCAACATGGAACAAAATTCACGACGGCACATGCCAACAGATGGCCAGACGCGCAAGCAACCGACATATTCGACTTCGACGACGAGCAACAAAAGGGAAATATGCAGGACTTGCGCCGACGGTGCCCTCCGCAAACGACCGCCGAGTGTGTGTCATCGTCACCACCTGGACTCGCTCCAACGCAGTTCTGACTTCAAAGAAACCAAGCAACCACGAAAGAGCACCTCGGACACGCCGGGAAGAACCGACTACCGAAGAACACGCCACGACCCAAGCTCCTCTCGACGCTATCATCGTTGCCAAACAGAAACAAGCGCCCCGCCTCAGCAAACCACGCGGCGAAGATGCCGCCATCAACGGCGAAGATGCCATCATCCACCAGTCTCTCAGTCGTAGCCGGCTCCGAGACGACTCCCCCAAGGAGGAGAAAGACGCTAAGACACCTCCATCGCCCGATCCAGCGGATCTGAGGTTTCCTTCCGGAGCCAAAGCCATGGGTAGAAGGAGGAGCACCTCCACCATGATGCATCCAAGAAAGATCGCGGCACCCGCGGGCGCCGCCGTTGTCGGCTCCGATGAAGATCGGAGCAAGGATTTCTCCCGGAGATGTGCCGACCACCTGCCACCACAGCCCACCGCCCACTAACCACCACCTCTGCCGAGACCGACCTCACTCTGGCCACGAGATCCCACGATCCATCGCGGCCAGACAAGCACCACTCCCTGGCCGAAGCCGCCACCACCAAACCCGGGGCCGCCGCCCCGGCAACACCGTCAGCCACCATCTTGGACTAGCGCCATCCACGAGTCCCCACAGCCGGAAACTCGGTCAGAAGACGAGCTGCAATGACGACGCCCTCAACAGGGTCATGACGCCTGTGGACGGCGCCATCGTCACCCCGAACGCAGTCAGGCATGGTTTTCACCCGCAGACGCACTTACGCATCAAGATCGGCCGGACGAGCCGCAAGATACCACGGCCATCGCCGCTTCGCTGCGTGAACACCACATCCATCGTCATCCACCACCGTCCCGGGGCCGCCACCCCGAGATCCAGCCTCCATCGCCCGCCGAGCGGCGCCCGACTGAGCACCACGTCTAGCCGAGCTGAGCACGCCCAGGCACCACCCTCTCGCAGCATCACCGCCTGGAGCAACGAAGCAGCGCCACCCCCGCTCTCGAGAATGGCGACCGAGGGGTCCTGCCACCGCCGCGCTGCCAGGGCATTGCCCGGCGATGCCACCGGTGGCGGCAAGAGGAGAGGGAGGCGCAAGGGGGCCTGCTTGAGCCCGTAGGGGCGCCCAGGTGCTGCCCGGCGTGGCCGCACGGGAGCGGGACAGGAAGAGTGGGAGGGCCCGACTCGAACTCCTCCGCGGGGAGAGAGCCGGCGAAGACGGCGCCGGGCTTCGGGTGGATGGAGAAAGGACACCGGGAGGGTCCCGGATCTGTGCTTGGCTGGGCTGGAGGTAGCCAGAGGAGGGCGATCAGCCGGCGGCGGCGGTCCCGGCGCGATCGCGAGCGCTGAACTGTCACTCGCTCACTTTGAAGGAAATATGCCCTAGAGGCAATAATAAAGTTTTTATTTATATTTCCTTATATCATGATAAATGTTTATTGTTCATGCTAGAATTGTATTAACGGAAACTTAGTACATGTGTGAATACATAGACAAACAGAGTGTCACTAGTATGCCTCTACTTGACTAGCTCGTTGAATCAAAGATGGTTAAGTTTCCTATCCATAGACATGAGTTGTCATTTGATTAACGGGATCACATCATTAGAGAATGATGTGATTGACCTGACGCATTCCGTTAACCTAGCACTTGATCATTTAGTTTATTTGCTATTGCTTTCTTCATGACTTATACATGTTCCTATGACTATGAGATTATGCAACTCCCGAATACCGGAGGAACACTTAGTGTGCTACCAAACATCACAACGTAACTGGGTGATTATAAAGATGCTCTACATGTGTCTCCGATGGTGTTTGTGGAGTTGGCATAGATCGAGATTAGGATTTGTCACTCCGATTCTCGGAGAGGTATCTCTGGGCCCTCTCGGTAATGCACATCACTATAAGCCTTGCAAGCAATGTGACTAATGAGTTAGTTGCGGGATGATGCATTACGGAACAAGTAAAGAGACTTTCCTACACTACAAAAAAAAGACACATCCGTGACATTTTGGGCCGAATGAACTTTTTTTCTGTCATACATATGACACTTCTATGACGATAATTGTGACAAAACCCGGTATCATCATAGATGTGGTGGGCTCCTACTTCTCTGACAAAAATCATGACAGAAAATGGGCTTTTTCGTCTGGCGGGCCGGAGACGCACTGCATGACATTCTTTGGGCCGTCCATGACGGAAAAACCGTGGTAGAAGCGAGGGGAGGAAAATTTTGGGGAGTTACGGTTACGGTGGGAGAGCGATGCACGCTTTCTCTCGACGTCTGTGGCAGGTGTGCGGCGTTGGCTCTAATCGAAGCCGAAGCGAGGCGTTGTTCTAATCAACCCGAGCGACAGAATCGCAGGCTACGCTACATCGAACCCGAGCGATCGATCGATGGCTATTAATCGAACCCGATGGAGCGATTCGCCGCTCTGCTGCTAGTGAGCGCTATGGGAGGGGGGGAGGTTGGATGAACAAAGGAGCGGTGGCGTTGCCTCTGGATGAACAGGAACCCGTGGTGTGGAGGGCTGGATGAACAGAGAAGCGGTGGAGGGTGGTTGAACAGGACCCGTGGTGTGGAGGGCTGGATGAACAGTAGACGGTGGAGGGGTGCCCGTGGAGAGGGGTGGTTGAACAGTAGCCGGTGGAGTAGCGCGCGGTGGAGGCTGGATGAACAGGAGCCCGTGGATGCTGGAGGAGGTCGACGGTGGAGATGAACAATAACCCATGGAGTCCCGTTTTGCGGTACGCCACACCCCTTCCCCCCGTTTCGACCGTAGCGCTCCAACACAAGTCCATTTCGTCCGTTTTGCGGTACGCCACACCCCTCTCGATCAACAGGACCCCGTTTCGACCGTAGGAGGTATGTTTCCTCCGTTTTGCAGTACGCCACACCCCTCCCGATCAACAGGACCCCCATTTCGACCGTGGGAGGTCCGCTTCTTCGTTACTTGATGACGCCAGGCCCCTCCCGATCAACAGGACCCGTTTGAACGTGGCCATCGAACACAAGGCCGCTTCCTCCGTTGTGCGGTATGCCAGCCTCGCTTCCATCGCCTGTTCTGTCCAAGCCCTCCCGATGAACACGACCACGCATTCCGTTCCGACCCAGCCGGTTGGCTCCCCATGAACATGACGACGATGCTGTTTCTCCGTTCCGACCCAGCCATGTACGTATGCGCGAGTAGGCGTTCGAGACCCTGCCCGTATGTACGTACAGTCCACGTCCGATTGAAGTCGTTCCTTGACCATGTTGACCACACCGCGCCGAGAGCACCAGGGCGGTGGACGACGGCGAGGCCTAGGAAGGGGACGATGCGGAGCCGGGGAAGACGCGGTAGTGGATGCCCACGCGTAGAGGAGTACGAGGGTTCACTGGTTCGCTGCGGTGTGAGGCTGCCGTCGCCGCAGAATAACACGGGGTGTGGGTGAGTAGAGGGATGGCCTGGCTAGCGGTGGGAGTAGTAGGGGCGGTGAGGCCTCCGCAGATCGTGAGCCGGGCCACGGGAGGCAGGAGCACGAGGCACGACCGGCGCTGGTTTGGGCGGCCGGAGCAAGAAGACCAGAGGTTGAAGAAGCACCACGACCGCTGGATGGACATCAGACGGTCACCGGAGCTAGAATCGTGCATATTGACTAAGTTGACAAAGCCCTCCGTCCCGTCAACTTAGTAGGCCCACAAGTCAGCCCGCCACTATACCGGGTCCCAGCAATGTGGGGGAGTATTCATTTTGTGTGTGTAATAAGGAGTCACTTCCTTGCGTGCGAAGATATAGCTTGTGGGTCCGAGCTGCCGGGCGGTAATGTTTTTTTTCGAAAATATCGAGGCCCTTTCGTGGGTCCCGATGTCGTGGAGGAATCATTATTTTGCGCGTAATAAGGAGGCACTTCCTTGCGTATGTCAGTGGACCCACTGCCGGCCTCTCCACGCATACCCACTTCAGATGCATGTCGGTCATTGACCACGCTTGACCAAGCCGCCGAGAGCACCAGTGGCGGTGGACGACGGGCGAGGCCTAGGAAGGAACGACAAGGAGGCAGGGAAGACTCCACGCTTGTTTCCCACGCGGAGGGGAGTACGACCGAACGAGGGTTTATCGTCTGCCCGCCGTCACGGAGAATAACAAAGCAGTGTGGGTGAGTAGAGGGATTGCTAGGCCAGCGATGGGAGTATGGTGGGGCGGTGAGGCCTCGACCGCAAAGACATGATCAAGGGAGGAGGGAGCAGGCAGTCCCGCCGACGCTTGTTTGAGCGGCTGGAGCAGGAAGAGCAGAGATTGAAGAAGCACGACAGCCGTTGGATGGCCATCCAACAGTCACTGCTTGTGCATCAACCTTTTTTTAGGAAAGCCTCAAATATGTGGAAAATAGCATACAACCCATCTTCCATTAATTCTAATAATTTACAACCCATTTGCTAATTCTTAAGGTTTTGTTTGGAGCCCATATTCTTTTTGTTAGCATTACGGCCCATATTGTGGCCACGGTTAAAAAATTATACTAACATTTGCATATTTCGGTGCGGTCCGAACTGTTTTTAATCCCGAAATTTCGACTCACATTCAAACTGATTTTAATAATAAATGTATATCAATATAAAATCCAACAAATTCTCCATGCATAAAAATTAACGTAATTTAAAATCTCGAAATGAAAAAAAGATATTTGAAACTAATTGCCGGTTTGATGTGTTTTAAAAATGTACAACCCATTTCTCATTACTAATAGGACATTTTCTCGGCCAGCCGAATGAAGCTCTCCTCGTCTTGAAAGATTTGCAGCCCAACAGGCCCGACAAAGCGACTTACTTGGCAAATCACAAAAAAACTGGGCGGTGGCCTTGGACCCAAATTGTCACCTCTCCACGACAAGATTCTTCCGATGGAAGTCGGTCGTTGACCACATTGACCACGCCGCGCCGAGAGCACCAAGGCGGTGGACGACAGCGAGGCCTAGGAAGGGGACGACAAGGAGCCGGGGAAGACGCGGCAGTGGATGCCCACGCGGAGAGGAGTATGAGGGTTCACTGGTTCGGTCATGTGTGAGGTTGCCTGTCATCAGAGAATAACAGGGGTGTGGGTGAGTAGAGGGATACCCTGGGCCAGCGGTGAGAGTAGTAGGGGGCGGTGAGGCCTCTGCTGCATCACAACTGGCCACGAGAGGCAGGAGCACGCGGCATGACCGGCGCTGCTTTGGGCAGCTGGAGCAAGAAGACCAGATGTTGAAGAAGCACTATGGCCGTTGGATGGACATCATACAGTCACTGGAGCTAGAATCGTTCATATTGACTAAGTTGACGAAGCCCTCCGCCCTCGCCAACTTAGTAGGCCCACAAGTCAGCCACCCACTATGGTGGGTCCCAGCTAGCAGGGGTATTCATTTTTGGTGCGTAATAAGGAGGCACTTCCTTGCGTGCGAAGATATAGCTGGTGGGTCGACACGCCGGGGGCGTTGTGAAATACGAAGCCCTTCCCACGCACAAAGGCACGCATAATGCGTAATAAGGAGGAACTTTCCTTGCGTGCGACCATGGAACTCGTGGGTCCCAGTCGTCAGGATCTCCACGTACAGTCCTCTTCCGATGACTCTCATATGTTGACTACGCCGCGCCGAGCGCACCGAGGCGGTGGATGACGGCAAGGCCCCAGACTGGAAGGACCCGAAGATGGGGAAGACGCGTCAGTGGAGTCGCAGACAGAGAGGAGTGGGAAACTTGACTGGTTTGGGTGCGGGGTGGGCCTACACTCGGCAGAGAATAACAGGAGGTGCAGAGTGGAGGGATGGCCTGACTGTCGGCGGGTAGCGTTTCGATGAGGAGCGCAAAACAACGCCGCTGGACGCCGAAGGCTGGAGAAGGCGGTTCCGGCAGCGCTGGGGGAAGAAGACGAGAGATTGAAGAAGAATGCCGGCCGTTGGATGTAAATCCAATGCCTTCTTAGGCTTCGACCCATCGCCCACATGTCACCAGTCCATTTGTTTTTTAGTCCATTTGGTGGGCTGGGTGAAACAATGATGTAGCATCTATGCAGCCCGCTTAAATCCCATTTGCATTTTTCTCGAGATCCATGGACTTGCCGGGCTGGGTGAAAATATCATGTTGGGCTAGACGGAGAAATGTTATAAAACATAAACACATGATTGCACATCAAGAAAATCTTTGCAAGCTTATGTACGCAATCACTAGGAGTTAACTTGGCAAGTTATATATAAACAATTATTATTATTATTTTCTAAGAACTTTCAACTTACTTAAATAAAATATCATTTTAATTTGATGAGTTAATAGTACGGGGTATTATTATTTTTTAGGCTAGACGTGGGACAATTGAGTTGGTTCTAGGGAAAGTACTGGAGAAAACTCAATTTACATCGAAAAAGAAAGTGGGAGAAAATTCAGAGACCTGCTGGGTCCACCTGAGGAGAGGAATATGTTGGGAGGAAGGAGATTCAAAGCACGGCAGCCGAGTGAACTAGTTTTTTTTATGGACAAGTGAACTAGTTTACATACATTAGCAAATACCACTAAAAAAAGCAATCAGGTTAATGGATTCTTAAAAGAAATATTTTGGACAAAACAGATAATTACGACACATAGGCTAATGCATGAAACACTCAGATGATAAAGGTGCTTATAAACAGATAAAGTACAACATCTAGACCTTCCTGACACGCTTGATCATGACGCTATGCGGTTGTCCGTGTACTCGCTTGCCACGGGAAGCGTACACGCCTCATGTTCAAGATCTGCAGGTACATGTCGTAGCATGCGTATGCGTCCTTGGCCGCGTAGGTTATGTAGACTAGATTTAGAGGTACCTCCCACGTGTTCAGGTCGTCTTCTTTCATGTTGGCGTATCAGGGGTCGATGATGGTCTCATCGAGGTCAACCACGGAGTCCTTCTCCGCCTGCTGTCGATGATCTTGTATTGCTTCGGATGTCGACAAGCTTGTTGCACCAGATGGTCAATCGTCGCATTCTTCCTTCTCTCCACCGTAGCGAAGGTGCGGTCGGCCGATGAAACGGGCGAATGCTCCGTAACTCGGTGCAACCATAGGATCGAGGCGAGGCGTAGCTTCACCGAGTCCGTATCGCTGGTGTACATCACATTCAACTTGGTGCAGCCATAGGACTGAACGGCGAACTAACTCCTGTCAAGTCCATATCCGCAGGCTCACCCCTCGGATCGCCATTGGAGTCTCTTAGAGCATGGTTAGTAGTATAGCCATCTGCTGGCTATAAGCCAGTGTCATGTCATCTACAGCCTATCTTATAGTCCACGTGTACAATAGTAAATCAAAAGAGTGTATTATTTTTTTATTATATGGCCCACCTTTCATTCTCACAAAGTGTCCAGGAGCACGTGCTAGAGCTGACTCTTCACGAAGAGCCTGCTTACCTTCTCTCTCCTCTTCTCTTTCCTCCAACTAAGTAAAAATATATTAGTTTATTTCTTATAGCCCGCTGACTCAGCTCTATTGTACTTGCTCTTCGAGTGAACGAGTGTGTAGGCGGCGGCATCGCCTGCTTTTTCAGCTCTTGGGAACTGGATTCAACAAAGAAGTCGAGCGTGTACAAAGCGATAACAAGCATTACCCTCCTCGTCCGCTGCACGCCCGGGCAGAAGATGCACCTCGGCGCATTCAAACGCCTCCATTAAGAAACCTACTCCGCCACACGCCGGTTCACGAGCGGTCTCAGTATTGGTAATCAGTAATAACATGAGTTAGTGGTCACTTTACTTAAATTTAATTAGCTTTAATAGAAATTTATACTTAAAACAAGCAATGCATTGGCTCGTTTTATCGGTGCTACACGGGATCAACATGCACAACAATTAGAATTATTATTCTCGGGGCCTTTACGATCAAAGACATTTGTCGCACTTTCACAAAGATAATACTACCAAGTTTGAATTGTTTGTTATGGTTGCTGTCCTGCATCATCATGCCGTGTTTCCCAGCTTGCAAGATTCGTAACCAACAAATAAGATCCAAATAATAAGTACAACAAAGATGCCTACACGCCTCATTGATTCCCAGCTTGCAAGATTCGTAACCAACAAATAAGATTCAAATAATAAGTACAACAAAGATGCCTACACATCTCACTGATTCCCAGCTTGCAAGATTCGGAACCAACCCATTAGAGCCTTTTGATAAAGTGAATATCGGGATTAAATCCATCTTGGCTAGCCATGTCATATAATCAAAGAACTTGGTGAATGCTCTTGACCATCACAACATCTGTAGTAGAGTATTCCTGTTTGCATAGCATGTTTGCATAGCACAAACAAGGAGACATGAGAGCATGATTTCGCTTTAGTTGAACCATTTTGTGCAGTTCCACCAAAATTGAGAGATGTTGCTCTTGACCGTCACAAGGAGACAGGAGAGCATGGTTTCACTTTAGTTTAACCATTTTGTGTAGTTCCACCAAAATTGAGAGATGTTGCTCACATGACATTTTAGTTGAACTGCACAAGACACTCATTCCAAAAAAGTGTTTTGTGCAGTTCACCAAAAGGTCACAATAGCAACAAGGTGAAATGGATATCCCTATCTTCACAAAATGATAGAAAGTAAACAGTTGCTGGTCAATAAGAATATACGAAACATATACAAAATGAAAAGAAGCATCTTAATTATGTTCATGGCAATCACGCAAGGATGAGAAATTTTAACGTCGGCAATGCTTCATGTTACCGTAAGCATTACGATCAACAATGAGATTCCTCAGATATGGGATTACTTTAATGGTGGCATTGCTTGTTTACTGCATACGTGAAATCAACAACAGCTAAAGAGTTGGTTTAAGGGCATGGGACCGTGGGGACACCAGACACTCAAAGAAAGTAAAGGAGCAACTTACTTATCATAATCGGGGAAAACAGCAGGAGCCATTTGTAACACAGTTTAATTGCATCTTATCACTGGAGGCATTAGATTAACAATAACACTGGTTAGACATGTCCCTAAGGTAACAGTGTGATCGCTTCATTTTACATGCGCCCTTACAACAAAAGGTTGGTTTACCCGCAAAAAAAACAACAAAAGGTTGGTATAAGGACATGCGACAGTGGACGCATCAGCACATTGTACCTACAAGGAGGCATAAAGTGGTGATGCCGAGCTTGTTCACGCTATGTGAGGGCAGCAAACCTAATCATGGAGACCTTTTACTATGTGAGGGCAGCAAATCTAATCCTGGAGGCCTTTTACTATGTGAGGGCACCAAATCTAATCCTGAGACCTTTTACTATGTGAGGGCAGCAAATCTAATCCTGAGACCTTTTACTATGTGAGGGCAGCAAATCTAATCCTGAGACCTTTTACTATGTGAGGGCAGCAAATCTAATCCTGGAGACCTTTTACTATGTGATGGCAACAAATCTAATCCTGGACATACTCTATTGACTTGTCCACCAGCCGCCAATTGCTATCCTTTTTTCAACCAATAATAGATATGTTCCTTATCCAGTTTGTACTGCGTTTTCCCATTATTTCCCTTTTCAACCAAGAGACCGGTTGGGTATTCGGTCTCTACTACTTTTACCATATTATTTCCTCTTTGAATCAAGTCCTAGATTCATGCTACAACTTTCCCACCTTTCTTCGTTGTTTGAACAAAGCCCAAGATTCGAATGCATGAAGTAGCTTTACCTCTAATAATACTAACAATTTAGGTGGCTTTGGAAGAGCTGATGGGAGTAGAAAAAGATGCACATGCAGACACGTGGGGAGCTGGGCAAGAGAGCAAGGCCGCTTTTGAAGAACTTATACCGAGGGTCACGGGATGTCGGGCGGCAGGTCGGATCTCATGGACAATATGGCAGGGAGGAAGAAGGGTCGAGGACCTCCCGAGCCGGTCAGTGTCCGGAGAGAACGGCACGGGCAGAGGATCGGTCCCTCCGGCACTGTGGGTTTCCTCCCTCGTGGCAATGACCGCGTGAACGATGCACCTTTTAGTCCTCTACACACACCAGCCGAAGGGATCCGGCCGGATATGTGACCAGCGGTGAGCAGAGAGAAAATGTCGCTACCGCTGTCTTGTTTATATCTGGAGAGGATGAGAGAATGAAGAGAGCAACCCAAGTAAAGCAAGCACTGTGCCCTCAAGGCCCATATATAGTGGAGTGATTATCTTTTTCTCTCCACAACAAGTGTTTCAATTTGTGTACGTGGCATTAAAGAAAAGAAACTCTCTATTTAAGGTGACTACTCTACGACTCCTACTTACTACTACTATAAGATATTACCTCCGTCCCTGGTTTATAGGTCCCTTTTAAAGTTTGTGCCAAATTTTGACTAAAGATTTAACTAACAAAATGTTAATGCATGTCAAGAAAAATTATCTCATTGGATTCGTATTTGAACATAGTTTTGAAAAATATAATGTTTGGTGACATGCCTGAACATTTTCTTAGTTTAATCTATGGTCAAAATTTGGCACGAAATAAAATGGGGACCAATAAACCCGGACAGAGGTACTATTATTCACTTGTGCTCCCTGCCCCTCCATTCATTGAACAACCCCACGGGTGAATAAACATATAGTAAGTACTGTATTTATATAGAACGAACAAGCTCGAACTATTTTCGCGTAGTTAAAAGTTGAGGGCGGGGCTTTTCCCGGGCAAAGACGCTGGCAGTTTTCGGGTAGGCGGTTTGATAGAGAGGCGAGGAGGGTGAGCGAGTGGGGCTGGCGATTTGACGGCGCTACATCGCTGGAAACACTTGTGATATGACCACTCACTATAGTCATGAATTATCGGCGCCCGACCATGGTGATGCCCCCTTCCGCTCCGCCTAACTGGGTGCATGACACGTTGACCCGGATGTCGGCTCTCCCACATGTCGGAGTAGTAAGAAGGAGCAAAGAATGATGCGGTATATACTAGTACTATACTACTCCCTCCGTTCCTAAATATAAGTCTTTGGAGAGATTTCACTATGGACCACATACGGAGAAAAATGAGTGAATCTACACATAAAATGCATCTATATACATCCGTATGTGGTCCATAGCGAAATATCTACTTAACACTTATATTTAGGAACGGAGGGAGTACTACTCAGTGCCTGAGGAGTGCGAACCACGGTAGCCCAGTTGAACCAGCCAGGCGTAACCACGGTAGCCCAAAGCTGAACCAAAGAAGAGAAAACAATAATGTGGTGATATGGCCATAAAAAACAATGTGCTACGGTCCACAGTAGCATGTACAAGAACACTCCTCTTTGTTTGCATCCCCGAGTTAGAGCTAGTTTGGGTTGAAATAGCCTCAAATTATCAAAACAAGAGGGGTTAGTTTGAGCTAGTTTGCTCTAACCCAGACTAAAAAACTAGCCCGGTGGAGAGGTTCTAATTGGGTTAGTTATTCGGCCCAAGAAAAGAGAACTAAAAAATCTCACTTGCCCGCACTGCATCGCCTCCCTAAAAAATCTCACCCGCCCGCACCAGATCGCCCCTCTCACACGACTCCTCTCTGTTCCCCATAGGGCCGCCCGCCCAAGCGCCGCCGCCTCTCTCTCCTCCGCCGCCTCTCCTTTCGGCCTCCGCCCGCCTACTCCGGCCGCCCTCTCCCTCCGACCTTCAAGGTCGCCTGGCCCCTTCACCAGCTTTTTCTCCTCTGTCACAGAGGCTGGGCGCAAGATCTACTGTGGGAGGTCGCGAGAGGGGTGAGTTTGTTCGTTCCTTCTCGTCTCACGACCATATCATTGATCTTGCTTGCTCTAGCGCTTAATTCTGATTTGGAAAAGTAGATCCCGATCAAACTTGCTATAGATTTGTGGTGCACGATGGAATTGTTTGATGCTGCTTGAGGAGGTTATATATCTTTCTAGAGGCCCAAAGATTCAGGTCACCTTTCTAGGTATTTCAATTTCTTGATTGCATTATTTGTAGAGGCCCAAAGATTCAGTTCACCTTTCTTGGTATTTCAATTTCTGTGCTTGCATTGTTTCTAGAGGCCCAAAGATTCAGTTCACCTTTCTAGGTATTTGAGTTTCAGTGCTTGCATTATTTCTAGAGGCCCAAAGATTCAGTTCACCTTTCTAGGTATTTGAGTTTCAGTGCTTGCATTATTTCTAGAGGCCCAAAGATTCATTCACCTTTCTAGGTATTTAAGTTTCAGCTTGCATTATTTCTAGAGGCCCAAAGATTCAGTTCACCTTTCTAGGTATTTAAGTTAGTGCTTGCATTATTTCTAGAGGCCCAAAGATTCAGTTCACCTTTCTAGGTATTTCAGTTTTAGGCTTGCATTATTTCTAGAGGCCCAAAGATTCAGTTCACCTTTCTAGGTATTTTAGTTACAGTGCTTGCATTATTTATAGAGGCCCAAAGATTAAGTTCCTCATCGGCAAGCGGCCCTGCTACCCATGCCGGTGTCGACCTCAACTCGCAAGGGTCAAGGCTTGAGGGGTTCCCGGGCTTGGGCTCTACAGAGCCTTCCTCCAGAAGCGACGATGGCTAGCTCCTCCCTCGGTGCGTGAGGGGCTCCGGCCCGTGATGAGTTAGCTCATTCTTTGTTTCATGAAGTGTTTTTTATTTTGTGAAGCTTGATTGACGACTTGTATGTTTAAGTGGGATATCTCATTTGTATGGACAAAGTAAAAAATTATCATGTTTTGCATGCTTGATTGTATAGATGGTCTGCTTATGTCAATTGTGAGCAGGAGGAGGCCACAGAAGAGCCGGCCACACCAAGAGGGTGCTTGGATCCAAGGGACTTATTTTAGTCTGACTAAAAATCGGGTCCAAAGTAGTCAAATGATTGAGATAGAGCATTTATTGTCACTCTAACCCTGCCATCCATACACCTCTTTGGTTTAGAGTTAGTTCAGGGTTAGAATCCAACTCTAACCTCTAACTGAGTTAGAGTTCTCCTCGTCTCGGTTCATCGCCATCATACTTTCCCCATTCCTGTGTTTTCAGTATCCTGCAAATCAAAGAGGCCCTTTTTTCGGGAAAAATCAAAGAGGCCCTTAGACTGGTTTAGGTCCGGTCATTTTTTATAAACGTGTTATGTCCAAAATTTAATGAACATGCTCCGGTTTCCATGAAAATAATCCGATTTCAAGTAGTAATTTTTATTTATTCTTCTGCGGGGGGTTTGCATGTAATTTGTGAGTTCTGAAATGTAAAGTACCCCGGCATATGCTCCGAGTTGTGCATGCACTACGACCCAGATGCTCTATGTCCCACATGTCGGCAAATGGGAGCACGTGGAAATAGCCTAGGAGTACATATATGAGGATAAATGCGTGAAAAATATGTACTGTGAAGCGTAGCCACGGTTCGAAAAGTAGACCTAAAGTGATGACAGCTATAGGTCGCACGCACCCAACTAGTGGTACTAGACATACGACTAATTTTTCCCTAAAAAAAAGAGGCACGAGTGCTCAGCTCTCCTATTCTATAAACACGAGTCCCATCTGACAACAGCGTCTGGCTACATGCCTAGCCCTCCTCCCACGCTTTCTCTCTTCTAACTCTAAACTCGGCCGACGCCTGGGTGGGGTGGGTTTGCTCAATCATGCCCCACCTCACAAAGGAAAACGCTACGATCGGAATAAAAATGTTATATACTCCCTCCGTTCATAAATATAAGCCTTTTTAGATACTACTTCAAGTGGAATACAACATACAGATGTATGAAGACATAGTTTAGAGTGTAGATTCACTCATTTTGCTCCGTATGTAGTAGTCACTAGCTGGAATCTTTAGAAAGACTTATATTTGGGAACGGAGGGAGTACTATACTAATAAAACATTAAGGCCACGAGGCGATGCATTGCTGGTTACAGGAGGCAAGAAGAAGAGATGCATCCATCGACGACGTCCACCTCCTCGACTCAGGCGCCGCCCACCGAACGGCGCCTAAGTAGCAGCGGCTGTGGTCAGGTCGACGTGCTTCCGAACAATGGCATCCAAAGATTCCAGCTACCGGAAGAAGGCCAACGCCTTTTCTGTCCTCACTTGCCTTGTAGTGGCCTATGTAGATGATTTCCTCAGACGTGGATGTGCAGGTCGACGGTTTCTTGCATGGCGAGAGCTGCTGGCGAAAGCACGGCCTCGAGGTGCACATTCTTCGTCGTGACCTCCGCACTGCAGGGCCACCGTGGCTTGAAAGAGTTCATCACCATGTAGGCCGATGAGGGTGGCAGGCAATGAAGAGCCCGGGCGCTGCTGGCTGGAGCAAGACGACAAGGTCGTCTGCGCTTCTTGACGGCGGTGAACTTGTGGATGGAGTTGACCATCATGTCGCCCATACGAGAGGCGGCCGGCGCCGGCAAAGGCTACGATGCTCAAGGTTTGCCAAAGACCGTGTGGAAACATCACTGACGGTCTGGGCCGCAGTCCGGGCGCCTTGGATGATTTGGCACACCGATCGCTGCCGCTGGCCCATCGCCTCCATAGGTCCTTGTGGCTTCGGTCACTTGGTCTTGGATTGGAGTGAGCAGTGTTGGCGCAGAGACTTGGGAGTAGATGGATTGGAGTGGTGGGGCGCTTTTATTATATGAGAGTCCAAACTCGCTGTATTCACATTGTGCCGGGCTCTAGTCTGCTTCTCCAATTAATTCCTCTCGCATGTAATCGAGGATGCATCATTGACTGCTCAACGCCTCGGGAACCGCTACCCTCTTCCTCCTTGGCATTCAAGTACCTATGGACTCCGCCGACGGCGAGGTGCCTATGGTGACTTCAGAAATTTCAAGATGATAGTGTCGCGTGTGTGTGTGTGTTCATAGGGGTGAGTGTAAGTGCGTGTATATGAGCGCTATGTCTCAGATCGTGTCAAAAAAACAACGTAAATGCGTGTCAAAAAGAGACTAGTCAGTATACTCAATATTGTGCACCTCGGAGAGGAAAACGATAGAACTAGTACGTATTTATTTATGGTGCAGATTCACTCATTTTGCTCCATATGTACTCCGTCTCAAAGGTAGTCTAGTCACTTGTTGAAATCTCTAGAAGGGAAAATACTCCTTTCTCGGTTTGCTGGTGGCTATACTAGCAAGTAGTTGTACGCATTAGTACAATAGTGGGCTCACATAGCAATTTTGTCTCATGCAAGAGCTCGGCTATATGCGTGCTCCAATGTTCGTGAATCGCAACGCTTGGTTTGCGCTGGCTCTTCGCTTCTTCGAGAAGACGAACAATGATGTTACTACTATCGCTTCTACAAAGTGTCGAATCCATCGCTGCATGTCCGTTCACCGCGAAGCGGACAGATAGCTTGTTGTGGAAGTACTACTACTAAGCAAAAGCTCTGTCCTCGCTTATAGCAATCACAAGATGGGCGTAGGGAGAAGGCATGTAGTAAAATCAAGCTTCTCCTCGTTTCTGAAGTTGATGCGACACATCATAGCACCGGCCCCACATGCTTGCCTCTAAACTTGGCTGAAAGACCATATGTACAATATATTTGCTGCAACCTCTAACATTTACCCAGCACAAATTAAAATATATGTGGCCGTATGCATCATTCTGATGCAGAGGCCGGGGAGTCCCCCCTTTTCGAAAAAAAACAAATTAAAATATATATTCCTGTCTTGACCAGATGAGCATGCAAACTACAATCACCAGGGTGACAGGTAGGGCCAGAAGACTATTTTAATTAAAAAAAACTTCGAGACGACCACATAGCATGGAGCCGACCCCAAGGATTTTAAGCTTACAGGCATGGTACACGCTATCTAGACTACTCTACACATGAAATCGCCACACCTAACGTCTGTGCTGCACTTGGCTCTTCGCTTCTTCGGAAGTCGAACAATGATGGTGTACTATCGCGACCGGAGGAGTATTACAAGACGCTTCGCCATCCGCACCGATTGAACGGTTGCATGTCCACCAAGGCATGGAGGGAGAGAGCGTAGCTTAAAGCTTCTCCTAGTCTTGCCACCACCACGCCATGGGCGAGGGAGGGACGCCCTATCTTTGCGTGTATGATGTAGGCCCGACAGGTGTGTGGCCAATCTGTCATACAGCCAAAGGCAGGTGCAATTAAGTCCGCGAGGGAGAGGATAATCAAACTTCTCATTGATGTACGAGTTGACGCGACACATCAAAGCACTGCACTCGATATATTTCAATAATTTGCATTTACTGATGCATTAATTACAACGCATGCATGCATGCCGTAACACTTCTTTTGATAGTACTTGCATGTGTTGATTTAATGCACCTTGAAGGATGGTTGTGCACGAGGAGGGCAAGATCATGCGCATCTAACAGAACAGGACCCGACGATGGAGCTCTCTAAGGTCTCCATGGACCTCACCGTGCTCCATCGCTTCTTGTGCCTCCGCCCTTGACGCCTCGTGTATGAGGTTCGAATACACCTCGTCTGCTCGGCTAATTGAGCAAGGTGCAGGTTTCTTGATTGGTGTGTTGTTGGATTGATTTCTGCAATGCAAGGGAGGGCACCTGCCCCGCGGATCTGCCGCGCCGAAGCGCCGGAACCAGCGGCAGTGCTGTGGCGAAGCGCGGGCGGTGGCTTCGACGCGGCGGAACACGGCGGTGGACTCCGGCCCTTTCGTCGGTGAGGGTGGAGTGCCCACACGAAGGCTGTGGGCTCTACGTCACTTACCATAAGCTCGCCGATCACCGTGAGCGTGTGTCCGCCGCGCCGCAAATGCCCCATGCCCGCTCATGTTACGGCTCGGCCACCGGGCGCCTTACCACCACATCAAGACCGCGCAGATCCCATGCCCGCACACGTGAGCCAATACGGCAAGGTGCTCCACCGCAAGTGCCATCGTTGGAGCCACGGCTCTTGCTGTTCATGCGAGGAGGACCGCCGCGTGTTTTTCTTGGTCGGCGGCGTGCTCGACATCGGGCGCGCTTATCGCCATGTAGGTCATCTCGTGACGTAGCGGGCGCCCCCACCGCCGCACTACTTGGCCAAGCTGTGGGCGAACGGTTCACTGGGGAGCCCAAAGGCACGACCGACACCGTTAAGGTGGAAATGGAGGTGACAAGCAACAAGGATCCCGGCGACGCCGACGCAGTGTGAGCTGACCTTCCCGACAGTTCCGCCCAAGCTGCCGGGCCGGGCTAAGCTTGTGTCCCTCCACATTCAGATTGACAAGCTCACGCCCTAAATGTTTCGACAAGTGCCTTCTGCTTATCTTAGTAATATGCTAATATAGGGATTACCTTGGTCTACTTTAGCTTAAGAAATGGTGGGTTTTGGTGGCGCGCAGCAATTACTTCGACATCGGATCAAGAATTTCCAACAATGAATCTAATGTTTTGTGTCTCATTGGATATAAAGTTCCTTTGGGTAAGAGTACTACATCATCAAAATGGATAAAAGGAGATGTATGTAGACGTATTTTAGTTCTAGACACATCCCTTTTTATCCATTTTGATGACAAGCACTCCCTCCGTTCAACAATACATGCCTTCCATTTGTCAAAATATAGATGTATCTAGACATGTTTTAGCATATAGGTACATCCATGATAGAGCCAATTGGATGGTTGAGAACACTACAATTCGTAGCTACAGATGCGTGTGTGACTCCCAGATGCAGAGGCCGGGGGTCATCGTCCTCCTTTTTGAGAAAAAACAGACGCGTGTATGAGAGGACGAGTGCGTGCGTGCACCTCTTCTCTTCCTGTATAACGTACTACTAAACTCAGAGTACAAGTTTTTGAGCTCGCGCCTCGTCACATTCCAAATTACTCCACGCTATATTGAATTGCAAACCTGTTCGCACCGATCACAACCTAAACGGTTTCCCACTTAGGAGCGTATTAGTACCATGCTAGTATATTGAATTCCAAACCTTTTCACACCGATCACAACCTAAACGGTTTCCCACTTAGGAGCGTATTAGTACTCGGTTATAAATACTAGTATGCCAAGATGACTGCACATTCCTCCTGAACTCCTCATCCACAAAAACAAACAAGTCATTCAGCATCCTTCCCTTGCGTCTTCCATGGCCAGCGTGAGTTCTGGGTCGAAAGATTGCTACCAGGGAGAGGCGAGCATGGAAGCGGAAGCACGAGAGATGTCCCGCCTACCGCGAGAGCAGCCGACATGTCCCGCCGCCATGGAAGTAGCAAAGACAGAGGTCCCGCCGCGCCGCTGAAGCAGCATGGAGGTCCCGCCGCGCCGTCGATGCAGCAGACTGGTCCGGCCGCGCCGCGGAAGCAGCAGAGATGTCCCGCCGCGCCACGAATGCAGCAGAGATGTCCCGCCGCGCCGCGGCGGCCTGGGAAAATTTCTCGTGGGCAGGCGACGACTGTTACAGGCGCATGCATGCGATCGTCCATAGCCAGATGGATCAGATCTCCGGCTTGGCGAGGTTGCAGGACGATGTGAAAGCCTCGTTTGAACAGGCTACCGGCGTCATCCCAAGAACTAAGGGAGGGCAATGAGAGGCTCCGGGCCGGCGCGACACCGAGGGAGAAGATCGTCCAAGTGTATCAGCGAGGAGGAGACCAAAGACCTTGTTGAAGAGGAACGGCGTCATCGCCAAGAAACTTATGGACGAGAAATGACATGCTCCGCAACGAGCGCCAAAGGCTGGTGGAGGAATCCGTGGATGTTCTCAAGCAGCGTCTTGAGGACACGAAGAGCTCATCGCCGCCGCCGCGGAGATTAGTTCCCGCCTCGCAAAGAACGCATCAAGAAAGTAGAGATCAGCCGCGGATCCTTGTCTTCCTTCTTCTTTTGCCCTTGTGTATTTCGGGCGAAGCGGCATGTGGCTTTTTAATTATCTTTCTAATTATGTAAGACAATTAATCGCCCTTATCTTTCTGTGGAAGATCAATGTTGCGAGGCTGGAATGAAGAAAACTCTTCTTGTGGCGACCTCGGCGTTGTCGTTCTTCTAGTTGCCGCTTGGCTTCCTTCAGTTTCCTGGTTTCTTTTGATGTAATAATCGGTTTAGGATGTCGATTGTGTCGCCGGTTGTGAAATGTTGGGTTCTAGCGCGGATGTTTGGCCTTTGTTGGCCTCTTGGGATGTTGCGATTTCAATCTGGTACTTTTAGTCCTTCGTGTTAGGCTGGAGTTGTGCTGAACTTCTTGTGAATTGTGGTGGTTTTCAATAATGAAAATCGGAAGGGCAATCCCTTCTTTGATAAAAAAATCTTCCTTATATATTCATTAGTCTTGCTATAAGTCGCAGAGATGCTATATAGGTCCGTCGGATCTTACATCAAGATCCGTCTTGCCAGATTTTCTTTTTTTCTCTTAAATCTCAATGAGTGAGACATAGCCACGCCATTAAACAGAGGCTCGGGCGCCATTAATGGAGACCTTGGGAGAGAGGTGGACGGCAGATGGAGGTCAAAGGGCTCTCCTCCCGATAAGCACGCCAAGTAGGGTCTGATCGCACGCCTCAGACTCAAATAGCTACCGTGCACGGCGCCTCCTAGCTAATAAAAATTGGGGACGCGTGGCGGCACGTAAATGGTACTAGTAAGTAGAACGCCCACGGTTTCAATAATACTTGTGTTTCCGATTGTAACGTGACAGCACTTGTTCCAAAATGACTTTGTTGAGTGTTAATTTGTGCGCCTTTGCAAATCGGACTGCAAATTTACCACAGCATGTTGGTGCCATGTCATGTCACCAAGCCAAGTTTCATTATTTTCATGCGTGTTTTGGATTTACAGGAATTAAAAAACTAAGTTTCTCAATGTTTCCAACCCAGCCACGACGCCTGAATTTTGAATTTCATTCCCATTTCTTGCATGGAACCTAGAAATTTACCCGAGGACACACATGTGATTTTTCAACCAACTTTGGTGCAATCGGAACATGTGCTTGTATTTCAAATTTGAATTATGCACACAAAGGTGACATGTTCCTCCTAGAACCACGAGCCTTCTTGAGAGAAGCTCTGATTTGCAAGAAGCTTATACCAAATTTGGTCCTATTCGGCCAATTTTTTTTACCACGGCATGGTACTACCATGACATGACACCATGCCAAGTTTCATGATTTTAAAACCAAGTTTCTCAATGTTCTTGATCGAGCCACGATGCCCAGATGTTTGAATCTTATTCTCATTTTTTGCATGGGAGTAGAAATTCACCCGAGGACACAAATGTGACTTTCAACCAACTTTGGTGCACGGGAGCACGTGCTTGTAGTTCAAATTTGAATTATGCACATTAAATGACCAAAAACTCAATTAATGTGTACATAAGGCCAAGAAGTCGGAATAATTCCAAAATTTAACAGGGCACTCATGTAGTTCTATGTTGCCTTTGTAAATAAACTCAAGGGGACAACGATATCGTTTCAAGCACTCAAAGGTGACACGTTCTCTCTCGTAACCACGAGCCTTCTTGAGAGAAGCTTCGGTTTGCAAGAAGCTTATACCAAAATATGTTCCTATTCGCCATTTTTTACCACAACATGGTAGTACCATGACATGACATCCATACCAAGTTTCATGATTTTCAGACGTGTTTTGGATTTACAAGAATTTTAAAACCAAGTTTCTCAATGTTCTCGGCCGAGCCACGATGCCCAGATGTTTTAATTTTATTCTCATTTCTTGCATGGGACCTAGAAATTCACCCGAGGACACAAATGTGATTTTTCAACCAACTTTGGTGCACGAGAGCATGTGCTTGTAGTTCAAATTTGACTTATGCACATTAAATGACCAGAAACTCAATTAATGTATAAAAACGACAAACGAACCCGGAATAATTCCAAAATTTAACATGTCACTAATGTAGTTCTATGTTGCCTTTGTTAAGAAACTCAAGGGCAGGGGGGTGGCACTTTCCCTCTTAGAACCACGAGCTTCCAAATCGGCCCAATTTTTTACCACAACATGTTAGTGCCATGACGTGACACCATGCCAAGTTTCATTACATGAATTTAAAATCTAAGTTTCTCGATGTTCTCGGTAGAGTCATGACGCCCAGATGTTTGAATTTCATTCTCATTTCTTCCATGGGACCTAGAAATTCAACCAAGGACACACATGTGATTTTTCAACCCACTTTGGTGCACCGGAGCATGTGCATGCAATTCATATTTAGATTATGCACATTAAAAGTCCGTAAACTCAATTAATGTATAAAAAGGCCAAATGAACCCGAAATAATTCCAAAATTTAACAGGGCACTCATATAGTTCTATGTTGCCTCTGTAAATAAAATCAGGGTGGAGGCAGCGTATATCATTTTGCACACAAAGGTGACACGTTCCTCTCCTGAACCACGAGGCTTGTTGAGAGAATCTCCAGTTTGCAAGAGGCTTATACCAAAACTTGTCCCAATTCAGCCAAAAATTATACGTATGAAAACAGGGTTTAGATTATCCCTAACATCTCGATACCTAGACCAATAATGTACTATGATTTGAATTCAACATAAAATGGATACAGATATTTGAATTGGAGAGCGTATGGTACATGTAGTTCATAGTGAAATATGATTACTGCTATATGCATGTCTTTTTGTAATCAAGATAATATTTAAATTATTGTATAACTTGACAACAATCGTATTCAAATAAGGAAAATTGATTCAAATTTAGTCCATATGGTAGACGACAATATATATGTTCACATGGTGGAGTAAAATGTTCATATATGATGGAAGATCCAAATGTATGACTACATCAATTATAAACTGCAAGGTCACCTAATGATATATTCGAATTCAACATAACGTGGATTCAAAAATTGAAATTTGAGATCATGGCATCTGTAATCATATAAAAAGGGACATTACTCTTTCTTTGGTGGGAATTGATTTGTTTTTTGTTGTTGTTGAGGGAAGTGCGAATCGATTTGGTACTGTGCAGGGTAATCTTGTTCTTCCGTTTTTTTTACATTTTTCTTGTAGTTTTTTCAATGGCATCTATAGCAATATAGTAAAAGGGGACATGACTCTCTTGTGTCTTGTATGATTTTTTTTACATGTTAAGTTTGTTCTGCCGAACAAGGAATCCGCACCTTGTTATCCCAAAATTTTCAAGCTCGAGTATCTTTTGTCTCACATGCTTTGAAACTCCCGCTTCTTCAACCCGCACCGCGCCTTGTTATCCCAAAATTTGGACGCGCGCGAGAACTCCCTCCTCCTCCGAAATCGCTCCCGCAGCCTGCACACGCCGAAATCCCCTTCTACCCCTCAACCGAAAATGAAGCTCGACGTCGCGGTGTCAAAACCGGTGGGGGTACTCTGGTAACTTACCCTACATTTCGGACAAGCGCGTCCCTAAGCTTGGCTCACCCTTCCCCTTCGCCCCCCTCCTCCCCCCCATTCGTACACCGTGGCCACCAAAACCCGCGAAACCCCACGCTCCTCCGTCGGCCTCCCGACCGCCGCCCAGCCGGAGACTCTTCCCCGACTACATCGTCCACCGCAACATCTCGCCGTCCCTCATCCACCGCACCGGATGAGGATCCGTTGTCGATCTCGTCGTCTCGTCGGATCAGCCGCCCCGTCCTGCACGTCCAAGGAGCTGCCCCGATGTTCGCCTCGTCTATCGCGCCACTTCAATCCCCACAGTGCCGTCTTGACCTGCCTCAACGGAACCGCAGCACCCTCACCAATTCCTCCGATGAAGCCGAGGCCAACTCGGCGCCACCAAGGAGGTTCTGCACTCACCGCTGCATTTTATCTTTTATTCAATCTCACGGGGCACATCATCCACGGCGTCTCTCCCCCATGTCGTTGCTTCCTCGGTGGCGACTTCCACAACGACACTAGCTGCAGCTGCTCCGGCTCTCGCTCACGCTGCGGCTCTGTTCTTGCTGTCGGTCGCGCTGCTTTGCTCCTGCTTTCGTTCGTCGCTGCTTTCGCTCTTGCTCTCGCTATGCTTCTGCTGCTTTGCTACGACCTCCGGCAGCTGCTGAGGAGTTCTTGCTTTACTCGCTTCGCGGTGCTCTTGCACGACTTGCTCTCTCGCTAGTGCGTTCCCTCGCCGAGCGCCCGCTGATTTAGATCATCGCTTCTCGCTACTAGTGCTCGAACGCCCTAAACATCTATTACAATGCTCACTAGTTCAATCAGTTTGACAAGAAAATTCAGTTTCGATTGTTAAGTTCATTTTCTTCGCTTAAGTTCGTGAGTGAACAGTACTTACAACATCCGGCCGGAGCGGCCGTGGCGCTGGCCGATGCGCTTTTACATCTAGCACTTTTTGGTGATGTATTTTACATCATCTATTGCAGATGATATTAGGGTCCCACTTCAGATTAAAGTTGTCCGTCTTGTCATGCTTCAGCCTCGCCGCCAGACACCTTAGCGGAGCTGCTCCAACAATGGAACTGGCCCATCACAATGAGCAAAGACCCTCGGCGCCCGTTCCAGAGGCCTCGGATCTTCTTCCCCATTCCCGACAAATACACACCAAAGATCATCACCATCCTCCACGTCCAACCCAATGATGCCGAGGTCCACAAGGCTATGCCAAAGAGGTTGTACACTCGTCGCATCACTTTGTTTCTCCATTCCTCTGGTCTTCCAATTCATGTGAGCCAAACACCTGTGTTGACTGAAATCCTATGTTTCCAAATGCTCTGCTTTTGCACGTGCATTCCTATCCTATTCCTGTGTTTTTCCTGTCCCTCGCTTATAGAATCCTCCAATTCTAAGGAGCCCTTACAGATTTACTTCATTTTCAGATTGGCGCCAAAGAAAACTACGTGTGTTATGTCCTGCTCCTGCCGTGCGTCATCCACCCCACCGAGGTGCACCATCGATGAAGCTGCTTCACCGCAGCAGAGATCCCCCTGCAGACTTTCTTTCGCCGCCTTTAGATCATCTTCCCGCTGCCGGCAGCCACGCCTAACTGCATTACCATCATCGATCGAGCAGATGAACACGAGGACTAGACAGTTCGGAAGTGAGGTCGCAGATCTTTCGTGTTTGCTTACGTTATACATCGGTTATTATTACCGCTACTTTATCGCTCAATCTTGAGTTTTGAATTGCCCATGGGTCTCATATCGAGCCAAAGAATCTAATAGTATCTGTCTACTATCCGGTTCATCTGGGGTCTTCTATGTGGTTCATGTTGGGTGGGCAACAAACAATAGATGATCCATTGTCTATCTTTTTAAACTGAAGCTATAATCTACCTGCTATCATTAGTTTTGGTCCATCCACTCGTTTGCTACCATCAGTCTTGATTTTTGCATGCACTCCTTAGGCCTTACAAAATCTAACTATTTTTT
Source organism: Aegilops bicornis (assembly GCA_021605145.1). Classification (NCBI taxonomy): domain Eukaryota; kingdom Viridiplantae; phylum Streptophyta; class Magnoliopsida; order Poales; family Poaceae; genus Aegilops; species Aegilops bicornis. The sequence continues at coordinate 576,368,991 of CM038672.1, forward strand.
TTATTATGCATGTCAGATATTGTACACAATTGTACTGAACATGTAGAGAAAAAGAGAAGACCATTGCGTGCGAATATAATATCATGCAGACGCTTCTCCATGGTGGGCGGCGCGCCTCTCTCCTGCATTTCCAGATTGTATTCCAGAGGAAGATAACTGTTCAGATGGAGATTCAGAAGGAGCCGACCATGCCTGTTTACCACCTAAGGTGTTTGCTCTAACCTGGCATGCTGATGTTGGTCATATCATGCATATGACGCCTTGCATTGCTTACATTATACATCTTATATGTCATCAGCTTAGTTTAGATTTGCTTTGTGTGAATGCCACCTGTTTGGTTTCTATATCATACTCCCACCATTCCTAAATATTTATCTTTTTAGAGATTTCAACAAGTGACTACATATGGAACAAAATGAGTGAATCTACACTCTAAAATATGTCTATATACATCCATATGTGGTAGTCCATTTGAAATCTCTAAAAAGACAAATATTTAGGAACGGAGGGAGTATATGGGAATTATGCAATGCCATCTTCTTTAGCCAGGCATCATATACGTGAATCATGCAATGCCATCCTGTTTAGCCAGCCATCGTATATGTGAACTGTATCGTGCCATATTTTTTTCCATAATGTGTTCCATTTGTCAAAGAATGTTTATACATTCATCTACTCTTCCTGTGCATTAGCCATTTGAGTCGGTCATGGGAAAATCTGGAGGAAAACAAGGTCTTCGAAAGGTGCTACACTGTCGATGCAGATTTCTTGCTGTTACTGTATAGCTCCTCGGAGGAGGATTCAGAGAGAGATGACCAACAGATTCCCCCGCCACCCCCGAGGTGCATGCTCTAACTTGGCTGGGTTATATTGCTCATATCATGCATATGGTGTCTTGCATTGCCATGCCATCTCGCTTAGATTAGACATGCTTTGTGTGAATGCCTCATGTTTGCTTTCTATATCGATATGTGAATTATGCAATGCCATGTTTTTCAGCCAGTTATCATATATGTGAATTATGCACCGCCATGGAGCCGTGCATCATATATGTGAATTATCTCATGCCATCTTTTTTTCATTACGTATTCCATTTGTCGACAATCTGTATATTGAACTACTCTTCATGTGTATCAGCCATTTGAGCCGGTTATGGAAAAATGGAGTGAAAACAAGGTCTTGAGCGAGGTGCAATGGTTCCTGTTGAAGCATATATCTCTATGGTTACAGGGAGCTCCTCAGAGGAGGATTCAGAGACAGATGACCAGTCCTATATCCCACCTGAGGTGTATGCTCTAAGTTGCAACGTTTATATTTCTCATATGATGCATATGGTGTCTTGCAATGCTTAGTTTAGACATCATATGCACAATATTGAATTATATCTGCTTAGTTTAGAGATCATACATGCGAGTGCCAGCTGCTTAGTATATGAATCAATTATGTCAATTATATCATGACATCTTGTATACTTAGACAACATGTATGTGAATTATTTCATCCCAACCTATTTTAGAAAGACATCATATAGTTTTGTCATGTCATCCTGTTTAGGTACTCATCATATGTTGAATTATGCCATTATATCCTCGTTAAGTTATCCATCATATATCTGAAACTATGTCATGCTATCCTGTTTAGTTAGGCATCATATATGTGAAATTGTGTCATGTCATGTTTGGTTAGACAACATATATGTGAATTACCACATCTGCTTCATCATACAATGTCTCAGATGTTCAATTTCTTTTCTTGTTTATCAGCCATTTGAATTGGAGGGGTGATGGCAGTATCTAAGGGAGCCAAAACCCGTTCTTCACAAAAGACAGTGCTACCCGTCGATGCAGATAGAACCATGGTTGTACTGGCCCACAAACTAGCCCCACCACACATAATCGAGACTCTTCCAGATTACACACTTACACCGTTGGGCAGAGAACCAGCTGCAACCCATCTAACCGCAACCCCAGCGGATAGAAACCCACTTATAGTTGACAAAGCACCATGTCCACCACAGAGTACCCCCACACGAGCAGTTTGTAAAGCTACTACAAAGGCCCAAAGCACGAAGACCACCACAGTTAACCCAAACTCCACGCTTAAAGTAGAAGAGCAACTGCTCGTGTCGATTCCGTAGCTATGGTCCATACTCCTTTCTTTGTTGCATGACCTGTATTTACTCATACCAACTACTTTCGAATTTGATGGATCCAATTGAATCTCCAATGGCGCAATGGTATGTTTTAAACCTATTTCTTTAATCTGGATTGCTGTTCTAACTTCTTGCTCTATGTTGATTTCAGTTTAAGTTGTATAAATAGTTATGTTCTCATGTGATGCACATTACAAGTGCTGCCAATGCTGTGTAGTTTCTCACACTTATATTCTGTCTATGCTGCCGTGTCTTAAAAATATATGAGTTGAACTGTGTCTCTATCTTGATTATGGAACATAAACTAGAATGATATGGACAATACAATGACCATAGTACATAGATATATGTTTGTTTCATGCTGTTATCCTGTCCACCTTACTCTTGAAGGTTTACCAAAATGAGTTTGGTATACTACAAGCTAAACTCTGTGATGTGTCTGCTTGTTTCTCTTGTAGTATGCAAACAGAATATTGGAGAAGAGCACCCCACTATGCAATGGTAGAGAAAGTAATGCAGATTAGGTTCAAGATAGTGAGACAACCCTGTTGGTCTCCAAGAAAGGTGATAAAAATGATCTTGTAGATAGTGAGAAAACCCCACAGTCCTGCGTTGATGTAGTGTTCGAAAGCATCGTCAAGCATCACCGGCACAAGCTCTTCGAACTCGCTGCCTGAATCACTTCCGCTTCTTCAGTCTCAGCTACAAGCTGAAAGGCATCAGTCATCTGTGCTGCCGCAAGAAGCCGAGGACTGAGGAAGTCCCTGCAGAATTCAGATGTGTACTTTCTTGTGCAACAGCAAGCGCTTGAGGATTTAAGCACCAAACAAGAGAAAGTTAATAAGCTTGCTAAGTGTTAGGGATATTACCATTAGGTGTAAACCGGCCAGGACAGGCCGGGTTAACTTCATCAGTAGTTGAGTATGTTAAGGCCCAAGTAGGCAGATGAGGGCTTAAGGCCCATAGCCGGTTTAAGGCCTATAGCCGTAAACTGGCGTCAGTATGTAACTTGTATTGTAAGTTAGGAATAGCAGAGACCGAGCCGGATACATCTATGAACCGGCGTCGGGACTCTGTGAACCAACGGGCGCCACCCATGTATATAAGGGGACGACCCGGAGGCGGTTCAAGGACAACAGACAACAACTCGAGACTTAGGCGAAGCTTGTTTGCTCCCTAGTCATCGAACCCCCATCAATTCCATCACAACTAGACGTAGGCTTTTACCTTCATCGAAGGGGCCGAACTAGTATAAACTCTCTTGCGTCATTGTGTCTGCTTTAACCCCTTCAAGCTAACCCGTAGCGATGGCTCCACGACTAAGTCCTTTCATGAGGACATCTCGCCGTGACAAAACCACGACGCTTGGCGCCCACCGTAGGGGCTATCGCATGATGGTTTCAAGTTTTTGGAGGGCAACTTGAAGGACTCAAGGGTTATCTTTGTGGGCCGGGTGACCAAGAGTCGTCATGGCAAGCTCTACATCGACGATGCAGGCCGGGGCCCGAGGCCGGCTCGATTGGGTACGGGTACCGGGTCCCCTTTGGTGGCATACACGTCTTCATCGGCAAGATCGGTGAACCGGGCCCTGAGCCGGACATCTGCACTGACCTCGTTGAAACGGCTCAGCGTGCGAGATCTGCCCAGGTTAAACCAGCCATGAAGCGTGCCTTCGTGGGAGTCATCCACGGAGGAGAATATGAGGATGGATCAGAATCTGGTAGCGAGACCGTCGTTTATTCTGGCGACGAGTCCTCGACCGGAGAAACCGAATCATTGTATCAGCTACAACACGACCAGATTGGGGGCTGTTCCGATGGTGATGATATTCCGGACCCTCCGATCTGCCCAACCGGGTTGGAATATTCATGGCGGTACGCAGCGGCGATCCACTCTTCGACCGCAGCAGCAATGTTCTCCGGTCAGCGGGCGGCGGCGGCCGAGGCAGGAGGCCCTGTGCACCCGCCGGCTCAAGTTTTATCTGATCTGTTTGATGCGTTGGCTGCGCTTATGGCAGAGGCTAACCCGGCGGATCAGGACGCCCACAACGCGAAGATTGCAAAGGTGAGGGAACATATCACTTAGGCCAAGGCCGACCTAGCAGCCGAGAACGACAGGATGGCCGCAGAGCGGGCCGCTTTGGATGCGCAGGCCTATAGGCTTATGCTGGACCAGAACGCGTCGCATGAAGTCCTGAAAAGGAAGCATCGGTCTCGCCTGCCGACGGTTTTCGACGCCAGAAACCTCTTTAATACCCCAGGAGCAGGGACTAGTAACCCGCCAGTGATAAACCGGGCAGAGGCACCTGGGCCGGGTGCACCGGTTCAGCCTCGCCTGATGGAGCCGCCTTGACAGAACAATGTCGTGCCTCAGCCTGTCCAAACACCTCCAGGTCATTATTCCAATCCAATGGACAATCTTGTCGCCGCCGCTTCATGACTGGAGGCCATTCCAATTGAAGGTGATTCTCCGCAGGCGGTGGAGACGTGCCGCATTAAGGAGCTACTTCGAATGGCCTTGATTCAACAGGAAGCATATTCATACAGCCGTGACCGAATTCATTCCACCCCCCGCCCGAGCCGGAGTTACAGCAGGCGGATGGATGAACCGGCCGTATCCAGTAATGCACGGAACCGTGAAGCGCCCCGTGGCAATAACCCGGCAGGTGATGCTCAGGAAGTGGTGGACCGGGCCCGAGCATGCAGGGACGCCGAGTTAGAAGGCAAAGATGAGGCTCGTCGACCACGCCGGTTCGTCCAACCACATCGATCGAGCCGGGAGTTACTTCTAGTTCTTTGGGAGTGCCTTGTCTTGCCCCCGTTTTATGCAATGTGCGCCTGCCCAAGGATTTCAAGGGCCCGCGCAAGGTGCCAAATTACACTGCCGATTTGTCTCCAGAAACATGGGTGGAGAGCTATGAGCTGGCCATGGAGATGCTTGACGTAGATGAATCGGCGTGTGCAAAGTATTCCACCATGATGCTTGAAGGGACAGCCCGTATTTGGTTAAAGAGCTTACCGACCAATTCTATCAGTTCATGGGCCCAGTTGCGAGCCCGGTTCATCCAGAATTTCAAGGATACATGTAAGCAGCCCATGTTGATAGTGGACTTAGCGGCCTGTGTACAGGAGGAAGGAGAGTCAACAACCCGCTGGGTGCGCCGAGTTTCAGAAATTTTGCACTCATCAGACCGTATCAACGCTGACTCCGCGGTTATAACCTTGGAAAGCAACTACCGGTTTAAGCCCCTGAAGTTGAAATTGGGACGGATGAAGCGCCATTGTAACGATATGGGGACCCTCATGACTGTGTTAGTGAAGTATGCTGATTCTGATAGTACCAAGGATCCCGAGTCTGATGATGACAAGACAGGGAAGGGAAAGAAGAGCAGCAACTCTAAAGGGCAGCAACACAACACGGCAGGTCATGGTAACGGAGGCAAGCGTAAAGCAGATGGCAGCGTGGACTTTGTGGCTAATACTAGCGCGCAGGACAAGGGCCAGCGATGGAAGGGTAAACAGCCGAATCGCGGTGGAGCTCCAAATCCCAACCCGAACCGCCTGACCTATCTATTAAACCAGCCCTGTCCAAAACACGGGACAAAGGAGATGCCAGCCAACCACCTTAGGAAGGATTGCTATATTATGCAGGAGTTCAAAAATTCTAATGCTTTCCGATATGATCACGGATCAGGTGGTGGCTCAGGATCCGGATTCCATGGGCCGGGTCACGGTGGAGGAAATGCCGGTTCAGGCTTCAATGGTGATCGGTGGACATAACAATCAAAATAATCAGAATAGCTGTGGTGGTTACCACCACCAAAGATCGGGTTATCGAGCAATCCAAAGCAGTTGAATAGCGGGCAATATCATGTATTCACCACTAGCTTGGATAAGCGAGACCGTAAGCTTCTGGCGAGTGGTGAATTACATTGAACCGCCGTGCCTCGTTATTTACGCTGGTCCGAACAGCCAATCATATGGAGCAGAGAGGATCACCCTCCCCGTGTTGACAATCCGGGTCAGCTAGCGTTGGTGGTCGCACCTCAGGTGGGAGGTTATAAGTTCACCAAGGTGCTCATGGATGGAGGAAGCAGTATTAATATCTTATACTATGAGACCTTCCGCCGTATGGGGCTAACAGATAAGAATCTTAAACCGTCCAATACGGTAATCCATGGTGTGGTACCTGGTAAGTCGGCATATCCTGTTGGCAAGATAGCTCTGGAAGTGGCCTTTGGAGATGATTATGATTCCAGGTCAGAGACATTGATTTTTGAGGTGGTGAAGATCCGGAGTCCATATCACGCTTTATTTGGGCGGCCGGCTTATGCCAAATTTATGGCACGGCCCTGTTATATTTATTTGCAGCTCAAGATGCCGGGTCACAAGGGGACCATAACCGTTCATGGAAGTCGCAAGATTGCTTTGGAGTGTGAAGAAGGTGATGCGGCCTATGCAGAGTCGGTTTGTGCCACGGAAGAGTTGAAGTACTACAAGGATAATGTTGATCCGGCGGACATGACTCCGTTGAAGAAGCCAACCACAGAGCATGATCCTGCTCTAAAGTTCAAATTGGCAGCTGAGACTAAGCTTGTTGACTTCGTACCTGGTGATTCGTCCAAGCAGTTTAGTATCAGTACCAACCTGGATCCGAAATAGGAAAGCGCGCTCATCGAGTTCATCCATGAGAATCGGGACATTTTTGCATGGAAGCCTTCTGACATGCCAGGTGTACCGAGGGAACTCGCTGAGCACACTCTTAATGTTGATCCTAAGTACAAACCGGTGAAGCAGTTTCTCCGCCGGTTCAACGAAGAAAGGCGCAAAGCTATTGGAGAGGAGGTGGCCAGGCTCTTAGCAGCTGGCTTTATTGTTGAAGTTTTCCATCCTGAATGGTTGGCTAATCCGGTGCTGGTCCTCAAGAAAAACGGCACCTGGCGCATGTGTGTGGATTACACAGATCTTAACAAGGCTTGTCCAGCAGATCCTTTTGCCCTCCCCCGCATCGATCAGATTATTGATGCTACTGCGGGTTGTGAGCGTTTGAGTTTTACGGATGCATATTACGGTTATCATCAGATCAAGATGGCGATTAAGGACCAGGAGAAGACAACGTTCATAACTCCCTTTGGAGCCTTCTGCTATGTATCTATGCCCTTTGGGCTCAAGAGTGCTGAGGCAACTTATCAACGGTGTGTACAGAATTGCCTTCATAAGCAGATCGGTCGTAATGTGCATGCCTATGTGGATGATATTGTGGTTAAGTCAAGGGAGAAGGAGACTCTGGTTGATGATTTGAAGGAAACCTTTGATAACCTACGGACATACAAGATGATGATCAACCCGGCCAAGTGTATTTTTGGTGTACCGGCAGGCAAGTTATTGGGTTTTCTGGTGTCCAACAGGGGAATTGAGGCTAATCCGGAGAAGATCACAGCTATCACCTATCTGGCTAAACCGAAGTGTATCAATGACGTCCAATGCTTGGCGGGCCGGATTGCCGCGTTGAGCTGGTTTATCAGCCGCCTCAGTGAGAAGGCGATCCCTTTGTATCAGATGTTGAAGAAAACATATCACTTTGTCTGGAGTCCGGCCGCTGATAAAGCGTTGGAGGACTTAAAGCGGCAGCTAGCCAATCCGCCTGTTTTTGCTGCTCCGATTGACAAGGAACCATTGCTACTATATGTGGCAGCTAATGCTCGTGCAGTCAGCGTAGCTATTGTGGTGGAGCGCAAGGAGGTGGGCAAGGAATATCCGGTTCAGCGTCCGGTTTACTATATCAGCGAGGTGCTTATTGAGTCCAAACAAAGGTACCCGCATTGGCGTAAGCCGGTGTATGGAGTTTTCATGGCAAGCGGAAGCTTAAGCAATACTTCCAGGACATCCCATCACGGTGGTCAGCTCTGCTCCTTTGGGAGATATAATTGAGCGAGGAGGCAATCGGCGGATTGCCAAGTGGGCTATAGAGCTTGGGCCGCACGGATTGAATTACGCGCCTCAGACGGCGGTCAAGTCTCAAGTGCTTGTGGATTTCATCAATGATTGGACGGAACTACAAGCACATGAAGAAAAGCCGGATCACACCTATTGGACTATTCATTTTGATGGGTCCAGGCAATTGGAGGGCTCGGGGGCTGGAGTCGTATTAACTTCCCCACGAGGTGATAAGTTCTGTTACATTCTCCGCTTAATGTTCCCTTCTACTAACAATGCAGCTGAGTGCGAAGCTTTACTCCATGGTCTCCGGATGGCTAAGGAGATGAATCTCAGCCGAGTTAAGTGCTTTGGTGACTCGGACCTGGTGGCCCAAGTGTCTGGCACTTGGGTTTCTAAAGATCCGCTCATGGCAGCATACCGTCGTGAGGTGGATACTATTGCAGGTCACTTCAAAGGATATCAGGTGGATCACGTGGACAGACGGAAGAACGAACCGGCGGACGCTTTAAGCCGGCTGGGCTCTCAGCGTAAACCGGTCCCGCCTAATGTCTTCTTGGATGTCCTGCATAACCCGTCTGTCAAGCTCCCTCGCGAAGAGGATTTGTCTATTCCTGATCCGGAGGCTCAATTGGTAGCGGCTCTGCATGCCATTCCGGATTGGACGGTTCCTTATCTTGCATACATGAATCGGGGCGAGTTACCAGAGGATGAGACTCTGGCCAGGCAGATAATCCTGCGATCCAAGTCCATGACTATTGTCAATGGCGAGTTGCATCATTGCAGTGTGTCAGGGGCGTTTCAACATTGTGTGTCGCCGGAGGAAGGCTGTGAAATTTTGCGCGAAATCCACGAAGGGGATTGTGGTCACCACGCCGGTTCAAAATCTCTGGTGGCTAAAGCGTTTCGTCACGGCTTCTATTGGTTAACCGCTCATGCTGATGCGGAGGACCTGGTTAGGCGATGTGGTGGCTGTCAGAAGTTCTCAAGACGCGCTCATGTGCCGGCTCAAGAATTGAGGATGATTCCAATTACCTGGCCATTTGCGACTTGGGGGCTGGATATGGTTGGGCCTTTCAAAAGGTCCAAGGACAAGAAGACCCACCTTTTGGTGGCGGTTGACAAGTTTACAAAGTGGGTGGAGGCGGAGCCCGTCAGCAAGTGTGATGCAGCCACGGCGGTTCAATTCATTAAAAAGGTGATTTTCCGGTTTGGTTTTCCACACAACATCATTACTGATAATGGTACCAATTTGTCTAAGGGTGCTATGAAAGAGTTCTGTGAACGTGAGCACATCCGGCTTGACGTTTCATCAGTGGCTCACCCACAGTCCAATGGCCAAGCAGAGAGGGCTAACCAAGAGATCTTACGAGGTATCAAACCTCGGCTTATAGTTCCTTTGCAGCGGACGCCGGGTTGTTGGGTTGAGGAGTTACCCTACGTGTTATGGAGCATCAATACTACGCCCAATGAGATCGACATGATACACACCGTTCTTCATGGTCTATGGAGCGGAGGCGGTTCTCCCCAGTGATATGTGTCATGATTCACCTCGTGTAGCAGCTTATGTTGAAGCGGACAACGAGGTAGCACGGCAAGACGCTTTGGACCTGTTGGATGAGGAGCGTGACATCGTAGCTGCCCGTTTGGCGATTTACCAGCAGGATCTTCGTCGCTATCACAGTCGCCGAGTTAGAACCAGAACCTTTCAAGAAGGATATTTGGTGCTCCGGCTCATCCAAGACCAGATTGATATGCACAAGCTATCCCCACCTTGGGAGGGACCTTTCGTGGTCAGCAAGAATCTGCACAACGGGTCGCATTTACTATCGATCGATATTCGAGAGCATAAAGACTCACGTACATCAGAGGAGGAGACCAACAGGCCGTGGAACATAGCTCATCTTCGTCCCTACTATACTTGAGCCATATGCTCTACTTATGTACATATTATGACAATGTATATATTATGATCAATACAATAAACCGGAGCCTTAGCTAAAGCGGGGTCTCTGTTATTTTTACATCATGTGTGGTTACACGGAGTTTTTATCTTAAAGCGACCTCCGGTTTACCCCTTGAGTTAGCTTTTTTTAAAAAGCTTTATATCATATCACTTGGGGGCTTGGTCGTGTCCGAACCAATGCAACACCTTTTGATAGGCGAAAGCCACAAAATCACTTGGGGACTTGGTCACGTCTGAACCAGTCACGCCTCTTGATCGGCCTAAGGCCACAAAATCATTTGGGGGCTTTGGTCGAACCCGAACCATCGCTACACCTCTTGATCGGCATAATGCCAATGCATCATTTGGGGACCTGGCTGACTTGAACCATAGCTACGCCTGATGGGGGCTTGGTCATGTCCGACCATGGTAATGCCACTTGATCGGCTCAAACAGCCTCTTTTCGCAAATGATTTTATCTTTGCCTTTGCTTGAAATTCGTTTCTCTTTTTGCATATTTCTATTGTTGTGTTTTTAAACCGACAATTCTTAAACCGGTTCGACTGTCAGTTGACGGAACTTGGTTTATTCTTCATCCGGAGATGCTCTGCCCGGTTTGATTTTTTTATAACATCCTATTATGGAGTAACACCGGTGTTCATCAGAACCGGAGCAGTTTACCCGGTAAACCGGCTTTATATTCACAGAGCTGTTTTCTCCTCCGGTAGTGGGTTTCTTAAAACTCCGTTTCAAGTTTGGCACAACCAACTTCATGCCCTACGATGGCGTGTATCATATATTCCCATATTTTTATCATATGTTTAAACCTAAGATATTATCTTTGATTTCATATACATAGATATGATGACCACTTTGGTGATACAACCATAACGGCGCTTTTAAGCTTTTCTTTGCGAGACAACAGCTTTAAGATTGATGATTCAACAAAAGCATAAGTTGCAATAAGTATGCACGAAGGCATATCAACACCAAGTGTGGAAGCTAGTCTATTACAAGGCAACACGGTGCCCGATTAAGATAATTGTTTTCGCATAACTCAAAGGAGCGATAATGTAAACCGGCTTCGGATCATGCTTGGTCGCCGGCTTGGCACGATGGTTGCGGGTCATCTTGCGCCGCTTCAACCTCTCGCTTCTCTACCCGGTGGCTGAAATCAACAATTGTTCATCGATTCCATTAATGCTTGGAATACAGCTTCATCATTGATCAATAACGATGGTTCAATGTCGAGGCGTAAGTATGCTTACGGATTGGAGGTATAAGGTTCTCCGCTTCAGGAATCGGTGCAGCCACTCGTTTATTTTTGCCATCATATTGGGCTTGATAGTGAGTCAGATTTGCCTCTTCAGCCAATTGACAAGCCAAAGGGCGCATTTCCCGGTTTATAGCTCGGTGATCCTCTTCGCTGAATTCTGTCCCGTCTTCCTTCAATCTTGGGAAGCCCTGGGCCGCTTCAACAGGATCAAAATCCGGCACCCATGCTTTGGCCCGGATTAGGGCGTTTATGGCACCGGTTCTAGCAGTAGATTTCTTTAACTCTTCAACCCGGGCAGGAAGCATTGACAACCTTTTAATGGTGTCCTGGATCAAGGTCGGTGCCAGGTTGTTGTGAGAAGCGATCTTGATGATCCGCTGCGCATCAAAGATATCTGATTGTTCTATCAATGTATAAGCGGCTTTCAATTTCTTCCGCACATCTCGATCCCAAGTGGCCAATACGTGTCCTGTATCATTCAAAGGGTTAATAAACCGGCAATTACATGAGAAGGCCTCATTACATCAGAAATCAAGAAGGCTTACCAAAAACAGCAGCGGTCATGGCATGCACTTGCCGCTTTACACCGGTCAGTTCATCAACCACCGGTTTGAGTGCAGCCTCGACCTTCTCGCCTGCTGAGTTAAAGCGGCTTTTCATCGCCCAATCCGCCCGCTCCTTGTTGAAACCCTCCTTAAGCTTTTCCATGACGCTTAAAGCGCTGGTTAATTCATTTTTTGCTTTGGAGGTTTCAGCTTGCTGGGATTTCAGGTTTTCTTGAAGATCAGCGATTTGATTTTCTTTCTTGCTCAGATCAGCCTACATACAGATAATCATTTGATAAAGATTAAGGTGCAGAGTTGAAGTACCAACCCCATAACAAGTTATGCCCTTGGTACTTGGGGGCTAATGCATATTTGCTTTTCATCCTACAATTTCTATATAAAGTCCCAAGCTCAATACAAGTATTAAACTTGGCACTTGGGGGCTAATGCCTATTAGCTCTGTGCTTGAGTGATACTGGATTTCTTATGGTATAAAAGTCCCGGTTTAACTACATTAAGTTGAACCGGCCCTTGGGGGCTACTTTCCCAAACGTCTGACTTTGCTTTCAGATTATATTGGGAATTCGGTTTAAGTTGACATCTTAAAACCGTCACTTGGGGGCTATTAGAGTTGATGATTGAAATGTACAAGCAGAGAGTCATATGGAATTTACCTCATATTTGTCCTTCATCATATTTACCGCATCGACTTCATAATCACGGCTGGTATATAGCCGATTCAGATAACCGGAATGAAGATCTTGGGGATTCAGAGCGGCATAAGTAGCCAAATCGGCATTCCATTTGCCTTTACCAAACGCAGTAAATTCATCTTCGGCAGTGTGCTTGGACAAGGCGACGGGATTGCCTGGCTCGAAATGACCAAAGCCAGTAATAACAACATCATCATCCTTGGCTTCGCCGGTCCGCACTGGGGTCGCCGGTTTATCAGTATGCTTTGATGGGCTCCCTGTTTTGTCAGTCTGAACATGACTCGTGGGTTGATTAAAAGGGCCTGTGGCATCAACATGTGCCTCTTCAACAGTAACATCATGATCTTGCAATGGTGGGTCGTTCAACATATCATCGTGGATGTGTTCTTCAGGATCTGGTATTTTGGTCGGTTCAGGAGCGTCGTCTTCTTCTGCCGCTTTGTCCAAACGAGCTTTCTTGCTTGGCCTAGGCTTGGCCCTGAAAGGAAAAAGATGGATCAGTCCAGTAAACATTGAAAGTGATATATCAAACAACATTATTAGGAATATGGCTCACCCAAGCACTGTCTTGAGTGGTGGGAGCTGGGTGGCTGACGACTCGCCGGAGGAAGAATGAGAAGTCACCTGATAATCGGAGTCAGATGGATTAAGAGGTTGACGAACACAACCCGCTTTAGGATAAGCATTGACGAAACATTTAGAGACCTCTGAACGGCATTTCCGAACTGCATTGATGGTAAACCGGCGGAGGTAACTAATCGCCAACCTTGTACGGGTTCTTGACGAGCTTCATGCTGTTGTGTCTTCATAAGAAAGTCTCGGTCCAAATAAGCAAGAGGATGAGAAAATTTAACTTTCCGGTTTGCCCGATGGACTGATGGTAAAGGGTTTGAATCGGAAGAAAGAGCGATTACCTCTACAACATCAGCGTGGCTGACTTCAGCATCATCCTGGCAATAATCATTATCAATAAGGCGTGTGAAAAATAAACCAAGTGAGTCAAGCTCTACCTCAAGATCCGGATTACCCACATCATCGTCAGCTGGTGGATCGGAGGAGGCAGTGGTTCTCTTTCTATGGGCCGGCTTCTTCACAACTCTGGTCTTGGGCCGGATTGTTTTCTCCAGTTTCTCTTGTGGAGGCTTCTTGCTCTAAAATGGATCATCACCCTGTTTGAAAGATGTTAATATCAACAAAGATTACTTATACATAGTCAGATTTCATGAAAGCATAAGATATGAGTCTTACGGCTGGCGGTTTGTTAATGGCAGAAAAGGGAGGCAGGCCGGTTTGAGCGCAAGCGACTTCAGTTCATTTAACATCCTCTTAACAGCCTTGAATCTTCGATGAGTCACCTGGATCTCAATAAGCCGTAGAGGGTCTTTTACATCTTCTGTGTATTTGCACATCAAACCGAAGCACAGGCTTAAGGGAAGTATACTCCAAGATATCCAGCAGCGAGCAAGGTCAACTCCTGTCAACCCGTTAGCCATGAAGGCCTGGAGCTTGGATAGTTGGGGGGCATATTTGCTTCTATCCTTAGCAGTCAGTCTTTGAGCGAAGGGATGTGTGTTGCTTAGCCGCTCTGGACGGTAACCCGGCAAAGGATTTTCTCCATCAGGAGAGGTATCTTTGCAGTAAAACCATGTTGAATTCCACTCTTTGGGATGGCTGTGCAGTTTGGCATGAGGGTAAGTGACCTCTTTCCTCTTTTGAATCGCCATACCGCCTAACACTGTGTTGGGACCGTCAGTAAATTCAGTGCGGCGGTTTAGATGGAAGCAATCTCTGAATAATTCAATTGTGGGCTCCTCTTGAAAGAACACCTCACAAAGCACTTGAAAGTGACAGATGTTGGTTCTGTAATTGGGGCCAATATCTTGTGGGCCTTGATTGGAAGTTGGCCAAGACATCCCGATAAAACTACGCAGGCGGATCAAGCCCTGGGCTAGATGGTCGGCAAAACAACAACCTCTCCATCTTTGGGTTCTGAGGTACATTCCGGGCCGAGGACCCTCCGATGAATGACGTCTTTTTTGCCTACAGCGCGGTCTTGAGTAAGTTATCGATTGCGTTTGATCACCCGAGAAGGGACCCAGTTGCACTCGTACACTTGCTTGGCCATGGTGCAATCTGCAAAGCGATAATACCGGTTCAAGAATATGTTGGAAGGCTATACATTGATGCATTCATTACTAAAGAAGTTGCTTATAAACCGGAGTTACGCAAGGTGGCAATACATAGCTAGGAAATCTGGCGGTTCAACAAGGGGACTAATGGTATATGCCGAGTTGTCAATTTTTCTACAAAGTTAAACACTTTGGTATGAAACATTGAAGAATCAAGATGAGTGGGTGTGCGAAAACAGGTTTCACAAAATTATATCACGCTTTTGGATCTGGAACATGTTCAGAAAAGAAATAAATATTCAAGGTCCAAAAGGGAGCGGTACCGAATCAATGAGCAAGGATACAGGGAGATCTATGGCTTTGAGATGCACAAGTGACGACGGATGCTAAAAACTACCGCTTCTGTGAGAACAAGGATTCTGATTTGACTAAGAGTTATCATATGAACAAGAAGCAAGCGATGAACGCTGAAGAACATGGAAACCCTATAACAGATCTATGGTGAAAAGATAGAAGACTCACCAGAGCTGAGGAAGAAATGGAAGACCGCCGCGATGCTCTAGTATGCTCAGGGTGATGCAGCGGCCAAGGTTGGTGCAGAAGTCGACGGCGGCGGCAAGTGAGCTCAAGTCAAGCGGCGCGAGGAAGACGAAGCAGAGGGGCACGAAGGGGAAAAAGAAATGACCCTTCGGTCTTATTTATAAAGCAAGGGACATGTGTCAAGCGCGAAAATCAAGGGGCCGCGAGTTTGGAAACGGAGCCGTCGCCTCGATTGTCGCAGATCTATCAAACAAAAAAAGGTATTGTGAATAGCTTTTATGACAGGTGACGTCACGCCGGTTTACGACGACCATAGAAGATGACATCATGGCAGTTCACCCACTTACACAAAGATGCTGAAGATGAAGTTTTTGCTAAGGATTGACATGAACCTGTTCAAATCAATCTGGGGCCTAATGTTGGGGATATTACCATTGGGGGTAAACCGGCCAGGACAGGCCGGGTTAACTTCATCAGTAGTTGAGCATGTTAAGGCCCAAGTAGGCAGATGAGGGCTTAAGGCCCATAGCCATGTAGCCGTAAACCAGTGTCAGTATGTAACTTGTATTGTAAGTTAGGAATAGCAGAGACCGAGCCAGATACATCTATGAACCTGCGTCGGGACTCTGTGAAACGATGGGCGCCACCCATGTATATAAGGGGACGACCCGGAGGCGGTTCAAGGACAACAGACAACAACTCGAGACTTAGGCGAAGCTTGTTTGCTCCCTAGTCATCGAACCCCCATCAATTCCATCACAACTAGACGTAGGCTTTTACCTTCATCGAAGGGGCCAAACTAGTATAAACTCTCTTGCGTCCTTGTGTCCGCTTTAACCCCTTCATGCTAACCCGTAGCGATGGCTCCACGACTAAGTCCTTTCATGAGGACATCTGCCGTGACAAAACCACGACACTAAGCATCTTGCCAGCATTATGGGTACCCAGGATATTGTTTCTTGAACTCTTCTGAAGTGGTTTGATTCACGGACTTGTTTTGTCTTGGCGTTTATATGTCATTGTGTTCCCTATATTAGCACTGGTGGTGAACTTTGATGCCCAGTGAATGTAATATGTGTAATAGCCGTGATAGCCTAGCATAAGTTGCTTGCTTATTTATTTCCTTATTCTCTTGTTTATTTGTTTGCTTGTAGTCAGTGCAGTTCTTTTTCCGCGGTTTGCTAGTGGCTGCAATAACCTATTTTTTAAAACTAGGCCACAATAACCATGGGCTAATATTTACTGTAGTGACACTGGGCCTCCTACGGGCCATAGAAACAGTGGGCCTTCTACGGGCCGTAGAAACAGTAGGCCTTCTATGGGTCGTAGAAACATTGGGCCTTCTACGGGCCGTAGAAACAATGGGCCTTCTACGGGCCGTATCATCAATGGGCCTTATACGGGCCGTATGATCGATTGGCCAAACATGGGCCAATAACAGGCCGCATTATGGACGTAAACGGGCTAGAGTTGGAATCGTCCGTTCATGGGCCGACCATAACGGGCCATCTTTAATAAATTTGTATTTGATGACGCTATGAAAACGGCCCAATGTATTAACGGACCACAAACGGGCCAAGCTGTAACCACGGGCTGAATTTGGCCCACAAGCGAAAAAATTACGATGAACGGGCCGTAAGTAAACGAATGCTCGAAATGAGCCCAAGAATAAATGGGCTCTGAGAAGTCCGAAAGATAACATGGGCTGGAAACGGCCCAACTGAATAACGGGCCATTAATGGGTATAAAGTGATACACTCTTCATTACAAGCCAGTTTCACCACGGGCCGTTAATGGGTCTAAAGTGATACCTTTGTTCATTGCGGGCGGTTTCACCACGGGCCGTTAATAGGCCAAGAGTTACATAGGGCCTCATATGGGCCGAAGACGTCATGGGCCATACATGGGCGAGGAGTGAAAATGGGTTGGAATCATATTGGATGGCCCGGATGACGCCATCGGGCCTAATTCGGTAGGGCGAACGGGCCTTAGGTTAGCGGATCGTAAATGGGCTATATGCGAGCGGGCCGTTAACGAGCTTTCCATGGGCCGCCCGTCACCTTTTGACCAAGTCAAGCGGGCGGCCTTTTCACGAGAATGGGCCTCTGTTGGGGGCCCGCGTGTCGACGTATCATAGGCGTATACATCCAATGAGTGGATGACATCTGTCCCAACAATGAGCCGACACGTGTTTCCTCCGACCAATAGCGATTTTACACGTGGAAAATCCCCATTGGTCGGTACTGATAACGGGTTATCGGATCCAAAACCCGACCCGATAGCTTAACGACGTTCCGTTACGGTGGATGCCACATGTCGGTCACCCTTGACAAAAGCACTTCTGTGACGGGCGATTTATCGTCATGGAAGTGGACACTTCCGTGATGATAATTTTGGTAATGTCATGGAACACTTCTACGACAACACAGGTATGACTATCTTGATTCTGTCATAAATTTGTCATGGATGTACATGCATGACAAAAAACGCGACCTACCGTGACAAACACGTATCATCACGGAAGTGTATTTTTTTGTAGTGCTATAACGAGATTGAACTAGGTATTGAGATACCGGCGATCGAATCTCGGGCAAGTAACATACCCATGACAAAGGGAACAACATATGTTGTTATGCGGTTTGACCGATAAAGATCTTCGTAGAATATGTGGGAGCCAATATGAACATCCAGGTTCCGCTATTGGTTATTGACCAGAGACGTGTCTCGGTCATGTCTACATAGTTCTCGAACCCGTAGGGTCCGCACGCTTAATGTTTGGTGACGATCGGTATTATGAGTTTATGTGTTTTGATGTACAGAAGGTAGTTCGGAGTCCAGGATATGATCACGAACATGACGAGGAGTCTCGAAATGGTCGAGACATATATATCGATATATTGGATGACTATGTATGGACATCGGAATGGTTCCGGGTAAGTTCAGGCATTTACCGGAACCCCCCGGGGAGTGTATGGGCCTTATTGGGCCTTAGAGGGAGAGAGGAGGAGGCGGCCTAGGAGGGGTTGCCCCCCCCCCAAGCCTAAGCCGAATTGGGAGGGGGCCGCCCCCCTTTCCTTCCTCCCTCTCTCCTCCTTCCTTCCTCTCCTACTCCTACTTGGAAGGGGGGGAATCCTACTCCCGGTGGGAGAAGGACTCCCCTAGGGCGCGCCATAGAGAGGGCCGGCCCTCCCCCTCCTCCACTCCTTTATATACGGGGGAGGGGGCACCCCATAAACACACAAGTTGATCATTGTCTTAGCCGTGTGCGGTGCCCCCCTCCACCATAATCCACCTCGGTCATATCGTCATAGTGCTTAGGCGAAGCCCTGCGTCGGTAGCTTCATCATCACCATCATCACACCATTGTGCTGACGAAGCTCTCCCTCGACACTCAGCTGGATCGAGAGTTCGTGGGACGTCACCGAGCTGAACGTGTGTAGATCGCGGAGGTGCCGTACTTTCGGTACTAGGATCGGTCGGATCATGAAGACATACGACTACATCAACCGTGTTGTCATAACGCTTCCGCTTTTTGTCTATGAGGGTACATAGACAACACTCTCCCCTCTCGTTGCTATGCATCACCTAGATGGATCTTGCGTGTGCGTAGGATTTTTTTTTAAATTACTGCGTTCCCAATAGTGGCATCCGAGCCAGGTCTACGCGTAGATGTTATATGCACGAGTAGAACACAAAGAGTTGTGGGCGATAATAGTCATACTTCTTACCAGCATGTCATACTTTGATTCCGCGGTATTGTTGGATGAAGCGACCCGGACCGACATTACGCGTACGCTTACGTGAGACTGGTCTACCGACATGCTTCGCACACAGGTGGCTGGCGGGTGTCAGTTTCTCCAACTTTAGTTGAATCGAGTATGGCTACGCCCGGTCCTTTTTGAAGGTTAAAAATACACACTTTACGAAAAATCATTGTGGTTTTGATGCGTAGGTAAGAATGATTCTTGCTCAGCCCATAGCAGCCACGTAAAACTTGCAACAACAAAGTAGAGGACGTCTAACTTGTTTTTATAGGGCATGTTGTGATGTGATATGGTCAAGACATGATGCTAAATTTTATTGTATGAGATGATCATGTTTTGTAACAGAGTTATCGGCAACTGGCAGGAGCCATATGGTTGTCGCATTATTGTATGAAATGCAATCGCCATGTAATTGCTTTACTTTATCATTAAGCGGTAGCGATAGTCGTAGAAGCAATAGTTGGCGAGACGACAATGATGCTTCGATGGAGATCAAGGTGTCAAGTCGGTGGCGATGGTGATCATAATGATTGCTTTGGAGATGGAGATCAAATGCACAAGATGATGATGGCCATATCATATCACTTATATTGTTTGCATGTGATGTTTATCCTTTATGCATCTTATTTTGCTTAGTTTGGCGGTAGCATTATAAGATGATCTCTCACGAAATTTCAAGGTACAAGTGTTCTCCCTGAGTATGCATCGTTGCGAAAGTTCGTCGTGCCGAGACACCACGTGATGATCGGGTGTGATAAGCTCTACGTTCACATACAACGGGTGCAAGCCAGTTTTGCACACGCAGAATACTCTGGTTAAACTTGACAAGCCTAGCATATGCAGATATGGCCTCGGAACACTGAGGCCGAAAGGTCGAGCGTGAATCATATAGTAGATATGATCAACATAGTGATGTTCACCATTGAAAACTACTCCATCTCACGTGATGATCGGACATGGTTTAGTTGATTTGGATCACGTGATCACTTAGATGATTAGAGGGTGTCTATCTAAGTGAGTTCTTAAGTAATTTGATTAATTGAACTTTAATTTATCATGAACTTAGTACCTGATAGTATTTTGCATGTTTATGTTGTTGTAGACAGATGGCCCGTGCTGTTGTTCCATTGAATTTTAATACGTTTCTAGAGAAAGCTAAGTTGAAAGATGATGGTAGCAACTACATGGACAAGGTCCGTAACTTGAGGATTATCGTCATTGTTGCACAGAAGAATTACGTCCTGGAAGCACCGCTAGGTGCCAAACCCGCTGCAGGAGCAACGCCAGATGTTATGAACGTCTGGCAGAGCAAAGCTGATGACTACTCGATAGTTCGTTGTGCCATGCTTTATGGCTTAGAACCGGGACTTCAACGATGTTTTGAACGTCATGGAGCATATGAGATGTTCCAAGAGTTGAAGTTAATATTTCAAGCAAATGCCCGGATTGAGAGATATGAAGTCTCAAATAAGTTCTACAAATTTGCAAAATGGAGGAGAATAGTTACGTCGGTGAGCATATACTCAAAATGTCTGGGTATAACAATCACTTGATTCAACTAGGAGTTAATCTTCCTGATGATAGTGTCATTGACAGAATTCTTCAATCACTCCCACCAAGCTACAAGAGCTTCGTGATGAACTATAATATGCAAGGGATGGATAAGACAATTCCCGAGCTCTTCATAATCTAAAAGCTGCGGAGGTAGAAATCAAGAAAGAGCATCAAGTGTTGATGGTCAACAAGACCACCAGTTTCAAGAAAAAGGGTAAAGGGAAGAAGGGGAACTTCAAGAAGAACGGAAAGCAAGTTGCTGCTCAAGTGAAGAAGCCCAAGTCTGGACCTAAGCCTGAGACTAAGTGCTTCTACTGCAAAGGGACTGGTCACTAGAAGTGGAACTGCCCTAAGTATTTGGCGGATAAGAAGGATGGCAAGGTGAACAAAGGTATATGTGATATACATGTTATTGATGTGTACTTTACTAATGCTCATGATAATGCTCAGGTATTTGATCATCGGGTTACATTGCTAATATTTGCAACTCGAAGCAGGATTACGGATTAAGCGAAGATTGGCTAAGGACGAGGTGATGATCTTGGCGTGGGAAATGGTTTCAAAGTCGATGTGATCGCGATTGACGCTACCTTTACATCTACCTTCGGATTAGTTTTAGACACGAACAATTGTTATTTGGTGCGGCGTTAAGCATGAACATTATATCTGGATCTTGTTTGATGCGAGACGGTTATTCATTTAAATTAAAGAATAATGGTTGTTCTATTTATATGGGTAATATCTTTTATGGTCATGCACCCTTGAAAAGTGGTCTATTTTTGTTGAATCTCGATAGTAGTGACGCACATATTCATCTTTCCCTAATAATAAAGCAGCTATCCCTTCTGGTCACCGTCATGGCGATTTTGCAGAACAGTCCTTCTGGGTTTTAGTAATTCAACCCTTAGTCCCTTTTTAAAGTGGATGAGAAAACGTTTCTTTTTTATGGAAAGGACCCTGCATTGTTTAGTATTCAACCCGCAGCCACGTCCTATGTAAAAAACAACATCGATTCTGCCTGTACAGAGCCGTCGATGAGGAGGAGGAGGGTTCCGACGGCGGCCATAGATGCGGACGTGACGGAGGGGACGGGATCCAGCGACAGTGCTCCGGATCTGGTCTGGAACGGCCGGATCTGATCTGGAACGAGGCGTCGGCGACTTGGAGGCGGAGGACGCTCGAGCTCTCCTTCTGGATCGGGTAAACGCGGTGGCTCGAGTGGCTGGGGGCGGCGCGGGTGCTCGATGCAGAATGGCGGGGGCGGTCGGTGGCAGCGGCGGCTGGAGCTTGCAAACGGCGGCGGTGGCTGGAGCTGTGGATTGCCATCCCTGGGAGGTGCGCGTGTCGTCGGCCGCGGCTTCACTAGGGGAGCGCAGCTGCATAGTCCGTTGCTCGCGCCGCTGCTTTGCCGGGAGGAGCACCGGCTACGTCCCTTGCCATCCCCGCGGTCACCGCTGCTGCTCCAAACGTTGGTGATGGAGAATCGCTCCTTGGTTTTCATTGCTGCCAGATTCAGTCGGACTTATCAGTCGGACTTATCCTATCGGTTCCAGCGGTCTCTATTGCCTGCTCCGGCCAGATTCAGTCAGACTTATCCTATCGGTTCTCCACCACTTCACTCTGCTTCATGTGCATCTGGGCAGAGGAGACGATGACCCGACCTGCCTGGTCGCTCACCACTGCCTCCCAGTCTCTGTTCTTCACCAGCCACACATACTCTTCCTTATGTGGTAATAAATCTCAAGGCATTTTCTGTTGTTATATGGAATTATTTACTTACAATTATTTTGTGGGTCCTTGGAGTTGTTTGGTTGCATTCTATATAAATGACACTCCGACATTTTTTTTATGTTCATCTAACAATGGAAAAGATTCAGACCTTTGATTCTGTAGAAATGATTTTATTGCTCGAGTACAATATGTGTTTACCAAAGAACATGAAAAGGGCAAGTTTTTCTACATTGGAACTTTCATTAGGTAATTAACTCTTGCAATTTTCTTCTACCAAGCGTGGATCAGCTCCTGTAGTAGCTATGTTTAATTTCAACTGAGTTTACTCATGGCTATAGGATTTGCAGTAAAAGTGTCGTCATCTATTTGTGTATGTATATACAATGGAAGAAAAATCTGGAGGAAAAATCTTTAAGGCCTGTGGCGATCCACCGATTTGTGGTCTATTCCGTTCTCGCTGGCAAGTTCCATTGAGAGAGTTGATTAAATTGATCTAGCTAGCTCAGGTCCACGTAGATGAGCTTACGAACGGCAGGAAAATTAATTAATCAGTGGCATCCATGCTTGGATTTGGGTCAACATTGGAATGCTTATCTCTGATTTTTGTCGTCGGTGGCTGAACAACGCATCTCCTCCTGTCATCGTGCTGCTCTTTGCTCTCTATCATCTTCTCTGATTTTTGTTGTGCTACATGTGTAGGTGTTTGAGGCAGGAAGGGTGATTAGAATAGATGAGGAGCGGCAAGAAACAACAACCATTGCCGGCCTAGCTGCTTATAGGGACAACCACACGGTGTATTAGTGTCTCGATCTAATTCATTTAACCACACATACCATCCATGGATTGGAGAGAGTGAGAGGCCCAAGATAATCCACTTCATATTATAGGTATAATGGTGCAATTCACACAAATGAATAAGCTTAACAAGATTCCCTGCAAGGTACTCAAATGATTTGAATTCCAAGCTCTTCTTTTTTCTTGGTTACCAGTCTATAGTAGATGATAAATATTGGTGCTCACTTCCTCTGATATAATTAGATTTTTACAGAAAACTAATAGTTGGTTTCATTGAACAGATCTTGCATGGTTTGCTGTTTACCGAATAGTTAGTTTGGTATGTCTTTGAGAAACAGTACACATTCTTACTAGATGTATTTAATTTTTGTGTTTTTGATAACATACACAACCATGGCATTTTCTTCTGGAATATTGTTGTTTTCACAATAATAAGTTTGATAACGTTCATAACCATGGCATTCTTACTATGATGCAGCAATGCGTAGCTAGCTAGGTGTAGCTAACACAATAATTTTGCTTTTCACTTCAGAATTCAGAGGAACTGAACGTTTATTTTACAGTTCAAACCAGTTATTGGTCTATCGCAAAATGATATTGTCTCGTGGTACTAGGTTATCAAAATATAATCTTCACCATGGCCAAAGGTAAAATTCATTTAGGGTATTAGTTTGTTTCATCCACCAAGACAAACAGCTGGTGGCATAAGGCGATGAGATGGGCTTCTATAGCTCTTTATTTGGCAGTTCTCTTCTCGAATCCCCTCTCTGTTGTCATGAAATCTCAGCAACACAAATTTGTGATCTTGCCGGGTAATCATGCTGACTGAGAAAGAAATGGTACCCAGGACTATGTACTGTACTAATATTCAGCAAAATGTATGTTTGTTCTCTTTCAGGTCCATGCTAGCTATTTCATTGAACGACATTCTGACAATATGTGCAAAAGGACGATGCTCATATGGACTAAATTTCTCTTTTGTAGGTTACAAAAATTGGTCTTCTCTGGGTTACAAACCAAAGGTTGCTTGCATACACTCTCGTGCTCCAGTTAAAGATGGAAAACTATAATCTACTGTGATGAGTAACCATCAATTGCTGAATCCATTCTCTTGTGAATACTACTGTATCTCTCTCATCTCTTCTGTTGAGTGATCGTTTGCGATGGGACAAAGAGCACAAGAAGTGTACAAATGAGCTAATGTAGAGCGGCTGACAATCAGACTATTTCGGGTCCGTGCTAGTTATTTATCATTTTGAAGCTATTCCTTCAGGACACATGATTACACCACATTCCAAGTTGAAAAAATGTGCAAAGTTGAAGTTGGTACTAAAGCGGATTGCTCTTTTTGATCAGCAAACAAATTTCAGTCATAATATGTGCCTTTCAAGTAGAAACACAACCTAGAACGTACAAGATTTGTTTCTCCCGTTGCAATGCACATGCCCTTTTGCTAGTAATATTGAAGCCAAAAGATGCAGAGTCGATAATGATAGTGCAACTTAGTTGTGACATTGCCGTTTAGGTCATATTGGTGTAAAACGCATGAAGAAACTCCATTCTCATGGACTTTTGGAATGACTTTATTATGAATCACCTGGTACTTGCGAACCATACCTCATGGGCAAGATGACTAAAACTCCTTTCTCCGGAACAATGGAGCGAGCAACAGATTTGTTGGAAATCATACATACTGATGTATGTGGTCCGATGAATATTGAGGCTCGCGGCGGGTATCTTTATTTTCTCACCTTCACAGATGATTTGAGCAGATATGGGTATATCTACTTAATGAAACATAAGTATGAAACATTTGAAAAGTTCAAAGAATTTCAGAGTGAAGTGGAAAATCATCGTAACAAGAAAATGAAGTTTGTACGATCTTATCGTGGAGGAGAATATTTGAGTTACGAGTTTGGTCTTCATTTGAAACAATGCGGAATAGTTTCGCAACTCACGCCACCTGGAACACCACAACGTAATGGTGTGTCCGAACGTCGTAATCATACTTTACTAGATATGGTGCTATCTATGATGTCTCTTACTGATTTACTGCTATTGTTTTGGGGTTATGCTTTAGAGATGGCTGCATTCACGTTAAATAGGGCACCATCTAAATCCTTTGAGACGACACCTTATGAACTGTGGTTTGGATAGAAACCCAAGTTGTCGTTTCTTAAAGTTTGGGGCTGCGATGCTTATGTGAAAAAGCTTTAACCTGATAAGCTCGAACCCAAATCGGAGAAATGTGTCTTCATAGGATACCCAAAGGTGACTGTTGGGTACACCTTATATCACAGATCCGAAGGCAAGACATTCGTTGCTAAGAATGGATCCTTTCTAGAGAAGAAGTTTCTCCCGAAAGAAGTGAGTGGGAGGAAAGTAGAACTTGATGAGGTAACTGTACCTGCTCCCTTATTGGAAAGTAGTTCATCACAAAAATCAGTTCCTGTGACTCCTACACCAATTAGTGAGGAAGCTAATGATGATGATCATATAACTTCAGATCAAGTTACTACTGAACCTCGTAGGTCAACCAGAGTAAGATCCGTACCAGAGTGGTACGGTAATCCGATTCTGGAGGTCATGTTACTTGACCATGACGAACCTACGAACTATGAGGAAGCGATGATGAGCCCAGATTCCGCAAAATGGCTTCAGGCCATGAAATCTGAGATGGGATCCATGTATGAGAACAAAGTGTGGACTTTGGTTGACTTGCCCGATGATCGGCAAGCCATCGAGAATAAATGGATCTTCAAGAAGAAGACTGACGCTGACGGTAATGTTACTGTCTACAAAGCTCGACTTGTTGTGAAAGGTTTTTGACAAGTTCAAGGAGTTGACTATGATGAGACTTACGCACCCGTAGCAATGCTTAAGTCCGTCCGAATCATGTTAGCAATTGCTGCATTTTATGATTATGAAATTTGGCAAATGGATGTAAAGACTGCATTCCTGAATGGATTTCTGGAAGAAAAGTTGTATAGGATGCAACCTAAAGGTTTTATCAATCCAAAGGATAACAAAGTGTGCAAGCTCCAGCGATCCATTTATGGACTGGTGCAAGCATCTTGGATTTGGAATAAACGTTTTGATAGTGTGATCAAAGCATATGGTTTTATACAAACTTTCGGAGAAGCCTATATTTACAAGAAAGTGAGTGGGAGCTCTGTAGCATTCCTAATATTATATGTGGATGACATATTGTTGATTGGAAATTATATAGAATTTCTGGATAGCATAAAAGGATACTTGAACAAGAGTTTTTCAATGAAAGACCTTGATGAAGCTGCTTATATATTGGGCATCAAGATCTATAGTGATAGATCAAGGCATTTAATTGGACTTTCACAAGCACATACCTTGATAAAGTTTTGAAGAAGTTCAAAATGGATCAAGCAAAGAAAGGGTTCTTGGCTGTGTTACAAGGTGTGAAGTTGAGTCAGACTCAATGCCTGACCACTGCAGAAGATAGAGAGAAAATGAAAGTCATTTCCTATGCTTCAGCCATAGGTTCTATCATGTATGCAATGCTGCGTACCAGACCTGATGTGTTCCTTGCTATTAGTTTAGCAGGGAGGTAGCAAAGTAATCCAGGAGTGGATCACTGGACAACGGTCAAGAACATCCTGAAATACCCGAAATGGACTAAGGATATGTTTCTCGTTTATGGAGGTGACAAAGAGCTCATCGTAAATGGTTACGTCGATGCAAGCTTTGACACTAATCCGGATGACTCTAAGTCACAAACCGGATACGTGTTTATATTGAACGGTGGAGCTGTCAGTTGGTGCAGTTCTAAGCAAAGTGTCGTGGCGGGATCTACGTGTGAAGCGGAGTACATAGCTGCTTCGGAAGCAGCAAATGTAGGAGTCTGGATGAAGGAGTTCATATCCGATCTAGGTGTCATACCTAGTGCATCGGGTCCAATGAAAATCTTTTGTGACAATACTGGTGCAATTGCCTTGGCAAAGAATCCAGGTGTCACAAAAGAACCAAGCACATCAAGAGACGCTTCAATTCCATCCGCGATCAAGTCAAGGAGGGAGACATAGAGATTTGCAAGATACATACATATATGAATGTTGCAGACCCGTTGACTAAGCCTCTCTCGCGAGCAAAATGTGATCAGCACCAAGACTCCATGGGTGTTAGAATCATTACTGTGTAATCTAGATTATTGACTCTAGTGCAAGTGGGAGACTGAAGGAAATATGCCCTAGAGGCAATAATAAACTTGTTATTTATAATTCATTATATCATGATAAATGTTTGTTATTCATGCTAGAATTGTATTAACCGAAAACTTAGTACATGTGTGAATACATAGACAAACATAGTGTCACTAGTATGCCTCTACTTGACTAGCTCGTCGATCAAACATGGTTAAGTTTCCTAGCCATAGACATGAGTTGTCATTTGATTAACGGGATCACATCATTAGAGAACGATGTGATTACTTGACCCATTCCGTTAGCCTATCACTTGATCATTTAGTTTATTTGCTATTGCTTTCTTCATGACTTATACATGTTCCTATGACTATGAGATTATGCAACTCTCGAATACCGGTGTAACACTTAGTGTGCTACCAAACGTCACAACGTAACTGGGTGATTATAAAGGTGCTCTATAGGTGTCTCCGATGGTGTTTCTTGAGTTGGCACATATCGAGATTAGGATTTGTCACTCTGATTGTCAGAGAGGTATCTCTGGGCCCTCTCGGTAATGCACATCACTATAAGCCTTGCAAGCAATGTTACTAATGAGTTAGTTGTGGAATGATGCATTACGGAACGAGTAAAGAGACTTGCCGATAACGAGATTGAACTAGGTATTGAGATACCGACGATCGAATCTCGGGCAAGTAACATACCGATCACAAAGGGAACAACGTATGTTGTTATGCGGTTTGACCGATAAAAATCTTCGTAGAATATGTGGGAGCCAATATGAACATCCAGGTTCCGCTATTGTTTATTGACCGAGATGTGTCTCGGTCATGTCTACATAGTTCTCGAACCCGTAGGGTCCGCACGCTTAACGTTCTGTGACAATCAGTATTATGAGTTTATGTGTTTTGATGTACCAAAGGTAGTTCGGAGTCCCGGATATGATCACGGACATGAAGAGGAGTCTTGAAATGGTCGAGACATAAAGATCTATATATTGGATGACTATGTTTGGACATCGGAATGGTTCCGGGTGAGTTCGGGCATTTACCGGAGTACCGGGAGGTTACCGGAACCCCCCGGGGAGTGTATGGGCCTTATTGGGCCTTAGAGGGAGAGAGGACGAGGCGGCCTAGGAGGGAGGGCCCCTCCTAGCCCAATCCAAATTGGGAGGGGGGCCGGCTCCCCTTTCCTTCCCTCTCTCTCCTCCTTCCTTCCTCTCCTACTCCTACTTGGAAGGGGGGGGGGGGGGATCCTACTCCCGATAGGAGTAGGACTCCCCTAGGGCGCGCCATAGAGAGGGCCGGACCTCCCCCTCCTCCACTCCTTTATATACGGGGGAGGGGGGCACCCCATAGACACACAAGTTGATCACTGTCTTAGCCATGTGCGGTGCCCCCTCCACCATAATCCACCTCAGTCATATCGTCGTAGTGCTTAGGCGAAGCCCTGCGCCGGTAGCTTCATCATCACCGTCATCACACCGTCGTGCTGACGAAGCTCTCCCTCGACACTCAGCTGGATCGAGAGTTCGTGGGACGTCACCGAGCTGAACGTGTGCAGATCACGGAGGTGCCGTACTTTCAGTACTAGGATCGGTCGGATCGTGAAGACGTACGACTACATCAACTGTGTTGTCATAACGCTTCCGCTTTCGGTCTACGAGGGTACGTAGACAACACTCTCCCCTCGCGTTGCTATGCATCACCTAGATGGATCTTGCGTGTGCGTAGGAATTTTTTTGAAATTACTGCGTTCCCAACGCACTTCAATTTTTTTCGCCATACAGTAGAGTATTTGTGCTCCCGATGTGTTGTGCATTTTGCGCAAGCAACACACCACACTCCATTGAACAACCTTTAATGTGTCATGCAGCATAGATGTACAACACCATGCAACATTCCTTTGACACGACGCACAACAACTTGTTCAACACAACACAGCTTGTGGAGCACACATGTACTGCCCCAAGCATCATACCTATGTTCTACCATGTAGTACAAATACATATTTTAGGCAGCACACATGAACTAGGGAAAAAACAGAGAAAAAACAATTGTAGCCTCGCTCATCATGTCGCATCTCTATCTGGTTAGGCTTGCTCGTGCTCCTCAAGCAGTGTCCCCATAGGGTACTCCCTGATTAGTTGCTCCCAAAACACTTGGGAGCCGGACCGCACCGGACAACAATTTCAAGTTTCAACCATATGTCTGCGCAATGAGTCCTATGCGTATGTGTTTTCTATTGCGGGCAAACGCGGCAGGAGCAATCAAAAAGCACCTGGTGGAGGTAATTGGGTCAGCCATGTACACGGTGTAACGCCCCGGATTCGATGCGCCAGGTGTCCGTCAGTTATTCGCCATCGTTGCCATGTCATGTGCTTGCGTGTTGTACTTTGCCATGTCATCATCTGCATTTCATATCATGTCATCATGTGCATTTCATTTTGCATACGTGTTCGTCTCTTGCATCCGAGCATTTTCCCCGTTGTCCGTTTTGCAATCCGGCACTCCTATGTCTCCCGGCGCTCCCTTTTTGTCTCTTCTTTTGTGCGGGTGTTAAACGTTCTCGGAATGGACCGAGGTTTGTCAAGCGGCCTTGGTATAGCACCGATAGACCGCCTGTCAAGTTTCGTGCCATTTGGAGGTCGTTTGGTACTCCAACGGTTAACCGGGTAACCCCAAAAGCCTCTTTTGTGTGCAGCCCAACACCCTTACAAAGTGGCCCAAAACCCACCAATATCCCCTCCATGCTCTCGGTCGTTCGATCACGATCGCGTGGCCGGAAACCGCACCTCATTTGGACTCTCCGAGCTCCCTCTACCTATAAATATGTGCATCCCCCCGATTTTTTCGCGCAGATCAAACCCTAGCCAAACTCCTCCCGCCGGGACATGTCGCCTCGCGCGGACGCGTCCACCGCCACGTCGCTGCAGCCAATCAGGTGCCGCCCGCGTCATCGCCGCCGCCGCCTCGGCCAATCCCTCGCGCCACTTTCGGCCCCGACGCGGCCTCTCTCTCGCCGCCGCCGCGGCCCACGAGAGAACCCAGCGAGCCGCGCCACCGCCGTCCGCCCGCCTCGGCCGCGCCCGTTCCTCTCCGCCCGTCCGGCAGCGCGCGGCCGCCTTGCCGCCCGGCACTCGTCGCCCGATCGCCGCGCGCCGTCGCCCATTCCTGCCATACTCGGCCCCTCACTTCCGCCGCGCCGCCGCAGCTCCTCCAGCGCCCCGTGTCCGCGCCGCCCGGTCGAGCTTCGCCGCGCCTCCTCGCCGGCCAGCGCCTCCCGGCCGCCCAGCCCGGCAGCCTTTCCGGCCGCCCGCCGCCGCCTCGGCGCCGAGATCGCCGCCGCGCTCATCCCTCGGCGCCCGGCAGCCCGTCGTCCGATCCGGACGGGTGGGATGAGATCCACCCGTCCCGGAACCAAACGGCTCCCCCGATCCTGGTTCCCTCCGTCCCGGGTCCACCCCGTCCATTTTTCCCCGAGGTGAAATTCTGTTAAGTCCCTGAATTCAGTAATTTTCATGCCATGTTTGACCTGCTGTAACTCTCTGCATATTGCTCCGTTTCGTGCGTGTAATATGTCAAATTGTTAGTCTCGACGATTAAATCATTTCATATCATTGCATCATTTTCATTTGAGCTCATCTTGATGCCCGAAATGCTGGTATAAAAGGGCTATGTGATGTTAGTTTCAGATTCTTATCAGAACATGCACTTTTGTCATTTTTGCCATGATTGATGTGTGCATCCTTTGAACTTAAGTCCTACATGTGTTTTGTAATATGCCATGCCATATTTACAGGGGTGTATGCCATGTATTTTTGTGATCTCTGTGGTGACTAGCACAAACATGCAAACTAGGCTTCATGATGTTGTTGATTTCAGCCCCTGTTTTGCTGATATTTTTATGCCATGTTAACTTGATGCTACAGAGAGTTCCATGCTTATTTTGAGATACTTCAGTAAGGATGTTTTGAACATATGGTTATTCTCTATCCATTCATGCCCTTGTTTGCAATTATGGAGTGCCATAGCTTGAGTCAATCGAGCTCTACTTTTGCTATAAAATGTTTCCTGGCAGGTTGTTTACATGTTATTCAATATTGCCAAGGTTTTGGTAGTTGATCCGTGTATGCTATGATGTTGTTCTTGCCATGTATAGCTTCTATGCCATTTCTTCTTACTGTAAGTTGCCTTGCCATGCCATGTATTGCTCTGTGGTGAGTTATTCAAGCTCACCAACATGCCTACTTATTGTTGTTCCTGCCATGTATGAATCTGTAATATAACTTGCCATGTTTACATGGGTGCCATCATATTTTCTGTGCCCTTTTGGCTCATGGTCAGTAAGGGACTTTTGTTCTATGCAATTAGTAGATTCATGCCATGCCTTTGTTTTCCATAATGAGTTCCTGTAGCATGTTGTTTGATAGCTCTAAACATTGCAACGTGATGTTATTTCCTGATAAGTCTGAAACTGTTATTATTTGCAATCTTGCCATGTGTTTTTGAGCATGTTCTAGTGATTTCTGGAGATAGCTCAGTGTTCATGTTTTGTCGTGCTTTACCTGTACATCATTCCCATGCCTTTTGTTATCATGTTGATATTCTGTAGCATGTTGTTTTGATGCTTGCAATATGCCTAGTTGCTGTTTTGGACAGTTTGTTGTCATAACTTGTATAGGGTGTGTGTTGAACCGTTGCTCCGTTTTGAGTGTGCTCTATATGAAACTTGCTTGATTTTGCATGTAGTTTCATATTATCATGTTGCATCCATGTTTTGGGGTGTTTGCTTGATGTTTGTATGCATTTTGCATCAATGCCATGTTTAACTTGTTTTGCTCATATCTTCTAGGCCGTAGCTCCGAATCTAATGAACTTTATATGTAACTTGACTAGAATTTCGTGTAGATCATCGTGGTGCATCTTAACTCGCTGTTTAACAACTTGAACATAAAGGTATTCAGATCTGGACCAATTTCGAAATTTGCATATGAGGACTTACCGAAATTGTTATATGTTGTTTCCGGCCTCATTTAAACTTGCTTTGATGTGTTGCTCTTGTTTGCATCATATCTTGCCATGAGTAGCCTCATCTAAATTTGTCATGCATCATGCTTGTTGTGCATCATGTTTTGTTCATGTGTGGTGTGTTCACTGTGTTGTGTGCTTCTTCTTGTTAGTTCATGTTTCGTCGCGATCGTGAGGGTTCGTTAAATCACGCTTCGGTTCGGCTTCATCCGTTCATCTTCTTCATGGACTCGCTCTTCTTCCTTGCGGGATTTCAGGAAAGATGACCGTCACCTTGGATCTCACTACTATCATTGCTATGCTAGTTGCTTCGTTCTATCGCTATTCTGCGCTACCTATTACCTGTTTTTCAAGCCATCCCAAATTGCCATGTCAGCCTCTAACCTTTTGCACCCTTCCTAGCAAACCGTTGTTTGGCTATGTTTCCGCTTTGCTCAGCCCCTCTTATAGCGTTGTTAGTTGCAGGTGAAGATGAAGTTTGTTCCTTGTTGGAACATGGAGATGTTGTTCCTTGCTGGAACATATTTACTTGTTGGGATATCACAATATATCTTATATCTTTAATGCATCTATATTCTTGGTAAAGGGTGGAAGGCTCGGCCTTATGCCTGGTGTTTTGTTCCACTCTTGCCGCCCTAGTTTCCGTCATATCGGTATTATGTTCCCGGATTTTGCGTCCTAACGCGGTCGGGTGATTTATGGGACCCCCTTGACAGTTCGCTTTGAATAAGACTCCTCCAAAGAAGGCCCAACATTGGTTTTACCATTTGCCTCACCACTACCTACCTTTCCCTTGGGAGTAATTAACCCAAGGGTCATCTTTATTTTAGCCCCGGGCGGTGCTTCTCTAAGTGCTGGTTCGAACCGAAATTTCAAGGCCACCCATGGGAAACTTCGAGGCCTGGTTTTACTCGTAGCTTTGTCTCATCCGGTGTTGCCACGAGAGCGAGATATGTGCAGCTCCTATCGGGATTGTCGGCGCATCAGGCGGTCTTCTTGGTCTTGTTTTATTCTTGTCGAAATGTCTTGTAGCCGGATTCCGAGACTGATCGGGTCTTCCGGGAGAAGGAATATCCTTCGTTGATCGCAAGAGCTTATCATGGGCTAAGTTGGGACACCCTGCGAGGTATAAACTTTCGAGAGCCGTGCCAGCGGTTATGTGGCAGATGGGAATTTGTTAATATCCGGTTGTAGTAAACTTGAAGCAAACTCTTCTAAAATACACCAACCGTAATGCGTAACCGTGATGGTCTCTTTTCGGGGTTGATCGAGAGGAGAACACGGTTTCGGGTTATGTCGGCGTAAGTAGGAGTTCAGGATCACTTCTTGATTATTACTAGTTGACGACCGTTCCTTTGTTTCTCTTCTCGCTCTCTTTTGCGTATGTTAGCCACCATATGTGCTTAGTCGCTGCTGCAACCTCACCACTTTACCCCTTCCTTTCCCTTTAAGCTTTGCTAGTCTTGATACCCATGGTAATGGGATTCTTTGAGTCCTCGTGGCTCTGATTACTACAACACCGATTCTTGCGGTACATGTTTGCGGTGATCATGACGCGAGAGCGATGTTTGCTTGTGTTGGAGTTCTTCCGCTTCTTCTTCGATCGGGGATAGGTTCCAGTGTCGGCACTGGGCTAAGGTGGTGGATGTTGTTTGAGTTTCTGTTTATGTTTCATCCGTAGTCGGATGTTGATCTTGTATATGATGTTGATGTATTCTTGTGGGATTTGTGCCTTATGTACGTATCCCCATCTATTATGTAATGTTGATGTAATGATATCCACCTTGCAAAAGCGTTTCAATATGCGGGTCTATCCTTGGTGGGACCGTCGAGTTCCTTTTGGATAGGGTCGCATATTGGGTGTGACACACGGCACTCCCTATTTTGGTAAGGTTCTAGAAGATTCTATTCCAACACCCCCCTTCAGTGTTTCCTCTACTATTCTTTTTTTCTTCTTAATGTATATTTTTTCTTCTTTTTTCCCTTTTTATTTTTATTTTATGTAAATTTCTGAATATTTTATTGTGTCGATTGGATCCTACTTCTTCCTCGGTGCCGATGCGGACTGTCTTGATGGAGTTGACAATGGATAGTTGCCACTTGGGTGCTCCTTTTAATTTCAACCAACCATGCATGATAACAAAGCTCCTCTTTTCTACCTTCAAAAATAAGTTGCACGCATGGGAGGGCTAGAAAGGAAATATTGTCAACAACTTGCACATCCGGCCAAATGACCAACGCATAGAGTATATCTGGCCAAACTTGCACATCCGGTGAAATGACCAACCCATAGAGTATATCTGGCCAACAAGTCGCATGTTTGTCCAAATGACCAACACATATAGCAACTTACTTGCTCGGTGATTAGCGCACCACTTGGCCAATGATCGATTAGTTGTTCCAACTGGCTGCAATATATGCTCACGGACTCTTCGATGGTGTACAATCGATGGTTGAGCGAATTCGTCCCATGATTTCGGATGAGTTTGTTGTGGTATGGCTTGAAATTCTTGTGCTCATGGAACCAAGTATGAATATTGGCCCAAAAATGTTGCACCCTTTTGCTCCATGCCATGGATCTGATCAAATGCTAGTGGTCAACCACACATCTCACAGTAATTCGTCCTCATTCATGTTGAAACTTTCCCATCTACCACTCTACTTTGGATCGACTGGCCATTCCTCCTGATCATGGTCTTCATTACCGTCCTACTCCGAATTGGTGGGTATACGTGCCTGACTGTTGGGTGTACGTGTGTGACTGGGTGTACGTGTCGGACCGGCTCTACGTGTCCGATTGTTGGGCGTGCACCTCCAACTCCGAGTCATCCACTTGCCGATCCTTGATGACCCACAGGTATAGGGGATCTATCGTTGTCCTTTCGATAAGTAAGAGTGTCGAACCCAATGAGGAGCAGAAGGAAATGACAAGTGGTTTTCAGCAAGGTATTCTCTGCAAGCACTGCAATTATCGGTAACAGATAGTTTTGTGATAGATAAATCGTAAGGGGTAACAAGTAATAAAAGTAAACAAGGTGCAGCAAGGTGGCCCAATCCTTTTTGTAGCAAAGGACAAACCTGAACGTACTCTTATATAAAGCAAAGCGCTCCCGAGGACACATGGGAATTGTTGTCAAGTTAGTTTTCATCATGCTCATATGATTCACGTTCGTTACTTTGATAATTTGATATGTGGGTGGACCGGTGCTTGGGTGCTGCCCTTCCTTGGACAAGCCTCCCACTTATGATTAACCCTTCTACGCAAGCATCCGCAACTCTGAAAGAAGAATTAAGGTAAACCTAACCATAGCATGAAACATATGGATCCAAATCAGCCCTTACGAAGCAACGCATAAACTAGGGTTTAAGCTTACATCACTCTAGCAACCCATCATCTACTTATTACTTCCCAATGCCTTCCCCTAGGCCCAAATAATGGTGAAGTGTCATGTAGTCGATGTTCACATAACACTACTAGAGGAGAGACAGCATACATCTCATCAAAATATCAAACGAATACCAAATTCACATGATTACTTATAACAAGACTTCTCCCATGTCCTTAGGAACAGACGTAACTACTCACAAAGCATATTCATAATCAAAATCAAAGGGGTATTAATTATCATTAAGGATCTGAACATATGATCTTCCACCGAATAAACCAACTAGCATCAACTACAAGGAGTAACCAACACTACTAGCAACCCACAGGTACCAATCTGAGGTTTTGGGACCAAGATCGAATACAAGAGATGAACTAGGGTTTGAGAGGAGATGGTGTTGGTGAAGATGTTGATGGACATTGACCCTCCCTCGATGAGAGGATCGATGGTGATGACGATGGCGATGATTTCCCCCTCCGGGAGGGATGTTTCCACGGCAGAACAGCTCCGCCGGAGCCCTAGATTGGTTCTGCCCAGGTTCCGCCTCCAGACGGCGGTGCTTCATCCCGAAAGCTTCCTTATGATTTTTTCCAGGGTAAAAGACACCATATAGCCAAAGATGGGCACCGGAGGCCTGCCAGGGCGCCCTCCACCCTTGTGGCTGGCTGGTGGCCACCCTCTGGTACTTTATTCGCCCAATATTGTTTATATATTTCAAAAACATGCTCTGTGAAGTTTCAGGACTTTTGGAGTTGTGTAGAATAGGTCTCTAATATTTGCTCCTTTTCCAGCCCAGAATTCCAATTGCCGGCATTCTCCCTCTTCATGTAAACCTTTAAAATAAGAGAGAATAGCATAAGTATTGTGATATAATGTGTAATAACAACCCATAATGCATTAAATATCAATATAAAAGCATGATGCAAAATGGACGTATCAATCCTCGTGGCAGCCCCCGGCTCCATCGTGGACCATCTCAAACATTTGTTGTTTGTGTCGTCATACAATGTCTCGCCCTATTAAGACACACCAATGAATAGAGAGCGAGAACTGAGCTAATCCACGGTCGACGTCCGCGACCGGACAAGCTGCGGCGATGCCAACTCAGCAAAATGGAGTAGCGTCGCGTTGACGTTGACGCAATATGACACATGCATGTTGGAGGAGGCCATGGGCTGCCGGTCGACCTGCTTGACGACATAGAAATAGGGAGGCTGAAGGCAGCAGTGTCTCACGTCCCAGACCTCACTCGGCTCTTGCGCCCTCTCCCACGCCCCGCCCACCGCCCTTCTATTTGCCGGCTGCCCCGTCCTTTCCCTCGACTTTTAGCCAGCGGGCTTGCCATGTCGCTGAGTTGATCTTCCAGGCGGCCACCTTTTTCGGATCCTCCGCCTCCACTATCTCCAACAACTTTTCATATGGGGTCCATGCGGCGGCGGTGAAAATGATGAAAAATAGGGTAGAGAGTGTTGGGGAATGCGATAATTTCAAAAAAATCCTATGATCATGCAAGATCTATCTAGGAGATGCCTAGCGACGAGAGGGGAGAGTGTGTGCACGTACCCTCATAGACCGAAAGCGGAAGCATTTTATCAACGCGGTTGATGTAGTCGTACGTCATGATCCGACCGATCCTAGTACCGAACGTACGACACCTCCATGTTCAGCACACGTTCAGCTCGATGACGTCCCTCGTACTCTTGATCCAGTTGAGGCCGAGGGAGAGATTCGTCAGCACGACAGCATGGTGACGGTGATGATGAAGTTACCGGCGCAGGGCTTCGCCTAATCACTACGACGATAT
The DNA here is from genome assembly GCA_021605145.1 of Aegilops bicornis. Classification (NCBI taxonomy): domain Eukaryota; kingdom Viridiplantae; phylum Streptophyta; class Magnoliopsida; order Poales; family Poaceae; genus Aegilops; species Aegilops bicornis. The sequence goes on from CM038672.1 coordinate 576,406,466, forward strand.
GACCAAGGTGTGTAACTGTGGAGGCGGGCACCGCACACGGCTAAGAGATTGTCTGTTGTGCCTTTGGGGTGCCCCCTGTCCCCGTATATAAAGGAAGAGAGGAGGAGGCCGGCCAACAAGGGGCGCACCAGGAAGAGGGGAGGCCTACTAGGACTCCAGTCCTAGTAGGATTCGGCCCCACCCTTTTTTCCTTCTCTGGGAGGGAAAAGGGAAGGAGAGGGAGTAGGAGAAGGAAAGGGGGTTGGCGCCCCCTTCCCAAGTCCAATTCGTCCTCCTCCCTTGTGGGGGGCGCACAAGCCCCTTGTGGGCTGGTTAGCCTCCCTCATATGGCCCATAAAGCCAATATATTTCCCCGGGGGGTTCTGGTAACCTCCCGGCACTCCAGAAAAATGCCCGAATCACTCGGAACCATTCCGATGTCCGAATGCAACCTTCCAATATATGAATCTTTACCTCTCGTCCATTTCGAGACTCCTCGTCATGTCCGCGATCTCATCCGGGACTCCGAACAAACTTTTGGTACATCAAATCACATAACTCATAATACAAATCGTCATCGAACGTTAAGCGTGCGCACCCTACGGGTTCGAGAACTATGTAGACACGACCGAGACACATCTCCGGTCAATAACCAATAGCGGAACCTGGATGCTCATATTGGCTCCTACATATTCTACGAAGATCTTTATCGGTCAAACCGCATAACAGCATATGTTGTTCCCTTTGTCATCGGTATGTTACTTGCATGCGATTCGATCGTCGGTATGATCATACCTAGTTCAATCTCGTTACCGGCAAGTCTCTTTACTTGTTCCGTAATGCATCATCCTGCAACTAACTCATTAGTCACATTGCTTGCAAGGCTTATAGTGATGATCATTACCGAGAGGGCCCAGAGATACCTCTCCGATAATCGGAGTGACAAATCCTAATCTCGATCTATGCCAACTCAACAAACACCATCGGAGACACCTGTAGAGCATCTTTATAATCACCCAGTTATGTTGTGAGGTTTGATAGCACACAAGGTGTTCCTCCGTGTGAAAACCTGGTTTTTGCCCTTTTCTTTTTGCCTGATTTTCATTTGGATTTATTTTGAAATTTGGAGTTTTTGAATCTTTTCATATGGACTTAAACACTTGGGTACCCTTGGCTTTCACCCAAGTGCCTCATTTCCCTCTATAATCATCATTCCCTCTCTGATTCATCCCAAAATAATATTTAGAATATTTTTCTTTAATGAAAAATATTCATTTTCCTCTCCAAAACCCTAACTAGCTCAATGTGCTCCAAAGCAACACCAATTTTTCTTGCCCACAAAAATCGGACAAAATTCACAAATATTCTTTGAACCCTAGGGCACCTTCCTGAGCAAAAATATAACCTTTTGGAATATTTTTGCTAAAAAAATATTTTCTGTTCTGGACAGAAATGGTGGTTTCTACAACAACTACCATTTTACTTGCTCCATTGTGGCTGATTTCTCTTGCGCATCATCACCTTAGTAGATGATTGCTTGCCTCCAAAGCACGGTCCCCAACTCCCAGCCATTTGACCTCAGTAACCTCTCAAAGTTACTGATAAGAAACTTACTAAACGTGTGAAATCTTTTCTACTGCATCTTGATCCAAACCAAAGCGTGGTAATCTTCAAAACTACCATGAACAACAAGCCAGCCATGAACTTTGGATGTAGGTCGGCCCGAGGGCAGAGTTCACACGATGACCGCGTGTGTACACGATGCCAGCCTGCGTGTCGACGCGCTCTGAGTGCCGCCGAGCGCTCTATTTCGCGCGTGCTCGCTTCCCCGACTGCCAAAGCATGCCAAACCTCGCCACCATCTTCGTCCCAACCCCCTTAACTCCACCCCGGCACTCGCCGACGCCGGAGCTCGCCGCAACGAGCACATACGCGGTCCGGCCAACGTAACAGTGCGGTGCACATTGTGCTCGTCGCCACCCCAGTGCCCCTGTGCTCGTCCCCATTCGCCCACAGTCCCCGCATGAGTTGCATCGCCTTCTCCCCCTCTCAATAACGTCGCTCGTCGCCGGGCGCCGTGTCCAGGTGTCCACCGGCAGATCCCGAACCCCCCTTGGTGCTCGCCTATAAATGGAGCCCTCCCCAGCCTCCTCGAGCATCATCCTCCACTCCCACACACTCCACGAACTTGTAGATAGCCGTAGCCCGGTCGGGAAGGCCGCGGGACGCCGTCCCCGAGCCCGAGCTCGCCGGCGATCCCCTCGAGTCGTCGCGGTAGCTCCAGCCCCTCCCTGGCCTGGGCCACTCTTCCAGAGCCTCTGCCACTCTTCGGTGAAGCCGTTCCGTCCACTCGGAGCCCCTGGAGTTGCCTCTGTTCGCCGTCGTCTTCGTCTCCGGCGATGTCCGCTCTCTGCCTCCGCTTGTGAGGTCGATTCCAACGCTGTCCGACCACCCCTAGCTATGCTACGGGTATGGGCAGGTGCGCCTCCATCCCCTCTCTCGATCCCTCCCTCTCGTTTTGGCCAATGAGCCCTCGCCGCCAGCGTGAGCTCCGGCAAAGCCGTGACCCCCTTTGTTTCCTCCTCCCTCTCCCCCTCGCCTGACTAGCAGGGCCCGCTAGTCAGCCACTCAGTAAGCACGCGAAGCGGTACGAGTGGTGGCGCCCCGAGGCTTTACACCTTCGACGTCACCCCCCCAGTTTGTTTTATTTAAATTCAAATTCACATATATTTTCCAGAGAGCTTCAAACAGCTATAACTCTTTAACCATAAGTCCAAATGAATTGATTCTTTTTGCATTGTGTTCTTTGCAAAGAAATCTAACAGCTCACCAAAATGAGATTTTTCTGTGCTGTCTAGATTTTCTGGTGATTTTCAGAAGGGTTCTTGATATTTTCTTCTTGTGTTTAAAATTATTTTCAGAGGGTGAGGCTTGTCTTGAGGATCACCAGAAGGCTTGTGAACCTCATCTGCACTAAGGCAAGCCACAACAACATTTTCATGCTGCCATTTCAATATTTATGATTTTCTTACTTGAATGAAAGATTTAATCCATGCATTTAAATAACTATTATGTTATTTATATTTTGTTAAGTGCTTGTTTTAGTTAATATGCTTGATTTACAGAATGTTTGAAACTAACTCAGTTGGTAAAGAAACTAGGATTCATTTGTGGTAATAAAAGAATAATATTGTTATGCATATGAGTAATTACTTGAAGTTATTTTCTTGCATGAGTAAAATAATTAAATTTGCTAGAAAATATTCTGTTTAAAGTGAGGTTTATCCTAACCTGAAAAGTGGCATGAGCTGTTGATGTTGATGCTTAGTGTGAATATAGTTGACTCAGTCATTTCCGTTAGTATGTGTTGCATATGTAGTGTTGCATTTCATGGCATGCGATGACACCGGACATTTCTACTTTAAGTTGAACCTGCTTATAACTCAACTTGAATATACCGTTGGCCGGGTCATGGTGCCACTGAATCGAGTTTTTCCCAGTGCAACCACATTTGCCTTTATGGGAAGGCCTTGATTCGGTCCGTTGTCATGCCTCTGGTCGGTTCCTCCAACTAGGGAAGGTTATGAGCATGCTTACCCTGGCACGGTAAGCAGACATAACCTTGTGTGCCCGTTGTTGAGATTATGGTACCAGGTCCCCTTGTGGGATTGTTTTGGCCACGACGGTGGTCGTTGTGTGTTTGGTAGACACGGCACCACCCAGGACTAGCCCGATGGGGAGTGAGTCGGAGTGGCTGGGAGAGTGTCATGGCAATGGAGGGGTTTCATCGGAATGCCGTTGGTCCACCCGAATGGGAGTGCGAGGCCATGGGTTCCGTGGTGTGGGTACAGTGTGCTACCTCTGCAGAGTGTAATAATCTATCGATAGCCGAGTCCATGGTTACGGACACGCTCGTAGTAGGTCACACCATGGGTCAACATTTAATAAATTTTGCACACTAAGTTATGAACTTTGCATTGTTGATGATGGTGAGAAGGCCATCGAGATGTTCGAGAACAAGTATTGATCGTGGTTGTGATCGCCGTAAGGATCACGAGATACCCCTAGTCAAGACCACGATGGGGGTATGTTTGTGATCCAAGAACGATCACGGATGGTAAGCCAGTCCCGAGGGACTTTTAGCACAAGAGCGTGATCACAACATGTTGAAACATTATTGCATTATCAATTGGTTAATTATCATGATATTGTTTGTCATTATGATTATGCCTCTTGTGAGCTTGCAAGTACATTCCATGTACCGACCTGGCGTGTCATGCCAGATTTCAGGAAAGTCTCGTTGGAAAGCAGTGTTGCTCGAGTCTAGATCGTGTCCACATCGGTGTCCCTGTGCTATGGAGTTTCCGCTACGATGTTGTTCCGCTGCCGCGTAGTTGTTATGATCGAGGCCCCTTTATGTTCACTAAATAATGTACATATTGTTCAGCCGCACCGTGTGTGCCGCTTGGCCTCGACACCTGTTGTAATATAAACTATGATCCGCTAGCATCAATAAAGCGGTTGTTTTCTATACCAAGATGTTGTGTGTTGCCAGAAGACATGGTCTCTTGGCTGGCAATGCAGGGTAAACCGGTCGCTCTGAGCCGGGGTGCCACAACGTTTGGTATCAGAGCCTTATTGTTGTAGGCCATGCTAGACTAAGACGTGTTAACTGGACGTTCGATACGAGTTAAGTTGAGTGCCGATAACATTTATAGCTGGTTGTTGCATTGCATGCACTTGTTTTATTTTTAAGCTAACCTGCTAATGGTTGTGAGTGTAGATGGCTCGGTCTTTGTATCCATGCGATTGCGGTGATGCCGCATACGCCACCGCATCTCGCCATAGCGTGTGGGATCGGTTGTATCCTCTTGGTGACGACCCAGTCTATCATGTGTACCGGGAGCGTCTAGCTGACTCAGTGTATGAGTATAACGTAGTGGTTACTCTGCGCACCAGTTCTGATTCCAGCACTTGCACTCGTACTTCTCGAAGCGGTTACGCTTCTACCGCTTCTCAAGCTGTCCAGTTTGCTGCATTCGAGGTCCTTGTCGAGCTTCTTTATCACGAGGTCCGGATGCAGAACCACCTAGGTTTCTACTACTATCCTTCTCTGCACGACAATGGTCGTATCCGTTTCCCTATCATTGATCCGGAGTCTGATAGTGCTGCTAGCCATCTTGCTCGTTATATCACCGCTAGCTATCTTATGATCCACGAGCTGGCTCGAGAGCTGACTCGTGCCCATACTGCTTTAGCCTCTGCTTTAGTCTCTACTAGATCTGCCACTACTCCATCCTCCCTGGGATTTACTCCTTATATTCCAGCCAGTTTTAGTTCCCTAGTTTCACCGGTTACTCCCCCGAGTAGCTCGGGCACCTCGACGGTGAACCCTCTCAGTGCCCCTGCTAAGTGGGTTACACTTCTCTCTACTCCTGTAGCACTGATGCTTCACCCTACCCCTGCCCTTGAGGGAGAGCCCTCGAGACAGCGCCGTCGTGTTACCTTTAACCCGGAGGTTTCCGTTAACCTCGTCAGTTCAGGACCCGAGTCCGCTTTAGGAGAGGACCCCGCAGCACCAGCAGAGCAGTAGAGCTCCTGAGTATTCGCAGTCGTCAGAATGGTGTACGGATGTAGTCTTACGGGTCATGATGTTTCGTTGCCTGTATGAGAGTAGTTGAACCTGGCATGTTGGTTATCTTTCATGTATGAGTCTATTTATAATTATGTTGGAACTCTATTTTATTCGTCGTATTTTCTTTGTTATTTCGTTCTCTTTCGGGTTTTGTTGCTGGCTTTTCCCCAATTTATTTTGGATGTTTCTCATCTCGGTTGTGTTGTCTTGGGGAAAATCCACAATAGGATGCCGTGGGGAGGCATCAGTAGCGACGTTCATGAGGGAACTCCTGTTCGTTGTTCCGCACGACAGGCAGGACACTCTCCCGAGCTGTATGTTCCACCACCGCCTCCACCGCGAAATCCACCCTCCACCAAGAAAATTCTATGTATGTTTGAGGAAAGAAGGAACAATGATCTGATTGAAATATTAAGAAGTGTGCAAGCTATGGTTGGACAGAATGGAAATCAGAACGATCATTACTCTAAGCTGTCAGATTTTCAGAGGACCAAGCCCCCCAGTTTCAGTCAGGTTGTAGATCCCTTCGATGCAGACGATTGGTTGCGTACCACTGAGAAAAAGCTTGAGATTGCTCGTACTGAAGAAAATGATAAAGTTCCATTTTCAACTCATTATCTTGAGGGCGCTGCTGCCATATGGTGGGAAAATGCAAAAGCCATGTGGCCTGCTGAAGAAGAAATCACCTGGCCAAAATTCAAGGATCAGTTCGAAATATCATATCCCTCTTTGGAATTATGAAGACTAAGCAGCGAGAATTTCTCGCACTCATCCAAGGAAATCAGTGCGTGGGTGAATATTTGCAGAAATTCAATCATCTGGCCCGTTACTCCCTTTATGACATGGCCACCGAAGAAAGAAAGATTGACAAATTTCTTGGTGGATTAAATCCGCAACTCCGGTGTACTCTCAGTATGTTTGATTTCCCAGATTTCCAAACTTTGGTAAACAAGGCTTTCATTGCTGAAAGGGAACACAAGCTTGTATCAGATAATAGGCCTGTTAACAATGACCACAAGTGCAAGTTTGAGCCAAAGAAGGATGGACAAACAGTGAAAAGGCTCGTACCTGGCAGCAGACTCAGGTGGAATACAAGCCCAATTGGCAACATAATGTTAACAAGACCACCACTCAATTCAAGAATGTCGTGACCAACCTAGTGCACGAGGAGCGCCAGCGCAACAATTCTTGCTTCAGTTGTGGGCAAAACAGACATTATGCCAGACAGTGCCCCAAGAACAGCAAGGTGAATGCTCTATTCAGGCCACAAGTCAACTTTATGGAGTCATGCCCGAACCAGCAAAACTTTACAGGGCACGTGCATCACCTCTCCGCCGATGAAGCCCAAGAGAACCCCGAAGTCGCCATTGGTATGTTTTCTGTTAATAACATACATGCAGTAATTTTATTTGACTCTAGGGCTTCCCACTCTTTTATTTCTCAGAGTTTTGTTGCCCCAAACAAATTTCCTTGTTCTCTTTTGGGCAAAACTATGCTGGTACAAACCCCGGGATCCCTAATCAAGAGCAATTTGGTCTACCGTAATCTGGAAATCAATATCAACGGAGTCGGTTTTCCAACTTCTTTGATAATTATTGAGTCCGCCAAGTTGGATGTTATATTGGGTATGAATTGGTTGACCCAATATCAAGTTTGCGTAAACTGCGCGACCCGAGAAGTCACTTTGACTAGTCAAAATGGGCAGACTACAAAATTCTATGCTCGCAAAAGTATACCCAAGAAAGAAATGGTCTTCACCGTGGTGACTGGTGAATTGGAATTAATTCCTGTGGTCAGTGAGTTTCCGGATGTATTTCCAGAAGAGTTGCCAGGCATGCCACCAGATCGCGAGCTTGAGTTTGCAATAGATCTTGTGCCCGGAACCGCACTGTTATACAAGAAGTATTACCGGATGCCCCCATCAGAATTAGTGGAACTAAAGAAACAACTTGATGAACTTCTCCAGAAAGGATATATCCGTCCCAGCTCTTCACCATGGGGATCACCTGCTATTTTTGTGGACAAAAAGGATGGCAGCCTCCGCATGTGTGTGGATTACCGTCAGCTGAATGAGGTCACCATCAAAAATAAATATCCGCTGCCTAGGATTGATGATCTATTTGATCAGCTCAGGGGGCCAAGGTATTCTCTAAGATTGATTTACTGGACGGGATATCATCAGCTCAAGATTAAAAGGAAGATATTCCTAAGACCGCATTCACTACTCGATGCGGTCTTTATGAATATCTGATTATGTCCTTTGGTCTCACCAATGCCCCCGCTTTCTTCATGCATATGATGAACAAAGTATTCATGGACTTGCTCGATAAGTTCGTGGTAGTCTTCATCGATGACATACTCATTTACTCCAAGAGTGAAGAAGATCACAAGGATCACCTCCGAGCAGTGCTACAACGACTCCGCGACCATCAGCTATACGCCAAATTCAGTAAATGCGAGTTTTGGCTCAAGCAAGTTGGGTTTCTCGGACATGTACTATCCGCTGAAGGTATAGCCGTGGACCCGAGCAAAGTAAAGGATGTGCTCGATTGGTTGCCACCCACGACCATAACACAGATCCGGAGTTTCCTTGGATTAGCCGGATATTATCGTCGTTTCATTGAAGGATTTTCCAAGATTGCTAAACCCACGACGGAGCTGCTCGAAAAAGATAAAAAGTTTGAATGGACTGAGGACTGTGAGAAAAGTTTCAATGAGCTAAAGATAAGGCTGACGGCCGCACCTGTATTAACTCTTCCAGATACCTACCGCAGTTTTGATGTGTACTATGACGCCTCCAGACAAGGACTTGGATGCGTACTTATCCAAGACGGCAAGGTAGTAGCCTATGCATCGCGACAACTACGACCGCACGAGGGAAATTATCCTACTCATGATTTGGAATTGGCCGCGGTGGTTCATGCTCTAAAAATTTGGAGGCACTACCTCATAGGGAAGAGGTGCCAAATTTTTACCGATCACAAAAGTCTCAAGTATATATTTACTCAGCCGCATTTAAATCTCCGTCAATGAAGATGTCTTGAGTTGGTCAAGGATTATGATCTTGGAACAAAATTACCACCCGGGTAAGGCCAACGTGGTTGACGATGCACTCAATCGAAAGCCTGTCAGCCTAAATGTCGTATTGAAATCCTTGCCTCCTGAACTTCAAGAGGAGATCGCTCAGCTCAACCTGGTCATAGTCGATGCTGGCCTCGCTCATATTTTGGAAGTTACCCCCACACTTGAGGAAGAAATCCGCAAGGCCCAGCCAGCTGACATCGATCTATAGAAACGTGTCAAGAGCACGATGGCAGGACAGACTCCCGATTTCTCAAAGGATAAATTCGGTACCCTCAGGTTCCGTGGAAGGATTTGCGTACCCAATCAGTCGGACTTAAAGAAGAAAATCTTGTCGGAAGCACACGAATCCTCATATTCTATCCACCCTGGAGGTATGAAAATGTATGAAGACCTTCGACAAATATTCTGGTGGGATGGAATGAAGAAATACATTGCCTATTTTGTGGCCTGTTGCGACATATGCAAGAAGGTGAAGGCAGAGCATCAGAAGCCAGCCAGACTTCTCCAACCATTGCCAGTTTCACAATGGAAATGGGATGACGTTTGCATGGATTTCATCACCGGACTACCTAAGACTCCGCGAGGCAATGATGCAATATGGGTCATAGTGGACACCTTAACTAAGGTTGCTCACTTTATGCCGATCAGAACCACATATCGAGCGGATCAACTTGCACAGTTGTATGTATCCAGAATAGTCAGTCTGCATGGAGTACCCCGAACCATCACTTTGGGGACAACACTGAGATACAGTACCGCTTATCATCCTCAGACAAATGGACAGACAGAGCGGGTAAACTAAATATTCGAAGATATGCTATGAGCCTGCGTCTTGGCCCAAGGGCCTAAATGGGAAGATTGCTTGCCGTATGTTGAGTTTTCTTTTTACAACAGCTTCCAGACCAGTCTAAAAATGTCACCGTATGAAGCCTTGTATGGTCGTAAGTGCCGCACTCCTTTAAATTGGTCTCAAACTGGAGATAGCCGTATCTTCGGAACAGATCTCATGATGGAAGCTGAGAAACAAGTTAAGGAGATCAGATCCATATTGCAATTGGCCAAATCTTGACAGAAGAGTTATAATGATGCAAAGCACCGACAAATCATTTTTGAACACGGAGAACACGTATACCTCCGAGTCACTCCTATGAAAGGAGTAAAGAGATTCCAGACTCGTGGAAAGTTGGCACCCAGATTTATTGGCCCATTTCCAGTTATGTCTCGAGTGGGTACTGGTGCATATCAGTTGGAACTACCCCCTGAATTGTCGGACGTGCACAACGTGTTTCATGTTTCACAGTTGAGGCGATGCATATCGCCGCCTGAGAAAAAGAGTGCTATGACTGAGATAAAGTTGGCAAGGGATTTAACATATGAAGAGAGACCGGTTAGAATTTTAGATCATATGGAAAGAGTCACTCGCAGTAAAGTAAGGAAGTTTTACAAAGTTCACTGGGAGCATCACACGGAGTCAGAATCAACGTGGGAACGGGAAGAACTTCTAAGGGCACATTATCCAAAATGGTTTTCCCAAGCAACCGAATCTCAAGGATGAGATTCATTCTAAGTGGGGGAGGTTTGTGACAGCCTGTTTTTTGCCCTTTTCTTTTTGCCTGATTTCCATTTGGATTTATTTTGAATTTGGAGTTTTTGAATCTTTTCATATGGACTTAAACACTTGGGTACCCTTGCCTTTCACCCAAGTGCCTCATTTCCCTGTCTAATCATCATTCCCTCTCTGGTTCACCCCAAAATAATATTTGGAATATTATTCATTAATGAAAAATATTCATTTTCCTCTCCAAAACCCTAACTAGCTCAATGTGCTCCAAAGCAACGCCAATTTTTCTTGCCCATAAAAATCTAATAAAATTCACAAATATTCTTTGAACCCTAGGGCACCTTCCCGAGCAAAAATATTGCATAACTTTTTGGAATATTTTTGCTATAGAAAATATTTTCTGTTCTGGACAAAAATGGTGGTTTCTACAGCAACTACCATTTTACTTGCTCCATTGTGGCTGATTTCTCTTGTGCATCATCACCTTAGTAGATGATTGCTACCTGATACGTCTCCGTCGTATCTACTTTTCCAAACACTTTTGCCCTTGTTTTGGATCTAACTTGCATGATTTGAATGGAACTAACCCCGGACTGACGCTGTTTTCAGTAGAATTGCCATGATGTTATTTATGTGCAGAAACAAAAGTTCTCGATATGACCTGAAACTTCACGGAACAGCCTTTTGGAAATAATAAAAAAATCGTTGCAAAAGATGAAGGCCAGGGGGCCCACTACCTGTCCACGAGGGTGGGGGGCGCGCCCCCTACCTCGTGGGCCCCCTGGAGCTCCTCCGACGCCAACTCCAACTCTATATATTTGCTTTCGGGGATAAAAAATCAAGGAGAAGAAATCCTCGCGTTTTACGATACGGAGCCGCCGCCAAGCCCTAAAACCTCTCGGGAGGGCTGATCTGGAGTCCGTTCGGGGCTCCGGAGAGGGGGATTCGTCGCTGTCGGCATCATCAACCATTCTCCATCACCAATTTCATGATGCTCACCGCCGTGCGTGAGTAATTCCATCGTAGGCTTGCTGGACGGTGATGGGTTGGATGAGATCTATCATGTAATCGAGTTAGTTTTGTTAGGGTTTGATCCCTAGTATCCACTATGTTACGAGATTGATGTTGCTATGACTTTGCTATGCTTAATGCTTGTCACTAGGGCCCGAGTGCCATGATTTCAGATCTAAACCTATTATGTTTTCATGAATATATGTGTGTTCTTGATCCTATCTTGCAAGTCTATAATCACCTACTATGTGTTATGATCCGTCAACCCCGAAGTGACAATACTCGGGACCACTCCGGTGATGACCATAGTTTGAGGAGTTCATGTATTCACTAAGTGCTAATGCTTTGTTCGGTTCTCTATTAAAAGGAGGCCTTAATATCCCTTAGTTTTCATTAGGACCCGCTGCCACGGGAGGGTAGGACAAAAGATGTCATGCAAGTTCTTTTCCATAAGCACGTATGACTATATTCGAAATACATGCCTACATTACATTGATGAATTAGAGCTAGTTACGTGTTACCCTATGTTATGGTATTACATGATGAACCGCATCCGGCATAATTATCCATCACCGATCCAATGCCTCTGAGCTTTCCATATCTTGGTCTTCGCTTATTTACTTTTCCGTTACTCTTGTTACAATCACTACAAAACACCAAAAATATTACTTTTGCTCTCGTTACTTTTGTTACCGTTACCACTACTATCATATTACTTTGCTACTAAATACTTTGCTGCAGATATTAAGTTATCTAGGTGTGTTTGAATTGACAACTCAACTGCTAATACTTGAGAATATTCTTTGGCTCCCCTTGTGTCGAATCAATAAATTTGGGTAGAATACTCTACCATCGAAAGCTGTTGCGATCCCCTACACTTGTGGGTTATCACTAGCCTCCAAAGCACAGCCCCCAACTCCCAGCCATTTGACCTCAGTAACCTCTCAAAGTTACTGATCAGAAACTTACTAAACGTGTGAAATCTTTTCTACTGCATCTGGATCCAAACCAAAGCGTGGTAATCTTCAAAACTACCACGAACAACAAGCCAGACATGAACTTTGGACGTAGGTCGGCCTGAGGGCAGAATTCACGCGGTGACCACGCGTGTACATGATGCTAGCCTGCGTGTCGACGCGCTCTGAGTGCCGCCGAGCACTCTGTTTCACGCGTGCTCGCTTCCCCGAATGCCAAAGCATGCCAAACCTCGCCACCATCTTTGTCCCAACCCCCTTAACTCCACCCTGGCACTCGCCGACGCCGGAGCTCGCCGCAGCGAGCACGGGCGCGGTCCGGCCAACGTAACAGTGCGGTGCGCACTGTGCTCGTCGCCACCCCAGTGCCCCTGTGCTCGTCCCCGTTCGCCGACAGTCCCCACGTGAGGTGCGCCGCCTTCTTCCCCTCTCACTGACACCGCTCGTCGCAGGGCACCGTGTCCAGGTGTCCACCGGCAGAGCCCGAACCCCCATCGGTGCTCGCCTATAAATGGATCCCTCCCCTGCCTCCTCGAGCATCATCCTCCACTCCCACACACTCCACGAACTTGTAGATAGCCGTAGCCCGGCCGGGCAGGCCGCGGGCCGCCGTCCCCGAGAGCCCGAGCTCACCGGCGATCCCCTCGGGTCGTCGCTGTAGCTCCAGCCCCTCCCTGGCCTGGGCGACCCTTCCAGAGCCTCTGCCACTCTTCGGTGAAGCCGTTCTGTCCACTTGGAGCCCCTGCAGTTGCCTCTGTTCGCCGTCGTCTTCGTCTCTGGCGACCTCCACTCTTTGCCTCCGCTTGCGAGGTCGATTCTGACGCCGTCCGACCACCCCTAGCTACGCTACGGGTACGGGCAGGTGCGCCTCCATCCCCTATCTCGACCCCCTCTCGTTTTGGCCAAGGAGCCCTCGCCGCCGGCGTGAGCTCCGACGAAGCTGCGACCCCCTCTGTTTCCTCCTCCCTCTCCCCCTCGCCTGACTAGCGGGGCCTGCTAGTCAGCCACTCAGTACGCGCGCGAAGTGGTACGAGTGGTGGCGCCCCGAGGCTTTACGCCTTCGACATCACCCCCCTAGTTTGTTTTATTTAAATTCAAGTTCATATATATTTTCCAGAGAGCTTCAAACAGCTATAACTCTTTAACCGTAAGTCCAAATGAATTGATTCTTTTTGCATTGTGTTCTTTGCAAAGAAATCTAACAACTCACCAAAAATGAGATCTTTCCGTGTTGTCTAGATTTTCTAGTGATTTTCAGAAGGGTTTTTTATATTTTCTTCTTCTGTTTAAAATTATTTTCAGAGGGTGAGGCTTGTCTTGAGGATCACCAGAAGGCTTGTGAACCTCATCTACACTAAGGCAAGCCATAGCAACATTTTCATGGTGCCATTTCAATATTTATGATTTTCTTACTTGAATGAAAGATTTAATCCATGCATTTGAATAACTATTATGTTATTTATATTCTGTTAAGTGCTTGTTTTAGTTAATATGCTTGATTTACAGAATGTTTGAAACTAACTTAGTTGGTAAAGAAACTAGGATTCATTTGTGGTAATAAAATAATAATATTGTTATGCATATGAGTAATTACTTGAAGTTATTTTCTTGCATGAGTAAAATAATAAAATTTGCTAGAAAATATTCTGTTTAAAGTGAGGTTTATCCTAACCAGAAAAGTTGCGTGAGTTGTTGATGTTTATGCTTAGTGTGAATATAGTTGACTCAGTCATTTCCGTTAATACGTGCTGCATATGTAGTGTTGCATTTCATGGCATGCGATGACACCGGTCATTTTTACTTTAAGTTGAACCTGCTTATAACTCAACTTGAGTATATCGTTGGACGGGTCATGGTGCCACTGAATCGAGTTTTTCCCAGTGCAACCACATTTGCCTTTATGGGAAGGCCTTGACTCGGTCTGTTGCCATGCCTCTGGTCGGTGCCTCCAACTAGGGAAGGTTATGGGCATGCTTACCCTGGCCCGGTAAGCAGACATAACCTTGTGTGACCGTTGTTGAGATTATGGTACCAGGTCCCCTTGTGGGATCGTTTTGGCCACGACGTGGTCGTTGTGTCTTTGGTAGACACGAGGCCACCCAGGACTAGCCCGATGGGGAGTGAGTCGGAGTGGCCGGGAGAGTGTCATGGCAATGGAGGGGTTTCGTCGGAATGCCGTTGGTCCACCCGATTGGGAGTGCGAGGCCATGGGTTCCGTGGTGTGGGCACAATGTGCTACCTCTGCAGAGTGTAATAATCTATCGATAGCCGAGTCCACGTTTATGGACACGCTCGTAGTAGGTCACACCATGGGTCAATGTTTAATAAATTTTGCACACTAAGTTATGAACTTTGCACTCTTGATGATGGTGGGAAGCCCATCGAGATGTTCGAGACCAAGTATTGATCGTGGTTGTGATCACCGTAAGGATCACGAGATACCCCTAGTCAAGACCATGATGGGGGTACGTTTGTGATCCAAGAACGATCACGGTTGGTAAGCCAGTCCCGAGGGACTTTTAGCACAAGAGCATGATCACAGCATGTTGAAACATTATTGCATTATTAATTGGTTAATTATCATGATATTGTTTGTCATTATGATTATGCCTCTTGTGAGCTTGCAAGTACATTCCGCATCTTGACTGGCGTGTCATGCAGTTCGGGGAAAGTCTCGTTGGAAAGGAGTGCTTCTCGAGTCTAGATCGTGTCCACATCGGTGTCCCTGTGCTATGTTTTCCGCTACGATGTTGTTCCGCTGCCGCGTAGTTGTTATAATCGAGGCCCCTTTATGTTCACTAAATAACGTACATATTGTTCAGTCGCACCGTGTGTGCCGCTTGGCCTCGACACCTGTTGTAATATAAACTATGATCCGCTAGCATCAATAAAGCGGTTGTTTTCTGTACCAACATGTTGTGTGTTGCCAGAAGACATGGTCTCTGGGCTGGCAATGCATGGTAAACCGGTCGCTCTGAGCCGGGGTGCCACACTCCGGTATTCGGGAGTTGCATAATCTCATAGTCAGAGGAACATGTATAAGTCATGAAGAAAGCAATAGCAATAAAACTAAACGATCTTTATGCAAAGCTAATGGATGGGTCTTGTCCATCACATCATTCTCTAATGATGTGATCCCGTTCATCAAATGACAACACATGTCTATGGCTAGGAAACTTAACCATCTTTGATTAACGAGCTAGTCAAGTAGAGGCATACTAGGGACACTCTGTTTTGTCTATGTATTCACACATGTGTCAAGTTTCTGGTTAATACAATTCTAGCATGAATAATAAACCTTTATCATGATATAAGGAAATATAAATAACAACTTTATTATTGCCTCTAGGGCATATTTCCTTCAGTCTCCCACTTGCACTAGAGTTAATAATCTAGTTCACATCGCCATGTGATTTAACACCAATAGTTCACATCGTCATGTGATTTAACACTCTATAGTTCACATCGCCATGTGACCAATACCCAAAGGGTTTACTAGAGTCAA
Organism: Aegilops bicornis; assembly: GCA_021605145.1. Classification (NCBI taxonomy): domain Eukaryota; kingdom Viridiplantae; phylum Streptophyta; class Magnoliopsida; order Poales; family Poaceae; genus Aegilops; species Aegilops bicornis. The sequence goes on from CM038672.1 coordinate 576,422,215, forward strand.
TAATCTAGTTCACATTGCCATGTGATTTAACACCAAAAGTTCACATCGTCATGTGATTTAACACTCTATAGTTCACATCGCCATGTGACCAATACCCAAAGGGTTTACTAGAGTCAATAATCTAGTTCACATCGCCATGTGATTAACACCCAAAGAGTACTAAGGTATGATCATGTTTTGCTTGTTAGAGAGGTTTAGTCAATGGGTTTGCCACATTCAAATCCGTATGTATTTTGCAAATTTCTATGTCTACAATGCTCTGCACGGAGCTACTCTAGCTAAATGCTCCCACTTTCAATATGTATCTAGATTGAGACTCAGAGTCATCCAGATCAGTGTCAAAGCTTGCATCGAGGTAACTCTTTATGACAAACTCTTTATCACCTCCATAACCGAGAAATATTTCCTTAGTCCTCTAAGGATAATTTTGACCAATGGCCAGTGATCTACTCCTAGATCACTATTGTACTCCCTTGCCAAACTCAGGGCAGGGTATACAATAGGTCTGGGACATAGCATGGCATACTTTATAGAACCTATGGCTGAGGCATAGGGAATGACTTTCATTCTCTCTCTATGTTCTGCCGTGGTCAGGCTTTGAGTCTTACTCAACTTCACACCTTGCAACACAGACAAGAACTACTTCTTTGACTGTTCCATTTTGAACTACTTCAAAAACTTGTCAAGGTATGTACTCATTGAAAAAACTTATCAAGCATCTTGATCAATCTCTATAGATCTTGATGCTCAATATGTAAGTAGCTTCACCGAGGTCTTTCTTCGAAAAACTCCTTTCAAACACTCCTTTATGCTTTCCAGGAAATTCTACATCATTTATGACCAACAATATGTCATTCACATATACTTATCAGAAAGGGTGTAGTGCTCCCACTCACTTTCTTGTAAAAACAGGCTTCACCGCAAGTCTGTATAAAACTATATGCTTTGATCAACTCATCAAAGAGTATATTCCAACTCCGAGATGCTTGCACCAGTCCATAGATGGATCGCTGGAGGTTGCACATTTTGTTAGAACCTTTAGGATTGACAAAACCTTCTGGTTGCATCATATACAACTCTTCTTTAAGAAATCCATTAAGGAATGCATGTTTGACATCCATTTGCCAAATTTCATAAAATGCAGCAATTGCTAGCATGATTCGGACGGACTTACGCATTGCTACGGGTGAGAAGGTCTCATCGTAGTCAACTCCTTGAACTTGTCGAAAAACTTACGCAACAAGTCGAGCTTTGTAGACAGTAACATTACCGTTAGCATCAGTCTTCTTCTTGAAGATCCATATATTCTCTATGGCTTGCCGATCATCGGGCAAGTCAACTAAACTCCACACTTTGTTCTCATACATGGATCCCATCTTAGATTTCATGGCCTCAAGCCATTTCGCAGAATCTAGGCTCATCATCGCTTCCTCATAGTTCGTAGGTTTGTCATGGCTAGTTACATGATTTCCAGAATAGGATTACCATACCACTCTGGTGCGGAACATATTCTGGTTTGATCTGAAGTTTCATGATCATCATCATTAACTTCCTCACTAATCTGTGTAGGCATCACTGAACTAATTTCTGTGATGAACTACTTTCCAATTCGGGAGAAGGTACAATTACCTTATCAAGTTCTACATTCCTCCCACTCAGTTCTTTCGAGAGAAACTCCTTCTCTAGAAAGGTTCCATTCTTAGCAACAAAGATCTTGCCTTCAGATCTATGATAGAAGGTGTACCTGTCGGTGTCAAAACCGGCGAATCTTGGGTAGGGGGTCCCGAACTGTGCATCTAAGGCGGATGGTAACAGGAGGCGGGGGATACAATGTTTACCCAGGTTCGGGCCCTATCGATGGAGGTAATACCCTACTTCCTGCTTGATTGATCTTGATGATATGAGTATTACAAGAGTTGATCTACCACAAGATCGTAGAGGCTAAACCCTAGAAGCTAGCCTATGATTATGATTGTTCTTGTCCTACGGACTAAACCCTCCGGTTTATATAGACACTGGAGGGGCTAGGGTTACATGCAGTCGGTTACAAGGGGGGAGATCTACATATCCGAATTGCCAAGCTTGCCTTCCACGCAAAGGAGAGTCCCATCCGAACACAGGACGAAGTCTTCAATCTTGTATCTTCATAGTCCAACAGTCCGGCCAAAGTATATAGTCCGGCTGTCTGAGGACCCCCTAATCCCGGGCTCCCTCAGTAGCCCCTGAACCAGGCTTCAATGATGATAATTCCGGCCCGCGGATTGTCTTCGGCATTGCAAGGCGGGTTCCTCCTCCGAATACTCCATAGGAGATATTGAACACAAGGATCGTGTCCGGCTCTGTAAAACCAATTCCACATACCACCGTAGAGAGTACAATTTCCCACAAATCTAATCTGCTGACAACTTTCATAGCGTGACATCAAGCCATGGCCCAGTCATTATTCGAACAGTTTTTCTCAACCAGCTACTGCACACATTGCAAGGCGGTTTTCCTCGCACGTCTTGTCGAAGCAGAGATCGTGTCCCCTTATCACGGGATTCTCATCAATACGGGTGTGGGTAACCCAACCGCACCATCAATCACGGTGCTTGGGGAATAAGCGAGTTTACCAGGCAAGTAGGGAGGCGCAGAATCCCTGCTGCCTTTATAAGGGAATAAGGACTCCCTTTCGCACCCATGCTTTCTTCTTCCCGATCCATTCCCTTCCGCTCGAGCTCCAGCGCCCGAGCGTTCGTCTTCTCCGCCCACAAAGGCCTTCCGAAAATGTCCGGATCCGGAGCAGGAGGGAAGTGGATGGCCTCTACCGTCTGGGAGAAGGATTTCAAAAAGCTTCGGGAGACCGGGTACCTGGCCAAGAAAATCAGCCACCGTCTCCCGACGGCGGGACAGATCGTCCCTACTCCGGAACCCCACGAGAGGGTTGTATTCCTCCCTCATTTTGTCCGCGGGCTAGGGTTTCCCCTCCACCCGTTCATTCGCGGCATCATGTATTATTACAGGATCAATTTTCATGATCTATCCCCCAATTCCTTCCTCAACATCTCGACATTCATCGTCGTGTGCGAGGCTTTTCTCCGCATCTCGCCACACTTCGGCTTATGGCTGAAGATCTTTAATGTGAAGCCCAAGGTAGTGAGCGGCGAGCATGCCGAGTGCGGGGGCGCTATGGTGAGCAAGATGCCCAACGTCACATGGCCAACAGGTACTTTTAATGATTCCGTCAAAGAGTGGCAACAGCAGTGGTTTTACATCACTGAGCCGCGCGGCACGGAATGGGCCGCTGCTCCCAAGTTCCGATCCGGAGCCCCTCTGCGGCTTACGTCCTAGCCCAAGAAGGGCCTGAACTGGTCTTCATCCGACAAACTGTCGGCGCTCCAGACGCGCGTTAAAGATATGGAAGACAAGAACATCAAACTTGTCAACGTAGTCCAGGTTATGTTAGTTCGCCGGATCCTGCCTTGTCAACACCGGACTTGCAATCAATGGGAATTCGATCCGGCCAAGCATCAGACCCTGCGAGAGCTCTTTGGCTCCTCACACAAGGACATCTGGAAGGTGCTTTTCAAGTCTGGCAAATCATGGCGGACTCGGTAGAGACCGGGTACCAACTGTCCCGCCCTGCAAGCTCGGTAAGTCATCATACGTTTTATCCGCATAACCCAAGGGAAATGCTTAATGTATTTTCCAAAACTCTCCTAGGGCTGGACTAAGAAGGCGGAGCGGATCCACTGCCCGACCCCGCTGCCCGAAGAATTGGCCGGCCCACTGTAAGGGCATATTTATCCCTAAGGTGTTTTGGTGATTGATGACAATGCTTTTGCGGACTAAACGTGTGCCTTGAGTTTCTCATACGTTTCATCGCTAGGCACAAGACGGTTTGGTGCCCCTCGAAGACTATTGAAGACGGTGTTCCTTTTACGTTTCTTTTCGATGGAATTGAGTCGTAGGAAAGCCGTACTATCAAGAGGGGGTCCGCTTCGGAAAGGTTCGGGTGGAATCATCACGTACACGTTTTATTCCTTGTCTCCACCTTTCCCCGTGCACTTTGGAGCATCCTCCGTTTCATCCTCTATGGATTCTGTCTTGGTTGCTGAAATTGGGCTTGCGGTAGTACTGCACCACAGGCGGTAGTCTGGGACCCGGTGTGGTAGTATCTGCGCAGAGCCCACGGTAGTATCGCTCCTCGGGAGTCAGAGCACCGTGGCCCCTGTGCCAAGTGCCGCTACTGCGGTAGTAGGCGGATGTAATTTTTACATCCGCACCCCTTGTAGTAATGCCGCACTCTGTCTTGTAGTACCACGCATACGGCACGACTTCGCTGCCACGCGGTAGTACCGCTCCTCCAGCTATACTACCGTGTCAGATTTTTGCACTGTCTCCAACTCTGCGGAAGTTGCTATGGATGTAGTTTTTTATGTCCGTGCCTCCCCGTTCTCTGGACCTTTCCTGCCTTGCGGTAGTACCACACGGTGATGTGGTAGTACCGCTTGTGCGGTTCTACCGCTCTCCGCTTCAGTGCGGTTGGGCTGGCCAGGGCTGGGCTGTTCAGGCGGTAGTACCGTAGGGCCCCGCGGAAGTACTGCGTCTGCCTGCGGTAGCACCGCTGCCCCAGCGTGGTAGTACCGTGCTGCGCAGAATGGGTTGGTGGATAACGGTTGGATTTGTCTATCCACTATATAAGGGGTGTCTTCTTCCCCGAGTTGACTACCTCTTCCAACCCTAAGCTCCATTTTCGCCCGATCTCACTCCCTAGCCAATCAAACTTGTTGATTTTCTTGGGAGTGGTTGAGAAGGCCCCGATCTACACTTCCACCAAGAGAAATTTGATTCCCCCCACTAATCCTTTGCGGATCTTGTTACTCTTGGGTGTTTGAGCACTCTAGACGGTTGAGGTCACCACGGAGCCATAGTCCATTGTAGTGAAGCTTCGTGGTGTCGTTGGGAGCCTCCAATTAAGTTGTGGAGATTGCCCCAACCTTGTTTGTAAAGGTTCGGTCGCCGCCTCCAAGGGCACCAATAGTGGAATCACGACATCTCGCATTGTGTGAGGGCGTGAGGAGAATACGGTGGCCCTAGTGGCTTCTTGGGGAGCATTGTGCCTCCACACCACTCCAACGGAGACGTACTTCCCTTCAAAGGGAAGGAACTTCGGTAACACATCCCCGTTTCCACCGGCTCCACTCTTGGTTATCTCGTGCCTTTACTAGTGCAAGCTTTTTGTGTTATATCTCTTGCTTGCTTGTGTGCTTATTGTTGTTGCATCATATAGGTTGCTCACCTAGTTGCATATCTAGACAACCTACTTTGGTGCAAAGTTTAAATTGGTAAAGAAAAGCTAAAAATTGTTAGTTGCCTATTCACCCCCCTCTAGTCAACTATATCAATCCTTTCAATTGGTATCAGAGCCTCGTCTCTTTATTAAGGACTTTACCGTATGAAGAGTATGGTTGACGTCGTAGACGAGGTGGAGGAGCACTCCGGTGCGAATCCGGTCTCATCTACGGGAGATGGGGGAACCGCGGTCTTCCGTGAGGAATTCAATGCGGCGTTGGACACATTGAAGACCTCCATGATGACCGAGGCCAAAAGGGTGTTTAATAAATTCTTAGAAGGGCTTAAACTTTCCACTGCACAGTTGAAAGTGGGTGATCCCACTAACAAGGTGGCGGATGCTACTGCTACCTCTTGAGCACTGCGTTGGATTTCCTTGAAGAGGAAAGGATGATGCAGCAAAGTAGCGTAAGTATTTCCCTCAGTTTTTGAGAACCAAGGTATCAATCCAGTAGGAGGCTACCTTGAGTCCCTCGTACCTACACAAAGCAAATAACTCCTCGCAACCAACCAAATAGGGGTTGTCAATCCCTCCACGGTCACTTACGAGAGTGAGATCTGATAGAGATGATAGATAATATTTTTGGTATTTTTGGTATAAAGATGCAAAGTAAATTAAAAAGCAAAGTAAAAAGCAAAGGCAATAATAAAGTGATAGAGATTAATATGATGAGGATAGACCCGGGGGCCATAGATTTCACTAGTGGCTTCTCTCAAGAGCATAAGTATTTTACTACGGTGGATGAGCAATTCTTTGTTGAGCAATTGACATAATTGAGCATAGTTATGAGAATATCTAGCTATGATCATGTATATAGGCATCACGTCCGAGACAAGTAGACCGACTCACCTTTGCATCTACTACTATTACTCCACTCATCGACCGCTGTCCAGCATGCATCTAGAGTATTAAGTTAATGAAAACAGAGTAACGCCTTAAGCAAGATGAAATGGTGTAGAGGGATAAATTCATGTAATATGAAAAAAAACATCTTGTTACAATACGTGCCTTGCTGCCCCTAATGTCACTGGGAAAGGACACCACAAGATTGAACCCAAAGCTAAGCACTTCTCCCATTGCAAGAAAAACCAATCTAGTAGGCCAAACCAAACTGATAATTCGAAGAGACTTGCAAAGATAACCAATCATACATAAAAGAATTCAGAGAAGATTCAAATATTGTTCATAGATAATCTTGATCATAAACCCACAATTCATCGCTCTCAACAAACACACCGCAAAAAGAAGATTACATCAAATAGATCTCCATGAGAGAGGGGGAACATTGTAATGAGAACCAAAAAGAGAGAGGAAGCCATCTAGCTACTAACTATGGACCCGAAGGTCTGAGGTAAACTACTCACACTTCATCGGAGGGGCTATGGTGATGATGTAGAAGCCCTACGTGGTGGATTCCCCTTCCGGCGGAGCTCCGGAACAGGCCCCAAGATGGGATCTCGTGGGTACAGAAGGTTGCGGCGATGGAATTAGATTTTCGGCTCCATATCTGATCGTTTGGGGGTACGTAGGTATATATTGGAGGAAGAAGTATGTCGGTGGAGCTTTGTGGGGCCCACGAGGGTGGCGGCGCGCCCTAGGGGGTAGGCGCGCCCCCTACCTCGTGCCCACCTCGTGGCTTTCTTGACGTAGGGTCCAAGTCTCCTGGGTCATATTCGGTGAGAAAATCACGTTCCCGAAGGTTTCATTCTGTTTGGACTCCATTTGATATTCAGTTTCTTCGAAACACTCAAATAGGCAAAAAAACAGCAATTCTGGGCTGGGCCTCCGGTTAATAGGTTAGTCCCAAAAATAATATAAAAGTGGAAAATAAAGCCCAATATCGTCCAAAACAGTAGATAATATAGCATGGAGCAATAAAAAATTATAGATACGTTGGAGACGTATCAGCTACCTCCGACAAGGGGGAAGCTACTAGCAAGAAAGCTTCTTCTTCTAGTGGTAAAAATAGCACCGGCATCTTTGCCCATGTGGAACCTCCACCTGTCTATGGTAGACCGCTTCCTACCACTCATTTGAATCATGCCGGCCCGGCCCCTAAGATTGAGAAGAATGTAGAATTTGATTCTTGGGTCTATCATTTTAAGCACCATTTAAATCATGTGAACACTAACCTTTGGAGAATCATTGAAGAAGGTTTCTATCCGCATGACCGAAGCAACTTCACTCCTAGACAAGCCGTGGATAATCAATTCAATGAGAATGCTCTCTTAATCATCCAAGAAGAAATCCCACCCGAAGACCTTCTTCATCTCCGGCCCTACTCCATGGCCAAAGATGCTTGGCACCAAGTGGTTTCCCTCTATCGGGGAAGCGCAAGCATTCAACGCTCCAACTATGAAGCGGTGCAAGATGAAGCTGATGAGTTTGCAATGAAAGAAGATGAAGAACCTCGTGAGATTTATCGGAGGGTAACCAAACTCGCGGTCTCTCTCTGAGATCATGGAAGTAAGGACACAAATGACAATTGGATCAAGGGCAAGTTCCTCAAGGCAATGATGCCCTACCACAAAGCCATGTCCTCCGTCATTCGTCAAAGTCCGGACTTCCACACCTTGTCCTCAAGTGATGTGTTGGATGAGTTCGTTGCTATGAGCATATTGGACAAGACCGCCGACAATGCGGTACTTTGCTCTCAAAGAGTAAAGAAGCCCAACCTTGCTCTAAATGCCAAGGTTAGTATGGAGGAAGAGGATGAAGAGGAAGAAGAGGAGAGCAACCTCGAAGATACGAAGTATGCCTATCATGAACACATGGCCCTTGCTTCAAGGCAATTTTGGAGCAAGAAGAACTCAAGGCCCAACTTCAACAAGAACAATTGAAGTGGCGCAAAGGGCAAGCAACGAGTGAGGACGTGCTTCAATTGTGGCAATGTGAGCCACTTTGTTGCGGAATGCCCTTACGAGAAGAGGGAAGACAATGGTGGCAAGCTCATCCGAAAGGACAAGGCCAAGTCGTTCCCCAACAAGAGCAACTTCACCAAGAAGACGCGTCCCAAGGCATTGGTGGTACAAGAAGAGTACAATGAGGATGATGACGATGATGAAGATGGTGAGTCGGTTTCCATGGCCTCCGTTGCCATTGCGACGACTCCACGGGTGTCTCTCTTCGACTCACCCAATGAGAGCACCACCGCCAAGTGCCTCATGGCTAAAGCCACTAACAAGGTAACCCCCAACATCAAAAATACCATCATTAATCATCCTTCTTTGACGGATAGCATTGATGAACATGAGGGAACAAATGTGGAGGAGATTGAGTTTGAGACCTTTATCAGTAACTCAAGGGTAAATCCAAGAAGGATTTCGTTGCTCTCTTGGAACAACTTGGTGAAGCCAATGACATGATCGAGGCTCACGAAGATACCATCTCTAAGATGGAGGGGCATAGTCATGACTATGCCGATGAGATCTCAGATCTTTCCAATGCTCTTGAGGAAGAGCGTGGTCTTCGTTTGGCTCTTGAGGAGTCACACAACGATGATCATGCTAAGTTAAAGAAAGATCTTGATCATGCTCTTATTGTTTCTCGTGTGCTAAACTCCGAGAAGGCAAAGCTTGGGGTTGATCTAGCTAGACTCAAAGAGGAGTTTGACATTCTTGACAAGGCTCACAAAGTCTTGAAGGGTGTTCATTCTAGCCTCAAGGAGTCTCATGATCAACTCCAAGTAAAGCTAGCCAAGGAGAAAGCCACCTTTCCTCACATGGTGTTAATAGATAATGCAAATGCTACTAACCCTTGTTGTGAGCATGTGCATCTTGTTGAGGAGAATGCTAAGTTGAAGGAGCAACTTGAGAAAGGCCTTGTGTCATGCATACAAGGTGAGAATAACCTCAACGACCTTTTGAGCAATCAAAAGGAAGTTATGGCCAAGGAGGGGATTGGGTTCGCATCCAAATCCAAGAACAATAAGAAGAATGATAAGACCAAACGGCCTCCTCCTCTCAAGCAAACTTTTGTGAAGGAGGGAGAGGGTGGTTCCAAGGAGAAGAAGAACAATGCGAAGGGTGGCAGTGTCAAGAAGGGCAATGCCACCCCTCCCAACAAAGCCGGCGACTTTAATCCTTCTTATGTGTTATGCCGTGCTAGTGATGGGCATGTTTATGCCAAATTTGTTGGTTCTCCTCATGAATATATTGAATGGTCTATTTGGGTTCCTGAGACCCTTGTTACTAACATCAAAGGACCCATTACAAAATGGGTCCTAAAACCAAGCATTGATCTCTTGTAGGTGTTTGCTTCCGGTGGGGGATCATGGCTGCTCGATAGTGGAGCTACAAATCATATGACCGGAAGCAAGGACTTGGTGGTGGACGTGCACAAGATTCCATCTATGCCCATCAATGTCGAGTGGGGTGATGCCTCGTCTTCTAAGGTATTGGGACTCGGCAAGGTTGTCATTAGAAGGTCATGCTTGTTGAGTCCCTTGCATACAATTTAGTTTCCGTTACTTGCAATCATGGGCTTTGCCACTTTCTTTGATATTGATACCGTGGCCCTCTTGTGGAGCAAGACTCTTAAAGTAGCCTTTGTTGGGCATGTCGAGAATGGTCTATATGTGATTAACTTTTCAGAGCGACCCACTAAGACCGCGACATGCCTAATGGCTAAAGTTGACGTGGGATGGCTTTGGCATCACCGTTTAGCCCATGTCAATATGAGATCTTTGCAAAGTCTTCTCTAGGGGGACCATGTCCGTGGACTAACGAATGTTAGTTTTGCTAAAGAACGTGCTTGTAGTGCTTGTATCGAAGGAAAGCTACATGAGAAGGCTCACCCTCCCACGACTATCATTTACTCGAAGAGGGGGCTCCTTCATTTGGATCTCTTTGGGCCTCCATCCTTTGATAGTCTTGGGGGTAGGAAGTATTGCTTGGTGATTGTGGATGACTATGCAAGATACACTTGGGTATATTTCTTCAGGAGGAAGAGCGAGACCCAACAAACGGTCATTGACTTTGCAAATGAAGCCCAACGTCAACACAATGCAAAGATTTTGACAATAAGAAGTGACAACGGCACCGAGTTCAAGAACTACACCTTGGATGAGTTTCTTAGTGATGAGAGGATCAAGCATCAATATTCCGCACCTTACACCCCCCAACAAAACGGTGTTGCAGAGAGGAAGAACCGGACGTTGATGGATGCGGCAAGGACCATGATGGTGGAGTTCAAGTCTCCATACAACTTTTGGGCCGAAGCCATCAACACCGCGTGTCATGCATCCAATCGGCTCTACCTCCGCAAGGGCTTGAACAAGACTCCATATGAGATACTCACCGGTAACAAGCCCAACCTTAAGTACTTCCGGGTGTTCGGGTATAAGTGTTTCATTCTCAAGAAAGGTGTTCGTTTGTCTAAATTAGAGGCTAGAGCATATGAGGGCATTTTTGTTGGTTAGGCTACAAACTCTCATGCTTACTGTCGGTGTCAAAACCGGCGGATCTCGGGTAGGGGGTCCCGAACTGTGCGTCTAGGCGGATGGTAACAGGAGACAAGGGACACGATGTTTTTACCCAGGTTCGGGCCCTCTCGATGGAGGTAATACCCTACTCCTGCTTGATTAATATTGATGATATGGGTAGTACAAGAGTAGATCTACCACGAGATCAAGGAGGCTAAACCCTAGAAGCTAGCCTATGGTATGATTGTTGTTCGTCCTATGGACTAAAACCCTCCGGTTTATATAGACACCGGATAGGTTAGGGTTACACAGAGTCGGTTACAATGGTAGGAGATCTACATATCCGTATCTCCAAGCTTGCCTTCCACGCCAAGGAAAGTCCTATCCGGACACGGGACGAAGTCTTCAATCTTGTATCTTCATAGTCTTGGAGTCCGCCGTGATGATGATAGTGCGGCTATCCGGACACCCCCTAGTCCAGGACTCCTCGGTAGCCCCGAACCAGGCTTCAATGACGATGAGTCCGGGCGTTGATTGTCTTCGCATTGCAGGGCGGGTTCTTCTCCAAATTCCATATACTTGTCGAATAGTGTCCGGCACGATAAATGCTGCGCTCCTCGGCTTCTGCGCCCAATAATGGCCATCTTCCACGTGTTTGAATGAATGCAAAAACCCATGGTATTTTTACAATTACCCCCCTAGCCGCGCAAATGAGCCGCTTATAAAAGGGGCAAGGATCTAGATCTGAGTCACACCATCCCCCCTTTGCGAGCTTTCATCGGAGCGCCTCTGACCAAAGCCCATCCCATCATGGACAGTCGACGCGGCTCCTCCTCTCGCGCTCCCAGCCCCAGACAGGAAATTGGGAGAGAAGCTCAGTCCCGCATAGCGAGCTAGTTATACTCCAAGCCAAGGGATTTCTCCCGTTGGCCTTCATGGTTCCGGTTCGAGCCGGACTTGCCACCTACAAGGGCGGAAAGCAAGCGGAGAGCGTCCCCGATCCCTCTAAAGGAGAGCGGGTGTGCTTCATCTCTTATCTAGTAAGAGGACTCGGATTTCCAATCCATCCATTTCTCCGGGGCTATTGGAGTTCTACGGCCTCCAATTGCACCATCTTACTCCTGCCTCCATCTTGCACATCGCGGGCTTCGTGGCCCTTTGCGAACTATTCCTGGGCGTCGAGGCTCATTTCGGACTGTGGACGGGAATATTCTGCCTAGTACCCCATTCTCATGAGGGGTCAATATATCAAGTGGGCGGAGCCGAGCTATGGCGCATCGCCGGGACCGGATACCTATCCGGAACCCCAAAGAAGGCGTCCAAGACCGGGCCTTCGGAATGGTTTTATATGGAGGACGTCCGCTGCTGGATCCTGTTCGGATCGGCCTTCCGGAGTTCAGCAATGCTCCTCACGAAGAAGCGCCTGGTGGCGCCCTCGGAGCCCCCGGAGAGAAGATGTCCGGGACGTCCGTTATTTGATGAGGCGAATAAGATTACTGGCTCATGCCGGATTGACCATGACAGGAGTCATGGCAATCTGCATTATGAGGGGAGTGCAGCCGCTCCAATACAGGGCCACGCCATGTGGGACTTCAACGGGGAGGACGATGCCACCCGTCACGGCCGCAAAGGGCTAGGATCGGTCACCGAACTGGTGAAGATCTTGTCTGCCATGTACAAAGGAGAGGAGGAGGATTTCCTCCGTGTCAACCCACTGAAGGAGTTTTCTTCGAATAATCCTCGAAGCTGGGTAAGCAAACATCTTTGTGACCTGTCCGATCCATATTCCCGTAGTTAAATATCTCAATTCATGGTTTTTGTGCAGGAACTACGCCGGACTGTGGAGAAGATACACAGCCCGTCCCCACAACCCGAGGATCCGGAGCGGTCCCTCGATCCGACCTCCGAAGAGGATCCAGATATAACGGTGGAGTTGATCGACGGGGTGTTCTACCAACTTAGCATCGACAACGCTTTGGTAGCCATTACGACCTATTACCCCGGAATACTTCCAGCCCCACAGGTAATCTGAGACCAAGATCCCAAAACCCTGATAATGACCCGTCCGTGCTTATTTTTTATCACCGTATACCAATGGTGTTTCGCAGGGGGTTCCTTCGAGGCGGGAAGCCGAACTGCGGCGGCCGCCAACAAGGGACAGCGCGCCCTTGAGTTAAAAAGAAGTGCGGTCCGGATCGAAACTCCGCATAGCGGTATAGCTTGTCACCATACTCCCGGATTGATTCACGAAGGCGTACTAACGCCGATGCTCTTTTTCAGAAAAGCGCTCGCCGGACTGAGTCCGGAGAGATTGCCAATCGAACCTTCACCGGCCAAGCTTCAAAGCCGGGTCCGGAGGCTGAGGCGAGCACGAGACGTGCGTCGGATGCTCCTCCGACAGAGGATGCCGACAGGTTGTCCGCCACCAACTCCGAGGTGGAGAGCGCCTTGAATCACAGGCGTCGCCGGATAGTTCTTCGTGACGCATGTTTCTCCCAAGAGGCCTTTGATTCGGGAGATGCGCACCTCCGTGCCGCTCAAGATGGTCTAGCCAGAGCCACGGAGAAGTATGTAAAGGACATACGGGTAAGAAAATCAGCGATTATATATGCCGGTGGCCCCGAGACTTAAAATAGTTAGAATAACTGATTTAAGGATCATTTGTTATCTGAGGATCTTACGAGAAAGAATACCCGACTGTCGGGAGCTTGAAGAGTGCAAGGCCCAACTTGAGGCCGCACTAGCCGCTCTGAGGGAGCTACTGAGGCCCCTCCGGTAATATATGCTTTTAAAAATAAATAGTTTATGAAGTGCGGCGGTGTGTAAATCTGACAAAAACATTGCAGATGGCGCCGGACTAGATCCGGACAAGCAACAGCTCTTACGCCAGATTAAAGGCGGCGAGCGTGCTTACGAGGGTGCGGCAGGAGAAGAATAACCTCCAAGACGCCAACACCAAGCTGGGTGAGGAACTAAAGGACGTTCGGTCCCAGTTGTCTGACTCCGTAAAGGAGAATCGGCGGCTTCGTCGTGGCATTTTCAGTAAGTGCTTGAGCGAACCTTGAAAAGAGTTCGGCGAGGAAGGCCACTAACATAAACATGTATGTAGGTTTGCTCACAGGTCGTCCTGAGGAGGAGATGCCCAGTTCTTCGGGTGATCTTCTTCCCGAATTGCATCAGCTGCACGAACGAGTCCGGCAGGTGATGAAAGGCATCGGCCAAGCCTTGTGCCATCTATCTCCCTGCCTGAAGGCATTGGGGAGCTAGCGGAGCGGCTTCAAGGAGCACGGCGGCGCTTCCGGCTATAGAAGATATCGGCCTGCCGCCAAGGCGCCAGGGAGGCCTGGGCCATGGTGAAGACGCGGTACACGAAGGCTGACCCAAACCACATGGCCGAGGTCGGACCTGTGGGGCCGGATGGGATGGAGATCCCTGTAAGCTTAGTGTACGGCCAAGTAGAATTGGCCTCCAAGTATTCCCAGCAAGATTGTAAATTATATAGCCTATTAGATGGCATTGAGGAGGAATACAATGAGTCGAATTGACTATGTAAAAATATGACATGAAAAAAATGTCTTCTAGCCGGATTGTAGATCGTTTGTCATAGCGGACCTTTTCGCTTCGACCTCCGGACCCAATAGTCCGGAGTGTGTCCGAATACCTTCGTGGTTATATAAGAACCGTGGTATGCATGGAGACCAGGCGTCGGGGTCATTGTTGCTGTATCAGACAAGTGCCCAACTAGTTATGTTATATTACATGGGTAGTAAGAAACATCTTCCAGGGAGAATAGTTCCGTTAAGGGTTCCTTTCGTTGGGATGCATGCCCTAAAGTGCATGTCAAAGCTGCTATAGAAGCAGAAAATCATCTGGGGGCAGATGGGTAAATAGTTAAAATCATCTTTCGATTGCACCGACCGAATATTCCCTTAAGAACGCTTAGCTTTCGGCTTCACCCGGTCGAGGTACACATCCGGCTGACCCAGCGGTAACAATCGCAGAGGTGCTCCCTTTACCACCTAGCCGAACAATCAGAACGAGGGGTAAGCACAGAGCCAGCAACCCAGCTTGGCCAAAACTTAAGTCATATTGATGCATATAATGGTGAATAAAAGGTACATGCGGAAGTTTAACGCATGTGTTGGGCATGAAGCCCGTATGAATAAGCTTCATTAAAGAAGCCCCGGGTATAATGAGCGCCAGACAAGGCGTCAAGTGTGTGCGGAAAAAGCGCAAACGAGCCTCTAGAGGCTACAAGAAGAAGAAGGGGGAAGGAGAGAAACAAAAGACAGCAAAAAGCAAAAATAAAGAATGCGGACGGAGGAAGGAGACGAATTTGGAGTCCGGCACTTAGGCGTAGAATCTTCGTAGACGGGCTGCATTCCATGGGTTCGGCTCGAGTCAGTTATGCGATGCGTTTCGCAGACAGTATGCTCCGCCAGTCAGGACCTGGTCGATGATGAAGGGACCTTCCCATTTGGGCTTGAGTTTGTCCTTTGTCTTGTCCGGCAGGCGTAGAACTAGTTCACCAACGTTATAAGCTTTGGCCCGTACTTCCCTGCTTTGATATCTTCGAGCCTGCTGTTGATAGAATGCGGAACGAGCCTTTGCCACATCGCGCTCCTCCTCCAATACGTCCAAACTGTCCTGCCGATCGAGCTCGGCTTCTCTTTCTTCATACATGCGTACGCGAGGTGAGTCATGTATTATGTCGCAGGCAAGACTGCCTCTGCGTGCGTACACCATGAAGAATGGTGTGAATCCGGTAGTATGATTCGGCGTGGTCCGCAGCCCCAGTACGGAGTCGAGCTCCTCGACCCAAAGGCGTGTTAGATTCCTTGAGGACCGCACTAGTCCGGGTTTAATGCCGCTCATGATTAGACCGTTTGCCCATTCGACTTGGCCGTTGGTTTGAGGGTGATAGACTAAGGCGTGTCGAGCTTGATGCCCATGTTTTTGCACCATGATTTGACCTCATCGGCCGTGAAGTTGGTGCCATTATCGGTGATGATCTTGTGGGGACACCGTAACGGTGCACTACCCCGATATGAAGTCTATCAACTGGTCCGGATTCGGCCGCTTTAACTGGTTTGGCCTCTATCCATTTGGTGAATTTGTCCACCATGACCAATAGGTATTTTTGCTTGTGGGTTCCTCCCTTGAGGGGTCCAACCATGTCAAGCCCAGGACCACAAACGGCGGGTGATGGGTATAGTTTTAAGGGCGTTGGTGGCATGTGGCTTTGGTTAGCAAAAGGCGGCAACCGACGCATCGTTGGACTAAGTCCTGCAGATTCTGCCCGGCCGTCGGCCAATAAAATCCTGTCTGGAAGGCCTTGCCTACAAGGGCCCGGGCTGCGGCGTGGTGCCCACCCAGTCCGGCATGAATTTTAGCCAGGAGGTTTCGCCCTTCCTCTTCGGAGATACACCTTTGAAGGACTCCGGCAGTGCTTTTCTTATAAAGCTCTCCCTCATGGACTTTCTAGGCTTTAGAGCGCCGTACTATGCAGCGAGCCTCATTTTGGTCTTCGGGGAGTTCCTGCCTAGTTAGGTAGGCTAGGAATGGTTCCGTCCGCAGGCGATAACCGCCATTATTTCGTGAGTAGAGGGTGTTATCTCGGGGCGGAGCCTCGGTTTGTGTCGAGTGTTCGGGCGTCAGGCGATGCGGTTGGGTCCGGATTGTTATTGCGGACTCCTTCCCATAGTACGGATGGCTTGAACAGCCGTTCCAAAAAGATATTGGGTGGGGCGGCTGCGTTTTGCACCGATGCGTGCCAATATATCCGCCGCCTGGTTGTTATCCCGGCCTATATGATGAAATTCGAGCCCTTCGAACCGTGCTGACATTTTTAGGACCGCATTGCGGTATGCTGCCATTTTCAGATCTTTGGCGTCAAAGTCTCTATTTATTTGAGATATTGCGAGGTTTGAATCCCCGCGCACCTCTAGGCGTTGAAAGCCCATGGAGACTGCCATCCGGAGGCCGTGCAGAAGGGCCTCGTATTCGGCTGTGTTGTTGGAGTCCGTATACATTATCTGAAGGACGTATTGGACTGTGTCCCCGGTTGGGGACGTCAGGACGACGCTAGCCCCCAGGCCAACCAACATTTTGGAGCCGTCAAAGTGCATGATCCAATTGGAGTATGCGCCATACTCTTTAGGGAGTTCGGCTTCGGTCCATTCGGCCACGAAGTCGGCCAAAACCTGCGACTTAATAGCTCGTCGTGGCTTATAAGTTATGTCGAATGGGAAGAGCTCTATGGCCCAGTTAGCAATCCGGTCCGTCGCGTCGCGGTTGTTTATAATGTCATTAAGAGGTACTTCGGAGGCTACCGTTATCAAACACTCTTGAAAGTAGTGTCGTAGCTTCCGGGATGCCATGAACACCGCGTATGCTATCTTTTGATAGTGTGGGTACCGGGACTTGCATGGAGTTAGGACAGTGGACACATAATAAACCAGTTTTTGAATAGGGAACCGGTGTCCGTCCGTTTCTCGTTCGACAACGAGCACCGCGCTGACAACTTGATGTGTTGCGGCGATGTATAATAGCATTGGTTCATTTACGTTGGGCGCTGCCAGACCGGATTTGTTGCCAAAATGGCCTTTATTTCTTTGAGTCCGGCCGTGGCGGCATCCGTCCACTCGAAGTGTTCGGTGCGGCGGAGGAGGCGGTAAAGAGGTAATGCCTTTTCTCCTAAACGGGAGATAAAGCGGCTTAGAGCCGCTACGCATCCCATCAATTTTTGTATTTGTTTGATGTCTTTTGGAATATCCAATTGTGACAGAGCTCGAATCTTGGCTGGGTTTGCTTCAATTCCTCTACCGGACACAATGAACCCCAGGAGCTTTCCGGCTGGAACGCCGAAGACGCATTTTTTCGGATTGAGGTTGATGTCGTATTTTCGAAGATTGTCGAATGTGAGCCTCAGGTCGTCTACTAGAGTTTCGACGTGCTTGGTTTTGACGACCACGTCATCTACATATGCTTCCACCGTTTTACCGATCTGGTTTGCGGACACATACGAATCATCTTGCCGATATGTTGCACCGGCGTTTTGAGCCCAAAGGGCATTGTGTTGAAGCGAGAACAGGCCGTATGGAGTGATGAATGCTATCGCAGCTTGGTGCAGCTCCGCCATCTTGATTTGGTGGTAGCCGATGCACGCGTCGAGGAAGCACAATGAGTCGTGTCCTGCTGCAGCGTCAATGATTTGATCAATTCGAGGGAGGGGGAAGGGATCCTTTGGGCAAGCCTTATTAAGGTCTTTAAAATCAACACATAGGCGCCAGGATTTATCCTTCTTTGGTACCATCACCAGGTTCGCTAGCCAGTCCGGATGTTTTTTATCTCTGATGAATCCGGCCTCCAAAAGTTTGGCTAGCTCCTCTCCCATGGCCTGTCTCTTGGGTTCGGAAAAGCGCCGAAGAGCCTGTTTGACTGGCTTGAATCCTTTTAGGATATTTAGGCTGTGCTCGGCCAGCTGAGTGGGATTCCTGACATGTTTGAAGGGTGCCAGGCAAAGATGTCCCAGTTTTCTTGTAGAAATTCTCGTAGTGCAGCGTCTACATCAGGATTTAATTGTGCCCCGATGGAGGCCGTCTATGCAGGGTCCGTTGGGTGGACTTGGAATTTGACTATTTCATCCGCTGGTTTAAAAGAGGTGGACTTGGATATTTTATCAAGTATCACATCGTTCATGTTCACCGTGGAGCGCATCGTGGTGAGTTCCTCGGCCGCTAGGGCTTCGGATAGTGCCTCGAGGACTAGTGCGGCTGTCTTATTTTCGGCGCGGAGTGCTATGTTCGGATCACTAGCGAGAGTGATGATTCCGTTGGGACCGGGCATTTTAAGCTTCATGTACCCATAATGGGGTATAGCTTGAAAGATTGTGAATGCCTCTCGTCCTAATAAAGCATGATATCCGCTGTTGAGCAGGGCCACTTGAAATGTGACCTCCTCGGACTGTAATTGTCCGTGAGCGAACACTACGTCCAGCGTGATTTTTCCTGTGCAGCATGCTTCCCGGCTGGGGATTATTCCTCTAAAGGTTGTGCTGCTTCGCTCAATGCGGTTCTAGTCTATTTCCATTTTTCGGATGGTTTCCTCATAGATGAGGTTTAGTCCGCTGCCGCCATCCTTGAGTACCTTACTAAGGCGAAAGCCGTCTACTATCGGGCTGAGGACCAATGCGGCTGGTGCCCGGGCAGTTCGGAATTTAGGTTCGTCACTGGCATTGAAGGTAATAGCCGTGTCACTCCATGGATTTATTATTGCAACTTGGTAGACTTCGGCAAGGTTGCAGAGTTGTCGTTTTAGCATGTTATTTGATGTGAAAGTCTCAAGACTATTAACACCGTCTTGGTGTTGCTTTGGGCGGGATTCTAAAGCTAGAAGCTCTTCGCCACTTTTGGCCACCTGCCATAGTATCCAACATGCTCGAAGGCTATGAGTTGGAGTGGCGCCCTCTGTACAATGAATTTTGTAGGGTCTGTTTAGCCAACCCTCCAGTACGGTTCCGTACCCTTTAGGGGGTTTTGGTTTTTTGGTATTCAACCCAGGTGCTTGATAATGATGCACCCTTTTGTTCCGGACTAGGGATGTATTCGGGGCCGGATTATCCCAAAATTTACTTTCGGTTTTCTAGGCGCTCTCCATCGCACAATACTTTTGTACGATGGTCACCAAGTCAGCAAAGCGTGTAATTTCGCGACGACTTATGGCGTTTAGGATTCCCTTGTCCGTGCAATTATTGCAGAAGATTGGTATTGCGTCCTCCTCTCGGCAGTCCTTTATCCTGTTCATAACCGGGAGGAATCGCCCAAGAATGATGTCTTTGTTTGACGGGCTCTTGCCGAATTCGAGAGAGATCGCTAATGTTTGGGTGGGCGGGTGGCACTAAATCCGGAACCCCGTACAATTTAGGACTCAAGGGCTGGGAAGTTTCCGAACTCGGAAGTTTGGATTTTTGAGTGCTATCCAACGAGTCCGACCCGCAACATGACTTTAAGTTCAGGGCTTGATCGACATCCGTCCCTCCGCAGGAATCCGGCATGGAGGGATCGGGAATCCGGACGTAGCTAGTCCTTAAGATAAGAGAAGAGTCGCCGCATTGCTCCTCTATCACAGCAACATGATGGGTAGCCTGGGGAGAGTTGATCTCTCTCAGATCGGTTTTAGGCCCGATCCGGTCGTAATCTGTGGCGACTCCTGTGATGCAGCGGCGCGATCCAAGAGCTCGTTCTGGAGGAGAGATCGATCGGATCTAACTGTTCGGCAAGTTCGAACTAACATGAAAGATTGGTTTCGATGACTCGAGAGGTCATCGTCGGTAGCAGCGGCGAACTAGCGGTCATGAGAAAACCGCCTAGCGAAGAGTCGACGATGGCCAAGGCTTCTTTGGCGATGGTATCGTCTTTAAAGACGAGATGAGGCATCCTACGATGGCGACGGCACAGAGGAACTCTCAATGAAAGCACCAATGTCGGTGTCAAACCGGCGGATCTCGGGTAGGGGGTCCCGAACTGTGCGTCTAGGTGGATGGTAACAGGAGACAAGGGACACGATGTTTTTACCCAGGTTCGGGCCCTCTCGATGGAGGTAATACCCTACTCCTGCTTGATTAATATTGATGATATGGGTACTACAATAGTAGATCTACCACGAGTTCAAGGAGGCTAAACCCTAGAAGCTAGCCTATGGTATGATTGTTGTTCGTCCTACGGACTAAAACCCTCCGGTTTATATAGACACCGGATAGGTTAGGGTTACACAGAGTCGGTTACAATGGTAGGAGATCTACATATCCGTATCGCCAAGCTTGCCTTCCACACCAAGGAAAGTCCTATCCGGACACGGGACGAAGTCTTCAATCTTGTATCTTCATAGTCTTGGAGTCCGGACGTGACGATAGTCCGGCTATCCGGACACCCCCTAGTCCGGGACTCCCTCACTTACCATGTCCTCAATAAATGCACGTGACTTATTGAGGAGACGTGTAACATGGAGTTTGATGAGAATAACGGCTCCCAAGTGGAGCAAAGTGGCACTTGTGATGTAGGTGATGAAATTCCTCCTCAAGCCATAAGAAGAATGGGTGTTGGTTTTATCCTACCCATTGAGTAACCCCTTGTGGCCGAAGGAGAAAGACAATGCTCCACTCAAGTGGAGCCATCACTAACCCAAGGTCCACATGCTTCCGAAGAACAAAGTGAAGGCCGTCAACCTCCTGAACAAGACCAATGGCAAGATTGTGCTCAAGACGGTGTTGGCACACCAAGTGATGCCCAAGGTCAATTTCTCTCCTCCAAGCAAGTTCATGATCAAGAACAAGCTCAAGACGACGCTCAAGATGATCAAGTGACCGCTCCTCAACTCACCACCGAGGAGGAATTGGAGCGTCGTGCCGCTAAGATTGCATCAAAGCTCTCCACCAAGGGTCATCTCATGAAAAATGTGCTTGGAAGCATTCAAAAGGGGGTAAGCACTCATAGACAGTTGGCAAACTATTGTGAACATCACGCGTTTGTCTCTTGTGTTGAAACCCAAAAGGTATATGAAGCCCTTGAAGATCCGGATTGGCTTAATGCCATGCATGAAGAACTCAACAACTTCGAGTACAACAAGGTGTGGAGATTGGTGCCAAGGCCGACGGGGAACCACAATGTCATCGGAACCAAGTGGATATTCAAGAACAAGCAAGATGCTCATGGGACCATCATTCGCAACAAGGCAAGATTGGTGGCACAAGGCTACTCCCAAGTCGAGGGTATCGACTACGGAGAAACCTTTGCTCCTGTTGCTCGCCTTGAATCCATTCGTTTGTTGATTGCATATGGTTCTCATCACAACTTTAAGTTGCAACAAATGGATGTGAAGAGTGCTTTTCTTAATGGTCCTATTAATGAGTTGGTATTTGTCAAGCAACCCCCAGGTTCGAGGATCCCTACTTTCCCGATCATGTGTATCCTCTCGATAAGGCACTCTATGGCCTTAAACAAGCCCCACGTGTGTGGCATGACCACCTTACCGAGTTGTTACAAGATTGTGGGTTTGAAGTTGGGCTAATCGACCCCACTCTTTTTACTAAGAAGGTCAAAGGGGAGTTGTTTGTGTGCCAACTATATGTTGATGACATTATCTTTGGTTCCCCTAACAAAGCTTTCAATGAGGAATTTGCCGCACTCATGACCTCAAAGTTCAAGATGTCTTCCATGGGAGAGTTGAAGTTCTTTCTCGGTTTCGAAGTGAAGCAAAGAAGAGAACGAACCTTCATCAACCAAGCGAAATACACTCAAGACATGCTCAAGAGATTCAAGCTAAGTGATGTCAAGCCAGCGTCCACTCCAATGCCCACAAAGTGCCAACTTGACATCGATCCCAATGGTAAAGCGGTGGATCAAAAGGTATATCGCTCCATGATTGGATCCTTGCTTTACCTTTGTGCATCTAGACCAGATATCATCTTGAGTGTGGGAATTTGTGCACGGTTTCAAGCCGCACCTAAGGAAAGCCACTTTGTGGTGGTCAAGCGAATCTTTCGATATTTGGCTCATACCCCAAACTTTGGCTTATGGTACCCAAGATGAGCAAACTTCAAGCTTGTAGGGTATTCGGACTCTGATTGGGCGGGAGACAAAGTGGATAGGAAATCTACTTCCGGAGGGTGCCAATTCCTTGGTTGCTCTTTGGTAAGTTGGTCTTCTAAAAAGCAAAGTTGTGTGTCTCTCTCGTCTAGCAAAGTGGAGTATGTGGCAGCCGGTAGTTGCTGTGCACAACTCTGATGGATGAGGCAAACTTTAAAGGATTACGGTGTCATTCGTGACAAAGTGCCTCTTTGGTGTGACAATGAAAGTGCCATCAAGATTTCTCTCAACCCGGTGCAACACTTGAAGACGAAGCATATTGAGATTCGGTATCACTTTATCCGGGATCACATTAGGCGAGGGGAGATCAAGCTCAACTACGTCAACACTCATGATAACCTTGCAGATATTTTCACGAAGCCGTTGGATGAAGCAAGATTTTGCGAGTTATGGCATGAGCTAAATATCATTGATTCGAGCAATGTTGCTTGAACTCTTGCACACACCACCATACTCAACTTGATGTCTTGTTTAGATGTAGGCATGGACATAGGAGGAGTGTTGTTCTCTCAATGAACTCTCCCTCCCCCATTATACATAAATTGATCAACTCTTTCACATTAGCCATTTTTTATGGTACTTGTGCTTCAAAGACGAGTTTTGGTCAGGGGCCCAAGGATAATTCTTCGCGGTGCCATACCAATTGACTCAAACATAGGTGGTTCCGGCCACCGCCCTCTCTTTAGAGAGGTTGTGTCTCGAGGTTGTTTCTTATTGTCTTTGGCCTTTCATTCTTCGTGTTGAGCGTGTTCTTGTGGTGTCTTGTTGCCTTGAAGATTCCGTGCGAAGACCTCTTTTTCTTGTGCTTGAACGTGCATCTTCTTGAGCTCGCGGTACTACTGCGGCCAGCCATGGTACTACCGCGTATGGAGTGCACGGTACTACCGCACCTAGCGCGGCAGTAATTTTTTACTGCCGCCTGGGAGAGCGATACTACCGCTTCGGTGCGGTACTTCCGCCCGAGCGGTACTACCGCGATGAGGCGCGGTACTACGATCTTTGACAGTGCGGCGTGGGGGGTTAAGACCCGGGCAAGGGGAGTTCCAACTCCCCCATACCCATTCGTTCGTCTCTCTCCCCGCCGCCTCTCTCTCTCTCCTACTCAAGAACGGCGCCAGCGAACCTCGCTAGATCTCCGTCTCCGGCAACTCTCCTCGGATTCCGACCAGTGGGATCGTTCCCCACCACTTCCTCTTGCCATGGAACAAGGTTTCTCCCCAAATCCCTCTCTTTCTTGGTAGTTTTTTTGCCTCTAGGTTTTTGGGGAGATGCATGTGTTCCTGAGGTTTTAGGTCAAATCTATGCAACAGTAGGATGTAGGAGAGTTGTGTTGCGTTGAAATTATACTTGATATGTTGTCCCGTGGTAGATTTGATCAACCGTAGTACCGCAACATTTTTGTTGTTCTTCTCAGATTCAAAGTGGTTCGGATCTGACGCCGCGCGGTACTACCGCCTGTCAGGTGTGGTACTACCGCACGTGCTACAGTACTAAGATCCTACTACCGCTCCAAGCCCCGGTACTACCGTGTCTTCACGCGGTACTACCGCGGCTAGGAGCGGTACTAAAATTTTAGTACCGTGCGATCTGGCAGTACTACCGTTGTTGTCCAATCTTCTTCTTGGCAATTACCACGTATGCTTCCTACATGTTTCCCTTGTTTTGCTCTGGTCTTTTCATTGATTCTTCTCGCTGGTCATGCGTGTTTTGTGTTTGGTGTCTTAGGTGGTGACTCTGGTGCTCCTGCTCGCCGTTTCAATCCTAGTCGTGCCAGAAGCTCCAAGCGTCTGCGCAATCAAGACGAAGCTCCAGAGGGCTCCAATGCCCCCCAACGCAGGACCAAGACCACCGCCACCAAGCAGAAGGAGCCCACCATGGGCATGGATGAGATTCCACAGGCAGAGTTTCTCGCTCGAAGGAGGATCAACCCTCATGTGAATCCTCGTGCCATCATCAGATGTAATGATCTGTTCTGGACCAAGCAGCAGAACCTCATCTACCTGGATGTGATCAAGGGCAAGCAGAACATCTATGTGGATGTGCACTGGATTGATATGCATCACATGAGGGAGGAGAAGTACCGTGCCTACTTTGGTGAGGCCTTGGATCTCGTGGAGCAGTTTGCCATTGAGGATGTGATCTCCTTTCACCTGGACTATGATCCCGAGCTTGTGGCCCAGTTCTTTGCTTTAGTTCACTTTCACATCGAGGAGGATCGGAGGATGACCTGGATGACCAATGGACGTCAGCTGACTGCTACGTGGTAGGAATTCATGGCGTTGCTCAGTGTTCCTGATGAGGGGCTCAACACGCCCGTTGGTGTTCGCCCTCATGCCAACCCCGAGTCTGCCAACAAGAACAGGCTCATGCCATACTATGTTGAGAAGGTCCTCCCAAGTGGTAAGAAGACGTGGATGCTGAACTCTTTCCTTGACATCATGCACCGGATCTTCCACAACTCTCTCTTCCCACGCATTGGGGACAAGGACAAGGTGCATGCTTATCTTGTGGACATGTTGCTTATCTGTGAGGAGGCGCAGATCTCTCAGACTCAGCCCTTGGATGTTTCCCACATCATGTGGTGCGAGCTTTGCTTTGCAGTGTTCAACCATAAGGTTCCCATCTATGGACCTTACCTGTTTCTACTGATCTCGAAGACTTGGGAGCAGCGCTTTCCTCAGGATGAGTTTCTGGCCCCTAACTCGATCTGTCATGATCCCATCAAACTTCGCATCAAGCCCTAGTGGGCTAACACTACCACTCATGCTGAGGCAGCGGCTGCTAAGATGGCTGTGGATGGAGAGGAAACTGAGGAGGAGATTGCAGCTGAGGACCGTCCTACTGGACATGCCTCTTCCTCCACTGAGCCCTCGTGGGCCAAGAAGTTGAAGGACAAGATGAAGACTCTGTTCTGCATGCAGGAAAAGGGGCAATACAGGACTCATGTTGCTTCCAAGGAGAGTCGCCGCCGCGACAAGAAGATCATGAAGGTCTTTGGTGAGGCAAAATCCAGCGGGTCAGAGAGGCACATTACCCCAGAGGCAGAATGGATGGCGAAGCAAGGCTACAGGTGGAATGATTCTGAGAAGGACATCGAGGAAACCATCCCCGCCGCCGAGTCTGACGAGGAGCGTTGGAGCGATTTCTCTTCCTGAGCCACCCCTTGTGTGTAGGTGTCCTCTCTACCTTTTTGGCGTCTCGATGCCAAAGGGGGAGAGTGTAGGGATTTGCGTGCTTGCGAGTCGTGTGTCGTGTTTGATGTGTTTGCTTTTTCGTTTGGACCTCGTTTGCTTTGGTTTGGTTTGCGCCTTTTGGACTTATCCTTCATATGGTGTAAGACATATGCACTCTATCCTATCCTAGTGAGCTTATGATAAAATTGTGCTACTTATGTTATGCTCTTGTTTGCTATCTTGTCTAATGTTAGCCTTACTATTGCAAGTTATGCCTTGTCTATAAAATATAGGGGGAGTGTCGATCCTAGTATGTGTGCCGTGTAGTCCAAAGCACCCATCTAGATTGCACACATCTAGGGGGAGCCCGTATATATTTTAGAGAGGAGGGGTTTGCGTTCAGTCATTATTATTTTCCTTGTGCAAATCCCGTATTGTCATCGATCCACCAAAAAGGGGGAGATTGTAAGGGCATATTTATCCCTAACGTGTTTTGGTGATTCATGACAATGCTTTTGCGGACTAATCGTGTGCCTTGAGTTTCTCAGACGTTTCATCACTAGGCACAAGACGGTTCGGTGCCCCTCGAAGACTATTGAATACGGTGTTCCTTTTACGTTTCTTTTCGGTGGAATTGAGTCATAGGAAAGCCGTACTATCAAGAGGGGGTCCGCTTCGGAAAGGTTCGGATGTAATCATCACGTACACGTTTTCTTCCTTGTCTCCATCTTTCCCCGTGCACTTTGGAGCATCCTCTGTTTCATCCTCTATGCATTATGTCTTGGTTGCTGAAATTGGGCTTGCGGTAGTACTGCGCCCTAGAGCGGTAGTACCGCATGATGACTTCTGTAGTAATCTGGGACCCCGTGCGGTAGTAGTCATGAGGAGCCCACGTTAGTACTGCTCCTCAGGAGCTGTAGTACCGTGGCCCCCCAGGCCAAGTGCCGCTGCGCTGCGGTAGTAGGGGCGGATGTAATTTTTTTACATCCGCACCCCCGCGGTAGTACCGCGCACCCTGGCCTGGCTCAGCTGCCACGTGGTAGTACCACTCCTCCCGCTGTACTACCGTGTCGGATTTTTGTATCGTCTCTGAGGGAGTCCTGGATTAGGTGGTATCCGGACAGCCGGACTATATCCTTTGGCCGGACTGTTGGACTATGAAGATACCATATTGAAGACTTCGTCTCGTGTCCAGATGGGACTCTCTTGGCGTGGAAGGCAAGCTTGGCGATACGGACATGTAGATCTCCTTCTGTTGTAACCGACTCTGTGTAACCCTAGCCCCCTCCGGTGTCTATATAAACCGGAGGGTTTAGTCCGTAGGACAACAACAATAATACCATAGGCTAGCTTCTAGGGTTTAGCCTCTACGATCTCGTGGCAGATCAACTCTTGTAATACTCATATTCATCAAGATCAATCAAGCATGAAGTAGGGTATTACCTCCATAGAGAGGGCCCGAACCTGGGTAAACATTGTGTCGCTTGCGTCCTGTTACCATCCGCCTTAGATGCACAGTTCGGGACCCCCTACCCGAGATCCGCCGGTTTTGACACCAATATTGGTGCTTTCATTGATAGTTCCACTGTGCCGTCGCCATAAGGAGAGATGTCTCGTCTCGTTGTTAAGGACAGCGTCACCTCTGGAGGAGCCCTGGCTGTCGGCCAGATTCTCCAGCTAGGCGAGTTCGTCATGACCGCCCGTTCGGCTGCTGCGCCGACGATGACTTCTCGGGTCATCGAAAACAGCCTCCACGTCGGCTCGGAACTTGCCGAGCAGATGGATCCGATGGAGCTCTCTTCCCTAAATGAGCTCTTGGACCGCATCGCCGCTTTGGGAGTCGCTACGGATTATGATCGGATCGGCCTTAAACCCGACCAATGG
The DNA here is from genome assembly GCA_021605145.1 of Aegilops bicornis. Taxonomy (NCBI): domain Eukaryota; kingdom Viridiplantae; phylum Streptophyta; class Magnoliopsida; order Poales; family Poaceae; genus Aegilops; species Aegilops bicornis. The sequence goes on from CM038672.1 coordinate 576,449,674, forward strand.
GAGATTAACACTCCGCAGGTAACCCATCAGATAGCGGTGGTGGAGGAACAATGCGGTAATTTTCCCTCAATCTTGAGGACAAGCTGTGTCCGGATTCCAGATCTCTCCAAGCCGGATACCTGTACACGGAAGAACATCCCCCAAGCCTTGAACGTAGAATCAGGCAGTGGGCCAGACCTATCGGGCGACATCCCGGAGCCCGAACCTCCAAGATCGGAAACTCCCATGCCCCGGGTCTCGAGATAGGGTCAGGGTTCGGACTTAAATCCGCCCACCCATCCAGATACAAGCGATCTCTCCCACATTAGACAAGAGCCCGTGAAACAAGACATCACTATTGGGCGATTCCTCCTTGTAATGAACAAGGTCAAGGACTGTCGAGAGGAAGACGCAATTTCATTCTTCTGCAATAATTGCACGGACAAAGGAATCCTTAACTCCATAAGCCGCCGCAACATAGCACACTTCGCCGACTTGGCGGCCATAGTACGGAAGTACTGTGCGATGGAGAGCGCCTGGAAAACCGAAACAGAATTTTGGGATAATCCGGCTTTGGCTAAATACCCAGTCCGAACCAAAAGGGTGCACCCCCGTAAGTCACCTAATTCAATCACAAAAAAGCAAAAGCCCACTACAGGGCACGAAACCGTATTGGAGGGATGGCTTAACGGACCCTGCAAAATTCACAGTATGGTGGATACCACACCAACACACAGCCTTAGAGCATGTTGGGGTACTCCGGCAGGTTGCTAAGAGCGGTGAGGATCTCCTCATTCAAAACACCACAGAGCAACATCCCGTGAATTACAATACAGTCTTAACAGTCTTCGAGACATTCGCCTCAAATAATAGGCGCAAGCGAGCACTCCGCAGCCTTGCCGAGATCTACCAGGTGGCAGCAATAAATCCATGGAGCGACACGTCTATCACCTTCAATTCTAGTGACGAACCTAAATGCCGAACAGTCCGAGCACCAGCCGCATAGTCCTTAGTCCAATTGTGGACGGCTTTCGGCTCACTAAAGTGCTCATGGACGGCGGTAGCGGATTAAACCTCATTTACGAGGAAACTCTTCACAAAATGGAAATAGACTGGAACCACGTTGGGCAAAGAAGCACAACCTTTAGAGGAATCATCCCTAGTCAGGAGGCACGTTGCGCTGGGAAAATCACACTAGATGTGGTATTCGGCACACCGGAAAATTACAGGTCTGAAGAAATAACATTCCGAGTGGCCCCGTTCAGCAGCGGATACCACGCCCTTCTAGGGCGGGAGGCATTCACGATCTTCCAAGCTATACCCCATTACGGGTACATGAAGCTCAAAATTCCTGGGCCCAACGGAATTATCACTCTAGGTAGTGATCCGGACATAGCGCTCCGCGCCGAAAACAAAACAGCCGCACTAGCCCTTGAGGCACTATCCGAAGCCCTAGCGGCAGAGGAGTTAACTGCGCTACGCTCGACCGTGGACAAGGACGATGTGATACTCGACAAGAGACCCAAGTCCACCTCTTTCAAACCAGCGGACGAAATAGTCAAATTCCAAGTCCACCCAACGGACCCTACCAAAACAGCCTCAATTGGGGCACACTTAAACCCTGATGTGGATGCCGCACTACGGGAGTTCCTGCGCGAGAACTGGGATATATTTGCCTGGCACCCATCAGATATGCCAGGGATCCCATGCAAGTTGGCTGAGCACAGCCTTAACATTCTAAAAGGGTTCAAGCCGTCAGCAGACTCTTCGCACTTCTCCGAACCTAAGCGACAAGCTATGGGCAAGGAGCTAGCCAAGTTATTGGAGGCCGATTCATCGAGAAATAGAACACGGGACTGGCTAGCAAACCTGGTGATGGTACCAAAGAAGGACAAATCCTGGCGCTTATGTGTCGACTTCAAAGACCTTAATAAAGCTTTCCCAAAGGATCCCTTCCCCCTCCCCCGCATCGATATAATTATCGACGCCACCGCGGGACACGACTCAATGTGCTTCCTCGATGCATACTCCGGCTACCACCAAATCAAGATGGCCGAGCCCGACCAAGCCGCAACGGCGTTTATCACGCCATACCGCCCCTTCTGT